>CM048750.1:159263548-160463548 GCA_026315105.1 Locusta migratoria
TTTAGAAGTAAAAGTCGGTGACTGAAATTTCACAAATAGATCTCGCCGCAACGAATATCGTCGTTCTTTCCACGATTTCCACCTTACATCGTGCAACATTTTCGTGACACTTTCCCCCTATAACGCGTTAATAGAAAACGGGTTGCCCTTCTCTGAACCTTCTGAATGCCCTCCGTCATTCCTACCTGGTGAGGGTACTCCAGGAGAGGACGCACAAGTGTGATGTAGAACCTTTGGTTCGCTTTCCCCACAATATTTTCTGTGTGTTCTCACCAGTCTAAGTTGTTCGTAATTGTAACTCCTGAGAATTTGGTAGAATTTACGACAGTACGTTAGACTGATTTATCGTCTAATTGAAGTTCAGCGGATTTCTTTTACTGTTCATGTGTATTACTTCACACTTTTCATTATTTAGTGTTCATTGCAAATTTTTGTACCAAGTAGAAATTTTGTCTAAATCGCTTTGCAGATGCTTTTGATCCTCTGTTGACTTTACTAACCGATAACGACAGCATCATCCACGAAGTCTAAGGGAGCTATTCAGATTGCCTCCTAAATCGTTTATAAACACAAGAAGGAGAAGGGGACCTATAACGCTTTCCGTCAATTACAACGAACTGTGTCCTTTCTGATAGGAAATCGTGAAGCCAATCGCACAATTGGGAAGATATTCCATAACCACGCAATTTCATTAGAAGCCGCTTGTGGGGTACAGTATCAAAAGCCTTCCGGAAATCTAGAAATACGGAATCGATTTGGGATCCCTTGTCGATGGCACTTAACACTTCATGTGAATAAAGGGCAAGCTGTGTGTCGCAAGAGCGATACTTTCAGAATCCTTGTTGACTATTGGTTAATAGGTCGTTCTCTTCAAGGTAGTTCATAATATTCGAACAAAGTATATGTTCCAAAATGCTACTGCGAATCGACGTCAACGAGATTGGCCTGTAATCTTGGGGATCACTCCTATTGCCTTTCTTGAATACTGGAGTGACCTGGTCAACTTTCCAGTCTTTGGGTACAGACCTTTCGCTGAGTGATCGGTTTTATATGATAGCTAAGTATGGAGCTATGGCATCAGCATACTCTGAGAGGAATCTAGTTGGTATACAATCTGGCCCGGAAGATTTGTTTTTGTTTACTGACTTAAGTTGTTTTACTACTCCAGGAAAATCAAGTTATAAATTTCGCGTGCTGGCAGCTGTTCTTCGTTCGAATTCTGGAGTCTTCTTTGGTGAAAGAATTTCGGAAAACTGCGTTTATCAATTCTGCTATAGCAGTACTTTCATCAGTATTATCACGTAGTGAAGGTATTGTTTTTTGTTTTGCCGCTGTGTACTTCACATATGACCAGAATTCCTTTTGATTTTCTGCCAGATTACGAGACGGGATTTCGTTCTGGAAACTATTATAAGCTTCTCGTATCGAAGTCCGCGCTAGATTGCGTGTTTATGTAAAAGATTACCAGTCTTTGGGATTCTGAGTCTGTTTAAATTTTGCATGCGTTTTTCTTTGCTTCTGCAACAGTGATCTCACCTCATACATATAACATTACTGAGACATGCTAAGTTCAGAACTACCTAGTATTTAAATAAATAAATAAACAATAATAATAATAAAACAGAAAACTTTGTTTTGATCACGTCCAATTATGTTTAAATGTTTTTATTGGTATCTCGATGTTTGGAGTTAGATTACTGTTGGCAACGGCACTGCTCCAGTCAGTTGAACGTCAGTAAGATTACTCCTGACTTTCAATTTCGTTAATTTCATTAAAAACAATATATTTACGAAAATATTTAATTTTCCACAAACTGCAGACTCTTGCGGCTAGTCTAAACATCTGCGGGAACTCTTCTCGAGAGAAGTTCTTGTATAATATTTCAATATGGTTTTCGTCTCACTAATTTTGTCCTGTCACGAACGCCGCGTGCAGGTTTCCACAACTACAAGACTATGCTAATGACGCAACGCCATTGACCAGCAACCGAACTATGTTTTCGGGAGGTGGAGGGTGAAATCTCTACTGTCATTGCCCGCTATCTAGCAGTGTGAGCGCTGGCCGGTACCCACACTGGCATAGAGCATTTTCCCAGTCATGATCTAAACTCTCCGCAGACTATCATCCATTAAAGGCTAGCGATCACGTCGGCGAGGTTTTCTCTGAGGGCCGGCCAGTCCATATAGGCAAACTAGGCTTTTGCCTATGGCGCTGGAATTTGGGGGGTGGTATATTTGTGGTGCTCGACGAACCCTCGTGCGCTCTTGGTGCAGTTTACTTCGCTGTTGAGCTGCGGTTCCAGGAGCGACGAATTCCCGGTTTCTACACACAGACAGAGCAACAGGCAAGAGACAAGACGCAAGTCAATGTTACATGCATTCTCTGTGACTCTTGAGAATTTTGCTAGTAAGCGTTAAATGAATAGACGATTCGCAGGTTTGCAACCAATCATCCGGTGATCACAGCTGGCGTGCCGCCAATCACGTCAGCTGGGGCGCCCTCACGGCCCCGCTCAGTCCGCCGCTCTGCAGTCTCTGTAGTACGCAGTGACTTCTTCGATCAAAAGAAACTAAACAATGCTACAAATGCTCTGCTCAAAACAAGAACCCTTCTTGAAGATTGTGAGAGAAATGCTGATAGAAGCAAGAGAAATTTCAGAAGCAGCCAACATTTCCGCATTATTTTCATCAGATGTGGAACCAGTCCGTCTAAGACACAAGAAAAGATAGTTTGGTTATAAAAAATGTTTGTAAATCTACTGGACCAAACTGCGTGGTCATCAGTCCGTAGCTTACAAACTACTTAAACCTATGTCAACTAACCTAAGGACAAACACACACCCATGCCCCAGGGAGGACTGGAACCTCCACGGCGAGCAACCGCGAGCTCCGCAGCGAGACGCTTTAGAGCGCTCGGCTACTCCACCGCGGCTTTGGTTATAAAGAAAATCATTTGAGAATTAATTTTTATTTTGCAATGTTGGATACCGCAATAAAGTCATTTGACAAGAGATTTCATAAGATTAACAACCTAAATTGTGTATTTGGCTGTCTGTATATTATATAAGATGTACAAAATAAAAACCCCAAAGCTGTTCTTGAAGAATATGTGAATTCTGAGGAGTCTCTAACTCACAAAGACTCTAAAGATATTGATCCTACTGATCTATACAATGAATTACAAGTCATTGCTAGAAGAGTACCCAATAACTCCAGGCCACAGTGCGTTCTAGTTATATTTCTGAAAATAGACTTATAGGCATTGTACCTAATTTATTTTGTAAATAATGAAATGCCAAGATCGCAGTATTTCGTCTTTATTTATGAGAGATGACCGGTTTCGATGTACACTGACATCATCTTATGGTCTCTGCACTAAATAGTAACATTATTATATAAATACATATTGTAGCCAGTAAATACAATGTGTATTTATATAATAATGTTACTATTTAGTGCAGAGACCGGACGATGATGTCAGTGTACATCGAAACCGGTCATCTCTCATAAATAAAGAAGAAATACTGCGATCTTGGCATTTCATTATTTACAAAATACATTTATAAGATCGCTCCCTGCCATGAACAAATTGTATGTACCTAATTCAGTTACTGCACTAACACTCGTTGCTTACCTCCCTGTGTCTGTATCCAGTACTGAGCGTAGCTTCTCGAAATAGAAACTCATAAAAACATATCTGCGATCCACAACGATTCAAGAAAGACTTCTGGGGTTGGCAACTTTGTCAACTGAACGAGAAACAGCAGATCGTCTCAGATTTTGCAAAACCCTAGGCACGAAAAATGAAAATTGTGTGACTGTATAATGAAGCTAATAATTGTATCAGTTATTGTAAACTACTACCAAAACCTTTTTTATAAGACAAAAGGTAAATACGATGAAAAAGTAACATTGTTGTATAAAAGTGTATGATGTGTCCCATTTTAAAGGGGCAATATTGTTTATGTAATGTATATGTTGTGATTATGTATTTTAATAAAAAAAGATGCAATGTGTATTTTACATTGATGGTTTATTGCGATTTTATTAAATGCGGTGCCTTTACAATGAATTGCCTAGGGCGCCGAAATTGTTCGCGCCGGCACTGTTTCCTCTATTAGTGGATCGTTTATCTCTTGCTAATTTTCTCAACGACCTCTTTTACTCCGTTATTTCATATCATAGTTATCCTAACAAGGAGATCACATAGGTATCTGATTTTATATTTTTATGGTGCGTGAAGTTCAAAATTCAAATAACAAACAGCCAAAGCCATTCGACGCAGCTCTCAAAAATTCTCGAGGAAATGACTTTAACGTTTTGCAAGTACACATAAGTAGCAATAACTAAGCAAGTTGTGGTATCTGTCGTTGTAGCTCAGGTGGTAGCGTTTTGACCTTACAACTGTAGGGTCGGTGGTTCGAATCCCGCTGTGATTTTTTTTTTTTTTTTTTCATTTTCAAATTTACTTATATAAAACATTTGTGATCTCTAATTCCATATGTTGTGTCAGTTTTTATTTAAGTATAAGAGGTGTACACGTTGTCGTCACCTACAACGATGGTAGGTTATCTGCTTCGAAAGCCATTAGTGGCTATGGAGACGACTTTCCTAAAAATACTGTCGTGGCTCTTCACAAACTGAACAATCAATAACTACCGTCGTCAACTAATAGTGGGGTCAATACTATAAAAACTGTAACTTATGTTTATTTATTGAAACCATCATTTTAACGATTTTTGGTGAAATACAGAAAACTACGACTACAAATGTGCACATTTCGTAAAAATTATCATTAGATTTTAAAATTGTGCAAGTATTAGATTAGAATGAAAATAGATGAAAAATCTGTCATAACAGGATTCGTACCAGCGACTGTAGGGTTGCAAGGCCAGAACGTTACGACTTAAACTACACCGCCAGATGGCGAATTTTTTTAGTTATTGATACTTACGTGTACTAGCACAACTTCAAAGTCGATATTCTCGATAATTTTTGTGAGTTGCGTCGATTGGCTTTGGCTAATTGTTATTAAAGTACTCATAAATATAGATAAATTCTTTATATCCGATACCCATGTGGTCTCCTTGTAATACTAACAGAACATGCTAGTTCATAACAGTGAATCACAAAACAAGACATAAGAGAAACAGTCAGGCAACGACGAACTGCCACCGCTGCTACTAGATCAGGGACAGCAACCAGGATTCCACATCTGACAATATATGAACTAACACTTGCTACCGAGAGGCGAAAAGTTTTAAGGGAAGTTCATACTTGAGCCGCCAACATCACTCACGACAATAATATTGGGACGATTTCGCTACTAAAGCAAAGCCAAGTCTGAGTTATACTGTAGTGTATAATACTGATGACAATTTAGAATTTTTGTTTAATTCCACATACACTGCTCAAAGCAATTAGGGGATCAGGTGATATATCATACAAGAAATACACATGATAAAGTATCTTATTCAGACAACGGTTATAATTGTAATTTGTGTGTAATACAGTACGATACTTTGCTGTCTCGACTCTTTACTAGAAGTTAAAACACATGGCGTTAGCTTAGAGCGAGGCACGATAGGACTCCCAAAAAAGTGAAAAAGAATTCTCGTTTCCCTCTAATATCGTGTGCGATCACCTCGGACGGCCAGTACTGTTGCACACCAGATTGATATGGAATTGTAATACGTCTTCAATTAGCTCTTGAGGGATATCTGGCCATTATTGCATGGGTTCAATGTCAAGCTCTGCAACCTTTGCGGGAGATACTGGTCTGGCTCCTATGCGTCTCCCAAGTGCATTCCAGAAATGGTCAGTAGAGTTTAAGTCCGGCGAATAAGCTGGCCATTCCATTCGTTCAATTCCCTCAGCTACATCATGTTGTCCACCAATGCGACTCTGTGAGGACGAGCGTTATCGCCCAACAGAAGTAACGCCTCTCCTACGCCATCAGCCAAGGGCACAGGAAAGGTCCAAGGATCTCGCCTCTATAACACTGAGCAATCAAAGAGCCATTATGAACGACTTAGAGGTCCGTGCATCGGGCAATACTGGCTCCTCCCTCTCCAGTGTCCACAACCATGATATGTTTCCTGCACATAAACAGGTTCCACGTTCTCTCCAGATGAGGGAACAATGATTGTCCGGCTATACACAGATTCTTGACTCATCTGTGAACACAACCCAACGCCATTCCTCATAACTCCAATTCTGATATTCCCCCCACCCATTTTTTGCGGGCTAAAGATCATCGTGGTTTTAATGGAACACACACCATATGCCTCCGTGCGGAGACGTCACATTCGGAGCGTTTGTGTTGATATTGCACGTCCTGTTCCTATGTGGAGGGTGAGTTGCACCTGAGTTGTGTTCACCCTACTGTCTCGACGGGCGTTTACCCGGAAATAACGGTAATCTCTTGTGGATGACCTTGGCCTTGCCTTCTTTTGTCACTACCTAAAATCGCGTCCTGGTCCTGTAATTTACGCTTGGTACCTGTGTTGTCGCACTTCCACCTTCCCTATGGATCCCCATGCCACAGCTTCCAGTAAATCACCTTATTGTTGCTTTGCACTACCTGCTTACAAAACTGAACCCATCTGCTTGTCTGTAATGTTGTTGTCTCTACTCCGTCGAACCGACAGAAATACGTCTATCCATTTTATTTCATTCTGTCGATGACAATATTTTAGAACCTAGATATCTCAACTGATCCCCTAATTCTTTTGACCAGTATATCAAGTATGTTTTCAAAATCTACTGATTGTACATGTATAACATTTATTCCATTTCGTTACCCGTTAATTCGAGTGTTGCTACAGTAAATGCTGTAAGTTTTTTACATATTTTAGAAGAATTTAAACTATGATTATCTTGACTAAAACACCGCGCAGTAACCAAAGCGTCCATAGCTGTACTCAGATGCACAACAAAACAAAGCAAATAAATACAATGGATTTTGGCCAAATTCGCTTATTATATGATGATCGGAATAGATGCTCAGAGGAGATCATCATCTGATCTCATAATTACGTGTTAGAAAATGCATGTTATGAAGTACAGCAACAAAAAGTATTGTAATGGAAATGACATACATTTATAGAGCCACTGTTGTGTGCTCTGCAAACACTTCATGGTATCGATACTGTATGTCTGGTATCGCGGAACGACCTGTTTGAGAGCCCGCCAGACCACATGGACTATGACAGCAGCCGTTAGGCGGCGCGTACAATCTACTAGCGCTGCCATCGCCACTAGAGCGCTGCACGCCGTGGCGCGCCTACCGCGCCGCACTATATAGGGCCGGAGCCACAGCTCGCTCCTCAGTCTTGTGTTGACTGCGCTCCGTTTACTTTCGCTATTCATTGGTTATCTGGCTTCGTACTCTGCTCTGGCACGGTTCCGATTTGGCTTTCGTTTGGATCTTTGTTTTTTCGATTAGTAGTTGTTATTGTCGTCTCTGTGGTTTCGTGGAGTGTTTCACGTTAGCGGCGACGCTTGATCGATCGGTCGTCGCTAGTCGCACCCGACCAGTCAGGTCTTCGGTCACAATAATTGGCGACGAGGTAAAAGTTCCATCACGTTTCATGGACGAACGACTTGTGCAACTCGTGAAGCAGCAACAACAACAGCTGCTCCTACAGCAACAGCAAACTGATTTGTTACGACAGGAAATTCAACTGTTAGCGGAACGCTTACAGGTTCAGGGTTCCCAACCCGTCCAAGCGGTTGTCACGTCGTCGACGGATTTCCGCCCCCCTGCGTTTCCGCCCTTTAACGACGCCAAAGAGGATTGGGATACTTACTTACAGCGGCTGAAACAGCACTTTGCCGCCTTTCAGGTCTCTGATGACGCTCTCCAACGGTCGCTTTTTCTTTCTTGGGCTTCCTCCGAGACGTTTTTCTTACTAAAGAAGTTGGCCCCCCTCTCCAATCCGGTGGCACTGACGTTCGAGGAGATGTGCGCATTGCTTTCGAATTATTATTCCCAACGATTTCACGTTGTCACATCGCGCCTCGATTCCATCAGTATCACAAACAGCCAGGTCAATCATACCGGTCATGGGTGACAGATTTGCAAGGACCGAGTCGGCGTTGCGAATTCACGTGCTCCAACCCGCCTTGTAAAACCTCCTATGCTGACTCTCTCATCTGTGATGTTGTCGTTCAGTTGGCTCCAGATCCAGAAGTGCGGACGGCGGCCTCAAGCTGGACGACCCCTCTCTGGAGGACATCCTGAAGATTGCACATTCTTTCGAGATTGCACAGGTGGCGAATGAGCGCCTCATGGCTCGTCCTCAGTTAGCAACTGTACAACCGCCGCAAAGGGGACGTAACGTTCGGAAGGTCTTGCCCCGCCGGCAGCGTCGTGATCCTTCCCTCTCTTACGTGTCCATGGCCTCTGAACGACCGGTCACTTCTCGTCGGAGTAGGCAACGTGGTTTACCGCCCTGTCCCGACTGTTTTATGGCGCACCAACGGGCGGACTGTCCAGACCGCTGGGCCCACTGTAGTCGTTGTGGAAAAGATGGGCATCTCCATTCGGTTTGTTGGCAAACGGCAGGACAGGCTTCCCCGAATTCTTACTGGCGTCAGGGGACAGTTCATGAGCTACCAAATTGTTTATTGATCTCAGAATAGCTAACCATGACGTCCGCTTCCAGGTGGACACAGGGGCGACAGTCTCCCTGGTGAACCTCCCGACATATGCCCGTCTCGGCTACCCAGAATTGGACCTGCCCTCCCGCAGGTTGGTAGCATATGGTGACAGTGCGATTCCTCTGATAGGTGAGTTTACCACTTTGGCAACTTACAAAACGGTTACACGTCCTGTAACCTCTTTGTGGTCAATAGCCACTCAGCTGGCAACATTTTCGGCCTCGATGCGTTCTCACTGTTTGGGTTCTCCATCTCCGATGAGGTGCAGGTCATTTCTGACACTGTTCCTTTCCAGGAACTCGACGACCTTTGTGCCTCTTTTGCGTCTCTGTTCGAACCGGGTCCAGGGTGTGCAACCAATTTTGAGGCACATATTACTTTACGCCCAGATGCGGTGCCCCGTTTCTGCCGTGCACGCCCTCTTCCGGTCTCCCTACGGATGGCGGTAAAGCTGGAACTCGACCGTCTGCACGCCGCAGGAGTCATCGAACCTGTCAAAACGAGTGTCTGGGCCACACCACTGGTAGTGGTCCTCAAGCCTAATGGCGCCCTCCGCCTTTGTGGCGAATTTAAATCCATCATCAATGCCCAGGCACAGGTCGAAACCTACCCAATTCCGCGGCAAGAGGACCTCCTCACGAAGCTTGTTGGCGGCGAATACTTTTCTAAGATAGACCTGGCTGACGCCTATTTGAAAATCCCGCTCGATGAGGAATCTCAACGAATCGTGGTCATCAATACCCCATTTGGTCTTTACAAATACAAACGTTTACCTTTTGGGATTCTTCGGCTCCAGCCATCTTCCAGAGGTATCTCGAACAATTAACCATGCCTATACCCGGTTGTGCCAACTATCTTGATGATGTCATCGTTACTGGAGCTACACGCCAGGAGCACTTGCATAACCTCCGTACTCTCTTCACCACATTGTGGGACGCCGGGCTCAGGTGCCGCCTCCATAAATGCCAGTTTTTCCAGGAACGGGTCGAATACCTTGGCTACTTGCTCTCCAAAGACGGAATCCAGCCCACAGATCGCAATGTATTGGCGGTCGATGCTCTACCACGCCCTCAAAACCTACAGGAGTTACAGGCGTTTTTGGGAAAGGTGAACTATTATGCAAAGTTCCTCCCACAAGCGGCCCACATTATGCATCCCCTCAACTGTCTCCGGAAGAAAGGTGTGCAATTCCGGAGATCAGATGCTTGTGAGCATTCCTTTCAGCGGCTAAAGCGCCTGTTGCGTTCGGCACCCTGCCTTACGCCCTTTTCTCCATCACATCCCCTTGTTCTGGCAGCGGACGCATCTCCATATGGCATTGAAGCGGTTTTGGCACACCGCAATGATGATGGTACTGAACAACCGATAGCCTATGCGTCCAAGACCCTGACGCCTGCTCAAAAGAACTACTCTCAGATAGAAAAGGAGGCGTTGGCGATCGTCTATGCGGTTAAGAAATTCCATGTGTATCTTTTTGGGGCCAAGTTTACCCTCATTACTGACCACAAACCACTGGTCGCTCTATTTGGGCCACACTCTCGGCTCCCAGAACGTACGGCCCCAAGACTCCAGCGTTGGGCTCTATTTTTTAGTTCCTATAATTACACCATTAAGTACAAGCCTACTACACAACACGCCAATGCAGACGCTTTTTCTCGTCTGCCTTCAGGACCTGATCCAGCATTTGACCGACATGAAGTCTCCTGTTTCCACATTGATCTGGAACGGCAAAATACCTTAGATGGGTTCCCTATCACAGCCACGCGCATTGCTGCAGACACACGCCAGGACCCCCTCTTACGACGGGTCATCCATCATGTACTTCATGGGTGGTCCACTTACTTCCCGAAGTCGACAGCATCCCAGCTACGTGCCTGGTCCCATCTCTCTCGTCGATTGTCTGTCATTGATCTCCTCCTCGATGCTGAGGGCGATACCCACCGGGTGGTTATCCCACCTGCTTTACGCCCTCAGGTTCTGGATCTTCTCCATCGGGGAGATTGGGGTATGTCACGTATGAAATCCCTGGCCAGGAGACACGTTTATTGGCCAGGTCTGAACAAAGACGTGGAGGCCATCGTCGGCAATTTCTCCACTTGTGCTAAGCACCAGGCTGGTCCGGCCCAATCTTTCTCTCCCTGGCCTACTCCACGTCGCCCTTGGGATCGAATCCATCTTGACTTTGCGGGCCCCTTTCTGGGATCTATGTGGCTTATTGTCATTGATGCCTATTCCCACCACCCCTATGTAGTCAGCATGGCGTCCACCACCACGACTGCCACACTCAATGCCCTCACACAAATTCTTGCTATCGAGGGTCTTCCCCGTACCATCGTCTCTGACAATGGGCCCCAGTTTACAGCGGCAGCCTTTGAGCAGTTTTGTGATGCAAATGGCATCAAACACCTGTTTAGTCCGCCATTCCACCCAGCCTCTAATGGTGCAGCTGAGCGGATGGTGCGGACGTTTAAACAACAAATGCTGAAATCTGTGAGCACCTCCACCACCACAGCAGCCCTCACATTATTCCTGAGTACCTACAGGACTACCCCTCTCCAGGATCGTAGCCCGGCAGAACTCCTCCATGGCCACCAGCCACGCACCCTTCTCCATCTCTTGGCCCCACAGCCCTCGGAACCAAGGACGCGGTACACTGGGCAATATGCACCAGGATCCGCTGTGTGGGCCCGTTCCTATGGTACGAAGCCCTCATGGGTGCCGGCTACTGTAGTGGCCACTCACGGGCGGGGGGGTTTGGAGCGCCGACATACTAACCAACTTCGCCCTCGTTTCCCTGCCTCATCCCAACCAGTAGCATAGCCTGACCCGGAGACCCTACTATCGCCAATTCCTCGATCACACGGCTACAATCTGCGCTCTCGGGCGTTGTCCACGGCTCCAGTCGATGCAGACCCAGACATGGCACACTCTCAGCCGCAACGGTGCTCACAGGGCAGATCACCCTCTGACACACCCCCACCACCGGGGCCCCATGTGCACCTTGGGGCGGCATCGGCAACCCCAGGGGACACGGGCATGGAAGTAGAGACCTCGCCTCCACATTCACCCTCTCGGCCATCGCCTTCTACACCACCACATCCTTGTACCTCTACGGAGGCCCCACATCCGTACCTTGACATAGCGGGCTCTCCACCCATGACACCACTCGTGCCATCGGTCCACCTTCCAAAGCACCGTCCTGGGCGCTTCCGTCCCTACGCGCCCATTTCAGGGGGGAGGGACCTGGTATCGCGGAACGACCTGTTTGAG
Source organism: Locusta migratoria (assembly GCA_026315105.1). Classification (NCBI taxonomy): domain Eukaryota; kingdom Metazoa; phylum Arthropoda; class Insecta; order Orthoptera; family Acrididae; genus Locusta; species Locusta migratoria. Next base: position 159,275,483 of record CM048750.1, read on the forward strand.
AGACCACATGGACTATGACAGCAGCCGTTAGGCGGCGCGCACAACCTACTAGCGCTGCCATCGCCACTAGAGCGCTGCACGCCGTGGCGCGCCTACCGCGCCGCACTATAGAGGACTGGAGCCACAGCTCGGTCCTCAGTCTTGACTGCGCTCCGTTTACTTTCGCTATTCATTGGTTATCTGGCTTCGTACTCTGCTCTGGCACGTTTCCGTTTTGGCTTTCGCTTGGATCTTTGTTTTTTCGATTAGTTGTTGTTATTGTCGTCTCTGTGGTTTCGTGGAGTGTTTCACGTTAGCGGCGACGCTTGATCGATCGGTCGTCGCTAGTCGCTCCCGACCAGTCAGGTCTTCGGTCACAATAGTATGTAAGTTAAAGTTACCATCAACTGCAGTTTGTACACTATGTAGACGCAACAAAACACTCAAGTGAGTAATATAGGCTTGGTAAAAGCAGTACGGACAGAGCTTAAAATTCATGGAAAGGCAGCAGTTGCGAACCGTTAGTAACGAAAGCCAACTCAGAGTTGCGAAAGAATTTGTATCACGATTTGATTTTTGGACGCTTGATGACGGGAAGAATATGGAATAGTCCAAAGAATCATCATTTCTAAAAACATTGGTATTTATGTGTCGAAAACACGCAGAGAAGCCTACGATTTGTGTTGGCTGTTTCTTACAGTCAAAAGTGGAACATATTCTATCATTGGTATTCAATTATTTGTATCACTATCCTCTCTGGCCGGACAAATATGAATGAATATCTCACCATCTTTAACATATTATTAACAAACACTGTCACATTCCAAAATGAAAATGCGTCGATATATCAGTATCAGGTGGGGTTATGGAGGAAGAGAAAAACATTAGTCTTCACTTCTCGACTGCACAATCACCATGTATCATCATAACTGAAGCGTTATGTGGAATTTCAGATCAGAGAGTGAGGAGCAAATATACAGATCCAACATGTTACGATATAAGGATTAATTAATTGGAATCTATTAATTAATTAGAATCTATGAAGACTCTTTACGAATCTGTTTTTCGAAGAGTTGCACATTCTCTGTCAACGGTAGGCGTAACCTTTGTTAATGAATAAATACTAAGTTTATGTTTGGTTTTCGTATTATTTTGTCCACCCTTTACATCTTCAGTGAACGAGAACCTGCTGAAACATGACACTAAATACTGTCGCTTGAGTGATAACATAATGCGGCGCAGGAAGCCCTAGCATAGCACTGTTGTAAAGCCCCTTTTACACGATCGACTTTCTTGTCTCAGTTGTCTACTCGAGACGAGTGGTTCTACTGCAGCGCCCCTGGTGTGTTTTCCCGTACTGTGTCTCACTAGTATCGAGTGCTCGGTTGCGTTTAGATATTAGCAGAACACCTGTAGAGCTATCTGCTGCTACTGTGTAGTTTCGCATCTGAATAATGAAATGAGGTTATGAAGACTTTACATGGAAGAGGAAATTATATTGAGTTTATTGATGACGAAAGGGTAGTAAATATTTGATATTCTAGTCGGTAAATTATGTACACTATTGAATACCTAAAAATAGGAAAAATGTCATCCAAACATTTCACAATTCTTACATTTATTTGCTGAGGAAAATTTACACTTGGAAATACATCAAACAGTATCGAAACATGCAGTAAAAAAGTGTCTGTTTACTGTAGTTGTCATGTCTCGTTTTCTTGCTAACGGTGAAATTATGTCGAAAATAATTTTATCTTCTAATAATTCTGACTCTTTCACTGTTAAAAAACTTTCATTAAACAAGTATATATATTTATTCGTATTTATGCATAGTGTAGGCTTTTTCCCTGTAAAACGTAACTTTCTGTTTGTAGACATTTCTTCTCTTATGTAGAAGAAAGCTGATGCAACCTTTAGGTGTGAGGAGAGGACAAACCAAACAACAGAATGAAGTTTAAGAAGATACGAAAGCATTTCTTCTAATATGAATGACCTCGACCAAAGTAGGCTAACTTTCGATGTTAGTAGACAGCATTAAAGTCCAATGTTCCTGCGCATGCGCATTCTAAAGCCCGCTTTGAAATTCAGAACTCCATACTCGGCACATTGTATTAATTATTGAGGTTATACACGCACTCGTGATGTTGGCGTCTGATATACACTCATACGCGAAAGGCGTACGCGCTTCAAGTAGTCGATTTGTAGCAGAAAGTCGACCATGTAAAACGGGCTTTAGACTTCTCAATCACTCTCGCATGTTAGCTCGTCAAAGCCTAGGGGTCCTCTCGTCATAGCGTGAAACAACGCCGTAGTGCAGAATGTTAGAGAAATATACCTGTCACCCAGAACCGTTGATTCCCCGATGAACGTAATGCGGATCCATTCCTAAGCATTACCTACGTTCCTCCACGTTACGGCACCACGCGAAACACCACGGTCTGTGTACGGTTTTTAACGGAAAACTATGCATATGACGATATCTGACTTTTGTGGTCTGTGGTACGAAATGACACAAGCTGTCAATTGTGAGAAGCAGATACGATGTGGGTGCGGCGATCCTCTTTTGAGGGATGAGACGTGGTCACCTGGAAACGTGACGATGAGGGGCCTGCTATGACATTCCCTTGCAGTCATTAGATTTACAAACTACTTCAAAACTAACTAAGGACAACAGACACACACACACACACACACACACACACACACACACACACACACACGCCCAATGGAGCACTCGAACCTTCAACGGGAACGATCGTACAGTCCTTATCATCTCGCCGTGCATCATGCAGACACAAAGTGCACTTCGTTCCATTCGATGAATATGTGGTCCAGCTCGACGATTTGTTTTTGGACGATGTACGAAAGCAGCTATTTTTATGTTTAACTAGCTTAAACCCGCGGCTCCGCTCGCTGTGGTGTACAACGGGAGACTTCGGACAACAATTACACACAGACCATTCGTTTGCGTTCTATACTTTTCGCTGCAGAGCGCAATATTAACACACACACCCGTAGAATTTTATATACACCGATAAATTTCCATCCCAACATATTGCACCCTTTTATCATTATCAACCCTCAAGCAACAATACAACCAATAAAACCATTTTCAAAGAGAAAATATAATTTTCGAAAAATAATCATTGTTCCGCATTTCGCGTTATATTCTTCAAATTACTAAATATCTGTCATATCGCTATAAAACCGTGCCTAAAACCTTCCTCAGGTATAAACTAGTAACTGTACAAATATTTAAGTCTCTGCGTCTCGTCGTTCGGACGTGATAAATACACATTAATATATATTGATAAATAGCTATCAGATCGCCATAAAACCGTACCTAAAGCCTTCCCCGGGTAGACATTAGTAACTGTACAAATGTTTAGCTCTTTATGTCTTTTGGTTCAGACGTGATAAACGTACACCGAACGGACATTCACATTTATAGATATGGATGATGTTTCCTGGCGGCAGATGTTTTACGTACTTGATAATGGGATAATGTCGTCCCGAAGCATGTCATACTGACATATAAAAAAAATTACTGTTGACAATTTGTTTGGGTGTTACATTAATAATCGCATATATTTATTGAAGAAATTACTACTAATTTGGTAAAACCTGGAAGTTCTATTACGAGAATCATTTTTGCTTTGAGAACCAGGCGATTACGGTACTACGAGGACCAAGATAAGCAATATATTTTGCCCTTTTATTATTCCGGATTTGTGCATTCCTCTGCTCACATAAGTACTAAGATCAAACATTAATTTGAAGAAAGCACATTAGGGCTCACAGGATACAAATTACAATGTGGGAGCAATTTGAATGTTATAGCATGCATATTTACCCATTGCGAGGCAGTGATGCGTTCGCTTCAGAAAATAAATTAGAATAATGAAGAATTAATTGTAATGCAAACATTTCGTTTCAGGCATATTACAGGACAAGGAAGAGGAAGACAAAGTCACAGGAAATAGGCCAGCAGCCGACTTTGGCAGCATTACAACGTCGTCCAAATGGTGCATCATACTACTGTTAAAAATAAATAAATAAATAATATAAAATAAAGGCCAACATCCAGCTTCACTGTGGCTCATTCTCATATAAAATGAATGAGAAAATGAACACGAGTATTCATGATAACGTTGACTGACCGAGATAACCATGAATTAATGCAACAGCTTGTCTTGCATTGCTGTTACCATGTGGAATTACAGGAAAGGGACGAAAAAAGTATTTTCAAAGAGAATTGTAAAGGCAGTTCATTCATAACATTTTTGTTTGTATTTTTTCTTCCTGAACATAAGCATCAGACAGTTTAATGGCTATGGAGATGTAACGAATTATACAGTACTGTGTACCTTAGTGTCTGCCAAGTTGATAAAATTTACCTACATATCTACATGTAGCTACATATAGATGTAGATAAAACATAAAAAATGAAATATCTCCGACGATTTGCACAGTACGAAAATAAAAGTTTCGTGTATATTAAATCGAAGATGCTAAAATTGGACCACTCTTTCTTCAAAACTTGTGCTACTCTACTGAGAGACACGAATTTACAGACCTTTGGAAATGCTTTTCTTGTGTCCTCTTGTCACGGCTACATAAATTACCGCCATCTGTTAAAAAGAATAATGTCGGCAATGTCTCTTCCGTTGCTACAAGGAACGTTATCTGCCGGCAAATAGGTAACGCTATTAAACAAAGTGTATTTCATGAAATATAAACAGCTCTGGTAATATATAGTCACGGCTACTTAAGAGCGTGATTTACTGAGCGTAAACTACGACGATAATAGCAGGACAAAAGAATGACGCGGACAGACTATATGAGAGGTACTTCTCATGTTATCGATGCTAACGAGACGTCCAAAAGCCATAGTGTACCGTCGTATCTTCCATGTACGGTACTTTTTATTTGGGGGAGTCCTGGTGTTTGTTTTTGATAACCGACAGAAAGAATAACGTATATGTCATAGATGACGCAATATGGCTGTGACTGATAATCAGTGTACAGTACCTACGCCGCGTTGTAGTAGCTGAGCGGTCTAAGGCGTCTCGCTGCTGAGCGCGCGGTTGCTCGCCGTCGGAGGTTCGAGTCCTTCCTGGGGCGTGGGTGTGTGTGTTGTCCTTAGGTTAGGTTACCTTAGTTTAAGTAGTTAGTAAGCTACGGAGTGATGGCGACGCAGCGTACTGGAACGCCGAGTTGCGGTGCGCGCGGCCGTCCGCCGTCGGGGGGCTCCAATCCCCCTTCGGGCATAGATGTTTGTTTCATCGTTTTAGTATAAGGTAGTTTATAAGTAGTTTGTAAGTTTACGGACTGATAACCCCGCAGTTAAGTCCCCTAAGCTTAACAAACATTTGAACATTTTTGACCACGAATTTTGGTCCGATAGATTTACAAATATTTGAACATTTTTTACCTACACACAGTAAGTAAAAGTGATTCAGGCACTTTTAGGGGTGCACAGATCTGCTCACTATAATTTGAGCATGTTGACTATGGAGGGCCGTGTTAGAACAGAAGTATTACAAAATTTAATGCAATATGTTATTAGTTCGTTACGTAACACTCAGATACAAGGTTTTTGTTGAAATATTCGAAATAAGAATCGTGAAACTGATATTGTATTGTGCTAGTTGTTTTTTGTGACCAGTTCGTTTCGGTATCACATTTTACCGCTGGCTAATTATACTTCAGCAGATAATGTATGTTTCTAAATCGGTGGAACCATTTAAGAAAATTATTCTCCGTAGTGTTTGGAAACATTTATACGAGAAACAACCGGAGAAAGTAAGGAAGAATGTCCAGAATGATATTTTCACAGTGCAGCGGAGTGTGCGCTGATGTAGAACTTCCTGGTGGATTGAAACTGTGAGTGGGGAAAAACGATTCGAACCTGGACAAAGATGCCGCCACTCAGTTTTAAACCGCCAGGAAGTTTCATAAGGTATACACATGGATAAAATCTTCTCGGGCATCCAGTAACGTCAGGTGGTTCAGCCTTAAACTCGACGAACTGAGCGAAAACTGCAGCGAGCCCCTTTAAACGTGATTCTCCGAGCTGTTAAGGGCAATGAAATTGTTGTTCTTAATCACACTGACTATAACGCTAACTATAACGCTTCAACTAAGTCTCCCATAGAATAACTACCGGAAACCGCCACGGGACCGGACCACAGGAACAAAATACCATCTGGTGTAATGCGTACATGGTTGTCACTAGCTTTATATAGATTAAATAGTTCTTTAAGTGAGTAGCGACGTATGTGGCGTGTGGCGCTATATAGCATACTGTTTTTATATAGTAGTTCGGATGAAATTTTGCGTTACGATTACATTATGATACTTACATGACAATCAAATAGTTATAAAAAAAGAACTCACTGTTTCTTCTTGTTACTCATTCATTTTAGATCAACATTTTTAACGTCAGCCTATTTGATCTGTAATTTTATGTTGGGACGAACTGTAATAGATAAACAAAGTCGGCCAGCAAAATATTGTTATATAGTAACTCCGGATGGCGTGTCCTGCGTTCTCTTTCACAATAGTATTCTATGAAAATTGTTGACTTTTCTATGCTCCTCTTCAATTTTAAAATGAAAGAATGCTGTACCTTATACAAGGTGTTACAAAAAGGTACGGCCACACTTTCAGGAAACATTCCTCACACACGAAGAAAGAAAATATGTTATGTGCACATGTGACCGGATACGCTTAATTTCCATGTTAGAGCTCATTTTATTACTTCCCTTCAAATCACATTAATCATGGAATGGAAACACACAGCAACAGAACGTACTTGCGTGACTTCAAACAATTTGTTACAGGAAATGTTCAAAATATCCTCCGTTAGCGAGGATACATGCATCCAGCCTCCGTCGCATGGAATCCCTGATGCGCTGATGCAGCCCTGGAGAATGGCGTATTGTATTACAGCCGTCCACAATACAAGCACGAAGAGTCTCTACATTTGGGACCGGGGTTGCGTAGACAAGAGCTTTCAAATGCCCTCATAAATGAAAGTCAAGAGGGTTGAGGTCAGCAGAGCGTGGAGGCCATGGAATTGGTCCGCCTCTACCAATCCATAGGTCACCGAGTCTGTTGTTGTGAAGCGTGCGAACACGTCGACTGAAATGTGCAGGAGCTCCATCGTGCATGAACCACATGTTGTGTCGTACTTGTAAAGGCACATGCTCTAGCAGCACAGGTAGAGTATCCCGTATGAAATCATGATTACGTGCTCCAGTGAGCGTAGGTGGAAGAACATGAAGACCAATCAAGTCATCACCAACAATTCCTGCCCAAACGTTCACAGAAAATCTTTGTTGATGACGTTGATGACTGCAAATCCACGTACGTGATGAACACTAACCAGTTGATGCTACGTACTGATGTGCTTGATGCTAGTACTGTAGAGCAATGAGTTGCATGTCAACACAAGCACGGAAGTCAACATTACCTTCCTTCAATTGGGCCAACTGGCGGGAATCGAGGAAGTACAGTACATACTAACGAAATAATTGGGTATTTTGACAATTGTCTGCACGAATTATTTCAATTTACATTTAAAGAGAAATACTAAAATGAGCTCCAACATGGAAACTCAGCGTTTCCGGACACATGTCCACATAACATATTTTCTTTCTTTGTGTGTGAGGAATGTTTCCTGAAAGTATGACCGTACCTTTTTGTATGCTGTAAATCAAAAGTTTCAATAGTTAAAGTAGGCAAATTATGATATTTTAAGATATGTTTTAATAGATACTCGCCTGAGGGCGCTGAAAACTGTTAATTTCATTTATATTTTGTAGGATATAATGCGTAATCTATTTTTATTTTTTAAACTATATTTTTAAACTCCATCTTGTATTGTCGTGTACGCCTTCTTATACATTTAATATTATTTATCTTTTTTTCTAAAAAAAGTTTCAATGTAATGAACTCTTTAAATAAAAAAGGCGCCATGCACCAACTGCCTGCAGGTTAAGCTGCGTAGATGAATGCAAGCAGCCACGTCATTTTAAACTTGTGACGTGTACCAGGAAGACCTTTTTAGTTATTTTATGTTTATGACCATTAAATGTTTTAAGCAGAGTACATGAGCCATCTGGTATGTACTTTCGTTATACAAGTGTAACATTCTTGACGTGTTATTTTATGTTTTTTTAATGTCTGACTGAAGAAACTTGATTTCACATGTCACAAGTGCGGTGTGGTTGATTGGCTGCATCACCGGTTCACCTGCTATGGACATCTCCACAACTGGCGATAAATAAGGTATTATTTTCATAACTCTTTTCGTCTGAGGAGTGGTGTGGACAGGTGCTGCGGTCTCGCCACGTGTCTTCCATGCTTCACCAAGATAGAACGTTAAGCTGTCGGTACACGGAGCGTGTCTCTGAACGTGTGCGGTGAACGTGCCAACGTGCGGCTGAACGCTCGGAGACGGCGCGACTTGTGCATATGAGACGCGTGACTCAACGAGCTACTCGCGACCGCAGCGCGCTCCAGCGACAGTTGCCGTCGGCATCAGGTTCTGGAATTACACTGTTTACGTAATCAAAAAAGTGGATGGAATTCCTGCTTTTCCTATATCAAATTGCTTATTTACGCGCTTGTGCATATCTTCGTTATGTTCTGTGATATAGGTCTATATAAGTACCAGGAAAAAATCTATGAACATAAGACGCTTATGAAAGTAGCATGTAATGTCAATAAGTGCAGCGAATAATAAAAGTTTCATGAAACTGTGCGATATAAAATTAGGTCTACATAGGAACAAACATTTGCGACAGTCTCTCTTTTTAGTAAAACTTAAAGGTCATTCTTCCACGGTCAGTGTTACTATTCAGTAGAAGAATGTTAAGAACGTGTAAAATGCTATACGTGAAACAATAAAGTGAGTATTTTATTCTAAGCTAGGTACAAACTGTCCTGTTCATAAAACGAATCCAAAAAACTCACTCCTCAGAGGATGCGCACTTATGTTTAGTAGCATAGAATATTATTCACTATTATTCTATGAAATTTATAGGATAGTCTGTCAGTATGTCAACAAACCCGAATAAAAGAAGAAAAAGTTTTTGGTTCCGAAGAGCCTTGAACCATCTCCCATAATCATCTTCCATTTTACAGTCCGCGGCGTGGCTGCGTACGCTACGGCCACTAAAATACACGACTTGTCCTTGAAACTGCAGACTACTGTAATGCAGAGCCGGCCGCGGTGGCCGAGGGGACTGAGGCGCTCCAGTCACGGTCTGCACGGCCACTACGGTCGGGGATTCGAATCCCCACTCGGGCATGGATATTTGTGCAGTCCTTAGGATTAGCTAGTTCATAAGTAGTTTGTAAGTTTAGGGACTGATGGCCCCGTAGTTAAGTCCCATAAGCTATAAAAACTTTTGAACATTTTTGTAATACAGAAATTTTATAATCACATATTTGACGTTTCCAGTCATTTAATCCAACAAATAGAACCTCTAATGATCGGTTTTCGAGAGTTTCTCAGTTTTCAAATGTTCAAATGTTTGTTAAGCTTAAGGGACTTAACTACGGGGTCATCAGTCCCTAAACTTACAAACTACTTATGAACTACCTACAACTAAGGACGACACAAATATCCATGCCCGAGGGGGGATTCGAACCCCCGACCGTAGTGGACGTGCAGACCGTGTCTGGAGCGCCTCAGTCTCCTCGGTTACCGCGGCCGGCTTCTCAGTTTTCTTAGTTACTTTTACTTGATTTGAAATTTCATACTTTCATAAGAGCTAAGTTATATAACAACACAAAGAATTCTAAAGGAGTTGATTGGCTGCGGTAATGAAGGAGTTGTAGATGTTGTAAAATCCTTTATTTTTCTCTTTACGCTGACGCGTTTCGGGCCCAGCCTATCATCGGAGCGCCTGGTGACAAAGTACATGATACAATATATATAGGTAAAAATAGTTACAAAGACCAAAATTTATGTAAAAAAAAATCTCTGGCATTTACAATTATAAGGTACATACCTCTCCTAAATGGAGAACGGAAAAAGATGCATGTAAAAACACACAATACATTAACGGTCAGCATCAGCTGAACTTGTAACATAAGTTGCTAGCTCGATGAATCACATGCAAATACCACTGAATGGAAAGTATACTATTGGCCGCAGAAGTTACCATAATTTACAAGGATAAAAAGAACTCAACGGCGAGTTTGATAAAACCTTTTTACAATAATAGAAAATAGTTGTCAAACAATAAAACAGCATATTTAGTACCAATACTTCTAGTAACAGAATAAACTTAGGGAAACCTCCGCACAGGAAGAGAGCAAAAAACATCGGTCATTCAAGAAAACCTAGGTTGGGAAACAGATCGAAATACGACTGTCTGAAACCAAAAGTTTGGTCATTTATTAACCATTCTTTATTATTATGATAACTAGTCCAAATTTCTAACTCTTCAAGGATATTTAAGGTAATACCCTTCGTACCAATATACAAAATAGACAAATGTGCCTCTATATTTCGTAGCTTATGGTTTCTTTCCCTTAGGTTATCTAAAATGTTGGGAATCGAATACGGGCCCTTCTACTCGACAAACTAATACGCTCCTACCTGACCTATGCTGCACTCAACTAGAGGGGATCTAAGTTTTGTACTTCATGAGGCTTATAAGGCCATCGTGAAACTTTTATCAATAATTGAACATTTACGAAACTTTTATAATAACAAACTCGTATTATAAAACTTCGATTTTGGTTTATATTTATGGAACTGATGTTGGGAAACAGCATCTTTTCATGCTACGCAAAATACACTGCCAAATCAAATACGGCAAAATTCATCTTCCAAATGGCGTCTGCTCGATTCGACATGTCCAACCGGAGGTAGCCGGAGGCTCCGAGTGAAATGGCACGAAATCCCCGCCTCCGGAACAACCGCTCCGTTTCCAGCAGCCGGTGTAGTGGGACGGATTATTGTGTCAGCTCAGTTTGTGCAGGATAACTTACTTATATTTGTGTTCTTAAATGATTTTTATGTAAATGTTTAATGTTATGGTTCTTAAAGATGTTTTTTTTTGTATATTTTTTATTTGTTTCATGTGCTGTGAGGCGAGTCAACCTACGAGGGCAACATCTTCGACGGCGATTCCAAGGAGTAAATATCCGGCCACATCAAGTCGCGGGTCGACGGCCACGAGGCAAGAAGATGTTGATCTCTGGGGTTGTCGTCGCGAGAGTTGACGTTATTGTCGACATTTAATGTTAAAATAACAAATTTTAAAAGTCAGTTCCCTTTTGTCTGTCGATGACTACATATGTAACGTCTTAGAAAGTAAAAAATGTTATCGTGTTTGAACTTGATGAAAGTGTCAGAGTACATCATTTATGAATAATTATTTTACGATAAATAATATATTAATGCAACGAGGAGAATATTTAATTTAAATATTCTTCAATGTGAAGGAAGAGATTTTTATGAATTTTTATTGGTGGAAAAGTTACGTCAAGAAGACTTCGATAAATGTTTCTTTTAGAACTTTGATTAATCGATCATACACATTGATCGATAATCATTGAATAAATATTATTTTTTCTCTGTGGCTATAGCAACGACCAGAAACTGAAGAATTTCTTTTGACCGTCTTATATATGAGAGAACTTAGAAATATTTTAACAAGAGTGACTGTTAAAGACTTCTTCCCTCGGCGCAAGAATCTGATTTTTTGAAATATTGCAACGTATTTTACATGAACATTTATTTTATTTTATTTTTATATAAATTTTTATGGGCGAGTGGACACCTCAAGGATTACGAAGTCTGACACGGCCACATTCAACCCTAATCATACAGGACGAGTGCTTTTGAAGATAAGATTTTAGCACACGTTCCGCCGTACGAAGAGTTCGTTCCGCTGCACCGGCCACGGTGGCCGAGGTGACTGAGGCGCTTCAATCACGGTCCGCACGGCCACTACGGTCGGGGGTTCGAATCCCCCCTCGGGCATGGATATTTGTGCCGTCCTAGTTCGTAAGTAGTTCATAAGTAGTTTGTAGCACTTAACTACGGGGTCATCAGTCTCTAAACTTTCAAAGTGCCATAAGCTATACAAACATTTGAACATTTGATTTCGTTTCCAGCACTACAACAGCAGAGCGACGAGCGCGCCACAGCTGGCGGTCTCTGGCGTCCGCGCCTCGATCGAGCACAGCCGCGCTCCGAGCATTCGAGACGGAGCGAGTACGAGCGAGCGTCATCGTCGACATGCAGATATCTAGTGACGATTCCCTCGTAACTGCAGGCGCGTTGGTGTGATGGTAAAGCCGGGCGAGTGGCGGGCGGCGCGGCTGGCCAGCGGCGGGAGCGGGGAACAGGTTCCAGGCACGTCCCCTGATGCACGGCGCGGGCGGCCGTGTCACTGGGGCCTTGAACTTGCACAAAACTGGTCGGCGCCGCGTGTTTGGCACTGGGCCGCGCGCGCCGCAACGCACTCCCGTCCGCCCGGCACACCGGTACTGCCGAGGAATTCCTAATACTCACACATCTTGACCGTACAATCTTAAACCTGGCCGAGTAACAGCAAACGTAATCCATTAAAAAATGTTACGCAGTCAACCGGTTGCGTCCAATTTATGGTATTTCACCTGGTTTCGTCAACACCAGGGGTAACTTTATCAGAAGAATTAAAAAGATGGCCGCGGTGGAGTAGCCGAGCGGTCTAAAGCGTCTCGCTGCGGAGCGCGCGGTTGCTCGCCGTCGGAGGTTCGAGTCCTCCCTGGGGCATGGGTGTGTGTGTGTGTGTGTGTGTGTGTGTGTGTGTGTGTTGTCCTTAGGTTAGTTTACCTAGGTTTAAGTAGTTTGTAAGCTACGTAGCTTACAAACTACTTAAACCTAGGTAAACTAACCTACGGACGAACACACACACGCATGCCCAGGGAGGACTAGAACCTCCACGGCGAGCAACCGCGCCCTCCGCAGCGAGGTTCTTTAGACCGCTCGGCTACGCCACGGCGGCACCACGCAGTTTGGTCCGATAGATTTACAAATTCAAATGTTTATATAGCTTATGGGACTTAACGAAGGGGTCGTCAGTCCCTAAACTAAAAAACTACTTACGAACTAGCTAACACTAAGGACGGCACAAATATCCATGCCCGAAGGGGGATTCGAACCCCTGACCGTAGTGGCCGTGCAGTCCGTGACTGGTGCGCTGCAGTCCCCTCGGCCACCGCGGCCGGCGATAGATTTACAGACATTCGAATTTGAATTAAAAAGTTTACATGACAAACATGAACTTCCTCGAAGAGAAGGACGTATTGACCCCCAGTCTACTCGGATTCAGAAAGTATCGGTCGTGTGAAACCCATCTACCTGTTTACGCACATGTGATGAGTGTTCTCAAAGAGGAACTTAAAAAGATTCCGTTATTTCTAGATTTTCGGAAGGCTTTTGACACTGTACCTCACACGTTTCTTTTAATCAAATTGCGTGCTTATGGAATTTCGCCACACTTGTGCAGCATGTCATTGTCAATGGAGAGAAGTCTTCCGAAGTAAGAGTGATGTCAGGTGTGCCACACGGGAGTGTCGTGTGTCTGTTGCTGTTCACGATATACATAAATGACCTTGCAGATAACATCGGAAGTTCACTGAGGCTTTTTGCAGATGATGCTGTAGTATATAGAGAGGTTGTAACAATGGAAATTTGTATTGAAATGCAGGAGGATCTGCATCGAATTGACGCATGGTGCAGGGAATGGCAATTGAATCTCAACATAGACAAGTGTAATGTGGTGCGAATACATAGAAAATGTGGTGTCGCACAAGTCTAAAGTGCGCACCACCTACTTACGCCGCGCGCCGCCATGCACGCACGGCGCGGCGTTCTTACGACGTCAGCACGAGCGCCCTCTGCTACAACTCCCCTCATGGCCACCACTGAACAACATCGTTCACTTGGGACTGAGATAGGAACCAGTTAAGACTTGGGACTAAGATAGGCATCAGTTAGGACTTGGCTATCGGATAGGCACTAGGACTCATCAGTAGGCAGGCCTCTATCGAATCTTTGTATCAGCATTCTGCAGTCAAGAACTATGTAAAAGTTAAGTATTACTAAGTCTCTATGAAATATATATCTCGTTCTAATTTACTCTAGTGTTTCTAGTTTCTGCTGTCCCACTGGCTGCTCACCTTTGTACCTGCACAAGCGTGCATCCTTTATTCCTGTGTCGGTCTCTTTCTACTCAGTCACCGACACCTACAACGGGTGGAAACGAGACACAAAAGCGGCGACGAGGCTGGGACACTAAAGTGGCGACGAGAAGCGATAGAACCGTGGACCAGCCCTCTTGCAGCAGCCAGACAGTAGCAGACGGAGCACGCAGTAATTGCTCCCGCCCACCCACCCTTATTATAAGATTTTTAAGGGACAATATTGTTACGTGTTTTGTGGACTTTTTTTCTTCTTTTTTGCAGGGAGCGTCCTCTTTCATATTGCATTTGTGTTTTGTTATAAGTTACTTGTATGTGCGGCGCCTAATCGGTCAGAATGGCCACTACCCGAACCCAAACTTAATGGAAATTATTCAGTTACAGACGGCGCAAATCACGCAACTACTTCAAGTGGTGGCACAGTTGATGGCAGCTAACCAACAACAGCCGTCGCTTCAGCTGCATACATCTACTGCCACACCGCTTCCTACGTTTCGCCAGTACAACGAACGTGAGGAAGGATGGAGCGACTACTTCGCGCAGTTTCAAGAACTCGTCGCGGCTCATCAACTTACAGGTCAGACCGTTAAACATTTGTTCCTCTCTGTGGTGGAAACCAAAACCTTCGTATTACTGCAGAAACTTTTCCCCCACGCATATCCTGGTGATCTAGAATTTGATGCAATTGTAGATGCACTGAATGCTCATTATGAGAGAAACGTTCTCGTAGCTGCGGCGCTGTACCGATGTTTAAGACTGAAAAAATCACCGAACCAGTCACACCAGGAATGGCTCACAGAATTGAAGGGCTTAACCCGAAAATGTAAATTTAATTGCTCTTGTGGACTCTCTTATAGTGACGTTATGTTAAGAGATGCAATCACGCAAAACATTCAGGACCGCAGAATTAGGGCAGCAAATCTAAAACAATCTGATGCTTCATTAGACAGCGTACTGCAGCTTATTGAAGTGCATGATACTTTTCACTTAGCAGATGTAGAAATGCAAAGCCACAGTGTTAATTCAGTGTGCCGTAATGGATGTTTTCCTAGTTACAGTTATCAGTCTAGCCGTGATTCTTATAATTCTACCGTCCATGGTGAACAGTGTAAAAGTGCGACACAAAGGTCGCCCCGTCATGTTAGACAAAGTAATTTGAATGACGGGCGCCAACGCTCTTATCAGTGTGTATCTCGCCACAAACGTGCGCATTGGCCTAGTCGCAACGCAGCCTGTTATCAATGTGGCAAAACAGGACATGTACATACAGTGTGTATGCAGAATGTAAACTCAAAGAACGGTACCGTTAGGAACAGTGCTTCGCGGAGTGCGAGAACAGTTAATTCTGTAAATTTCATACACGCTGTAAACTTGGACGGTGTTTCTCTTGACTCTCAAATACAAGACAATTTTTCTGCGCCTACGGCAAAACTATGTAGTGAGCCACGTAGCAAGCGTCGTCGAGCGCATAAATCTGTGCAACAGAAAAGGGTTCGGGACAAGCAAAATGACTATGAACAGTGTAATCCTGTAGAGAACCTAGTACCTTCTGCAACTTCTCATTGTAATAGTGCCCAGTACTGTGTAGCTAGTGACAGTAGACTTGACGTAGCTACTCAAAGTAATTTTAGTGCAGCAGGCTCACATTGCATGGACGCCGATCTGGCGATAGTGCCATCTCGACACTGGTTCCGCTGTTACATTAATTAATAAAGACACTGATGAACTGCAGGGTTCGCCAAAATTGTCGCCGTGTCAACAAGTGCTAACAGCGTACACAGGTCAAAATATTCCCATGCTTGGAACGTGTAGCCTGCCTGCCTCTTTTCAAGGTGTAACAAAACCAGTTGCTTTTGTAGTTCTTCAGGCGAAATCTACACAGAACATTTTTGGAATAGACGCATTTGACTTGTTTGGTTTATAAATTCAATTGTTGTGCAAAAGACTTCGTGGCACATGTAACTTTAAGAGAACAGCAGTACCAAAATTTCGTAAAGCTAGTCCAGTGCCTATCGCAATTCGGGATAAAGTTGCTGCAGAACTTAAACGTTGGCAGAATAGTGGGGTGATTTCTCCTGTTTCTGCGAGTCAGTGGGCCTCGCCTTTAGTAATTCTAACCAAGCCGTCAGGAAAACATCGTCTCTGTGCGGACTTCAAAGCAACAGTGAACGGTCAAACAATTGTAGACACTTACCCCCTGCCCAGACCTGAGGAACTTATGGACAAATTAGGTCTCGCTTATTTTCTAAGATTGATTTAGCAGAGGCATACTTGCAAATTCCGCTTGATGACGAGTCAAAAAAGTTTTTCGTCATTAATACCTTTCAATTTCAACGCCTACCCTTTGGCAGTTCTTCCGCCCCCGCTATTTTTCAGCGCTTTTTGGAACAGCTGACAGTTTCTGTACCGTGCTGTTTGAACTATTTAGATGATATTGTTGTATCCGGACGTACAGTTGAACATTTATCAAACCTGGAGTGCCT
The DNA here is from genome assembly GCA_026315105.1 of Locusta migratoria. NCBI lineage: Eukaryota > Metazoa > Arthropoda > Insecta > Orthoptera > Acrididae > Locusta > Locusta migratoria. The sequence goes on from CM048750.1 coordinate 159,292,162, forward strand.
TTTCAAAGTGTTGACTGCAGCAGGTCTACGTTGCAATAAAGCAAAGTGTTCATTTTTCCAGACTGAAATAGAGTACCTAGGCCATGTGATTAATGCCCAAGGAATCCATCCCTTACAGTCACATGTTAGAGCGATCAAGAACTTGCCTCCTCCTACGAATGTGCACGAATTGCAAGCAGTAATGGGAAAGCTTAACTATTATTTCAGATTTATTCCCAATGCGTCTCAGATTGCAGCTCCACTGCATCGCTTACGTAGGAAGAATGTTCCTTTTGTATGGTCTAAAGATTGCCAGGTTGCCTTTGACAAATTAAAGTCTGCACTACTCAGTGATGAATGTTAGATTCTCTTTGATCCACAGAAGCCTGTAGTGTTAGCAGTGCATGCCTCGTCATATGGTCTGGGTGCAATATTGTCACATCGTATTGGTTCTCACGATCGTCCTATTGCCTTTGCATCCAAGCTCTCGACGCCAACGCAACAGAATTACAGTCAGATAGAAAAGGAGGCCTTAGCAATCATTTACGGCGTGACAAAGTTTCATCATTATCTCTATGGCAGAAAATTCTATTTGTTGACAGACCACAAGCCTCTTACGTCGTTGTTCTCACCCACATAGCCAATACCACCACGAACGGCACAAAAGCTTCAGAGATGGTCCTTGATATTATCTAATTATCAGTATGAGATTTTGTACCGACCTACCACTAAACATGCCAAAGCGGACACACTTTCCCGACTTCCGGTTGGCCAGGATATGTCGTTTGATTCTTCAGAAATGGCATGTTGACAGATAGTCTCCAGAGATGCTTCCGCTGTCGCAGACTTCCCTTTGAACTCTCGTCGGGTTGCACAGGAAACAGCTGCAGATGCAGACCTAAGTGTGGTAGCACGTTTTGTTCGCTCAGGGTGGCCTGCCAGAGCCAAAGACATTGATCGGCGTCTGGTTCGACGTTATTTTGCACAACGTCATGCATTAAGTCAGGGTGTTCTGTTGTTACATACCGACAACGACCAAACAAGAGTGATTGTTCCTCGTTCCCTGCAACGAGAAGTGTTACGCCTCCTGCATCAAGGTCATTGGGGTATTGTTAGGACAAAGCAACTGGCGAGGCGTCTTGTACCTGGGTTGGTATGGACGCTCAGATAGAGAGCATGACGTCACAGTGTACTGTTTGTGCGGAGCATCAGGCGGCTCCTCCACAACGTTTCTCAGACTGGCCACGCCCCAAGAGACCATGGCAAAGTTTACACATTGACTTTGCCGGACCTTTCTGGAATACGCGCCAGTTAATTGTTGTAGACGCTTTCAGCAAGTTTCCTTTCGTGATTGCCATGAACTCAACGACAGCGTTTAGTACAATCAGTGCCTTAACATCAGTGTTTTGCAGCAAAGGTTTGCCTGAAACTATCGTCAGTGACAATGGACCTCAGTTTGTTAGTGCGGAATTTCAACAGTTTTGTCGTGTGAATGGCATTCAGCACATAACCACCGCACCTTTTCACCCTCAGTCCAATGGTGAAGCAGAACGTTTCGTTTGAACATTCAAGTCTCACATGGAAAAGATGAAATGTCAGCACTCCAGGCAGCAAGCTCTTCAAATTTTCCTGTCTACGTATCGGTGCATGCCACGTGACGGCCCGTTTCCTGCCGAGATGCTCTACGGCCGCCGTCACCGCACTCTCCTTCACCTGCTGCAGCCTCCCACGCACCGAGTCGGTTCGTATGGCGCTTCACGTTTTCAGGTTTCTACGCCGGTGCTGTACAGGGTGTTTGCTGGGAAGAAAACATGGTTACCGGACACCATTCAACGCGTGCTCGGTCGCAATATGTATGTTGTAAGTTCTTCCACAGGGTCGGAGCTGCGGCGCTACGCAAATCAATTGCGTCTGCACAGGCCACGCGATCCTGTCTCGGGTTTCTTGATTCCAGACCCAGTTCACCGCCAGGGAGCACAGCCACATCGTTCGCCGCCGGGCACAGCGTCCCCGGACTACGAGACCCCATGGACGTCCACGCTCCTCCGACGCAGTCGTCGCCGCCGCTGTCGCCGCCGCAGATGACAGCGTCACCGAGAGAGTCTCCGGGACCGTGCGCCCCCCGCACCCCCACCCCTCACAAGAAGATGACCTGCTCCCTCTGGGCGGAGGCGTGCGCCCTTCCCCTGGTTTTGGTGGGTTTCCCGGGGGATCGCAAGGTGTATACCGGGGCGCGGACGGCCGTCCCACCAGTAACGCCCCCGCCCAGGCCCTCCTCCCAGTGCAGTCGCCGTGGCCCTCAGCCCTACGCCACGACGACGCGGTTGTTTGGTGGGGGGGGGGGGGGAGGGGGGGGGGGTGTCGCACAAGTCTAAAGTGCGTGCCACGTACTTTCGCCGCGCGGCGTTCTTACGACGTCAGCCACGAGCGCCCTCTGCTACAATTACGCTCGTGGCCACCACTGCATGACATCGTTCACTTGGGACTGAGATAGGAACCTGTTAGGACTTGGCTATCGGATAGGCACTAGGACTCATCAGTAGGCAGGCCTCTATCGAATCTATGTATCAGCATTTTGCAATCAAGAACTATGTAAAAGTTAAGTATTACTAAGTCTCTATGAAATATATATCTCGTTCTAATTTACTCTAGTGTTTCTAGTTTCTGCTGTCCCACTGGCTGCTCACCTTCGTACCTGCACAAGCGTGCATCCTTTATTCCTGTGTCGGTCTCTTTGTACTCGGTCACCGACACCTACAACCGGCGGAAACGGGACACAAAAGCGGCGACGAGGCTGGGACACAAAAGAAAGAAAGATCCTGTATCATTTAGCTACTCTATAGCAGGTCAGCAACTGGAAGCAGTTAATTCCATAAGTTATCTGGTAGCAGGCATTAGGAGTGATTTAAAATGGAACGACCATATAAAATCAATCGTCGGTAAAGCAGATGCCAGACCTAGATTCATTCAAAGAATCATAAGGAAATGCAGTCCGAAAACAAAGGGAGTAGGTTACAGTACACTTGCTCGCCCACAGCTTGAATGCAGCTCACCGGTCTGGTATCCGTACCAGGTGGGGTTGATAGAGGAAGTAAAGATCCAAGCAGCGCGCTTCGCTACAGGATCATTTGGTAATCGAGAAAGCGTTACGGATATGATAGATAATCTCTTCAGGAGACACGCTCTGTCGCTCGGTACCTTTACCGAGGAGTCTAGCAGTATATTGCTCCCTCCTACGAATATCTCGCGAAGAGATGATGTAGATAAAATCAGAGAGATTAGAGCCCACACAAAGGCATGCCGACAATCCTTCTTTCCGCAAACAATACGTGATTGGAAAGGATTGAGAACTTATTGTGGTACTCAAGGTACCGTCCGCCACACACCATCTAGTGGCTTGCGGAGTATGGATGTAGATGTAGATGTAAATGTAGATGAGATTGAATTCGTGATTTCCTGCCAGAAAGGCCACACTACGTTGTAATTGTCGGTAAGTCATCGAGCAGAACAGAAATGACATCTCGTGTTCCCCGGAGAATTAGGGCCCTTAGCTTTATAAACGATTTAGGAAACTGAGTAGCTCTTTTAGACTGTTCGCCGATAATGCTATCATTTATCGGGTAGTAAAGTCACCGAAAGATCAAAAGCAACTGCCAATGATTTAGATATCTTTATGGTGCTAAAACTGGAAATTGACCCATAATAATGATAAGTGTGACATAATCCATATGACGACTAAAATCATTAGAAGAAAGACGTTATTCATTGCGGCGTGATCTGTTTGCGAAGTTTCAATCACCGACTTTTAGTTCTAAATGTGAAAATATTTCGCTAGCACCCACCTACTTAGGGAGACATGACCATCCCAATAAAATAAGAGAAATCAGATCGAAAACGGAACGATTTAGGTGTTCTTTCTTCCCGCGCGCTATTAGAGAATGGAACGGTAGAGAAAAGTTATGAATGTGGTTAATGAACCCTCTGCCGGGCACCTGAATGTGATTTGCAGAGTATCTATGTAGATGTAGATGTAAAAGAAAACCGCTAATTTTCCTTCACACGATACATTAGTCAAATCTACAGGCCGTCAATTCAACTAAATATCTAGCACTAACAATTACAAACAACATAAATTGGAAGGAAGAGATAGAAGATATTGTAGGGAAGGCGAACCAAAGGCTACGTTTCATTTGAAGAACACTTAGAAATTGAACAGTGCTACTAAAGACACTGCCTACACTACACTTGTGCGTCGTGATTTGGAGTGTTGCTGCGCATTGTGGGATCCACACCAGGTGCGACTGATTGAGAGAAAATTCAGAGAAGGGGAGCTCGTCTTGCATTATCGCCATATATGGGAGAGAGTGTCACGGAAATGATGCAGGATTTCGGATGGAAATCATTAAAAGAAAGACGTTATTCGATGCGGCGAGATGTACTTGAGAAATTTCTTTCATTAAGTTTCTCTTCAGAATGTGAACATATTTTGTTAGCACCCACCGACGTAGGGAGACATGATCATCGTGATAAAATAAAAGAAATCAGACGGAAAATGAAAAGAATTAGGTGTTCTTTTATCCCGCGACCTATTAATTATGAAAGTGGTTCGATGAACTCTGTTCCATTCACTTCAATCTGATTGCACGGTATTTATGTAGATTTCTGAAGAAATGGTGACGAAACCAGGAGGCCAAGTACCGTAAATTTGACCTACCCGGTTGGCTGTATTACATGAAAAAATAATCTCGGTTGTCGCAGGTTACTGAAAAACATTAAATGGCAAAGTTAAAAATTGATGCTGCACTGCGATTCCAACCCGATTAGGCGCTTCGTTTGTTTTTTCCTTCGTGTAGATCGGATACTTGCGGATGTGATATCGAGCTTGTTTTATGCTTATTGTCGAGTTCTTGTCTTTAATAGAGAGGACATCCGGAGTTCTCAAGCATTGAAAAATGACGAACAAAGTGCTCACGTTGGTAAAGTGCTTCGAACTACGTATTGAGACAGAAATTATCGGGACCGTCAACGAAACTGAAGTATTATCTCCGATGTCTGGACTTTATCACTATGAAATCATTTTACTTCTTCAATCCCCGAAATTGACAATTCATTTCTGAAATTCATTTGTTGGTAGTAAACTTCATTCGTTACTTAGGTTGGTGGGAAATTTCTTTTAAAATGTACCTCCTGTGACGGTTCTGGCTTTTGCCGTCCCTACTCTATAAATATTTGTTAGGCGCAGTATAGCTGGAGAATTCTCGCAGATTTTTATGACGTCGTCAGTGGTGCTGGAAAGTTGACGTTGGGGAGTGGCTGCATCAGATCCATTCCGTGGAAAAATGCGCAATTTTTGTTAGATGTATGATCGGATTGGTTGATTAGTGAATGAGTGTAGCCTCCAAACTTTCCTTATTAATATTCTATAAATCAAAATTTATTTCTAGGTATTTTAGTGAAGAACAAAAGTTTCAATACCAAGCTCCCTTCCGAACTTTACAATTTTTGTAAGTGTCAAGGGATTGAGCTTGCCTTGAGAACTTTCTTTCTCACCAAAATCACTCATGGAAGCGTCTTGCTTCTCGCGCAGTTACCTCACTCCTGTTTCAGCTTACACGACGCTCGAATCGCGCCGTAGTATCGCATAATGTACCTACCTCTAATTGTTCAACGAAGCGATATTACACAACAAAACTTTTAGTGTGTAATTTTGGTAATGTTTTCATTTGTTGTATAAGTGCGGTGTGTAGTTTGCTACATTATTGCGATAGAATTAAAGTAGCTGGCGTATCTAAAAATCATATTGCTTTATGGGTCTACATTAGAGCCCATAAAACCTCACTTTAGATTTGCAGTCTGACTACAAGTCAACAGATTTGCGTCCTGAGGATCATCTATCTGCGATGGGACATCTGAGAAGATATCAGGTCACTAAAAAGCTCTATAAAAATTTTGTCTTCAATTCTGACATGATAATAAAACAATTACGCCCCTCACGTGTTCTTTGTTGTTACTACAAATAGCGACAGGTACACGCAGGTGGTAATGCGATTGAGCGAAAGGGAAGAGAATTGGGTATGAAATTTTAGGTGCCAACTGTAAAATTTTAAACGAGTCGAAGTCACATAACATATCTGATGTACTAGTTGCCATGAACTTCGTCTGCCATCTCTCCATTTTTGATTATCAATTTGTTGATGGGTAGAAAGGCTGCAGGTAAGCTCTGTATGAATTCTCATCTATCTGACTTCTCTCGTCTTTGTCATATTACAAGTTACACAGATGGGCCAAGAAATCCTTACCACACCGCACTGTGACAATTAATGGCGCTAGGTAGTGCTGCAGGTAGTGAGGAAATTGACTAAGCGGTACACAGAGGAATGTGCAAACGTCACGAGGCGCAAGTACAGAAATCAACTGACATGAGCGATTTCATTACAGTGACGGCTTTCGCGACCGTACGTCATAATTGCTGATACACCGGGTGATGAAAAAATCTGTATAAATTTGAAAACTTAATAAATCACGGAATAATGTAGATAGAGAGGCTTGAAATGACATGAGGCTATATTAGAACAAAAAAAAAAAAAAAAAAAGTTCAAAAAATGTCCGACAGATGGCTGCGCCTGAAAGTCGTGTATAAAAGGAGCTGTAATGAGAGAGAAAATCAGATGCACCAGAAGTGGCAGCATATTGATGTTATCTGAAAAGGCGCCTTTAGTGAAGCTGTATTATCAGAATGGGGAATGTGCTAGACCAGCGTTACGATCCTATTGCTATAGGAAGGGGATTCGAACGGGTAAAGGTCCGTTGACAAATACAGCTGTGGCTAGAATGATTCGAAGTTCGAAGTCACGGGTTGTTTAGACGATAGACTCCGTAGTGGCCGACCGAGCACAAGTCGTAATGCTCCTGAGACAGTTCAGGAAGAAATGGAGTCTGCAGCGGGTTTGTCTACGCACGGGGAAGTCAGCGCTCGTGCAGCCGCACGTCGCACTAGCATTCCATACACTACTGTTTGGTTGGTTCTAAGGCGTATCATCCGATGCTACCCTTACAAAATCCATCGGCATCATGAAGTTAACTGGCGATTTAGTGAAGCGGAGGTCAATTGCGGTGTGGGCGTTTCAAAAGATGGCGAAAGATGACGGTTGGTTGAGTGATGTGTTGTGGACCGACGAAGCTCATTTCACGCTCCGAGGGTCTGTCAACGCCCACAACTGCAGAATTTGGGCTACCGAAAATCCTATAGCTGTTGTGTAAACTCCATTACATGACGAGAAAGTCACGTTATGGGTTGGATTTACCACATCTACCGTATCGAGCCTTTTTTCTTCGAAAAACTGCTTGATTTTTGACTTTTTAACTGCTACCGTGACGGGTACGGCGATATGTTACAGAATCGCATCATCCCCAGCCTGGCTGATAAACACCTGCTGGAACGTACGACTTTTATGCAGGATGGCGCTCCACCCCATATTGCTAGACGCGTGAAAGATCTCTTGCGCGTTTCGTTTGATGATGATCGTGTGCTCATGCGCCACTTTCGTCATGCTTGGCCTCCCAGGTCTCCAAACGTCAGTCCGTGCGATTATTGGATTTGGGGTTACCTGAAGTCGAAAGTGTATCGTGATCGACCGACATCTCTAGGGATGCTGAAAGACAACACCCGACGCCACTGCCTCACCATAACTTCGGACATGCTTTACAATGCTGTTATAACATTATTACTCGACTACAGCTATTAGTATGAACTTTGTCAGATTTTATCAGTCATGTTATCAAGGATAGTTGATATTGGGATTACGAATATTATTTTACGTAAAATCAGTATAGATACGAACTATAAACAGAAGCAGAAATTTTTTTAGAAGAAAATCAATAAACGTGAGGAAATGAATTCCCGAAATGTTAATTATCATACATGTGCGTTTCCAAGTGTAATAACTGTGAACAGTGTTGTTTTCAAATGTTTGTACAGCTTATGAGACTTAACTACGGGGTCATCAGTCCCTAAACTTACAAACTACTTATGAACTAGCTAATACTAAGAACGGTAGAAATATCCATGCCCGAGGGGGGATTCGAACCCCCGACCGTAGTGGCCGTGCAGACCGTGACTGGAGCGCCTCAGTCCTCTCGGCCACCGCGGACGGCGGTGTTGTTTTACGAAAATACACAGTCAAGAGATATAGAAAAAGTATTTTACAAGCTTATTTCATAATTGGAACCTTTAACAACATCTGTGGAATGTTTTGGAAAAGTGAACTATAAATAATTATATCTCTGAGGCTTGAATAAACCCTATATGTCGTAGAAGTAAGACTGATATCTTGGAGGTAAAAAAGGGTCCCAAATTAAGACTATATTGCAACGATAATATCAATTATAAATTGTGACAGACTTTTTTTGTATTAGGCTCCAATTTGACAGAACTAATCGGGTAAAGATAAGTGAAAAGTATGCTGTGTCACCATAAAATCAAGCCTTGAGATAAAGTAATTTTCATCTCGATATTCACAAAACTATAAGTTACAAAAACAATCGAAATAAAGATTAAAGACTGCAGTTTCTAGTGGCAATATAGGAAACAGAAATTCATAATGTAAAAATACGGGATACCAACTTAAAATATTACAAGCCCGGAGCCGGTTACAAATGAAAACCAACCGCGGACAACTATTGTCTTTTGAGGGAGATTATTGTAATTCCTAATAAATCCATCGTTGTTTGAGTACATGAAATCTATGAATGGCTATAGACTGTTTCCACGTAGCCTAACAAAACGATTGCTTCAGTGAATCCTAGTAACCTGTCGATTCAGTGCAAAAAAAAAAAAAAAAAAAAAAAAAAAAAAAAAAAAAAAAAAAAAAAAAATACTATTACGAAGCCACCACTAGGTTGCACAGTGTCTGGTTAACAATTTTCATTGATGGCTTAAGTTGGATCTGCCCTTACTCTAATAGTGCCATCAGTTGGTACTCGTTTGACCAAGCTCCGGTTTTCCAGTCGCTTAAGGTATAACCTACATTATTGCGCAGTCGGCGATGTCGTACTGTTAGTAGATGCACTCGAGCCCTTCGTTTACTGGCATAGTCCATGAAAGGCATATTGCACCGCACTCTCCTAACGGATACGTTCGTCCTACGTCCAGTTCTGACTTGTGCGTCTATTTTAGCTAGTGTTGCTTGTCTGTTAGCACTGGCAAGGCTACGCTTTGGGTCACTTAATGCAGGCAATCAGCCATTCACCTCTGTTGTCCGTGGCGAGACGTAACGTCTGAAATTTTGTATTCTCAGCACGTTCTTAATTCTGTGTATCTCCGAAAGTAGAATTCCCAAATCATTTCCGAAATGGAAAGTGCCTTGCGTTAAGGTCAAACTAGCATGCCACTTTCAAAATGTTCTAATTCCTGTCGTGCAGTCACAATACATACATCACTGGAATGCAATTAATGACAACAGATTAAATTAGATTCGATCAGATTAGCTGTTCGTACCATAGTTCCGTTTTGAGGAGATCCTCACGGATGTAGAACGTCTTTCTTCTTCTTTTTTTCCTTTTCTTTACAAGCTGATAATATCATAATACTAATAGTATGAATACAGATGCGTGCATCATTAGGTTCTATTTTAAAATTCGTCAGTGGAGTAGAAGAAGTTGGCCGTTAGAAAGTCTTTTAGGCCCCTCTGAAACTGATCCTTATTTGTAGCTGATTTTTTTAATGGTTGCTGGTAAATTATTGAAAATATGTGTTCCCGAGTAGTGCACCCCTGTTTGAACTAAAGTAAGTACTTTTAAGTCCCTGTGTAGATCATTTTGTTCCTAGTATTGTATGTATAAACTGAGCTGTTTTTTAGAAAAAGCAATATATTATTTATGACAAATTTCATTAAGGAATAAATATACTGAGAGGTAGTAGTTAACATACCCAGTTCTTTGAAGAGGCTTCCACAGGATGTCTGTGAATTTACTCCACAGGTAATAAGTGTTACACGCTTTTGGACTCTGAAAACTTTTGCTTCACTCGAAGAGTTACCCCAAATTATTTTACCATATGACATTATGGAATGAAAGTAAGCAATGTATCCAAGCCTTTTTATTTTTACGTCTCCTATGTCTGATACTGCTCGTATTTCAAATACATATTTGTTACCTCGTTTCATCAAATGTTTTTGTTGTTGTTGTTGTTTGGATGTCTTAGGGGGACAAAACTACGGAGGTCATCAGTCCCCCGTTTCTGCAGTTATGTTGTGAGCTCCTCCCAACTGAATTTATCATCAAATGTAAATCTATCGGACCAAACTGCGTGGCCATCAGTCCGTGGCTTACAAACTACTTAAACTAAAGTAAACCAACTTACGTCCAACACACACGTCCATGCCCCAGGGAGGACTCGAACCTCTGTCGGCGAGCAACCGCGCGCTCCGCAGCGAGGCGCCTTACACCGCTCGGCTATTCCTCCGCGGCGTATTTATTATCAAGATGTAATCCCAGGAATTTAATGCCATCAACCTCTTCTATTTGCTCTTCTTCATACTTTATGCATATACTGGATGGAAACACTTTGTGCCTTCCATACACGGTTCTTCTGTATACGTGCGTACCACTACAACATTGATTTTAATCAGATAGTGTAGGGCACCTCGCTAGGACCGTGCGCCTGGGAACGAGATTCCTGAAAACTGTGAAACTGGGCATCTGTTACAGTATTAGTTTCATAAGAACACAGGAAAATCGACAGACAGTGAAATCACGCAATAAAGAAACTGCAGTACGGGGAGACCGGAAGTTAGCCCATCTCACAACGTGGAGGTGCGAACCTTGTACTATCTCTAAAGCAGTAGTGGCGGCACTCATATCTTGTGAAAGTTCTAATGCAACTGATAACGCCCACATTTCCCCATGTTGACTCAGTTCCAACTGCAATGACAATGGAACAGTCTAAATGTCTAACGTGGTTGAATAGTTCACATTTAATGTGTCTACACTCAGGTAACCTGTTGAAAGTTCTTCATTTTATTACATACATATAGTGTTTTCAAAACATAACACATTGCTTTTTTTAGTTGTCTATCTCATTATATATTTATGACAGGTTTTTATTGTTTCTATTGTGTGACCCATTGATCGGTTCGGTCCTTTCATATTCTAACAAAACTGAGAATATTTCTATGTACCCATTTTTTTGCAGGTTAAGAACATAATTATTCTCTTAAATATTATCCCTCACTCCCAACTCCCTGCTTCGTTCCTGTCTTAGTGGAGTAGCCGAGCGGTGTAAAGCGTCTCGGAGCGGAGCGCGCGGTTGCTCGCCGTCGGAGGTTCGAGTCCTCCCTGGGCATAGGGGTGTGTGTTGTCCCTAGGTTAGATTACCTTAGTTTAAGTAGTTTGTAAGTTACGGACTGATGATAACGCAGATTGGTCCGATAGATTTACAGACATTTGAACATTTTTTCCTCTCTTACAATCACTCAAGCAGCGGTTTTCCCTGGCCCACCCTCACTACGCCCACCTCCCCATTTTCTCCCTTCCCCCACCTCTACGTCAAACCAAGAGTGCCGGCCGCGGTGGCCGAGGGGACTGAAGCGCTTCAGTCACGGTCTGCACGGCCACTACGGTCGGGGGTTCGAATCCCCCCTCGAGCATGGATATTTGTGCCGTCCTTAGTCTTAGTTAGTTCATAAGTAGTTTGTAAGTTTAGGGACTGATGACCCCGTAGTTAAGTCCCATAAGCTATACAAACATTTGAACATTTTTTTCAAACCAAGAAATTGTATTAATTTTACAATCAAATTATTGTAAAAATGTCAGTACATATTTAGTTTTTAACTTGTTTCAGATTCTGAAGATGATCCAGAAGAACTGAAGCGCGAAAAAAAGAATCATTTGCAACTGTTGGCTGGTACTAAGATAACAATTTTTTTTTTCATTTTAATTTTATCTTGTACGGTTATCTGATGCCTTGTACTTTACAGTTCATACCAAAAATGAGCCTGAAAAGTTATATTGACCTTTCTCAATGGTCCTGAAATAATGAGAGTCTCACCACACTGATCGGTATTTCCAGGTTGTTGAACTGCATTGCCTTTTTGGATTGCGAGTGACGTGCGTATTGAAGGCTTAAAATATCCTAACATGTTCCCTTTTCTATACATCGAGTAATGATGTGATCACTATCAATCTAATGTTGTAGGTGTTATTCAATACCGGTATCGTGTTTCTATTTACTACCACTTGCTGGATCGTGTTGTAATATAGCTGATTAAAAAAAGAAAAAAAAAAACTCTGTCCAGTATCTTACCGGTACCTATCCAACTCTTCGCCGTTTCAGAGCTAAGCCATTCGAATTCTATTACTGACATAGAAGGCTGCATCTGTTTTCTGACGTGACGTCATTCTGTTTTCTATTGGGTTTTCTGGCTCTGAGAGATTGTTATATTCATCGCCATGTCTATTGTCATTTTGTGATAGTTTTCATAACGTGTTGGGTTGTCTTTTTTTAAATTCAATGTTCAGCTTTATGAGCATTCAGTTATATTGCCCGTATCTGAATACACCTGTAATTCAAGCTGCAGACCTCCTGTGCAGTCTAATTACTGGACACACAAGATGACAAATAATGGTTCGGAAATAACGAGCGGCCACTGCGGCTAGGACAATACCGCTGCACCGACCATCAGTGGCTTTAATAGCTGGATTGTAGTCAGGCAGGAACTGGCGCGTAGCTCGCTGCACAGATCACTGGCCACCTGATGAAACACCTGCATGTCTGGAAACTGACACGTCGCGTTACCATCACCACAGCCATTTGTGCAGTCACACTCCGCCGATTCTGTCACATTCAGTTAGCGGCTGACTGTGTATATTCAGAACGACCGTAAGAAAACTGTGATTTTAACTTACGCATTATACAAATTATAATTTTTTGTCAATGAAAATGTAGCTCTATATATTGTACTCTATGGTACTAATTACACCACGTTTAGTCAGTAATTAGTATGACTAAGAACACGGGGAAAGTGTCACTTTCCAGATTATTTTTACAATCCACTTATCTGGTTATGTGTACATTTGTGAGCTAATAAAAGCACAGTGATATACTACTAGTAATGTGGGGTAAGGGATACCTTAATACTTCGTACTCAATAATGTATATTCGCTAAATGTAATGAAATTAGTTTTATTACACTAACTTACAGTTTTAAAAATTTTGCCCCAAATTTGCCGCCCCTAAAATCTGCTGCCCTTGGTTCCAGCCTACTCAGCGTACTAGTAAATCCGCCACTGTGATATCGGGTGTCGGCGTAAACAGGTGCCACCGTTAACACGACGTAAACAGGCGCAATGGCTTTCGCGTATTTCTGACATAGTGTCAGTCTTTCGTGGGGATCGAATAATTTTATTTTAAACTACAAACACGGCACAGGTTACGTTGGATCGCTTCAAAAATTCTTTATCACTGGTTTCGGCGGCTATTGTGTTATTAAGTGAAATAATATGATGGAAAATCAGAAAAAGTGTTTTGCATCCTACTGCCACTTATACTGATACGTAAACATTAACTACAATGACATAGTGCATCCATGCACTTTATTTTATACAACTATCGACATCACAAGATGATGGCTTTGTATGAAAAAATTTATACCACATGATGATCGCAGAGACCTTTGAAACCGGTCGTCTAAATAAAATTATATACCAGCGATCTTGGCTTTATCCTTTTTTTTAACCTGTCACAATATTGTGACAATATAAGCAGATGAAATCAGAGTGTTTTACTTTGGTGTTATTTTCAATGTTCACACCCTGATATTCCTCGCATCGTAATATTATGACAAAACACCAATGATCTGAAAATAATATATGAGATCTGTTGAAGGCATCATAGATCTGCCGAAACAATCTTAGGCAACTTCATCACCAGGAATGGACACCGGACTCATTAACCACGATTTCAGCTGCAGCATAGCGATGGAAGTCACCTTGTGAAACAGACTGTATTAATCGATGGATTCCGCCTGGAAGGAAGGAAGATTAGGTATTTACGCCACGACGACAGTGTTGTCATTAGAGATGGATTAATTTTGGTAAAGGCCGTCCTTTGAAAGGAACCATCCCGACATTTTCCTGGATTGATTTAAGAAAATCACTGGAAACCAAAAACTTGATGGTCGTAGGTGGACTGTAACCACCGTCATTCCGAATGCGTGTCCAGTGTTTTACCACTGCGTCACCTCGCGCGATGATCCAGTCGGCCTAGAAAGAGCGGCACAAAGCTGGCTGTCTCATATGGTGTGGGGTCCATTTTTCTGCTGTGGGTTGGAGCTCTTAGCCTTCCATCACCCAGAAGGTTCAGCGGTGTTTCAAGGAGATGACATAACTCCACATCCCTCCCACGCCGCCAGAGAATGCTTCCAGAAACATGTAGGGGATGGCCGCTGACAACGATGGCCACTTTACAGCCCAGATTTCAAGCTATCTAGCATATCTAGGCTTAACAATTGCGGCATCGAATACAAATCATAACTGTATTCAATACTTACGTGGTATGATGCTTCGGATGCACACGAATACAGGAAGTGTGAGCCATGGAGTACAGTTGTCAGACTATGAGGATCTATGGATTTTGTGTCGGACGCTGTAAGTGCTGTAGTAGTCCATTTACATGTGTGCAACCCGTATACATGAGTGGTGCAAACTTAGCATAAGTACCTTATAAGTAGGAGACTAGGGTTCCAGTCCTAACTGAGGACCAATTTTCGTTTGACCGTTTTATTACGACGAAAGCACAACGAAATCAAAATGGATCTCATGGGACTGAGGCTACTTGCCATGGATCCTGCACCCGTGAACAAACCAGGATATGCTGCTAATCAGTAAATGATTTGGCTGCCAACAGACGAGTACAAGGCAACTTACTTTCACAGCGCCTCAGTACAGTCTGCAGATCCAGATGATTATACAATGTCTGATAAGTACAATGGTCACCCACGCGAGCTGTCCCGAGAGCTGGGATGTATCACTTCTCGGTACCCATGGTTCTCCAGTCTTGAGGGACGTCTCTGGGGAAGAGAAGCGTCTTAGATAGCCTCTCCCTCCCAAGTGGCTCTTTCCGCCTTCACGAGGTGCGAGGGTTGCAACCAGCGCCGCCTGGACACTGTGGATTCTGGGAAACGCTGGCCACCAAAGGATCGAGCTTTGACCCAACCCGATGCGAAAGTCATGGGTGCAGGGGGAGCTGTGTCGGGAACCCCGGGAACCCACCATCTGTCCCTAAAGGGAGGTGGGGTGGAGGGGTTAAGTGTGCTGGCGGCTGGGCGGGAGGTGTATTCATCAATGATGTGCGTTGCCGCCGCTGATCCCCCCCCCCCAACCGCACGGGAGCGCGGCCATCTGCATGCCGATGACCTCATTTGTCAGTGAGGGGTCCCGGATTGCGTCGGTAGGTGAACACCGCAGTGTCCCTGGGACATGTTCCGCAAAACCGTTGCTGTGGTGACATGGCATGGCAAGGTTAGGTGGGTCCAGACTGGGTGACAGGTCCACCACCTGAGTAGGAGTGGATCCATGGCCTTTGGGTGGGAGCTCGGGCTAGTAGTGGTGAAGGGCGAGGGATGCATCCGCCTCTCTGGAGTGCAGGGAGTACCTGCCGGCATGTGCCGGGTGAAATCGTTGATGACAGGGCCTTAAAGGGGAGCAGTACATTGGCGACGGCGTGCTGAAACTGGCAGCTCAGAGTCACAGAACCCCTGGCCCTGGGGTGTGGCTGGTGGAAGAGCTGATATGAGTCTCCCCCCATGCCAGAGAGGCCAGTCCAGGGCAAGAGACGGGCCTCCAGCTCTTCCCTTACCTGGCAACCATGGCTGACAGAAAGGAAAGTGAGTCAAGAGCGTCGCTGCCTTTGGCTTCACCTACTGGTCGAAGCCACAATGAAGTAGTGAGTGCCGGATCTGCGCTCCTGCCTGCACCCATGTTGGCCTCTGGGTCGACGCAGGCAAGAGAGGAGGGCGCAATGGAGATGCCTAAGTCTGTGTTTGAGTGGCACGTTAAGATCAATGCAATTTTGGATGTTAGCCACAAAAACGTTAAAATAAACGCATCCAGCATCCAAAACATCAAGGGCTGGCTGGTCTCCATGAGCATCATCCAGGCCTATATGAAAGGACGTCTGGAGGAGATGGAGAAAGAAAATGAGAGGTTGCACAAGCAACCTCCTAGGCCCTACGCTGTGGTGGCTGCGCAGTCCGGGCCCAGATCGGAACAGAGATTCGCTAGATCCCGAAAAAATTTATAACTGCCAGGAAGGAGAGTATCAAGAGAAAGCAAAACAGAAGGGAAAAAAATCAAATAGAAGGGTTAAATATCCTTTGATAAATTAGTCATGTTGATAAAACGCACAACTCGAGCAGCTGTTCAAGTTGGGTATCGACAGCTGTCGGCATGCATACCGACAGAAGAGTGTGTCACGCCGCGAGGTCAAGGGTAATACAGCAGCTTTGGCGTAAAGACTTTCAACAGGGCTGCTATAAAATGCACCGGTCGCCAGGTGTAGTCCCTGATGGTGAATGGAGTTGAGACGGCGGAGAAGGAATGGCCGTGCAGAAGAGTATACAAAGCTTCCATAGTCCAGCTTCGACTGAAGAATGGCCCAGTAAAGGTAAAGCAGGACGGTACGATCCGCTCCCCATGATGTGCCACTAAGGATACGAAGAACATTAAGGGATCGGGCACAACGGACAACCAGGTAGGACACATGTGGGGACCAGCAAAGTTTCCAATCCAACATTAGCCCCAAGAATTTTGTTGTCTCCACGAATGGGAGAGCATCGGGGCCGAGACGTAGAGATGGTGGAAGAAATTCCTTGTGTCTCCAAAAGTTTATACACACCGTTTTCTCTGTGGAGAATCGGAAGCCGTTCGCAATGCTCCTGGAATATAGGCGGTCAAGACAGCGTTGAAGACAACGCTCCAAGAGACACAACCGCTGAGCGCTGCAATAAATTGCAAAATTGTCTACAAAAAGAGACCCGGAAACGTCGACTGAAAGGCAATCCACGATCGGATTGTTTGCAATGGGAAAGAGAGCCACGCTCAAGAAGGAGCCCTGTGGCACCACATTCTCCTGGCGAAAGGTATCTGACAAAACAGAGCCCACCCGTACCCGGAACCTGCGATCCGACAAAAACGCTTGAATAAAGAGAGGGAGGCGGCCACGAAGGCCCTATGTGTGCAAAGTGCGGACAATGCCCGCCCTCCAATAGGTATCGTAAGCCTTCTGCTACCGTCTGACGCTTCCGTAGAAAGTTATTCATAATGAAGGTCGACAAGGTAACGAGGTGATCCGCAGCAGAGCGGTGTCTACAAAAACCACATTGAATATTAGTCAGGAGGCGTGTCGATTCGAGGAGCCAGACCAACCGAGCGTTAACCATGCATGCCATCACCTTAGTGAGAGAAATGGGGCGATAACTGGAAGGAAGATCTTTATCCTTCCCTGATTTGGGGATGGGGACAACAATGGCTTCACGCCAACTTGTGGGAACCTGACCTTCAGTCAATATGAGATTATAGGTGCTAAGGAGGAAACACTTGCCCGCAGGAGAAAGGTTCTTCAGCACCTCAATATGGATGGAATTGGGCTCAGGAGCAGAAGATCTGGACAGGGCACGAACACGGTCTAGCTCCTGCATTGTGAAGGAGACATTATAAGTTTCACGATTAAAAGAGTGGAAAGAAGGCGGCCGTGCCTCCTCTGCCTGTTTCCGAGGGAGGGAGGCAGGGTGGTAATGGGCAGAGATCGAAACCTTCGCAAAGGAGCGGCCCAAAGCGTTGGAAACATCAGCGGGGTCCACAAGGACTGCGATCTCAACGGTCAGGCCAGAAATTGGAAAGTAGACCTTGATGCCGGATAAACGTCGTAGGCCACCCCAGATAGCCGAGGAGGGAGTAAATTGGTTAAAAGAACTGGTAAAAGCAGTCCAGCAAGCTGTTTTGCTGTCTTTGATAACACGACGACATTGCGCTCGCAGTCGTTGATAATTGATACAATTCTCCAACGTTGGGTGGCGGTGGAAGGTGTGTAAAGCACGTCGCCGGGCTCTAAGAGCGTCGCGGCGGGCTGCAGTCCACCAAGGGACCGGGACGCGACGTGGAGAAGAGGATGTACGAGGTATGGAATGTTCGGCAACGGTGAGAATAACCTCTGTATTCGACCTGACTGTCACAGCTGGGAAAATTCTGATCGTGAAAAACAGCCATGGAAGAATAAAGCCCCCAGTCGGCTTTAGAGATGATCCAACTGGTGGAACAATGAGATGGGGTATGATGAAGAAGGTGGATTACACAAGGGAAATAATCACTCGAGTACGTGTCAGAAAGTTCATACCACTTGATCCGACGTGCGCGCAAGCTGAGGAGTGCATATCGCGAGGTCTAAGTGGGAGTAAGTATGTGTTGTGTCGGAAAGGAAGTTCGGTGCACCCGTGTTGAGGCAGACAAGATTGAGGTGGTGGAAAAGCTCTACTAAAAGGGAGTCTCTCGGACAAGGTGCTGGAGAGCCCCATAGAGGGTGGTGGGCATTGGCCTTCCAACACGAAAGGTGAAGGGAGCTGGTCATCGAGGTGTAGCACGTCTGCCCTAGTAAGGGCATTACAGAGGGAAAAGGAAAAGGTGGAGAGAGTGATGCGGACGGCAACTGCCTGTAGGTGAGTAAGCAATGAAATGGGATGGTAATAGACGTTGTCCCGAATGAGCATCAGAACCCCTCCATGGGCTGGAGTACCTTCCATAGGGGGCAGGTCGAAACGCACAGAGGTGTAGAGGGGGAAGTCTGCATGATCACATGGACATAACTTAGTTTCTTGGAGACAAACTAGAAGGAGTAGTTTTAATTCCTCCCGATTGGAAGAATGCCGCGAATATTCCATTGAAGGAGTGCCATTATAAAAAATGAGAGAAGAAGGAACAAGCAAGCGGGGTCACCTCGACAGCCGCTGAGGACTGGACTTCGAGGGTGCACTACTATCGCTACCTAGTGGCATGGGTTCGACCGACGCGTCTGCCGCCTCCATGAGTTGAACAGGGCAGGGGGCAGCTTCCTCCGCCGGTAAAGGGCCGGGTGCCCGGCTGACAGAGCGTCCTGGTGAAACAGAAGACGGCCGAGTCCGGCAACTGTTGAATGGCGTGACTGAAGAGTCACGCCGCGGTGGGGAAGGGGGGGGGCTGTTCTTTTGTGAGCCTTCTTAGAGGTATGACGAGTAGAAGAAGCAGTTGACGGTTGAGAAGACGGAGTTTTTAGGAAATCGTCACGAACAGGTTCTTTTTTAGAACTCCGGGCAGGGGATTTAGGTGCCCGGGATGTGTGGGAACTGGTCGACGAATGCACTGTAGAACGGGCAGAAGAGATCGGAGAGGTGGAAAGAGCAATTTTCGGGTTAGCCGATCTGACAACAGTGTCGCAGAATGTGCATACCTCCTTAGTTGGTCGAGGGGAGGTGAGGACCTGGCTCTAAGTACCTGATGGGAGTACAGCGGGCTTCCTACTCGCTAATAACTTCCGAGCGGCATAGGTTGAAACCTTTCCTTGACGCGAATTTCGTGGATGACCCGCTCGTCTTTATAGATGGGGCAGTCCCGGGAAGAAGCATCATGGTCACCCATGCAATTAATGCAGCGAGGGGTTGTAGATGAACAGTCACCCTCATGGGCGTCCCTGCCACAGGTGGCACATTTGGCTGCATTAGGACAAGATTTACGTGATTAAATTTCTGGCAGTGGTAGCAGCGCGTAGGATTGCGTGTATACGGGCGAACGGAAATGACTTTGTAGCCCTCTTCCACATTAGATGGCAGGTCAACCCTGTCGAAAGTCAAGAAGACAGTACGAGTCGGCACGAGATCATTGTCAGCTTTCTTCATAACGCAATGAACAGCTGTATCTCCCTGGTCGGACATATAGTTGAGTATATCCTCGTCCGATAACCCATCCAGAGATCTCTCCCACCGCGAGTAGTTGAGGGTGCAGTGAGCCTCCACATTCACAGGGAAAGTATGCACAAGCATAGCCCGGAGTAATTTGTGTGCCTTAAAGGCAACACGGTCCCTTTGGGCTGTCTGGAGCAGGTCTTTAGGGGACCTGCGATCGCATCGACACCCTTCTGAATAAGAAAAGGAATTACAGAAGAAAAATCTTGATCATCAGTACGAGATACTACGAGGAACCTGGGAATGTTAATGAAGACTTTCTTTGACAAATTCGTCATGTTTCCTTTTTTGGGTCAGGGTTATAGAAGATTTGGCAGGTTTCATAGCGGAAGTGTCCCCTACGATTACCGGCGTCTCCGATGGCACGCTCCTTCCTTGTGGGGGCCCTCACTAAGGACGCACCCCACCTTAGGTGACTGTTCGCACCTCAGGTCACACCTCCCGAGAGCGGACGGAGGGACCAATCGGCATGTTCGGAAGGTACCAGCTCGGCCCTACATGTCTACCCAGGGTAGGGAGTTACACCTTACCCCATCACCTTCAGACACGCACAGGGAGGAAAGAAGGAACGAAGGAGGGAGAATCTATAACGCCGAGGCGGAGATTAAAGGACAAGGAGGACAAGGAGAGAGGAGCAAGAGGGGAAGGCGAAAGAACAGGAAAGGAAGAGGACCAAGAAAAGGAGAAGTCACGGAGTAAGGGAAAAAGAAACCAGGGGGGGGGGGGGTTGAAGTGAGAAGCGGCCTTGGACAGAAGAAAGGCCCCTTCGGCTCAGGGCCCCTAGGGGGGGGGGTGAATATTGGATAATGGAGTGTCCTGGGCAACTTTCCAGTCCAGTCTATGGGTAGGGATCTTTCGCTGAGTGATCGGTTGTATATGATTGCTAGGTATGGAGCAATGTTTGCGGTGCAAGTGTTGGGTGATTCACCCTGTATTTTATGGTAAGATTTGGTATCAGTAGCTGGTAACACGTCCCGTCGGGATGTCTGCAAGATAGTCACGCCCGACTACAAGGAGCCACCACGCTGTTAGTGGTCGGCTGGTGGCCGCGGGCTGAGCGACTGCTGGTGCTGGCGACGTGGGCCGCGGCTAACGAGGCTGAGTGGCTGAGTGGCTGGCCCGCTGACGCGGCCGTGACGCAGGGTCGCGACCCTCGGCGGTGCGTGCGCGCGCATCACGACAGCCGCGTGGCCGGCGCGCGTGCCGCCGCCTGACAGCCGCGCAGCTGGGCTCCGCGGGGCGCGCATTCCGCGGGACTGCGCCGCGCCGTGACCCAGCAACACACGCCGCGGCCAGGGCGCGCCCTGGGGAACTACGGCAACGGTGACTTGCCGCGCTCTGGCCACAGCAGTACATGATCGCGAGCTACGGATCTCCGCTTCCAGTAGGGTTACCATAATTTCATCATCAAAAACGTGGACAGTTCATATAAAAATGATGACACTATTGTTCACATAACGTAATTTACAAGAAATACCGTATATTTCCGCTGATAAGACGATGGTTGAATCCTAAAAAAAAGGCCCCAAAATCCGAGATCGTCTTATACGACGGTAGAAAAGATATTAAATTAATAAGAGGTGCCGGCCGCGGTGGCCGAGGGGATTGAGGCGATCCAGTCACGGTCCGCACGGCCACTACGGTGGGGGGTTCGAATCCCCCCTCGGGCATGGATATTTGTGCCGTCCTTAGTTGTAAGTAGTTCATAAGTAATTTGTAAGTTTAGGGACTGATGACCCCGTAGTAAGTCCCATAGACTCTACAAACATTTGAACATTTTAATAAGAGGTTTTCAGTCAAGATGGCTTTCTTCTTTTAATTATATGACCGGTTTCGGCGTGCTAGAAGCCATCTTCAGACTTTGTATAGGATTTCCGATCCGAGTAGGGTTACCATATCTTCATCATAAAAAACGAGGACCATCTAAAAAAGAGGACACTATTGTTAACATAATATAATTTACAAGAAATACCGTATATTTCCGCTAATAAGACGTTGGTTGAATCATAAAAAAAGGCCCCAAACCTCGAGATCGTCTTATACGACGGTACAAAAAATATTAGATTGAAATTTAGTCCGAAATTGGTAATTTCGCAGATGTGCTGCATAGCGCGTCTTCGACCTCCAAACAATATTTATAGAAGCGGTTAAGTATCGAAACGATACATATCGAACAGGCGAATGTTAAAGGTGAGCCAGATGCCGCAATTTTTTTTTTCAAATTAATTTTTATCAATATACAAACACTTAAATCGCAAAAAAATTGGCAAGATTGATGGTTTGAATATTATATTTAATATAGATACAATCCCATTACAAAATACTTTATAACAAAGGAACATTGTTATGATGTACAATGGCTTCCAAATTTCAGTTAATCAGCAAGTGGCGGGCAAGATGCCGCAGAAGGGAGGGACAGATGGCCAATGGCAAAATACATTGAAAATGACATTCACTTTGATTTTTGTTTTTCAAGTTTATTTTTAAGTCATCCACACAAACAACACATGTTCTCATAGAGAGTGCATGATTCATGAAGCCACCTAGGATAGACTGAATGCAGTCAGAGGTAGACGATGTGTCTTGATAAAGTTCAAGGCATTCTACACATTCGGTTTCTTCGAAATTTAATTCACCGGAGGAACTACCGTGTAGGGAAATATTATCGTCATCTTCTTCTGAAACTAAGTCTTCAAACAGACGCTACTTTCGCGGTTTTTTCTCTCTGATTTTGGGCATTTGATTTATTTTAGCTGCTACATTTTTTTGGGCAAGATCTTTTCCTTTCTTGTTTCTTTCGGTGATTTTCTTTCTTTTCGTTGCTATAATGTCGTCGGATGTTATATTTGTTGCTGATTGCTTTCTTCTGGATTGATTTCTCTGAGGCAGTGTAGGAAGAGGTGATATCTCTTCCAGCAATTTTGATGGAGTCTCTCCATGAGATGTCACTGAGTCGTCATTTACACAGCAGCTACCTTGATCAGTTGGTCTACTGCATTTTCTCGGTATTTTTCTGTAAAACAAAAACGTATGGACTCCTGTTAGCATTGAAGGCACTGCGGCATCTGTCCCACAGTAATGGTGCGTCGGCTGTCCGTTTTCGTAGGGACAGATGCCGCACCCCCATTTTCAGAAGAGATGTAATCAGAAGAAGCCATTACTCGACCGACATAACCTACAATGTTTCTACTGCACAATCTAAATACAAGATATAATCTACTAGGCGCGTATCTACTAGTACATACTATTAAAAAGGAGTCGTAAAAATTTCCTTGACTTATCTTGTTCTCGAAATTCTATTTTCTTAATTTTCTTCTCTATTTTCCGCTCCTGAACTACAAAAACGTGGGAGTAAATTAATCTCACCAGCTGTTACAACGACAATGAGTGTCACGCGCACAACAATGTGTGCTGACGAATTTCTTGAAAGTGCGGCCTCTGACATCCTGTGTCATCTGTCCTGCTTTTACCTTATGATTTTATGAATATATCGTGATTTTAAATGATGTGGTTAGATAGGAACCTAAGAGTACAGCTTTCTGGGTAATTTATAAGAAAGTTTACACTTGAAGTAGCTAGGCCTTAGCTGTTCAAGTGTTCAACTGTTTCTGAACCGTAGATTCGGACGCTACGCGCCCTCAAGCACTAAAAATAACTTCTTATTTAACCTATACCTAACCTTCTTAAGCCTACGATACTGACGACTTTTTTAAAAGTGAAAGTTTGGTTAGAGATAGGACAAACGAGACTTTTTGTTTTTGTTTTTAATACGTGAGGTCCCGTAGTGCGCGAATCTCCGGTTCGGAAACATTCGCGTATTCCATACATATCGTTTCGAAACGTATCGATTCGTTATATATCGTTTGGAGGTTGAAGCCTGGCTATAGTCGCGCTATGCAGCACATCTGCATTATTGCCCTGAGGAAATTTACATCGTGGAGGAAAGATTTTCGAAAACAAAGTTATGCGCAATTTATATATCAGCCCCCATGAACCACAGACATTCCGAGGTGGGGTGGCTTGCGTGTCTCAACGATGCAGATAGGCGTACCATAGGTGCGACCACAGTGTAGGGGTATCTGTGGAGAGGCCAGACAAACGTGTGGTTCCTGAAGAGGGGCAGCAGCCTTTTCAGTAGTTACAGGGGCAACAGTCTGGATGATTGACTGAGCTGGCCTTGTAACATCAGCTAACATGGCTTGCCATGCAGTTACTGCGAACAGCTGAAAGCAAGGGGAAACTACAGTCGTTACTTCTCCCGAAGACATGCAGCTTTACTGTATGACTATACGATGATGGCGTAAAATATTCCGGAGGTAAAATAGTCCCCCATACGGATCTCCGGGTGGGAACTACTCAGGAGGATGTCGTCAAGAAAACCAAAACAGGCATTCTACGGGTTGGAGCGTGGAATGTTCTAACCCTTCATCGCGTAGGTAAGCTAGAAAATTTGAAAAGAGAAATGGATAGGTTAAAGTTAGATATGGTAGTGATTAGTGAAGTTCGGTGGCAGGAGGAACAGGATTTCTGGTCAGATGAGTACAGGTTATCAATACAAAATCAGTTGGTGGTAACGTAGGAGTAGATCTGATTAAGAAAATAGTAATGCGGTTAAGTTACTATGAACAGCATAGGGAACGCATTATCATAGTAAAGATAGACACGAAGCCAACACCGACCACAGTAGTGCAAGTTTATATTCCAAATAGCACGGCCGATGATGAGGATATCGAAAAAATGTATGAGGAGAAAAAAGAAATCATTCAGAAAGTTAATGGAGACGAAAACTTGATTGTGATTGGGGACTGGAACTCGGTAGTAGGAAAGAGAAGAGAAGGAAATGTAGTAGGTGAATATGGACTGGGAAGAAGGAAAGAAAGAGGAGAATGCTTGGTATAATTTTGCACAGAGCACAATTTAATGATCACCAACACTTGGTTCAAACACCATGAAAGGAAGAGACCAGGAGACACTGGAAGGTACCAGATTGATTTTATAATGGTAAGGAACAGATTTAGAAACCAGGTCCTAAACTGTAAGACATATCCAGGGGCAGATAATAGACTCTGACCATAACTTATTGGTTATGAACTGCAGATTAAAATTTAAGAGACTGCAGATAGGTTAGGAGATGGAAACTGGACTAATTGAAGGAACCAGTTGTGAGTTTCAGAGGGAGCATTAGGCAAGGATTGGCTGAAACGGGGGAAAGTAATACAGCAGAATGGGTAGCTCTAAGGGATAGGGTATTCAAGGCTGCAGAGGACGATATAGGCAGAAGGACAGAGCCTAATAGAAATCCTTGGATAATACAGGATATACTGAACTTAATTGATGAGAGTAGAAAATATAAAAATTCAGCAAGTGAAACAGGAAAAGGGGAGTACAAACGTCTGAAAAATGAGATTGACAGGCAGTGCAGACTGGCTAAGCAGGAGTGGCTAGAGGACAAATGCAGAACCGTAGAAGAATTCATAATTTGGGGAAAGACATCCTGCCTACAGGAAAATAAAAGATATTTGGAGACAAGAAAAGCTTCTGTATGAATATCAAGAACTGAGACGGAAAACCAGTACTAAGCAAAGAGGGGAAAGCTGAACTGTGGAAGAAATATATAGAGGGCCTATACAAAGGAAATAAACTTGAAGGCAGTATTCTAGAAATGGAAGACGAAGTGGAGGAAGATGACATAGGAGATACGATACTGCGAGAAGAATTTGACAGAGCGCTGAAGGACTTGAGTCGAAACAAGGCCCCTGGAGTAGATGATATTCCGTCTGAACTTTTGATATCTTTAGGAGAGCCAGTCGTGAAAAGATTGTATCATCCGGTATGCAAGATGTATGAGACAGAGGAAATACCCTCCGACTTCAAGAAGATTATCATTATTCCAATTCCAACGAAAGCAAGTGCAGACAAGTGTGAAAATTACAGAACCATCAGTTTGATAAGTCATGGTTGCAAAATGTTAACACGAATTATCTACAGGAGAATGTAAAAACTGGTAGAAGCTGACCTCGGGGAAGATCAGTTTGGATTTAGGAGAAAAGTAGGAACACGAGATGCAATACTCACATTACGACTTATCTTAGAAGATAGGCTAAGAAAAGGCAAACCTACGTTTACACCGTTTGTCGATTTGGAGAAAGCTTTGACACTGTCGACTGGAATACACTTTTCCAAATTATGAAGGTATTAGGGGTAAAATATAGGGAGCGAAGAGTTATATTCAACATATACAAAAACCAGAGAGCGGTTATTAGAGTCGAAGGGAGAGAAAGGGGCGCAGAGGTTGGGAAGGGAGTAAGGGTTGTAGCCTTTCCCCAATGTTGTTCAATCTGTACATTGAGCAGGCAGTGAAGGAATGGAAGGAGAAATTTGGAGGGGGCATCACATTGCAAGGAGAAGAAATAAAAACATTGCGGTTTGCTGATGACATAGTAATTCTGTCAGAGACCGCAAAAGATCTGGAAGAGCAATTTAATGGGATGGACAATGTCTTGAAAGGAAGATATAAGATGAACATTAACAAAAGTAAAACGAAGGTAATGGAATACAATGTCAGAAACTTAGGCGATGCTGAAGGAATTAGGTCAAATTTATTTTGGTAGCAAGATAACTTCTGATGGCCGAAATAAAGAAGATATCAAATGCAGAATGGCTATGGGAAGAAAATCGTTTCTAAAGAAGCGAAACTTGTTAACATCCAATATTAATTTAAATGTTAGGAAGACCTTTCTGAAAGCATTTGTCTGGAGTAGTACTGAAACGTGGACGATAAGGAGTTCAGATAGAAAGATGATAGAAGCTTTTGAAATGTGGTGCTACAGACAAATGATGAAAATTAGATGGATAGATCACGTAACTAATGAGGCGGTGCTTAACCGAATCGGGGAGAAAAGGAGTTTCTGGTATATCCTGACTAAGAGAAGGGATAGTTTGGTTGGTCACATTCTGAGACATTAAGGAATTGTCAACTTAGCATTAAAAGGAAGCGTGTGGGGTAAAAATCGTAGAGGGAGACCGAGGGACAAATATAGTAAGCAGATACAAAAGGATGTAGGTTGCCGAACGTATTCTCAGATGAAGAGACTTGCACAGGACAGGGTAGCGTGGAGAGCTGCATCAAACCAGTCTGCGGACTGAAGACCACAACAACAATATATTGTGAACTATGTCGATAATCCTATGGCAGGAGTCGCGAAGTGTGAACTATGTCGTTTGTTATGAATTAATATATTTAGGACAGCAATTAATTCTCTTGGGTCGCCACCATATTTCTCCAAATTTGGAAAATTAAAATGTTACTGATCAGCTATGATGTGATCATATTTTCAAACATATAATAAATATTTCTTCTCTTTTGCAACGTATCAGTTGTACCAAACAAAAATAAATTGTACTTTAAAAATTATTGGTAAACTGTGGAATTTAACTATCCTGTTTCCCCTCCAAAATAGTGAAAAAGGAATGTTCTTAAATGAAAGACGTTCTGCTCAAAATCAATTTATTATAATTAAACATGAAAAACAAATCAGATGACATTTCCTGTCATGTAAAACAGATAATGGTATTGAAACAATCCGTTACAAATGTTAAAATATTGAGACACAAAAATGACTGGCTGAGTAAAAAGGTCGGAGATTTTGCAAAACATAATGCTATTAGATTGGCTACACAGGGGCTTGAAATTATCGTTAGCCCTAAGCTCCCCAGAGTAAATAGGCAAATCTCAAAAGAATAAAATAAGGTACAGAATCCAACAAGTCTGATTCATATAAACCCCCAGCAAGCGCGTCACCTTACCCACACAGATGATCATTGACGGCAGCGTCTCGGGCTCGCAGGCAGCAGGCGACCTGTTTAGCAGGGTAGACATGTAACTTAACACAGCGTCACTAGCGTCGGCGTCGCTAGGCAGTTGCTGTGAGATTCTATCACGCTAGTAGACTAATCAATATTTTGCATAGGTTACACAAAGGCCACTTGGCTCAAATCGATCAGTCACTTGCGTAATAAGATCTATATTAAAAAAAAAAAAAAAAAAAAAAAAAAAAAAAAAAAAAAAAATTATTCCCGATTCACAAAGGCGCGAATGCTGAAATAGAGACTTCTGGCAAAACGAAAACTAAACTGTGGCCGCTCACAGCGTAACCATCGGACAATGTAACGTCCGTGAAGTAAACACACGTTCTACAAGGTCCGAATCTTCGGAATCAAACACAAGTCCAACCAGAGGACCGTTTAAGACGATGTCCTGTACACTTCGGACGCTCAAACAGGAGTCTCCCGAGGTCCGTACACCACGGACGCTCAAACCGGAGTCTCCCGAGGTCCGTGCACTTCGGACGCTCAAAACGGAGTCTTCGTGCCTTCTCGCGCTCTGGCCGCAGCTCATGGCAAGTGACGGGTGGCCACACCCACGCGCAATAGACGCACCAATCTCTGCTAACGGCTACTAGTCAGACCAATCGGATGGCGTAGCGCCGTTGACAAATTGTTTAGCTGTCATACTAAAATAATTTGCCGAATCAGGACGCGTTCTCTGCGGCTGCCAAGAGGCTCTGCCCACACCACCAAAGCTTCCAGCGGATTTCACCGTTCCCAGGGCGAGTGCCCTGCAAGGAATTTCAGCTTGCCCCAAGCTATGGTCACACGACGTAAAATTGTTAACGTTGTGCTATATATAAAGCCGCTGGAGCCAAACCCCTGGGGTGCCAGACAGGCAGAAAGCTTTCCTCTCAACCTAACCATTTGTCACACTATGTTCAAACTCTGCTGCCTTCAAGGAATTTTTTTAGAATACGCCTAAGGGCAATACGTCTCCATAAACAGCCCGGGCCCAGGGCACTCTGCTATTGTTTGTATCTGGCAAATTTCTCTCTTGCGAAACGGCCGAATGACTAAAACGGCAGTCCCCGTAAACTGCGGTCCACCATTGTGTAAAGCGTCCACACACTCTAAAAAATTGTGCCAAGTATACTCCGCCACCCCAGACGTAGCGTGGCGCCGAGCAAGTCAAGCCAGCCCCTCTCGTCCTTCCCCGAAGGCGAGCGAAAGTTGGTGGGAGGGGGAGACTCCAAGAGCTTCTCTGCTCTGTGTGGCGTAACCGTACCCAACACGGAAAACCACTTTTTAGCAGCCAAGCTGCGCCAATGAACATTGAAACAGTGAAAAATGTTACATATTTCAATAATTAGCGTAAAGAGAAAGCTACAGTAACAAATATATATATATATATATATATATATATATATATATATATATATATATATATTCGCTTTTCGAACTTCATTAATTTACTGACTGGACAAAGAAATATACGATAACCTATACGCCATAAAGCAGGAATAGAATTAATTATTTACAATGTCGCTTGTCAAAAATAATTTCTTAATATACCCAGAGTCGCATTGAAACAATTAGATTATAGTTACGTACGGAGCAGTGAAAGGGTTAAAATATTTGGGAGCTATACGCAACAATTGCGCCTCCCTTCGAAATTTTTCACCCGCACCTGCATAATATATGCATCGGCGTGATTACTTCTTTTCCAAACTTCGCGATGTAAAAAAAAAAAAAAATGCTTCTTCGCGTTCGGATACAACGTAGCACTACACGCACTCAAGTTCAAAAGCAGGCCGCAAACACTGCAACAAAGGGTGAAATCCAGGTGTACCAAAGGCGAAAACTACTTATGGTTGCTTCTAACGGCATTTTTCGGAACTTCCAGAAGCTTTGCCTCGGAATCAAGTCACAAGCGTACTTTTAGATCCCGAAAACTAGAAAAAAGTGCGGCATACATTCGGGTAAATACGGTAAATTGGGGATCGTCTTATAGGCCAGATATATGCGTAAACTATATCATTTTGATGAAAATGTGTACCTCGCCTTATCTGAAGGTCGTCTTATCTGCGGAAATAAACGGAATATAAAACTACTACAAACTAAAACAGAAACCACGTGTGGTTATTGTAAAACAAAATATTATGAACCTTGAAATTTTATTCATCATCACTACACTCCATTGTCTCATTATTGTCTTTTTCACTTATGAACCAACTATATTTGGAGGACGACGAAATCTCTCTCAAGAGCTTTTTGTTTTTCAACAAGAACTTATAAAAGCTCATGCATTTCAAATGTTTGAAATTATTCTGTACACATACAATAGCTTTTATATGTTCTATTTTAAATCTATTCTTGTTTTTTGTCTACTGTGTGTTCACAAGAGAAAACACACGTTCTGTGTTGGCATTATGACTAGATATAGAAAACAAAAATTCTACGATTTTCAGCAGTTCAGAATAACTAACAACACTAGATGACTGATTAAAATATGCACACCACACTTCAGTCGCTG
Source organism: Locusta migratoria (assembly GCA_026315105.1). Taxonomy (NCBI): domain Eukaryota; kingdom Metazoa; phylum Arthropoda; class Insecta; order Orthoptera; family Acrididae; genus Locusta; species Locusta migratoria. Next base: position 159,322,489 of record CM048750.1, read on the forward strand.
GTATTATAACACCCTCAGCTTCTATTGTTTACCTACAATTAGCTAAAGTACTAATACAATAACTATTCGTTTCGATAAACGATAAAGTCGGAGTGTTACCCTCTGAGAGGATTTTGACCGTATGTGAATCCTAACGAATAAGGTATCGTTTTTTAAACTACGAACCCTCAGATTTAGTTACAAGACAGAGTAAATGAAAGCAGAATAGTGTTAAAACTATAATAATGCAGTCGAAAGCTAACCTGTAATCAAAATGTGAAATCTGTCGACAGCCTACAAAGGCAAATCTCTGTAATAATGCAGTATCTGTTTTAGGTCTACACCTGGTCTGGAAGTTACTGAAACTAAACATGCACTATATTTTGAACTATGGTATGGAATTAGCTTAATATTTATGTAATTATTACATAGAACAACAGGGATAAATGCAGGAAAATGTATGATTTCCTCAACTATAAATAGGCCTACAATCTGTCAGGATGTAACACAACTGCATAAATGCACTGGCTTTTGTCTAATTCTGTGAAATTAAATATCATACACTGTTCTGTTCTAATGTTATATAATAAAAAATATACACTTGTCTTATTATATTGTTAGGCTTACTTGCTGGACTGGCATAAATACAAAGTACATTTATATTAAAAAAAAAATAAATAGAATATTCAAACTGTAAGTTGCACTGCAAATGACAGTTCTATTGCACTATAATTTTACATTACCTTTAATTAGTTTAAACATGTACCCTGTCTGAAAATAGTTACACCAACATTTGACTACTGCATATAATGTAATTGCTTTAGGAGCACAGTTAGCCTTTGTTATGAAATTTTTTTGGGTTGCAGCTTAGTGGTTTCTGAATTGAAAAATACTTTAACTTCACCTATGTTAAATTCTACACATAGGCAGCTATCAGTAGCATTTATACAAAATGTAATAAAATAGTTGAAGAATAAACAGTACTGATTTTAATATAAAATGTATTCTTTGATGTTCAAGTTCATCAGATTTAACTATGATTGCCTTTGTTCTAGACTTTTACTGGCAGCAAGCCTAACTGTAAGCTAAACTGCTCCTATTCTGCAAAATAGATAAACATTCATAAAGAAACCTGTTCACTCTTTTGAATAACCAGATAACTTAGCAATCTTCCTTTAGTTACATTACAAAACAGATAAGCTCTTTGTATTGTCATAAACTACACACTCATAAATTTCAAAATGGCAAATTCAATTTAGATTGAACACTGGTTGTAGTGCTTTATATATATACACACACACACACACACACACACACACATATATATATATATATATATATATATATATATATATATATATATATATATATATATTGGATACTCGGAATGATCTTTCACTGAGGAAGGAAACCTGTCTAGGTATAATGACTTAGGATAAAGCAGTGTGTCAAACACAGTTACTTTCAGTATATGATAATATTTCACAGTTTAAATTACACACTGCTGTTTCAAGCAATTATACAAAAGTAAAAACGGTTACTTGCAAGCCCGGTGGCGGTGGCAGCGGAGATTTCCAGTGGCATTAACAGTTGACGATATTATTGGCTTGGTCCTTTAGCACTATGAGCTCTAGAAAGTTCTTCTTGGCGTCGGAAATTTTAACAGTTAGAGCTCCATAACCAGTTGCCATTACAACCAACAAATTTGATGCTCCATCCAAGGCAACTTTACTGATGCACCAAGCACATTATTCCATACTTGTGGTCACTCTTCCATACTATGGATCACACCGTGGCTAACGAAATACCACTCTCCTGCAATTAAGTTGCCACAATGACGTCTCGTAACGAACTCTCTTCTCTGTCGTACTTGCCGCCGTTTCTAGACTGTTCTCCCCCCCAAAACACCACCTTTTACCTGCCACCCAAGGACTTCCGTTTTTCTTACACCTTTTACATTCATACTTTTAGCAAACCCTATGCTGAACCAGCTGTTTACAGAAAGTAATTACAAAAACAATTTCAAAATTGCTACAAACATAACAATAAATATCCTCATAAATAGGAGCGCTAGTGTCGTTGCAACTGTCAGTTGTTAACAACTTCCACAGTAGTGAGTTTCGTGACTATGTAGACTGTGGTTATATTCTGATCTAAGTGCCGAACCCGTTTGTAATAGTTCAGTTCATCGTCACAAGAAAGCGTGAGTTGTCAGTTCAATGTTGCAAATTGTGTATTATGCTCTAAACGTCATGTGCGCGCAAACATCATTATCTTTTGTTCGCTTCATTCTTGTTTTGGTATGAGCTTCTTTCTATAATGTAACTTGTTCCTTACTTTATAATAAGTGAAAGTGTTAACAGATTTCGGAAGAAGGGAGAAGGAAGAATTTCAGAAGACAGGAAGAAACTAAGGAGCAGTGGGCAGGAATATACTACTAAAAAAATATGTAAAAACCTTAGCATATGGAATATGGATGTTTGTAATTGTTTTGGCAGTACATTCAAGTTTATTTTTCTGAAGATGTAGAATTCATTATTTTATTATAAAATATATTTTTGTTGAGACACAAGTACTTGAGAGCGGTGACATAGTTTCACCGAAAGTAGTTTTACATAATGAATGACAAAAGGTAAAAGTAAAATCACGAATGTGGAACGGGAGTGCATTGTTTAAATGCCTGCATCTTAGAAAATTCTATCAGTTGCACTCCTTATAGACAACATGATTTTACAACTCTCATGAAAGTATTTTTCTTGATGGCACCCCGACGACACATATTTGTCACTTGCACTGTAGCTTTCCAAATTTATAGGATTGGGACTTAAATCCGTGGTGCTTGCTATACTTTCCATAACGAAACTTTGTATCGCATTTTTGCAGAAAATCCAAGGGCATTCCATTCATATATCAGAGGTAACAAACAATCCATGTGACCGATGACAGTGCTGATAAAGCACAGTTAACACAACTTTCCGAAATTTTTTCACCAAAGAAGACTAAGTAAATATTTCTGACTTTGGAATAAGTACAGATGTCAGGCCCATATCAATTATGTCTATTTTCAGCAGGAACTTTGTAACATAATTATACTCTGTTGAAACAAGAAGGATAACCTCGAAGGAAACGATGTATTGACCCATAGTTTACACGGATTTAGAGAGAAAATCTTTACCTAAAGAGATACATAAGTCGTATCGACAAGGGATCAAAAATTGATCGTATGTAGGCCCTATCTAGATATCCACGGCACCAGGTAAAACAGAAGATTTATCTGACGTTTCCCAGAGTAGTGTTACACGTTCTTGCTGTTCCTTGTATAAGCGATTTAGGAGAAAATTAGACAAATCTTATTGGGTTATTTGCAAATATATCTGTCATTTATCGTCAAGTGTAGCCGTTAGAAGATCAAATCAAACTGCGGAACGACTTTTATTGCATTTTCGTTTGGTGCGATAGTTGGCAACTGACATTAATTAATGAAAATCGTGTAGTCAGTACTAAAAGAAGTCCGTTAAACTTCATTAGAATATAATTAAAACAAGCCTATAGGGGATAAATTCAACACAATACCTACAAATTATAATTACAAACGAACTAGAAAACGAAGCAAATATTACTAACTGGACTGCCTACACTACCTTGTCCGTTCCCTTTGGAGTGTTATTTAGCGACATGGGATCACTATGTGGTAGGATTGACGGAGATCATCGAAGAAGTACAACGAAGGTCAATTTGTTTTGTATTATCGCGATTCTGCGGAAAGAGTGAGACGGAAATGATAGGGAGTAGGAATCGTTACGAAAACGGTGCTGTTGTTTCGGAAATGTCTACTTACGTATTTTCGATTGCCGTCTCCCTCCTCCGAATACGAAAATATACAGTGAACTCCCATGTAAATAAGGAGACATTATCATCAAAATAAGAGCTCGTACGGGGGGTTTAAGAGTTCCTTCTTTCCGCCTGCTATTGTAAATGGATGAACAGCAGTAAGTCGCAAATATTGCGGCAATGTGATCGTATAAGGGAAGATTAAATTTTCGTGTATGTTTTAAACTACGTTTTAAGCATTGATAATGATCACACAGTGATCGATATACAGGGTGTTATAAAAAGGTACGGCCAAACTTTCAGGAAACATTCCTCACACAAATTTATGTGGACATGTGTTCGGAAACGCTTAATTTCCTGGGTAGAAAAGTGACGTCTTTTTCCCAAAGGGCAGGTCTTCTGGTGTTTCCTAGCCATGTTTTATTTTAAATAAAAAGTGGAATTATTAAGTAGTAGCCTATAGGTTACAAGATAGTTGTAAATAAAATGTCCTGTAATGTAACGTTTCGTACCTTGTCAGGGATCTCAGGAAATCTAAGAAAGACAAGTGTGAAGCTATTTTTCAATTATTACCCCTTTTTATTGCACTTCATATGTTCAAATCAATATGTACGGTGCTATTCGCACTGTTCCAATATCAAAATTATTTGCCGGCCGCTAGGAGCGCTACTGTCGCATTGTATAACAAAAATCTGTGGGAGTGTCGTGATTGTAAATGCTAGACTGTCATATAACACAACTGGCCTGGCCCATAGATCATAATTCCGCTTATAACTCTGAAATGGAAAAAATAGCACTAAGATCATATTTTTTTCAGATATTCCATTGTTTTGGCAGTACAGAGTCAGTATTTAAGATTATTTTTGCCAAGATATAGAATACATTGTTTTATTATTTAAAAAAATAGTTGATACAAAAGTGACGTAGTTTCACCGAAACTAGTTATACATAATAAAAGATAAAATCATCACTGAAATGTCTCTATGAACTGCAAAACAAGATCTCAATGTTAACTTCTGCCAACAAAGGGTTAGACACAATTTCCAGCCTAAATACCTGGGTATCACACTGGGCCGGACTTTAACGTATAAACATCACTTGGAAAACACAAGCCAAAAGGTAAAGACCCGAAATAACATCATTAGAAAACTGGCTGGTACAACCTGGGGTGCTGATGCATCGACACTACGCACTACAGCATTGACACTAGTATACCCTGTAGCTGAATACTGTCCTCCAGTGTGGCAACATAGCACCCATACGAGGAAGTTATATTTACAGATGAACGATTCAATGAGGGTCATTACAAAATCCACACCGGTCCCCTGGCGCACACCATCAGCACACCTCAATTGCGACGCCAGGAAGCAACGAATAGAGAATGGAGGAAACTTCACCACCCCAACTGCCCACAAGATCTTCCAGTTCACAAGATGTTAAGCGATCCTCCTCCAGATCGCCTAAAGTCCCGCACTCCGCTGTGGCATAAAGAAAGGAACAACTTCAACATTAAAGAAGAGTGGCGCAAGAGGTGGAACGCGGATGCAACAGCACATCATGGTGTCGAAGACCAACTGCCAGCCTACCAGGGTTCCATCTACAGAGAAGTGTGTGGACAAAATTAAATAGAATTAGGACTGGTCAAGCCAGGTGCAATGCTATGATGCACAAGTGGGGACTCCGAGATTCTCCAGCCTGTGATTGTGGTGCCCAAGAACAAACGATCCAACATATCATCAGAGACTTTACTCTGAGGAAATATCCTGGACCATTCAATGACTTTATAAATGCTACCCCTTCTGCAACTAGTTGGATTTAATCACTTGATTTTGATTTATGATCAATTGTATATATGTATTTACTTATGTTGTCATCGTATCTCTTAAACTTGCCACTGTGTTAAATTAGCAAGACCCAGAATTCCCACATGTTCAAAAAGTTTGTTAAGCTTATGGGACTTAACTACGGGGTCATCAGTCCCTAAACTTACAAACTACTTACGAACTACCTTATACTAAGGACTGCACAAATATCCATGACCGAGGGGGGATTCGAACCCCCGACCGTAGTGGCCGTGCAGACCGTGACTGGAGCGCCTCAGTGCCCGCGGCCACCGCGGCCGGCATTCCCACATGTATTAGTGTATTTATCACATTAGTAAATTTTAGTATTTCAGTATAAATATATTAAACTTGTATGTAATGTAAAACTAAATAACTATCTTATATGTAATGCTCAATACTGCTGTTATTGCCATACGACAAATAAAATAAATAAATAAATAAATGTCTCCATCTTAAAAGAAATAAGTAACTACACATTTTTATGAGACGCTTGAGCACCTGCACATGCGAGTACTTCCACCTCGCGGAGTCTGGTGTTCCGATGTGATGCACGGCCGCGCTTTCGCCATCTGTCAGAGCAACCATTGACTTTGGCGCGACCTCTCGCCCTGCTGGCTTCCGAGTACCCAATGTGGGAACGGGACGGCCCCCGTGTAGCAGGGACACGACTTGTGCGCTGATCGTGATGAATTGCTCCCTGGCTGGGCTATCGCGGCATCGCGCGGCCGCAGCTCGGCCGGGCCCTAGCATTAGGGCTGGCTCCCCAGTCCAGATGCCAGATTGTGGTCTGCCGTCCATCTGGTGCGGCGCTTCCGAGGCGCGGCCCCCGGCCGGCTACCGTTACGTTTACTGCCCGGAAACCCGACAACCGGCAATTTTGACGGCGCCCCTTCATGTCTTCACTACGGCCGACGCCGCTGATGACAGTGATGGGGTGGTGATTATGGCGGGACCCCACGCAAATAATATCAGCCATCTGAATTTGACTTTTAATAAGCGGTGTCTTTCCCAGGCTATCTATCCGACTGTTCAGAGAAGCAGCTGCGCTTCTACGTCACTGACACAAGCTAAAGAAGCACAGCTTTTTGTCAAAGCAGACGCTTCTGAGGCAGTGGCGTCTCCGGAACAAATATGTTGGGCTAGTGGAGGGAGGAGGGAGGCTGAAGGGAAGGGAGGTCTCTTAACGGTAAACTGTTTTTAATAACCATTAAAAAAACACCTTCTCACACAGATCACCCTCGCTGGCTTCTATGAATGTACAACAAATGACACACCCAGATAGCATTAAACTATTACCTTTAGTCTGAAAAACTAATGTGCATCTCTCACCTTAGTGTAAAAATAGAAAGATAATCTAATTAAGCTAATGGGTTCATACCCCATTTATGAAGGTACGAATCGTTCTCTTTTTAATGTACAACAACTCCATATCATCATTGATGATAGGAACGATCTTGTCAATTTCTTCAAATTACAGTGATGCTATTAAATTAATTTGTAAGGAACAACGTATTCCTTTTATGTCAAAGTATTTTTCTTTTATTATTATTGTCGTTAATTCACCATTCAGGAGAGCGTTTAAACACAATCAATTTTCATGGCACTTTTTTCGTCTCTTTCTTTTCTCTTCCCAAAAACCTCTCATATATTCATAGTGTTTCTTCTTCCTCTCTTCTGTCTACTTCTTTCCTGGTTTCTTCTCCTTTGGTGTTTCTTCGAATTTCTGTTTCCTGATTTTTTTCTCCGTATTTTTCTCTGTTTATTGTTTATTTTGTAGAGATATTTAGTTTCTTGAGGTCTTCCATGGTTTCCTTTGCCCAGTTAGTTTTTAACGTATTACTCATCACAATGTTAAAAATCTCTTTGATCAGCCTATTTTCATTCATCTTATAAATGTGGCCATAGAATTTTTCCCTTCTTCTTCTGATGTTGTCTGTAATTGTCTCTGTCTGTTTGTACAGATCTTTTGTCGGTCTCTTTATCCACATCCCCTGTCTCTGAACTGGCCTATAGATCTTCCTTAGAATTTTCCTCTCTTGCTTTTCAATTTCCTTGATTTTCGTTCTTCCTCTGATTACTATTGTTTCTGCTGGATACAAGGCTTCTGGTAAGACTACTGTTTTGCAATGGCTTAATTTGGCATTAACAGAGATACTTCTTTTATTGTAATGATTCCGTGTAAGTCTGTAAGCTTTTTGTAGCTTTGCAATTCTTTCTTCATTGGCTGTCGAATTTAGTCCTGTTTTCTGTATAAACTCTCCCAGGTATTTGAAACATTCTACTTGTGCTCTCTCTCAATACTTTGTTCCCAATAGGTTTCTGTCTGTGCATTTCGTGTCCATGTACTGGTTTTTTTCATACGAAATTTGTTGTCCTGTTCTGGCAGCGATTTCATGTAGTGTCTCTAGGGCTTATTTTTCTTTTGTTTTTAATTTAATAATTTCTGTGTTCATTTGAGTTATTTTTCCTTATGTAACTCATATACGTTCTTTTCCTTATGGTTTTTTTCTTTGTTATTCTAGAATTAAGAGTTATACATTAATTGCTACCACCATGACTTACTGCTCTCTATAGTAGAAGCTCAGGCAATGCCACTTTCAGCTCTAGCGGTTGAGACACACCTCGCGCCTCAATAGTTTTCTCTACGAAATCTGTTTTCTGAATTTCATAGTAAATGTCATCTCTCAATACATCAGCAACTGATGTTATTATATCATTCTGAATGCTTGCTGATGTTACGCGGAAGGCTGTAAAAGTTGCTAAATGTTCTTTTTCGGCAGAATCTAATTTAGCAGTTGCAGTAATAAATTCAGTGTAATTTCCTCTATTGCAGGACTCTTCATTTTCATTGTGACCTCAGGATGCCAGCTATTGTCTCCCTAAATAGCATACAGCATTAAAGAGTCTCTTTAATAGCTCCCTGTGCTTTCTATCAATCCGTGATAATTCCATATATATATTTTGTTTGAAAACAGCAAACACGTCCAACAATAAAATTCATTCATCACGCACGCAAAGCCACTCCGCTACATCATACAGTCCTTTGTGAAAATGTCTTTCGTCGCGGCAGAGCGGCCGAGCGCATCGAGGTGCTAAACTCCGATGGGTGAGGCCGTTCCCCGTCGAGGGTTCGAATCCCACCCTAGGGCATGGTTGTTCGTGCTGTCTGTGGTATTAGTTCATAAGCAGTTTGTAAGTTTAGGGACTGATGACCCCGCAATTAGGTCCCATAAACTTAACAAACATTTGACATTTTTAAAATGTTTTTCGAACCCTTTTCTTGCACCTTGATGTATTAAGAACTGGGCATGATCGGTTACTATCAATAACTTTTTTTTTCACCATAAGAAAGTGATGCAAACCTGGTGTCTAATACGTATGGTGGCGCAGTGGTAACGCACTGGACTTGCATTCGGGAGGACGGTGGTTGAAATCCACCTCCGGCCATCCAGATTTAGGTTTTCCGTGCTTTCCCTAAATCACTCCAGGTAAATTCCGGGATGGTTCCTTTCAACGGGCACGGCCGATTTCCTTCCCCATCCTTACCCAGAACTCCGAGCGTTGGCTCCGTCTCTAATGACCAACTTGAAAATTTTACGGAACATCATGTGTTATGTTCTGAATCTAATGAACTAAAATAATTGAATATCATCCACTGATAAATACAATTTTTAAGCTTCCTTTCTTCCACTGTTCATATTAAATGTTTAAATGCCTAAGTTGGTCGCATAACTAATAATACAGTCAAGCGCAAGCGGGAAACGACAACCAAACGCAAAGCGTTAGAAACCAAATCAACGCTTTGGCAGGCGGAAGGCGAAGGAACAGACTGGCAGCGCGCATGCGCACTTGCAGCGTGTGGAGCCGCCAGGACGTTGGAAGCAGATTCAACGCGTTGGCGGCTGGCAGTAGCAGACAGGTCAGACGATTCCGGACAACGCGGAGGGTGACTACGTTATATTGAACAGAAGAATGAAATTATAATGGAAGGAAACTCACTCTAATGAAACATTATTTTCAAACAATCATCCGATTTCAACAAGCCATTGACACACAACTTGCACACCTTGGGAAAACGCCACTGGTCTAAGGAGAGATGACACGCCCTATCTTGACAATATTGAATTTGGTCATTTGGCATCCCCGTATTTCATACACAACTGAAACAACTGACTTGAAAATTTTACGGAACATCATGTGTTATGTTCTGAATCTAATGAACTAAAATAATTGAATATCATCCACTGATAAATACAATTTTTAACAGAGAGATTAATATTTCGAGTAATTTTTTGTACGTTTTACATTACATTGTTGATTATACATTATATTTTTCTTTTACAAAGAGGGTGTTCAAATGAAAATCTATGAAACGTCTTAACAATCAAACCGGTTGAAATTTTAATACGCCACTTTGGAATAACGTAGTGCGACGTCTAGGGACGCGTATATAGTGTCATTACTCCCCCTAAAAAATTCAAGGCCGTGCCCTCAGCAGGCAAGATGTTGCTCGTCGCCTTTATCGACGTCCGAGTTCCAATACTCATCGAATTCCTCGAGCAAGGAATAACCATTAACAGTGACGTGTACCGTGAGACACTCTGTAGCCCATGCAAGTCTATCAACTGCAAACGGCCTGGGCTGCTCACGGAAGGAGTGATTCTGCTCCATGATAACGCGCTTCCACACGTCTACATGGTCATACAAAGGGTACTGGCCAAGTTGAAGTGGAAGAAGCTTAAGCATCCACCATTCAGCCCGGACATGTCACACTGTGACTACCATCTGATTGGTCAGCTAACAAACATCTCAAAGAGAAGCGCTTCAACTCGGACGACGAAGGACACAGTACAGTAGATGAGTGGCTCTTGTCACAGCCATAGGGATTCTGGCTACGGCTCGTTAAACAGTGAGATAGTTGTGCTCAGGCCTCTACTGATTAATTTTGAATAAATACTTCAATTATACCCATAGTGACGTTTCCTACAGTTTCATTTGATCACTCCTCGTAGACTCAGGGAAAATATGTGCTACTCTCTGAAACTTTAAATACATCTACATACATACTCCGCAAGCCACCTGACGGTGTGTGGCGGAGGCTACCTTGAGTGCTACTATCGGTTCTCCTCCTATTGTAGTGCGACATGTATTCGACCATCCACTATGTCCCTCATAATGCTCAATTTTGCAGTAATTCATTAATCAATTGAAGAGTGTATTGATTTGAATGTTGTTAATGGTTGAGAACATATGCTTGTGTGAATTTCATTTGCCTTTGTTTTTCATGTGTAACGACGGAGCTGCAGCAGTACGCCGTGAAGGGTTCTCCGCCGATGTCAGCGAGAAAATGCTGGTCGCCATCATTGATTAGCCGAAGGTCGGCGCCATGAACTTGAAGACACTGTCTGCTGTTGTGGACCGCGATGGACATTTGTTTAAAACATTAACAATGAGTATATTAAAATGAAAATGAGAGATTTTTAGAAATGTTTTGTCGATTTTTGGAATCGGTATTGAGATGAAGTCTGGTTGCAATTTTGTTTTGTTAGCACAGTGGTAGAGTGGCGGTCTACAAATCCAAAGGTTGCGGGTTCGATCCCCGCCAGGCCCTAGGATTTTTATCTGTCACTTTCGCATTCTTTCCCCTCTGGCAGTGTTGCTGATGTGAAAAATATCGAGTAGCACACTGGTTTGGAACCCACGTTAAGCTGTAGGTCCCCCTATAACTGGCTGGGTAAGTCAGTTCGAAGGTCGGAGGAAGGCAACGGCATACCACCTCCAAACAGGACCATGCCTAGTAAAGCACTGGTGTTCAAACCAATCTTCGGATTGTTGACTGCTTTACCTTTAATACAGTGTTATGTGATATTATTTACGTCAAATATATTTATTTAAAAAAGTTTTAAATGAAGTACTGATGAGCGTTCACGAATTTTAAATATTGAATCATTTCTTAAGTGATGGTCAGTTTGAAGTGAATTTTAAATGTGCTCTGATTGACTTGCAAGGACGTTGTGTGTCACTAAAGTTGCACGATTACTGATACTGCGATATCGATAGCAGTTACAGACGAGCGGTGGAACAAAAAGACTCTCGTAGGGACTGTAATTAAAATTTTACTCTGGGTTTGCCAACTTATTGAATCTGCCTGTGAAATATAATATTGAATTAATTGATTTATCAATTTGAGGAACTTTAACATGAAGAATATGAGGATTAGTATTATCGGTCATTATAGTTCTTTGTTGCTGGGATGCTAGTTAACTTCGGGTACGAAGTCACTTAAAAACTAGTACCAGCACAATGTGGCTATAACACGACAGGACACAACGATAAATTCTCCACTTTCCAACGGACTTGCATAGAAAAATAATCGACGATACAAGAAGATTGTTGTTTGAGGCTATAAAGCTATCGACGTTCTCAAATTATGTCAACGACCCGAGATTTTGGTGAAGTGAAGCCAAGGTAGACGGACTCGCAGTTTTCAAAGAGACAACATCCTGTTGAGCGGAGCAGCCGATTGCTGTTCCCGAGAAATTTCTTTCAAAGTCCTTTACGTCCGCGGAGTCCGAGACGTCAACATCGCAGCCGGGCGTACTAGTTTCCGGAGTTGCAGCCGGGCATGGGGGAGCCGACAGATCCCGCCACAACCCATCGACCATCGAGCTATACGAGCCGTCTGACGCAGTACCATCACAGCGCAGCCTCGCTGTCATCCGCAAATTTGCCAGCCGCAGCAGCAACAGCAAACAATTGCTGTTGGACTACAGACAACGAGACTACTAATTAAATAAATTTATAAGCCCGATGACTTATTTTCAAAACGGTGAGAAGTGACAATAATGTTAACTCATACATTGTTTGTTGTTATTTGTGGTTAATTATGGTGTTAATTATTATCTGATCATGTCTAATGAAGAAGTGTCAGAAGAGGATATACCTCTACAGAGTAGATTATTGCAGGATGTATTACTGCAGCTGAAAGAAATAACAGATTCTCACAATGGATTGAAAGGACAGATAGATGATGCTTAGGATACACTTGGTTCTGATGTAAAAAATCAGTTAAATGCTAGCAGAACATAGCTGATTAAAATTGATTTAACTAATGATAACAAGATTATTTTCAAAGAGAAACCCGAAATGAATTAGTCAGCCTAAATGCTAGGCTACAGGAGCATATACAAAATTCTCAAGAGGAGGAACAGCTAATGAAACAGGACATTGCTGAAATTACTGAAAGGATCGACGATATTAATGTCTGTTAATGAAGTGATACACAAAAATAACGATAAAATCGAAGACGAAATTGTTACATGGGTGGAGGTAGTTCTCAACCAAATGCTAGAACAACTCCAAGAAACGTCTGTTAATTTAGCCGGTTCTCCTCACTTTAAGAGAGACGACATAGAAAATATAACAAAATGTTAAACTAAGGTCAGTTAGAGGGAGAGACATTAAAAGATGTTATTAATAACATGTATAATGTGTTAGAAAACATAAAGAACAAATCAGACGATTTACATTGCAGCATCGATAAAGAAACTTCTCTGACTGATAGAATATCAAACACGGAACTGCGTTTGCAGCAGATTAAAAATCGATTATCGACTTTTGCTAATAATAATAAAGGTTTTTCTAATGACATCCCGTGTGACGATACTATATAATCTAATAAGAATGTTAGTCGAACGGCTTTTGTTTGTGGAAATAATAACAACAATGCAATAGATACTGCAAAAACAAAGGTTATTTCACTTCATCTATGCAAGAGTCGATAATATGTAAACCCTCATCAGCCGACGGCTGGAAAGAATTTAATGTGATGACTAATTCTAATATGGCAGATTTCCGGCATTCAAATCGAGTGGGGACCTTCATCCGATAATTTTCCTCCCAATTGGAATAACAATAAAGGAATACAAATTGTAATTGGGCAACTCGAAGGCGAAGGTACGGAATAGGCTATTTTAAATAGGAGTGAATTTAAAGATTGGGAAGACTTCATATAACAATTTAAAGATAAATATTGGTCGATAAGTGGACAGCAACAAATAGCTTTAGAAATATTGGATCCTCGTCCGTTTTCTATGTTTTGGGAAGGTTATGGCAAATATTTCGAGTGGTATTTAAACAAAGCTTATAGATGAACCTTAATTAGTGACCTTATCAGTAACCTTCCATATTATATCAGACTTAAAAACATAGAAAGGTAATGGTCGCGGACGCGTGATGTGCTGAATTATTTAGAAAAACATGATGCTTTCAATGATTAGATATTTTTTCTTCTTTTCTTTATTGTATTTTAAAACCCCCAGGAGGGGAATAGTGGCATCAGCTAACATGCTGCTCTTCAGCCGAGAGCATACAAACATGGTAACAGAAGATTTAAAGTAAAACAGGTGACAATATATGAAGAATTTTAAAAAATGGACACAGTGAGCTAACTGGGTGATATGACAATGACTGTGAAAACAGAATGATAAAATATACATATTCAGAACTTAAAACAGCCACGGCGGATAAAACTATAATGTTGATGGAACGGAGCGATCATGATGAGACGAAGATACACAATTAAAAACACCTGGCAACGCTACGTTCTGCCTGTGCGACGGTGGCTGATATTTCAAAAACACACGAAGCACTAAGTCACTGCACACTTAAAATCACTGACACATAATTAAAATCACTGAACATTCTCGTTCCTATTCATTTAAGATCTGTACAAGATTAGAAGCGTTTGTCTCATTCATATCTTCTAAAGGTGTCCTCGTAGTAATTCTATTCCTTTTGAAACACAAATATCCTAAATCACTGAACTTACAAATACACAACACTGTTTGCGTACTTTTGAGAAAATATTCTATACCAATGTGCCCTAAATTTGTTAATTTGGAACAAAATATGCTTGTATTACAATCTATAATACTGTTTCTTGTCTTGCAAAGAGCAATTCACCATCACACTGCTGCAATGTTGTGTGATAAACTTCCTGTTGATTATTTATAAAATACACAATATTACCAAACTCAGCAATCGCAATTTACAGGCAAGTAACGTTTAATTCAACCGATGTCCTTACCTTGGTACATCAGGTGGAAGATAATCTGCCACAGGATAATTTATGTGATAAAACGTCAACCAACACTTCTCCACGTTTTACACTCCGTTACCACATTTACAATAATTCATGAAACAGACAAAAGTATATCTTTTGTTTATTTTGTGATCTGTACGAAACAGTGATCATTTTAAGAGAAAGTTAGCTTAGGTATAGGTTAAACATGTTTAGTATTTGAGGGCGCGTAGCGCCCGAATCCACGGTCCAGGAACGATCGATTTACAGTTGCCAACATACACGCCATGCTAAAAACACGGGAAACAGACTCTGCAGTTTTACCCACACACATACGTAAAACAATTATCTCAAATTTTGTTACACATATAATCGTAATCACCTTGGATTACGATTTTCTCCAATAGTTTCGTGGTTACGAGCATAAATTCTTGTTTAGTAGAATTATTGCGTACCAACTCTCTCTCTTCAATCGAGCCTCACGTTTCCGGGTGACATTTTAAGTGACGCCTCTCGTCTTAGCTCTTGAAAGACTGGCGTATCGGCGACTGATGCATGGACAGGTAGAAAATTTACTTATGGCAGCGACTTGGGTGTGATACAAGGTTGTCAACAGAACATGTAGTGAGTGGTGTTATAATCATCACTTACCTATTACATCCTCTGAATTTCTTTTTGCCACTGCTCGCGCTGTTACTCAGATGCGGAGAGTTCATAAATTTTACTTCAGTGCCAACAAGAGTTTGCTGCATAAGTTGGCAAGAAATGCATACGATATCTCTGCTTGGCCTCCTACGCTCTGCCACATAAACAACATTTATTACGCAGATAGTAGAATATACTGTTAAAACTGAGCATGGACTCTTCTTATTTATTGTAAAAGTTTGTGATTTGTGTGGAAAGAGAATAATGCGGCTAGCTCACAGGTCTTGAGTACGCTACGAAGTCACTTCTTATAATTAACTCCGTAACTACAATAGTCATACATATTGTTGACTGGTAGTTCCATAGATATTATTCGCGTTGGCTTTAACGTCTCGAAATAATTAGATTTCTCACACTACAACTGTTCCCAATAAAATCAATTGGAGACCTTTTGTAAAACATTCAAATGAGACAGGTAAGTATTGCAAAATGTAATATTCTCCACACTTTCAAGAGATTTACTATTAGGCCTACTGACTTTTCAAGACAATACTTAAAAAACACCCCTGAAAATATTAAACTTGCAGGGCAAAGGAGTCTATCAGCTGAATAAAATGCAGGATGCATTTATCTCTGTTATATTTTAACACTCTAACAAGACAATTAAAAAAATTATCTTTATTTTAAACCACTTTCGTCAAGTTTTCGTTTACAATACTTGGAAACTGATTTTTAATTTTTTTTCTTTTTTTAAACCGATGCTGTTTCCATGAACGACGGAAATATGTTACACTTGCAGAAACCTACAGCAACCCAATATTACAATCATGCAACCGGTAGCTGATTTTTTAATGAACATTTAGGACCTTTACTGAATATGGACAAAATACTAACATGTGAAATTATTTACTCCATTTTTAGGAATATTTTGTAATTCGCTAGTCTGTCGTTTCAAAAAATTTACTGCGAAATAAACACAGCTGGGTAACAAGCACCACAAGTTCTTTCAGTTCTTCCCATTTGTCGCGCGATTCGTGGAGCTATAAGTGCCACTTGCTGTAAGAGTTCCAAGAGATAACTATCGTGATGGCGCATACCAGTGGCTAGTGGGTTTCGCCGTTAACTTTTTTTTTTTTTTTTTTTTTTATTTTTTTTTTTTTTTTTTAATAAACGTGTCTAACTGGGAGTAATACCGCGAAGCGGAGCTTATCATTCCTCTCATATACTGAATTTAATCGTCATAACTACTACTTACTTTGTGGAATTGCGTAGGAACTGTAATCCTTTCCACATCCAAGAATGTAATGCGTTTCGTGACTATTTGGCACTTTGTTACATGCCATTTTCATACTGTAGCGGGTGTTAGGCCATTAGGATGATACGTTTTTATAGTCTTAGAATATACTTAACGCTAATCGTCATCATTATAATAATTTTCATTATCATCATAAATTTGATATCTAAATAAAAATTTTGCTTTAAGCTTTTCCATTCATTTCTATCTTCGCTGCAAGCACCAACGTTGCTCATGGATGTAGTACAATATATTCATTTTACAAACCTTATTTTTTATCACCTACCATTTATCAAAGATCGTTCTTGGTCCATCTACCATATCTGCCAGGCTCGCTGTCGGTATAATTACTTTACTATTATGATTCATTGAAATATTATGCTCCATCATTCAGCTCTCCTTTATTCGCTGAGAAACCATTCGTATTCGTAACATCATCATCATCATGAGATTGGAAAAAGCGCAGGTGACTTCCGTTTATAAGAAAGGAAAGAGAACTGACCCACACAATTACAAGCCAATATCGTTGACATCAATTTCATGTAGAATTTTAGAGCATATTCTCAGTTCGAATATAGTAAATTTCCTTGAAACGGAAAAGCTTCTTTCCATGAATCAGCACGGGTTTAGGAAACATCGTTCATGTGAAACTCAGCTTTCCCTTTTCTCACATGACATCTTGCGAGCCATGGATGAAGGGCAACAGGCGGATTGTGTTTTTCTCGACTTCAAAAAGGCATTTGACGTGGTGCTACACTGCATACTGCTAACAAAGATACGAGCTTATGGAATAGGTTCACAGATTTGTGACTGGCTGGAAGACTTCCTAAGTAATAGAACGCAGTACGTTGTTCTCGACGGCGAGTGTTCATCAGAGACGAGTGTATCATCAGGCGTGCCCCAGGGGAGTGTGATAGGACCGCTATTATTTTCTATCTATATAAAAGATCTGATGGACAGAGTAAGTTGTAATTTGCGGCTGTTTGCTGCTGATGCTGTGGTGTATGGGAGGGTGTCGTCTGTAACTGACTGTAATAGCATACAGGATGACTTAGACAAAATTTCTAGTTGGTGCGAAGAATGGCAGCTAGCTCTCAATGTAGAAAAATGTAAGGTGATGCGCATGAGTAGAAAAAGCTATCCCATAATGTTCGAATACAGCATTAGTAGTGAGCTTTTTGATGCTGTCGCGTCGTTCAAATATCTAAGCGTAACATTGCAAAGCGATATGAAATGGAACGAGCATGTAAGGACAGTTGTGAGTAAGGCGGACGGCCGACTTCGGTTTATTGGGAGAATTTTGGGAAGATGTACTTCACCTGTAAAGGAGACCGCGTATTAAACGCTTTTACGACCACATCTTGAGTATTGCTCAAGTGTTTGGGGACCCGCAGCAGATCAGTTTAAAGGAAGACATAGAGGCGGTTCAGAGACGAGCAGCTAGATTTGTTACCGGTAGGTTCGACCAATGCGAGAGTGTCACGGAAATGCTCCGGCAACTCAATTGGGGATCGCTGGAAGAAATACGACGTTCTTTTCGTGAATTTCTGTTAAGTAAATTTAGAGGGCCGGAATTTGAAGCTGAGTGTAGTACGATCTTGCTGCCGCCTACTTACATTTCGCGTAGAGATCACAAAGACAAGATAAGAGAAATTGGGGCTTGTACGGAGGCATATAGGCATTCTTTTTTTCCTCGTTCCATTTGGGAGTGGAATAGGAAAGGAAATGCCTAGTAGTGGTAAAATGTACCCCCCGCCACGCATCTTACGGTGAATTGCGGAGTATGTATGTAGATGTAGATGTAGACTGATTATGCCTTTCAGCGTTCAGTCTGGAGCATAGTACCTCTAATAAAATTCCTCCATGATCCCATATTCAATGCTAACATTGATGCCTCGTCTGATGTTATGCCTTTTACTTCAAAATCATTCTGCACCGAATTTAAGTACTTTCTTCTTGGTCTACCTCGACTCCTCTTACCCTCCACTGACGAGCTCATGAGCGTCTTAGGTAACCTTGCTTCTCCCATGCGTGTAACATGACCCCACCATCTCAGTCTGTTCGCTCTAACTGCTTCATCTATGGTGTTCATTCCCAGCTTTTCTTTGATTTCTTCATTATGGACACCCTCCTGCCATTGTTCCCATCTATTGGTACCTGCAATCATTCTTGCTACTTTCATATCTGTTACCTCTATCTTATGAATAAGGTAACCTGTATCCGCCCAACTTTCACTCCCATCAACAAAGTTGGTCGAAAGATAGAACGGTGCACTGCAAACTTAGTCCTGGTACTTACTTCCTTCTTGCAGAAGAGAGTAGATCTTAGCTGAGCACTCACTGCATTAGCTTTGCTGCACCTCGATTCCAGTTCTTTCGCTATGTTGCCATCCTGTGAGAAAATACATCCCAGATACTTGAAACTGTCTACTTATTCTAACTTCGTTCCTCCTATTTGGCACTCAATCTGTTTGACTCTCTTTCCCAAAGACATTACTTTCGTTTTGGAGATGCTGATCTTCATATATCATAATCCTTGCACCTCTGATCGAGCTCTGAAATATTAGTTTGCAACCTTTCAATTGAATCGGCCATTACAACTAAGTCACCCGCATATGCGAGACTGCTTATTTTGTTTTGACCTATTTTAATCCCGCCCTGCCAGTCTACTGTTTTTAACATATTATCCATGAATAGTAGGAACAACAGTGGTGGTGACAGGTTACAGCATTGTCTTACCCCTGAAGCTACCCCGAACTATGAGCTTAATTTGCCATCTAATGTAGGCCAGAAACATGTCGTTCGGACATTTTTACATTTTGACAACTGGAGCGGAAACTTTAGTGCGATAGTTCATACAGTTGTGAGATGGCATCCAAGCAAACGATAAAACTGAGAGATGCATGTCCCTCTCTCTTTATTATTTCTTGGATTCACTTGAGGTAAATTCTATAATTGTTTCATTACGCCCCTTGAGAGATACGCCAAAGGTAAACTATTCAGTACAGGACAATTTTGTGCAGAAAAGGGCAATTTTTGGTCGGCCCCAGTGATGTGTAACCAAGGGGCTCATTCTTTGACGTGTCGGCAAGGGAAGGAGAAATCTTTTCGCAGAAGTCAGCAAAGGGAATTTTGGGCTGGCCGTTTTACAGCAATACCTGCTCACTTCGATCCCTGAAGGCGATAGTCGGCAGCCCATCTCACCCGTTGGCGGCAAGTCCATCATACTGTCAGTCTTTACCTGCCGAGGCGTTCTGCTGCACATGCATGAAGCCGGAGACGCTATCTGGTGGAATAAAACTTTCTTCCAACATTACTGAGCTGAGGGGTGGAGGCTAGCGCTTGTATTAAGTGTCTCACCATGTACATTATAATGTGTGTGTGTGTGTGTGTGTGTGTGTGTGTGTGTGTATGTGTGTGGGTGGGTGTTAACTGCTATGTTACTGTGGCGTGAAGAGTCAGATTTTATTTTTGTTTATTACGTTTTTAGATCTCACGTGTATCCTGTTTCGAGTAAGGACACTGGTGGCCCATCTGTTTAGCGCCCTGTAACTACAATTCTTTATTTGCCTCTCGGCGCTCGACGAACGTCTTTGCGGTGAGTTTCGAAGTATCCTCATCATATTTTTAAATTCCACCCTGGAACTGATGTACGTTGATATAGTGATGCACCTTTCGAGCTTCAATTAATGTGCATAATAACTTGAAGCAGACATTGATTATCTCCAAAAGGAGAAAAAAGGCAAGATCGCAATTTGATTTATTTCTTGAGGACTGATTTCGATGTGTTCATAATAATTATACGAAAATGACTTAATAATATATAATATATTCATCAATGGAGTGGATAGTGTCGAGGGGGGGGGGGGAATAATAAGAAGCAGTTTTTTTAGCTTTACTATGAAACATAGAGATAGTATGAGTAATTACAATTGGATTTTAACACCTTTGCGAAGCATAATCAAGATCTAAGTTATCGGCAATAGAAAAGAAACAAGCTATCACATAATTCTTATCTAACATTAGAACCCATATTCATTTGGTAAATGGTATTATGATGACGTAATACAATATGAGTAACGACATGATGACGTCATTCTATACGAATCTGAGGTCAATACATAGTGTGATATGCCTCGAAACGAATCAATTAAAAATCATAGTCAAAACTGGTCGCATCATCCTGCATCAAAACAAAGCCATATACACAAATTGTTACATAAAAGAAAGGCAATCTCAGTTCCACATTTCATCTACAAATAATTATACATTGTTTGGCTGTACAGGAAATGAGAAAAGCTGTTGCTGCACAAAAAATATTAAATATAAAACATCAGCCCATGACAACATGCATGATTTGAATGACTTTACGGGGTGTCCCAGACCACCCATCCACCGCTTCTGAAACCTAGGAAGTAGTATAAAATGTAAACTGCAATATCTCCTAGTAGAAAGTGTACGACGCCGAATTGATTGGTGCCATTTGCAATTTCTGATTCCCACCGTAAGTCAGCTATAAAGACCAGAAGTCAATTTTTTAAATGGAATGACACACTTTTTCTTACTGATTTCGATTCTGTGCCGAAAATGGAGAATGTTTTAATTTTGTTTTCTAAATTGTCAATTTCACCTCCAAAACGCCTTCTGTAGTGTGATGCCCCATTTGAAAGTGGCATGCATCTGTCTGGTTACATAATGAAACAAGATAAGTTACACACATCTAATCTATATCTATAAATATGAATGTCTGATCAGTGTGCGTTTATCACGTCTGAACCACTTGACATAAAGAGCTAAAAATTTGTACAGTTACTAATGTCTACCCGGGGATAGCTATTATGTATATATATTAATGCGAGTGTCTGTTCGGTGTACGCTTATCACGTCCAAACGACAAGACACAGAGGCTTAAATATTTGTTCAGTTACTAATTTATACCTGAGGAAGGTTTTAGGCACAGTTTTATAGCGATCTGATAGATATTTAGTAATTTGAATAATATAACGCGAAATGCGGGACAATAATGATTCTTTGAAAATTATATTTACTCTTAGAAAATGGTTTTATTGGTTGCATTGTTGTTTGAGGGGAGGGTGGAGTATATTGGGATGGAAAGTTATAGGTCTATATAAAATTCTACGTGTGTGTGTTAATATTTCGCTCTGCAGCGAAAACTACAGAACGCAAACGAATGGTGTGTGTGCAATTGTCCGAAGTCTCCCGTTGTACACCATAGCAGTTCCATGCCGACAGCTTATAAGGGGGTGGAAGATATGGTGGTTGAAAGTCGTCAAATTATATATAAAAGAAAAAAGCGGACTGAAGGCCAGCATGACGTTTGCGACTCCATAGCAAGGAGGTTCCGTACAGCGAAACGTGATGCCACACACCATATTATTGGTATATGCGTGCTACAATGTCTTCAGCTCTTTCTCTGTAAGGATAAGCATACGAATAAGGAAATATAAGAATAAACAAATAAAGCAGTAAAAAAGAAATATCTTTTAATACATGTCTTTAAAAAAATCGATTTGACTTTCCACGCATTACATTGAATTTTGGGATTGGATTCTTCGAAACGAGTGCATTTTTACCTGTGATTTCTTATATATTCTCTGATAAATGTAACATGTCTCTAAAAAAAAAAAAAAAGGAGGTGGAGAGAGAGAGAGAGAGAGAGAGAGAGAGAGAGAGAGAGAGAGAGAGAGAGAGAGAGACAGACAGAGAGAGGATATGAAAAGTACTAACTCAAGGTTCCAATAAATAATTAAATACCTGGTTTGTCGTTGTTTCTCACATCTTCTATTTACTAACTTATTGAAACGCAGTTTATCCAGTTTTTATACTCTCTTTGTGATCATGGGATAGCTGAATGAGGAAAGAATCGAATTCTTGTATAAATCTCCGTCAGTATCACAAGGCAAAAAAAGAATTGCTTCGCCATAAACAATGCAACTAGTTTGTTATTGTTTACAAGATGCGGAACAGAGTCAACGATCGTCTAGAAAACGAAAGAGTATGTTCCACGGCCTTTTAGATGCACCCCGCACGTTTTTGGCTAACAGTAACAGAAATATTCGTAGTACACTGAGCTGGTATTGAAGTGCTGCTTCAAAACGCGAGCGTAGCAGGGAGGCAGCGTCACACTTTTAATTTTCAGGCACTTAGGATGTGATTTCAAGATTGGAACTTAGGGAACTTATTGTCCATGGGCTGTACTAACAAATGAAAACTAAATCGAAAATGACATTTTTGGTCAATTTTATCAACGTCCCCCCTTAAGAATATCAGCTGCCCATGGTTGTTCGGCCTTTATATGGATAAGCTGTGGCTCATGTATTGTGTTGTTAAGTTACTTCATGCATGTCTTTTGTATTATTAACAGTTCGCCGCAGTGTAGAAATGTATGCGACGAGAAGCACGTCGAAACCGATCGTCAGTGAGTAAATCAGGCTGCGATCTTGACTTTCCTTTCTCCTTTTGGAGCTAATTAATCACTATAGATAGCCTTATCGTTGCGGTCTCAGGTAATGTCACTGAAATAGACTTGGAAATTAGGTGCCAATGGAGTGGTATCTGCAGTTGGTTACGCTTAATTTCGATGTTGTTCTCCTCCCAGTACATAATTCTTTCATTACCTCCCCCCCCCGGTCTCTCTCTCTCTCTCTCTCTCTCTCTCTCTCTCTCTCTCTCTCACACACACACACACACACACCACACACACACACATACACACTTTCTCTCTCTCTCTTTCTCTAACAGCAAGGCTAGTCCTCGGCTCCTGTGGCGTCTGTCGTTACGTCGTTCCCGCTCGCTAATGATTTCCACCAAGAAGTGGCATCCCGCCGAGAGGGAAAGGTTACAGAAAGCAGTAAATCATCCGACGCTGTCTAAATTAATGTGCGTTTAAGCTAAATACACCTGCGTGTCTGTCTCTAGCCCGCACGCTACTGCGTGACAACTTCTCTGTCAAAATAATTTGCCCGTCTCATATGGATGTAGACAGTCACCGTTGTCTTGTTATCCGACTTCCAATTTTTTCCACTCTCAGGAGCACCCAGCATTTATGGTCAGGCAGTTTCTAAAACGAAATTCAAAACATGTTTAAACGGGCAACTGCGTACATGGAGATCATCATAAGAGCTAGCAGGATGTGCGCTAAAATACTAAAAGCGCCATAAAGAAACGAAAGCAGCTGCCATGCGTGCAGTGGTCCATTCCGAGCTGGAGCACCACAGACCGTTAATTATTCGAAAGGGCAAAAACCGTTTTACGATGTACTCACTCACTGCGCTGGTCACTGCTTCAAACTGAAAACTGTCGTCGCCAGTTAAATGCTGACTTACACAGCCGTAAATGGAGATTTACTGTACATCACAACGGGACCACTTCTTTAGCTAGACAATAAAAGAGTCTACACAATTTATTATCAGCTTCACAATACTAAAGTTTTGTACTGAAAATCGACATACTCAGTAACCTGACCTTACATCCAAGAATTAAACTTCCACATAAGACCGCATATAATGATGGTGGCAGGGCGTAGATGAAGTTTATTTTCACTTGTACTGAACCGTACCGAACGTTACATATTTTTTGGCGCATACCTGTAGTATTTATAAGTCATATCTATGCTATCCTCACGTTCCAGTATAAGTGAATAAAAATGGTGACGAGCTGTGCAGTGTTAAATTGCGCCAATAAATTCGGGATAGGAACGAATAGTCCGTTTCACAGATTAGTAGGTTGCTTAAATGTTTAATATTAAGGACTTTAAATCATAGATCTTTCATTTTCAGAACGAATAGGTCACGCTGTGTGGCCTAAAGCGTCATGCTACGGACTCGACAGTCGTTCCTTCCGAATATATGAGTCATCTCTCTCGGGAATGTGTGTGTGTGTGTGTGTGTTTTGGACATGGTCTAACAAGGGGAGGCCGCCAATTGTGATATCGCACGAACCAGAGTGATAGTTATCATAGAAATATGGAAAGCAGAAAACAGCACGACACCGAGCACATCTGATAAATGATGCGTTTTTACAAAAACTATTTTTTTTAATTATCTTTTGGGAAACACATCTGATTGACATTCTCGAAAATTTTTCTATCGTTCGTCAGGTTTGACTTACACTATACGTATTCGTTTCGGAATATCGTTTATAGGCTACTTCTTCCGTTAATTATGCGTGGTAAACATTATGAAGACAATTAATAACATTTGTGAAATACAACTTTGTTTGCGGAAAACGTAATGATGTTCGAAGTCGCCAGTTTCATATAATAAGTTATTAAGTGTGTGTGTGTGTACAATTAAATTACATAAAACAAATAATAATAAAAAGTTGCATGCCGCGAGATTCGATCCGCCGACCCTCGGATTACGAACCCGAGCGCTTACTGCTACGCTACGCCTCTGTACAATATTACTAATCGTAGAGATTATTTCACCGCAACGGCTTTTTTTAATAGTCGATATTCTCGACAGCGGCTGAGAAGTGCATCTTGGTGCTTTGCCAAATTATACCTCTGGCCATGAGCTTTCATTATTTCACAATTAGCGGCCTCCCCTTGTAAGTTAGTTTCAGCGGATTGTAAACATACTGGTTTGCCCAATACATTTATAAACATATGAACTTTCGATTCAATAGATCACTGAATTTACATTCTTTATTTTAAGAGCGCCTAGCTCCTCTTTATGATTTAAACGTGACGCAAAGTATATTTCACCTCAAAAATTAGAAGCGCTAAGCACCTGAATACTACAGTTCGCGCTCATGTTAAAGTAATAAACTGCAGTTGTGAACAACCAGTTACGGCGAAATTCTTCTGGTGCGTTAAAAATAGGTTGTAGAGACTGATTGCTGTTTGCTCATGCGTTAAATTACTGTGTTGGGTTGCACCCTGAAATTAAATATTATATTACTGGCATAACTGAAATGAAGATGTGTTAGAATGAATAGCAGTATGAGAAGTGTTGAAATGTAAAGGTACGAAACGACTTGTGGGTGTAATTGAAATGCCCACAAGCCTGAGTAGAACTATTGTACTATTTAACGAGCCAAAGAATCCCATGTTTCCATAATTCCCCTGGTCGTGACAACTGTCAGTCCTCTACAGTGTCCTTCTATTCATCGTCGGTATAAAAAGCTTCCCAATGAGGGTTTTTTTTTTTTTTTTTTTTTTTTTTTTTTTTTTTTTTTTTTTTTTTGTAGCTTACGAAACAGATTTACATCTACGTAATCAGTATGCAGCTAACATAGAAGTGAACGGTTGAGGGTTCATCGGACAACTGTTACGATATTTCTGTACAGTTACATTCTCTAATAAATGACAATGATCATATGTCCCTATGTACGTGGCTGCTAAAAAGATACTTTCGCATTCAGAAGAGAAATTTGATCTCGTCACAACGACTAAAGCTTTGGTTTTAATGATTTCCACCCCAACTATCCATCATTTACGTGACACGATAATACAAAACGAGATGTCCTTCTCTGAACTTTCTCTAAATCATCTGTTAGTCCTACCCGGTGTGCATCCCACAGTACGCAGCAATATTTAAAAATAGGACGCACAATTGTAGTGTAGGCAGTATCTTTAGTATAACAGTTGCATCTTGTAAGTATTGTGCCAATAATAATTTCATGTGGCTTATTGGCCTGGTGCAAGTCTTTCAATTGGACGCCACTTCGGCGACTTGCGTGTCCCTAGCCTGCCCCAGTTATCCAACCAGGGAAAGGGGACCTAGGCCGGCCGCGGTGGCCGAGGGGACTGCGGCGCTCCAGTCACGGTCTGCCCGGCCACTACG
Organism: Locusta migratoria; assembly: GCA_026315105.1. Classification (NCBI taxonomy): domain Eukaryota; kingdom Metazoa; phylum Arthropoda; class Insecta; order Orthoptera; family Acrididae; genus Locusta; species Locusta migratoria. Next base: position 159,348,972 of record CM048750.1, read on the forward strand.
GTCGGGCATGGATATTTGTGCCGTCCTAGTTCGTAAGTAGTTCAATAAGTAGTTTGTACGTTTAGGGACTGATAACCCCGTAGTTAAGTCCCAAAAGCTATACAAACATTTGAACATTTTGAAAGGGGACCTACAGCTCAACGTGGAATCCGAACCACGTGTCGTATCTGGCGACTCCTCACATCGTTGAGAGGTGAAGGATGGGTTAAAATGCAGACTGAAAAGTATCAGAGATACGGCCGGATTTGAAACGTAACCTTTGGTTCACCTTCCCTACAAGATTTTCTGTGTATTTCCAGTTTAATTTTTTCGTAATTGTTACTCCTAGGTTTTAATGGAATTTACGGCCTGTAAATTTGACTGATTTATCTTGTAAATGAAGTTTAACGGATTTCTTTTAGTGGTCATTTGGATGACTTCACAGATTTCAATATTTAGGGTCAAAATGCCAATTTTTGCACCCTGCATATATCTAAATCATTTTGCAGTTTTGATCATCTGCTGACTTGACTAACCGAAACATGACAGCATCGTCGGCGAACAATCTAAAAGAGCTACTCACATTGTCTCCTAAATCGTTTGTAAAGATAACGAATAGTAGGGGCCTTGTAACACTTCCATGCGGAACGCCAGGTATTGCGTCTGTTTTACTCGATGAATTAATGTCAGTTACAACGTACTGTGTCCTTTCCGATATGAAACAACGAATCAAATCGCATGACTATGGCGATAATCCACAAGCACGCAATTTTATTAAAAGATGCTTGTGAGGTGCAGTGTCAAAAGCCTTCCGGAAATCTAGAAATACAGAATCTATTTGACATTCCTTGTCGATAGCACTTGAAACATTTCTCCCATATTGTAAAATATATTAGAGATGACTGTTATTCAACATTTGATTCAAAAGATCACTGAATTTAAGCTCTTTATTTTAAGAGCGCCTAGCTTCTCATTATGATTTCCTGCAAATGAAACTGTTTAAAAATAAGGACAAAAATTGCAATAAATATTAATTTGAATGAAATCACTGTAAAAGCCAGTTTATATTTTTTGAAAATCTATCACTGACGGTGCTATAATGTTTGAACGGCAGAAATATTTCAAATTGGTGTCGTAGCATTTACGTGAGTCATGAAAATGTGCCCCCTTTTTTAAAGAACAAAACAATGCAGCACCGGTAAAGAAAGGGCAAGCTACGCACTAAGAAATTAATTAAAGATATCTGTTGTTGATGGAAAACCGCCGTGAACCTAACTGCTGGAGATACCATTTACTATCATTTTCATTTACTATCAGTTACTAAAAAGTCCACAGCTAGCTCAAATTTTTAAAACTGAAATTTGATAAGCCAGCACGAAATCTCAGGATCGTATTCAGAACCATTATTTAGCAAAAGAAGGGAATGAAAATGATTACTATTCTGATCACATCTCCAACAATTAGTTTCGTAATTGGAAGTAATGGCAGAATTCGTAGTCATGAAAAATAAATTGCATCACAGTTAATAAAATGTGAGAAGGAAAAAATAAAGGAATCAGTTTTCTACTGAATAAGAACACATTCGAAGTTCGGTTACTGTGCAGAGCTTATAATTGAATTAAAAAGCAGCATATCTACAGAAAACTTAAATCACTTACGTAGTTTATACATATCCTGGAATAACCGTAATAATTACAGAGCTCAAATCATTTACGACTACTGTCTCAATGTTCGAACAATAAGAAGGAAATGAAGATGCATCTCCTGATTTTATAGTTTGGAAAAATTGAATGTGAACATTGTCTTTGTATTCTAGTTTGGAAAAAATTGAATGTGAACATTGTCTTTGTATTCTTTGCACAGAGGTTTACATACGTTAATCAATCTTCAAAGAATATTAAGACCATATACTGTGAGTAATATATTAATATTTACTAAAAATTTCAACAAAATATGCAAGTATGAAAATAGATTAATTTTAAAATATCGGAAAATAAGTAACTTTTGGTACGTGGAGGCACGTGTGACATTACGTGGCTTCCACGAGGCCTGCAGGTCACTTTGTTATCGTCAGACCTCGTCAAGTTGACATTAGTATATACTATATTTCATCAAGTATTGCACAGTATACACATCACTGAAAACAAACATAGTACCAGTAGCATAATATTTGGATAGGCAATATAATCAAAAGATAAAATGATTCATGAGAAATACATATATTATTATCAATTCCTTTCTTCTATTTAGTCAGTGTCTCTTTTACTGCTTGTATATATACAGTTAAACGTTCGTTAATTGACGTTAAATTAGTCATATTTTACATTAATAGACACAAATCGTTCATATGAATATACCAACTTGCATGCGTCAGAAATAGTCACAAATAGTTACCTTCAATAAATGTTATATTAGTGGTCATCAAGAAATCTCTTTAGCAAACATAGCAGATATAGTTATCAATAGGTCATAACTACATATTCTTTCATACAACATATGTATGTACTAATAGCCCATGGTAAGTAGACATTATTGCAATTCATAAAAAAAATTCTTTTGGCATTAGTATGCGTGAAATAATTCTTACGGATTCCCACGACATAAATAGACATAAACCGTTTACGTAAGCACATACACATAAATATTTACAAGACATAGAAACAGAAGACAACATGAAAAAACAAATAAATCAAATGAAAATGTGACAAAATATTGGGTTTTTGTAATGAAATTTCACACACACACATTTTATTCGTCGCATAGCTTTATAGTATTAATAGCTTGGAAAAAATGGAAAGTTAACATTATCTTTGTATTTTTTGCACAGAGGTTTACATATGATAATCAATCTTCAAAGAATATTAAGTCCATATGTCTGTGAGTAATATATTATTATTTACGAAAACATTCAACAAAATGTGCAAGTATGAAAATAAAATAATTTTTAAAATATCGTAAAATAAGAAACTTTTGATACGTGGAGGCACGTGTAACATTACACACTCATCACTTGATTTCAGTGTTTCACGTGAATGATAGTGTGTGAATCCGTGTTTACTATGGGCAAAAAGGTCGTTCTGGTTTGAGGTGGTCACAGGGCGACCATATGCGCCCTGCAGGCCGGATGTTCAAGCGGCTCCCAATTGAACTCGGCCAGTACACTTCGTGTTACCCTGGAGACGCGTGAGCGCGAGTAATAATGGAACACAATCACTCCCTCCGTGTGTATCCCAAGCCGTTTGCTCTCGAGTAGACTTCCAGTTGGTGTGCTTGGCGTTAGTCACCTGCTAGGTACAGGTTGCCTTTCAGTGACAGTAACTCATCAAAGTCCGCCTCTTGCAGGATTGCGCCTGGCGCTCTATAAGCAGATATAAATTTGGTGCTGCCTCTTGACGTTAATTGCCCTGGCTTCTAGAGTGTTGAGAGGAGGAAGAGGTATTTGGTGGTACTGCAGGGAACTACGTATGTATATTGCTGTACCTCCCCCATGAGTGGGTCGGTCAGTTCTATAACATGTATATTTGGGAGCTTTTACATTGACGTCTGGTTTAAGGAAGGAGTCTTGTATCAAACAGGAGTCTATATTCTTGTCAAAAGGAATTGGCGAAATTCTCCTTCTTCTCCTAGGAGGCCGGACACATACCATGCACATACTGTTAATCCAAATCTAACAGCCATGTTGGATTGGGAATGTGCTTACTGGCAATGCCTCGGGGGCTACTTTGACTGCAGCTGCGATTTGCTGCAGGATTGTTGCCATGATGGATTTGATGGATTCGGCGACTGCCTTAGTCATCTTCCCGATAAGTGTGGTCAAGAAAGTGTTCTCAAAGGGATTTTGCTGTAGGTGGAAACTGTGGGAAAATACCTGTTCTGTAGGAGTGGCATAATGGTGGTGTTGCATAGATGCAGCAGCAGGAGGGGTTGGTGCAGCCCGATGAGGTGCACGGTGTGTCTGGTGGTTCGCTTTTCTTTGGAGAGGTGGGAAGGAATTGGATGATGAAGGAGGGGGTGGAGCGTTCCCCTGACTGTTGTGGTCTTCATGGCGTTGTCGAGCAGCGGCTGGTGCATTGCTTCTATCTAGGACTGTAGGACGTGACCTTCTCACATCCTAGGTAGCTGGCTGGATAATTCTGCCCACAACAGAGGTAGGTTGGTGCCGCGCCCTCTTCTTCCTGGCGGTCTTGGTGGGAATGATATTACCTCCCCATTTGACGTACTTTAGCTGCATAGAGCAGTTTCGCCCGACATGATTAAAACCCTTGCAGCGATAGCATATAGTGGGTCGTCGTCCACAGGGGTCTTCATAGGTGACGTCAGTGTTGGCGATTTTCCTGAATAACATCAGTCTCCTATTGGCTGGAGTGTTAGCCATAACCACTAAGAACAGTAGGGTGTTCTCATGTCTTTGGCGATTTAATTTTAGAGATCGATCGAGGAGTCACTTGGAGGGCTTCTAGTTCAAGTCTAAGGTCGTCACAGGGTGGAAGGAGTTGGATGATGAGGGACGGGGTGGAGCGTTCCGCTTGCTGTTGTGGTCTTCATGACGTTGTTGAGCAGCGGCCGGTGCATTGCTCATAATGTCACACAGGACACGTCATTGTCTTTTTTTTTTTTTTTTTTTTGATCGAGGAATTCGATGAGTATCGGACCTCGGGCGTCGAAAAAAGTGAACATCACTTTGCCTCTGAGGGTAGTTTGAATTTCTTAACGGTAGGTGACGACGCATGCTTCGCGTCTCTAGATGTCGCACTACGACATTTAAAAATGTCATATTTTTCAACCGGTTTAGTTGTTAAGACATTTCGTACCTCTTCATTTGAGCACTCCCTCGTAGTTTAGCACCGTAATGGTCTCATATTTGGCAGCAGACCGCTTAGAGGATTGTGGGGTCCCGCCTGTGTTAAGCCCTTTCTACACGGGAAGTGAGAGCTTACGAGATTAGCCATGATGCACCGGTCACGCCAGCCGGGTACAGTGTAGACGCGGCCACTTGCACAAGACGCACGCATACGATCCCTAATAGAAGGAATAGGATGGATCCTATACTCATGTGTATGGAAGTGTTTCGCGCATACACAGACGACCGAATGGGGAACCCAGCAGACAAACGAAGACAATTCGCGAATTTGTTTGAGAATGTGTACTTGTCTCCTGCTCAGAGGAAAATTGTTTTTCGACTCAGTCGTAAGTTTTTTAGGAGGTGCTACTACAGAGGAATTGCATGAAAAATTTCATGTAACATGTGTACAATTTTTCTTGAATACAGAGAATAACTGTTAATATGAAAACCAAACAAACTTAGAAGAAATGTAAATGAAGACATTTTCACTGATTTATCCGTCGGTTCTTGGTAGTACATCACACTGACTTCAAAGTAGAATTTTGTGTTTGTTCTACACGTTCATTTCCACTTGGTTTTCTGATTACTAGGTCATATTCAGACTTTAAAGTACGTACGTCGAAAACCGGTTGTTTACATAAAAATCAATATGGTGATGTACCAAGAACCAACGAAAGAATCAATTCAAATGTTTGTAGAGTCTATGGGACTTAACTACAGGGTCATCAGTCCCTGAACTTACAAACTACTTATGAACTAGTTACAACTAAGGACGGCACAAATATCCATGCCCGAGGGGGATTCGAACCCCCCGACCGTAGTGGCCGTGCAGACCGTGACTGGAGCGCGTCAGTCCCCTCGGCCACCGCGGCCGGCGAAAGAATCAGTCCAAATATTCAAATTTGCTTGTGCTTTAATTTTGTTGTACAAACCGAGAGCTGTATCTCTGTACCCAATAAAAACTGGACACACTTTATATGAAATTTTAACTGCAAATAGTCTTTATTACAATCTTCTAAAATATTTCCTATTTTTCCTGAAACATGCTGTAGTTAATAGATGAAATATTTGTTTTTGGTGAGCATTATTTGAAGCTTTATCACAGTTAAAGGTCTATACATAGACAACTGAGCTTGTTCATCATATACATAGGTGCCTCAAACCTCAGGGGCTGGAAGTATGTAATCGCATTTTATAATGAGGACGTTAATACATGTGAGCGACGTAGTTACGCATGAACTGCACGAAAACAAATACAGTTTCACAGTAGCAGTCTACAACATAAATAAATGTTTTAATTATCACAATAATCACAATATATCATACAGTTTCGAAAAGTGATGTTAACGCGGCGATTCATTTGCTGTAATTTGATAAAAAACCAAGAAAACACGTGAAGCAGACGATTCGACAAATGCGTACCGATTGAACGCTTCTTTGTAGTTCGACGGTCTATCGGAAAGAGTGCTGCAGCTGAAAACGACTTTTTTTGTGCGTCTTGCACGTCTCGTATACACCCCGTTTACATGGGCTCCTAAAACCGGATTTCGTAAACCGATTTCCCAATTCCGCTTTTGGTTGGTCATGTAAACACTCCGCTTCTCTAAAGCGGTTTTCCAGTTCCACAATCGATTTTCGTGCCGATCACCACGTTTACATGGGCTCCCAAAACCGGATTTCGTAAACCGATTTCCCAATTCCGCTTTTGGTTGGTCATGTAAACACTCCAAAATCGATTCTGGAAATCCGCTTCTCTAAAGCGGTTTTTCAGTTCCACAATCGATTTTCGTGCCCATGTAAACGCAACCGTTTTTGAAGCGTTCTTGGCTTGTCAGATTGTGTTTTCTTGTTAAGAATTTTCGGCACGTATGGAAGGAGTGATATTTTCTAATGTGAAATAAAAGTATAAATATTAGAGTGAGCATGAATCTGTGTATTTAAGTAAAGAAAAATAGCGATTATGCTGACTAAACCGGGGGCTGTATCAGCTGTTTTTCAGCCGCCATCTTAAGTGGGCTAGGAAATCCGATTCAGGCTGTGCCATGTAAACACGACAGCGAAAAACGGTTTACGAAAGTCGGTTTTCGTCTTCCGGAAGATGTGTTATATGTAAACGTAGTGATAGAAAGGGCTGAGAGGGCCCGCGCGTGTATGGGGCCCCCTGTCGGCGTGGTCCGCAGCCGCCGCTTGTATTGTGCGCGGCGCCAGCTATACCGGCGGACGACGAGTTTGCACGGCTGGGCGGGTTGCGCAAGCGCGGCTCGTCGCCTGTCGTTTGTCGCCGGTCCGCCGCAGCAGGAATGCCGTCGTCTGCCGGCACGTGTGCGCTGGTGCCGGCGCCAGCCATCGCCGCTGGTCGCCTACCAGCACAACGCGCCTCGCAGTCAGCGACGTGTCAAGTAGCGTCTAGAGCAGGCAATGGCGACACTGTACTGTTTCCATCATCCGAGCTTTTGAATAATTTGTCAAATGTTTTTGATATGTCGTGTTTTGCAGCTCTTAAATATTGAAGAAAAGACATTTTTTAAATATGCACCAAAGCTGCTTTTATTTAAATGCTGACGACTAGTTTCGGGCTTTGCCCATTTTCTAAGTCACCTATTACAGAGAACAAAGTGTGTTTTACATGAAAATACATTAATATAGTAATGTTATATTGATTATACAGGTTATAATTACTTACATTCATATACATTTATATTTGGTTACTGTTTATGTCACGCTGTTTGTCGGAATTACTTTGGTGTAATTTACAGAGCTGTTCATTGCATTCGATTTACAAAATGTGACAAAGCCTACATTGGACAGACAGGCAGACCTTTCAAAATTAGATTTAGAGAACATATAAATACAAGCGAAAATAATGTTTCAGCATTCGGCACACACCTCAGAGAAAATAAACATTCGACTGAGAGTATAGAAGAAAATCTCAAAATTTTACATATTGTAAGCAAAGGGCAACTAATGGACGTTTTAGAAGAATTACAAATCTATACACATATGACTAAGTACCCAGAACAAATGTTAAATGAACAAACAGAAATGCGCAATAAAAAATTCATCGAAAATTTCCAAAACACCTTGGCCAGCATATAAAATACAGTCCATCCTACCGTAATATACTTCAAAATATGCAACGAAACACGATAAATTATAGTAGCACCGCAATATTATCCCTGTATTACAATATAGGACACAAATCAATTTATTACACTTAAAATAGTTCGGAATGAAATCTAAAATTTATTGTACAATATTTGTCATGGTATTGTTTATGTCACACTGCATATAACCAACGATATTGATACAAACAAAATTAAGCAAAGCATATTTAATAAAACATCTTTGGATCAACAGCTCTGTAAATTACACCAAAGTAATTACGACAAACAGCGTGACATAAACAGTAACCAAATATAAATGTATATGAATGTAAGTAATTATAACCTGTATAATCAATATAACATTACTATATTAATGTATTTTCATGTAAAACACACTTTGTTCTCTGTAATAGGTGACTTAGAAAATGGGCAAAGCCCGAAACTAGTCATCAGCATTTAAATAAAAGCAGCTTTGGTGCATATTTAAAAAAGTCTTTTCTTCAATTGAATAATTTGTGTGTTGCGGAGGGGGGGGGTGGAGACCATTGTTAAAGGCGGCGTATATATCAGTAGCGGACTAAGGCTGTTGGAGGCCCGGGGCGGCGGCAGAACGAAAGGAGCCCCCCCCCCCTCCGGCCATTTGGAAATACATGTATTACCACAGTCCAACATATACACTCACGACACTACCGCAGACTTTTTTATACACTACGATTGCAGCGCTCCAAGCGGCCGGCAAGCTACGTTTCTGAATGCGATATTGGATGAGTGCGAATAGTAACATTTATATTGATTTCTACAGACTTTTCACTCTAGTGCCATAAAATAGGTAATAATTTAAAATTAGCTCCACCTTTGTCTTTATTAGGTTTACTGATATCGCTGATGAGGTACGAAACGATAGGCCCCTACATTGCAGGACAGTTTATTATCTTGTAACCTACAGGCTTTTGCTGAATAATATCATTTTCTATTAGAAATAGGAAATGACTAAGGAACACCGGAAGACCTGCATTTGGCAAAAAGTCTTCGATTTTTTTCCCAGGAACGTTATGGTTTCTTGACTACAATTCCAGTAAAATCGATCAGAGTGGAACGTAGGAAACGCATATAGAATGCAATAATTGCAGTACCAAAGCAGCCACCACAGCTGTAGCTCATGGAAAAACGTCACAGACCTGGCAAGAAAACGGAAGAATCAATCAAACTATTTTCAACAAAGAAGAACCCAATTCCCCAGTTGTTCCTACAACTGAACCACAAACGGCAATTATCTTCAAGACATTGTTTTCTTAAGCTAAAGTAATGACACTGAAACGAATATTTTCTTATCATATAGACGAGTGAACCCTAAAGATGTTCGCATCATTACACTAGACACCGAATTGATACGCGTCAAAAAAACTCTTGTCATAGTAAGAACACACCACAATAGAAATTTATGTTTCTCTTATGTTTATATTCTACTTACTTTCAGCGGAATAAGCTGCAAAATAACACATATTCGTAAGTATTCTTTCATGACAAAATTGTTCATCAGACCTGTCAATCAGTTAAATTCGGCTGTTTTTACATTAATGCCCGTGTTATGTATATCTCTTAATATTTTATTAATGCTTGCAACGCGAAAACTATACCAACGATTTCGTTAATTACTCACACAAAAACTAATAAACAAACATCACTCCTAAGGCGGCTTCCCCACCACTATGAGCGCTAGTGTCGTTGCAACTGTCAGTTGGTAACAACTTTCACAGCAGCCAGTGTCGCGACTATATATGTTAGACTGTGGTATTACTATAAAAAAGAATTGGAGGCCCCTTTCAGGACGAGTGGCACGGGACTATCTGAAAAAATAGCTTTCGACATTTGAAGGCCCCAATAGAACGAGATACCAAGCGTAAAAAAAGGTCCTTCCAGGTATTTGGAGACACGGGGCGGTCCATCCCCTCCGCCTTCCCCTTGCACCCCCCCCTCCCCTTAGTCCGCCAATGGTATATACACATAGAAACAATCCGTCCACATTAACCAAGCGGTAAGCGTGCTTAGGATTTTAAGATAGTTGCGTCAGCGGGCGCGGGCGGCACTTAGTGATGCCGACGTTTGAGTATCATGTAAAACGATGCCGCAGTACATTTTACAATTTCAGGTATAAAATATTCTTCTATTGCGTATTGCATACCACATCGATCCGTACAATTTCAATCCTTCAATCCGTACTACCTCAATTCGTACAACTTCAATCCGTCAATTCGAAAAACTTTCAATTTAAGTTTTAGCTTCTCTGCCACTGCTTTTTGGGCTAGGTAGGACTGATTGTATTCTTACCTTTTGTTTCTTCTGGTAGTAATAACGACTTACTTATCCACAAAGATTCTTGGTCCTTACCAATTATCATGTGGTATTCCTTTCATTTATTACCGTAATTACATGACTGCCCAGGTTCGCTGGAATGATCTGCAATTTCAATTACTTCTGCATCCTCATCGCCATAAAGAAGGCGTCAATTTCCAGAAGAAGGCATCAATTTCTTCTGTTATCTGCCCATTCCTTTGTGCGGACCGAAAGGGTGACAAGAAAGTAATTCTAATACCAAAGTAATATTAATAACTAAATAATAATTCACGCAGGGAGTTGTAAAACATAGCTTCTAATTTTCAAAACATTCGACAGTGGTACAACAACATGTACTTACATCACAGGGTGCGTGGGGTGCGCAGTGCCGTCTCGGTGAAGTCAGTGACGTTACAGCAACGTGCAGCACCTGGAGCGCAGAGCGCGCTAGTTTGACAGCCGAGAGCTTCGTAAGTTGCGGCGAGTAAGCGGGCAATCGGCCGCAGCGAGGAGGTAAGGCTCGCCGGTTTCCCATCGGCACAGCGGGCCGAGAGCACGTGGAGACCGACCATGCTGGCAAGCCGCGTGCGAAGGAAAGCACGCGGCGGACCTGCCGTCGAGTCCAAGTGCCACTTTTCCCGCCGAAAAACGGCGTTGTCTTTACTTTTAGATACTACGCTGCCACTATTAACCCTAGCACCAATAAGGGGGGGGGCAAAAATTACCCGCGGTATTTGTTTTACATGTTTAATGTATCTAATTGTTTGAGTAAAGAAGCAAGAATTTAGGCAGTTGTAGAAAAATATATAGAGTATATGCTGTCACGGTTTTATAATTTTTGTGAATTATTTCAATGTGCCTATTACATTTAATTTAACAGCGGGCAGTTTCCCTCCCCCCCCCCCCCCCCCCCTTAGACATCGGCGAGACAACTTTTCTCATGAAAATATTTCTCAGTACGACAGAAAGAAAGAAAGAAATGCAGTTTCCGACTGTTGGTACCGCTGTATAACATTCCCACGGTTTTGAAATAAATCTCCATTGCTGTTAGAGCAGTACTACATTACTCGCAGTTCTAATAAAATGTCTCGTCAGTATCAGAATTACTGCAACTGTTCAAGCTGTTGATTTTTATTCAAGAGGAAGATGTCACATCCGTTTGAAGACTAAAAACTCTAAAAGAGAAAAGGACAAGATGACAAAAGTGTCTATTGTTTATTGAAGGTGTTCCAAGTATGTGTGTTCCACTCATTCTACAAAAACAATCAGATGCACAAATAGTGAAATTGAAAGTGAAAGTGAGTAGGAAGAAAAATCTCAATTGTAATTTTTACTTTGATTTTCTGTTTTCGTATTTGTCGTTTGGTATTGTACGTTCTTTATGATTTCTTAATACTAGTCTGATGTATATCTAAGTGTTAGTTTCATGATAAAAATATAATAACATTTCTCATATTCATTACTTTCTATGTTGTGTTTGCATCTGTTATAACGTTCCTAATCACTATGGAAAGGGTGTTGCAACCTAATAAAGAAATTCCTAGTTCATTAAATAATAATAAATAAACAAACAGACAAAAATAAATTGTTAAAAAGTGAAAAGAACCTGAGGGCAATTTTTCCCCCCTTACGTGCTCCATTGATTGCTCGATTGAATGGTCAAAACAATTAGGGGATCAGTTGAGATACCTAGGTTTTGAAGTATTATTATCGTCAGAATGAAATGAAATAATTCACCGTCTTTATGTCGGTTCTATGGAGTTGTTGTGCCACCCCCCCCCCCCCCGCCCCATAGTTCCGACGGCAGCGTCGTTGACTACCGGAGGGACCGGATTCGATTTCCGGCAGGGGATTTGGTGTTGTGTGTTGTCATCGTCATTTTCATCATCAACGACATGCAAGTTTCCCAAGTGGCGTCGAGTAAAAAGACTTGCGCTAGGCTGCCGAAAAATCGCACACCGGATCTCCCGGCCAAAAATGCCGTACGATCATTTCATTTACGTAGTATTTTAAATGTGTTTATTTCCGTCAACAGTTGCCATATATTTGTTTAATTACATGTTTCGATCACTTTCGCAACTCGTCCGGCTGAGTACTAATTGGTACTCAGTCAGACGAGTTGCGGACGCAACTATAAGATATGAAGATGATCCAAGTGATCGAAACATGTAATTAAACAATTATATGGCAACTGCTGACGGAAATAAACACATTTAAAATAACACAGTGCAGTTGCGGACACTCTCCAGTCGATCATGTCGACTATAATAAAAATTTACGTAGTAGCTGTTGGGATTTTTAAAGAGGAATTAACTGCAGGGTCATCACTCCATCTACGGAGTGAAGACAACATTACCGCAACCGAGGTAGTGGCAATAACAGAGACTTGCTGTAGTGGGGACTGGTGTAGACTTGTTTACTCGACCAAACGAATTACACAAGCAGGTGGCTTCGGATAGTGTAGTGAGCAGATAGCGCAATGCAACAACACGTGAGTTCCCCGAAGCTATCGCATGGAGAGCCATATGAAGGTTGGAAGCGGGACACAGAGGAAGGCGACTGCAGCTATTGGACTGTCCAAAGATTCAGGATCTGGATGTAATTTTAGACAACAGGAATCGTAAAGTGAAGGCAAGGCTAACGTCGTCCACGCGTAACATCACCAAGAGATCTCCGGTTCACAGCCCTCGATACAGGAGGTAGAAAGCAACGTAGCTGAAACGCACCCTCCCAGCATCAACAGGAAACGCAAATATCAAAACAAACTGTCCGAAATCGTCTTCAGGGATGTGGCCACTTTGTGCGGAGTCTTATGGTGTGTGACCCACAAAAACTACGACACCGTTTAGCCCGCAGAAATTGGGCGGACGAACATCAGAATTGCGTTTTGAATTCTCATAGGTGTAGAGACGAGATCCTTCGGTGCCCTATGCTGGTGCCATAGGGGATGGGTTCCTTCTTGTGTACGAAAACGTTCGTCCATGCGGAGCTGAAACGGTGGACAACTTTCTTGAAGCTGAGGGAACTGAACGAAAATGGTGGCCAGCTTCTTCACCGACCTAACTCCAATGTTACATGCAGTACGTGTACCAAAATTGGTTGCAATCAGTCCAGTAGTTCAGGAGGAGGGGCCATTAAAATTTCTACAAGAGGAAGAAATGCAGATGATAAACGGGTATTCATTGAACAAATATATTATACTAGAATCTGGCATGTGATTACATTTTCACGAAATTTGGGTGCAAAGAACCTGAGAAATCAGTACCCAGAAAAACGAGCTCTGGCAGTAATAACAGCTCGATACGCCTGGGCATTCAGTCAAACAGACCTTGGATGGCGTGTACAGGTACAGATGCCCATGCAGCTTCAACACGATACCACAGTTCATCCAGAGTATTGACTGGTATATTGTGACGAGCCTATTGCTCGGCCGACAATTTACAATTTGTGAGAGATCTGGAGAATTTGCTGGTCAGGGCAGCAGTCGAACATTTTGCATATCCAGAAAGGCCCGTACAGGACCTGCAACATGCGGTCGTGCATTATCCTGCTGAAATGTACGGTTTCACAGGGATCGAATGAAGGGTAGAGTCACATGTCGTAACATATCTGAAATATAACGGCTACTGTTCAAAGTGCCGTCGACGGGAACAAGAGGTGAACCAGACATGTAACCAATGGCACCCCATGCGGATACAATGCCTGTCATCTCAACTGCTAGTTGTACGAGGCCGTTAGGATCCAGCACAGCGTTTCGTATTGCACTCCTGAACCCACCGATTCCATATTCTGCTAACAGTCACTGGATCGCGATTAACGAGCAGCAATGTCGCGATACGATAAACCCCACTCACGGTAGGCTACAATCCGACCTTTATCAAAGTCGGAAACGGGACGGTACGCACTTCTCATCCTTACACGAGCCATCACAACAACGTTTCACCAGGCAACGCCGGTCAACTGCTATTTGTGTATGAGAAATCGGTTGGAAACTTTCCTCATGTCAGCACGTTGTAGGTGTCGCCACCGGCGCCAACCTTGTGTGAATGCCCTGAAAAGCTAATCATTTCAATATCACAGCATCTTCTTCCGCGGTGGAGTAGCTGAGCGGGCTATCTCGCCTCGCTGCAGAGCGCGCGGTTACTCGACGTCGGTGACTCGAGTGCTCCCTGGGGCATGGGTGTGTATCTTGTCCTTAGGTTAGTTTACCTTAGTTTAAGTAGTTTGTAAGCTACGGACTGGTGACCACGCAGTTTGGTACGATAGATTTACAAACAAAATATCATATATACAAAAGTGCAGCCATTTAAATTCTTTGTGCTTTTGTTACATCCACATGATCAACATGTTGTGACATTCTCTTTTCTAATGAAGACACATACAATATTCTCATGCCTACACAAGAATATTACTGGTGTGGATAATATCTAGACGCCCCATCACACATATGGCCTAACAAATTCGCATCCCAGTCAAACAGATAATGTATGTCACAATTTGAGCTCTGGGTAAAAGGCAACAATCTCCCCCTCCCCCCCCCCCCCCAGGAGGCTCACGGTTCTTTCGTATGTGCGTAGCGAGCATGGAGCTAATGCAGTCTTCCTTCCTCCTTTCCTTTCCGGACTGCATTTTCGCCGCGGCGGATTAGCCGCGCGTACTGGAGCGCCGTGTTGCGGTCCGCGCAGCAGTCCGCCATCGGAGGTTCGATTCCCCCCCCTCGGGCATTGGTGTTTGTGTTGTCCTTAGTTTAGTTTAACATAGATTAAGTAGTTTGTAAGCTAGGGCCTAATAACAAGTAGTTAAGTCCCATAGATTTAAAAACATTGCATTTCCTTTGCCGTTCCCACCTTTCCTATCCTCACTCCTTCCCCTCCCCAGGGAGTGACTGATAACCTCAGCAGTTCAGTACCCCTATCGCAACCAAACAATCCCTTCCCCCCCCCTCCCCATACACACTGTGAGAGAGAGAGAGAGTGAGAGAGAGAGAGAGAGAGAGAGAGACAGACAGACAAGAGTAAAAAAATCTTTTGGGCTCTTTATCGCGGAAATTGTGCTGTTATCGTGATTTGTGTACGACGAGGGTCACTAATATTTTTTGAGGAGACGTTACCTAGAGCTAATGTAGAAATTATCTACCGCATAAGTCGTAAAACAGTTGATGAGTGCGGAACTGAGCGAATACGGGGAATGTGTGGCCCCGACTGGGTAATTAGGCAGAAGGCTGGCCGGAGCGCGCAGAACGCCGGCGGGCGCATTCCGCGGACAGTCGGCCGCTGCTCATTAAAGCCGCAGCCCGGCTGTCGCCTGCACCGAGTGACGTCACCTCCAGCGGCGCCGCCCTAGAACGGCCGCCAAATGAGGAAGTGAGCGCCTGCTTCTTTTTGTCACGCTGCTATTCAGAGATTCCGTAGTAGCGATATGGAAAGCAGTAAACACAACTTCTGTCTCGGCCGTCTTCCTACATCTATTTCGCATGCAAGAAGACGTGAAACTGACTTAACACAATCAGTAGATTCTTCTGCCACACGTTTTTGCTTCCCCTTATTTACAAGTGAAACTCACGCGTTTCTCATCAGATAATATTCTATTAGTTCTCCTGCCACCTCTTCTATTTACCTCGTCATGTACCCTGCCTAAACCTTCTCTTCCACTCCTTGTGATAAACAACGATACAAGAAATTTGGATTCCTGCATTATAAACGTATGCCACTGTACGAAATAAAAGCTTAATTCTGGTAGGAGGTTGTACAAGGCTCGGAGAGAATTACTGACAAAGACTGATGCATACTACAAGTTTGGAGAAGAAACAGCAAAATTAATATAGGCGAGGAGAGAAGATCGCGAAATATTAGTGGAAATCAGAAGGATACAGGCATAGTTATTTGCTTGATGGGCATGGAACAAACAATAGAGGAAGCTGAAGGCTTTGTTCTAAGTAGCAAGCACGTGGAATACATATCACTCATGGAAGGAAATGATAAGAAAGATTTTTACATGTACTGTAGAAAAAAGAACATACGTTAGAAATCGGGCCCCACAAAGCTAGAAAGAATTTACACAGACTTTGTACACCGCCACATAATCACAAAAGGTTTGAATATACCAGGCCGTTATCAAACTGCAACTAGTAACACATACACCGCATTTATCTCTTGGAAATCACTGGATTAAAAAACTAGGACACATTTCCGCACACGATCGGAAAAAAATTCTGAAAAATGATTTTAAGTTCAAGAGTCTAAGTTAAACATGCTAGACAACGAATCGCTACCATCTCCACAGACACAAGAGCAGAACTAACCTTACCTCATCGCGGTCCGAGCGCAAAGTGACCACCGAGTGACCAGGAGCTGGGAAAGCTACCAGAAACTGCGAAACCCAGGAAAAAAGTGGCGGTGGGGAGAGAAGATCGCGAGACTCGCCCTGGGGAAGGCTCGTCGATTGGCTTGTAACGAAAGGGTGTAGAAACCTCTTTGGTCGCATCAGCAGCAGTGGTTGATAACGACTCACTATCTGAGACAGAGAGAACTAAGCAAAGCGATCTATTACCACCCACATTCAGACAGCCATTAGATCCTCGCACATCCACTTAAAAGTAAGACAAGTACACATTCTTTTGTATCTCGTTTCCGCCGGTTGTCCTAGTTGTCGGCGGCCGAGTAGGAAGAGACCGACACAGGAATAAAGGATGCACGCATGTGCAGGTACGGAGGTGACCAGTCAGTTGGACAGCAGAAACTAGAAACACCAGGCTAAATTAGAACAAGTTGTATATTTCGCAGAAATCTTTTACAAAGTTCAAGACTGCAGAATGCTGATACATAGTTAAACTAGAGAGAGGCCTGCCTACTGATAAGTGCTAGTGCCTATCCGATAGCCAAGTCTTAACTGGTGCCTATCTGATTCCCAAGTGAACGATGCAGTTCAGTGGTGGCCACGAGCGGGGTTGTAGCAGAGGGCGCTCGTGGCTGACGTCGTAAGAACGCCGCGCCGTGCGTGCATGGCAGCGCGCAGCGTAAGTAAGTAGCGCGCACTTCATACTTGTGCGACCCCCCCCCCCCCCTCCCCCAAGCGCCGCGCCGTCGTGGCGTAGGGCTGAGGGCCACTGCGACGGCACGTCATTCTTGAGAAAATGAACTGTAATCTAACGTTAGTTAGTTAACACCTACCATCGATAGTACGAGAATTACGAATTACCCTTGCAGCTGTTCGCCATAGCGAAATGGGCGAGGAATTAGTTGTATGAACAAGTTATACGGTGGTTCAAAAACTTGCTAGGACGCGGTGGCTCAGCGCGCTCGGTAGGAGGGTTGCAGGCACGGTAGCTCCATGCTCTCTGTAACGAGAAAACTGAGTGATTGACGACGCGATCAAAATAGAACAAAGCAAACCGATTAAACCGAAGAACTAATGAAAAGAGAGAAAAAGAAAGCGCGTTCAACCAACACCATTTGGTTGCCATGTCACGTCATGCGGAGTCGGTATTTCACACGAATATGTTTCCCAACGCAGTTAGGATAATAGTTAATTGTTTATACTCATCCGCCTTCTCAACCCTCATTTCCTCGCTTGGATTGGCATATCTTGGGTATACAAAACGTCCCAGATAACTTTACTTATAATTAACGGAATACTTTTTCTTGACAGATGTAAGTTAAACTCTAAATCGCCAAAGTTCATTCCCGAGGCCAGATATCTGAAACACACCAACAAATGCAATGAACATACTAAGTAACTGATTTACTTCTGCAATAATTTACTGAGATACATTGTAATTAGAGGTAAAGAAGTGGGAATCACTACGGAATAATTCAGGAGTGTTCAAATGTTTGTAATCCTATGGGACTCAACGACTTAGGTTAATAGTCCCTAGACAGAAAGTACTTAAACAAATTTAATCTAAGGACGATAAATACATCCATGCCCGAGAGAGGACTTGAAACTCCGACAGGGAACGTTCGTTCGCCCCGCAACAAAGCGCCTTGATGCGCTCGGCTATTCTGCCGTGCCACGGTATGATTTCATAAAGGATTTCCCCTTATTGAATAAGGTGATAATCAGAGTGGCTACAGAGAAAAGAAAAATAACGTACTATTGATCTTGATTCCACACGTAAAAGTTTGTGTTCCCAACTCAGGACAAGGAAACTACTATTTCAACAAACGGAACAGAGATCAAATACGTAGTAATGAGTAAATCCACATACCTCAATGTAATAACCATCTCTCTGCAGGTTCTATACCTTCTTTCATCAATGTGTCGTGTTCATATACCTTCACATATGGTATTAAGCAGCTCGTCAAAAGAAGCAACCGACATTCTATAATAATAAATGAATTTCTCTTCGTTCATTCGGTGTTGCTGAAACATTAAATTAAACTGTCCGGTTGATAGTCTATTCAAGCACCGGTTGTGAACCCCAACTTCTCGCTTTTCTCTTATTATAACACTCTACATATATTTGTAAAATATTTCGTCTGACGCAACGCAATTGGACAGTGTCGAGTTTTAACCTGTGATGTAGTAAAATCAACGCCATCGCCCCAAATACGCAGCGTTTAGTATACACCCAACGCTAACGTCGATTTAAAGCGAGGCGTTTCTAGCACCCCGTATTGTACGCTTATTTAAATGGAGCTGGAACGCCCTATCCCGACAACGATAAATTTAGTGACTGGGCTTCCCTATATTTCAGGAACCACTGTGGCCAATGACATGAAACTTTTAAAGGACGTTAAACTGTATGTTCTGACTTACTGAACTACAATATTTGTATTTCAGGCACTGTTTTCGGAGATATAATTTTTTAATTACACTGTTAAAATTTTGTGTACGTTCTGCACCTTATCGTAAATAATTTTAATTATACGTAACATTGTGTTCTTCTTTTAGGTCAGTACACTAAAAATATGTATGTTATTACTCTCTGAAAATGTGAATACTCGAAATGGTTTCTGGAATTTAGAGAAAATGTAACAGAAATATTAAATTTTCAGGAAAGGCTTCTGAACTTTCAAAAGACTAAGTCACTAAATATATACTTAATTTTTTTTTCATTTTTAATCACTCAGAAGCTCCTGTACCTTACTGCACATCATTCCTCTTGATCTTTTCGCAAATTTTTCTTCTTTTCTTCTTTCTGGACTCTTTAGTGGCCAACAGTGCTGCATACTCTGCTTTATAAATGTGAACCTTGTCCATCCTTTCATGTTTTATGATGCAATTTGCTGCTGGATTAATTCACATACGCTGTAGCACTTCCCCCTACCCATGTTGCCATCATTGAAAGCACTTACAGCATCACTGATCCCCCACTTCAGTGTCTTCATTACGAAAAAATCATTTTTGGGTAAGCAAGTTCATATAAGATTATTCAGAAACGACTCATTGGGTATCTGAGTCTGACCATGCAGACACTTCTTCAGTAATTCAGGATTTGCCACGTCTCTGTAGATAGGGTTTATGAAGCCCATGACTGCTGCTGAGGTGGAAGACTTATGGTTGTATGAACTGTTGGAGTACTGGGCATTTTGGTAATTGCACCATGAATTTGGTCCAGGAAGGCTGTGCACTGGATTTTCCTCAGTTGATACTCTCTGGAAGAAGGTAGCCCACACTGCCTGCTTCATTTTCAATATATCCTCAGTATTATCTGTAATAACTGTTCCATAATACTTCTGTTGTTAATCAATAATTTTGTCGGTCAGTCTGTCACGGAAAAACCTTAGCACTTCAACACACAACGCATTTTATACTATAAAACGACACGACGCTGTTTCTGACAGCGTTACCAATACAAACACGTAATTTAACATTTATAATAAAACCTTGCAAAGCCTTCTACTTAAAAAGAAAATTATCGATTTTATTAGATCTTGAAGTAATACACGTAAAAATTTTGACATTTCCAACCGGTGTATATGATAAAAAAAAATACCACGTGACTTGATAAGTGATTTATGTGGCACCCAGCACTTATCATACGTAGGAGATATAAAAATAACAAAGCTTGCATACTTTACTTGCTTTCTTTCCATAATGTCATATGGTATAATATTTTGGGGTAACTCTTCAAGTCAGTCAAAAGTCTTCAGTGTCCAAAAGCGTGTAAACATATTATTTGTGGAGTAAATTCACGGACGTCCCGTAGAAGCCTATTCAAAGAACTGGGTATATTAACTACTGCCTCTCAGTATATTTATTCCTTAATGAAATTTGTCATAAATAATATATCCCTTTTCTCAACAAACAGCTCAGTTTGTAGAGCTTATGGGACAGCTACGGGGTCATCAGTCCTTAAACTTACAAACAACTTATGAACTAGCTAATCCTAAGGACGACACAAATATCCATGCCAGAAGGGGGATTCGGACCCCCGACCGTAGAGGCCGTGCCGACTGTGACTGACGCGCCAGAGAACGCTCGGCCACCGAGGCCGGCAAACATCTCAGTTCATACATACAATACTCGGAATACAAATGATCTACACAATGACTTAAAAGCACTTACTTTTGTTCAAAAAGGGGTCCACTACTCATTTTCAATAATTCACCATCAAGTATAGAAAATATAGCTACAAATAAAGATCAGTTTAAGAGGATCTTAAAAGACTTTCTAGTTGCCAATTCCTTCTACTCCATTAGTGAATTTCTAAATTGTACCAAATGATGCATGTATCGGTTTCATACTATATTAGTATTCTTATATTATCAGCTCAAAAGAAAAAAATCACTTAAAATGTATGTATCTGTATTTATATTATTAGTATTATCTATTATTTAGCTTGTAAATTTTGTTTCTTGACATGTTACACATCCACTAGGATCCCCTCAACATGGATCTACGGACCGAAAAACTAATCTAATCTAATCTAACCTGTCAAGGAGAATATGGATCACTAGATTTTTTCTAGTAATTTTAATCTCCATTTTAAAGTTCCACTGAAAGACGAGTGCCAAACCTGTGATGATTTGCAAATTAAAATTTTAAATCCTCGAACAGATGAAGAAAGTAAGGGATATGAAATATGTTCTGGAAATCTGTCTCGATACAAAGGTACCGCGCCACGGTTATTGCCCCGTGCAAATCCATACATCAAATGGGCATCTGCCAACTCCGCATTTGTAAACATTGCACTGACTGCAAAACCACGTTCGTGATGAACACTAACCAGTTGATGCTACGCACTGATGTGCTCGATGCTAGTACTGTAGATCAATGAGTCGCATGTCAACACAAGCACTGGAGTCCACATTACCTTCCTTCAATTGGGTCAACTGGCGGTGAATCGAGGAAGTACAGTACACACTAACGAAACAATTGGGTATTTTGACAATTGTATGCACGAATTATTTCAATTTACATTTAAAAAGAAATACTAAAATGAGCTCTAACATGGAAATTAAGCGTTTCCGGACACGCGTCCACTTAACATATTTTCATTCTTTGTGTGTGAGGAATGTTTCCTGAAAAATTCGCCGTACCTTTTTGCAACACCCTGAATATTGTTTTACATGCCATTTGTAATGTAATTGTACAAAATGAAATTGTTTCCAAACTCAGTTTGGTTCCTTGGGCCACAAAGGGTTAAGGATTTTATTTTAAATATTTTTCTCAGTATATACGTACTATACATTAACTGAATAGATTCCAATAAGAGGTCATGCATTAAAGGGTTATTATTTTCAACCTATTTAGGTTATATTTAAAAAAAATAAAATACTCATTATCATCATCATCATCATTAGAGACTGATTATGCCTAACAGCGTTCAGTCTGGAGCATATTACCTCTAACAAGATTCCTCCATGATCCCTTATTCAATGCTAACATTGATGCCTCGCCCGATGTTATGCCTTTTATTTCAAAATCATTCTTCACTAAATCTAAGTACCTTCTTCTTGATCTACCTGGACTCCTCTTACCGTCCGCTGCCAGTCTCAGTCTGTTCGCTCTAACTGCTTCATCTGTAGTGTTCATAGTGTTCATTCCCAGTTTTTCTTTGATTTCCTCATTATGGACACCTTCCTGCCATTGTTCCCATCTATTAGTACCTGCAATCATTCTTGCTACTTTCATATCTGTAACCTCTACCTTATGAATAAGGTAACCTGTATCCACCCAACTTTCACTCCCATACAACAAAGTTGGTCGAAAGATAGAGCGGTGCACTGCTAACTTAGTCTTGGTACTTACTTCCTTCTTGCAGAAGAGAGTAGATCTTAGCTGAGCACTCACTGCATTAGCTTTTCTGCACCTCGATTCCAGTTCTTTCGCTATGTTGCCATCCTGTGAAAAAATACATCCCAGGTACTTGAAAATGTCTACCTGTTCTAACTTTGTTCCTCCTATTTGGCACTCAATCTGCTTGAATCTCTTTCCTACAGACATTACTTTCGTTTAGGAGATGCTGATCTTCATATCATAATCCTTGCACCTCTGATCGAGCTCTGAAATATTAGTTTGCAACCTTTCAATTGAATCGGCCATTACAACTAAGTCATCCGCATATGCGAGACTGCTTATTTTGTTTTGACCTACTTTAATCCCGCCCTGCCAGTCTACTGTTTTCACCATGTGATCCATAAATAGTATGAACAACAGTGGTGACAGGTTACAGCCTTGTCTTACTCCTGAAACTACCCAGAACCATGAGCTTAATTTGCCATCTACTCTAACTACTGCCTGTCAGTCTACATAAAGCCCTTTAAATGCTTACAAAAGTTTGCATCCTATACCATAATCTTGAAGAACTAACAGTAGCTTCCTCCTATGAACACGGTCATAAGCCTTTTCCAGATCTATGAAACATAGATACAATTCCCTGTTCCACTCATAGCACTTTTCCATTACTTGCCGTAGGCTAAAGATCTGATCCTGACAGCCTCTAAGAGGCCTAAACCCACACAGATTTTCATCTAACTTGTCTTCAATTAATACTTGCACTCTCCTTTCAACAATACCTCAGAATATTTTGCCTACAACGCTAATTAAGGAGATACCTCGATGCAATCTTTACTGTTTCCATGTTTGAAAATTGGCGTGATTATCGCTTTCGTCCAGTCAGACGGAACCTGTCCCGATTCCCACGCCTTTTCAGTTATCTTGTGTAACCATTTGAGACCTGATATTCCACTGTATTTGACGAGTTCCGGCTTAATTTCATCCACCCCAGCCGCTTTATTTCACTGCAATCTACTGACCATTTTCTCCACTTCCTCAAATGAGATTCTGTTTCCATCGTCGTTCCTATCCCGTTCTACCTGAAAATCTGCCACGTCATTGAACGTTTCACCTACATTAAGCAATTCTTCAAAATATTCCCTTCATCTGCCCAAGGCATCCACAGGATTGACTAGCAGCTTTCCCGACCTGTCCAAAACACTTGTTAATTCCTTTCTCCCTCCCTTTCGAAGATTGCTAATTACGCTCCAAAATGGTTTTCCCGCGGCTTGGCCCAGAGATTCTAGCTTGTTTCCAAAGTCTTCCCATGATTTCTGCTTGGAGTCTGCAATTATCCGTTTGGCTTTGTTTCTTTCTTCGACATAACTTTCTCTGTCTGCCTGATTTCTAGTACGGAGCCAGTTTTGAAATGCCTTCTTTTTGTTTTTACAGGCTGCCTTGACTGTGTCAGTCCACCAAGCTGTCTGCTTCTTCATGCCTTTACACACTACTGTTCCAAGACATTCTCTAGCTCCTTCCAGTAGTGTGTCCCTGTAACTTGACCATTCCTCTTCCAGTGACTGGAAATCATTACGTTCAACTAACTGGTACCTTTCCGAGATCATTTTTATGTATTTGTGCCTAATTTCCTTGTCTTGAAGCTGCTCCACTCTTATCCTTCTACACATGGACCTGACTTTCTGCTCTTTGGGCCTCACAAAACCAATTTCTCTGCATATTAAATAATGATCAGTATCATCAAAGAACCCCCTGAAAACACGCGTGTCCTTGACTGTCTTACTGAATTCCTGGTCTGTTATTATATAGTCAATGATAGATCTGGTTCCCCTTCCTTCCCAAGTATAGCGGTGAATGTCCTTATGCTTAAAGAAGGAGTTTGTGATAACTAAGCCCATACTAGAACAGTAATCCAAGAGCTGTTTGCCGTTCCTGTTTGCCTCCATATCCTCTCCAAACTTACCCATAACCTTCTGTTCGATTTCCTATCCTGTCGTTGAAATCACCCATGGGTAAAACACTATCCTTATCCTTCACTCTAACAACTACATCTCTAAGTGTGTTGTAAAATCTGTTTATCTCATCTTGCTCTGTGCCTTCACAGGGTGAATACACTGCCACAATCCTAATTTTCTTGATGGAGATGGCCAAATCTATCCACATCACTCGTTCATTTACATACCTTATTGCAATTATGCTGGGTTCGATTGCTTTCCTGATGTAAAACCCTACGACCCACTGTGCTCTTCCTACTTGACTCCTGACAGGTAGACCTTGCATTCTCCGACTTGGTCCTCTTTACCTCCCCTTACTCTAACGTCACTAACAGCTAAAACATCTAACCCCATATTACTTGAAGCCTCCGCCAGCTCTACCTTCTTCTCATTGTAATTCCCATTGATATTAATAGCTCCCCATCTCATTTCAGATCGTTTGCCAAGTCGTATCGGAGGAGTCCCTGGTCTGCTAGTTAGAGGTGGGACTCCATCATCTCCAAAGGTTCGAGGCATTTTGCTATGATTGTTGCCAGCACGATATTGAAGCAGGTTGCTAGCCTCACTTGCCCAGGGCCGCACTGGGTTGTACCCCAAACGGTTAAGGAACTAACCGGTGGATTTGGTTGTCTTTGCCGTCTGAGCACAAAGGTGACTAAGACTCAGAATATGTCTGAGATGCCCAACCTTATTCCAAAGTAACTGGTATCCCAACAGTCAGGACCACTTACTTGGCCACTCATACGTTGCCCGTGGTTCATGAACTAGGACATGACTACAGGAACCCACACTAATAAAACACATGTGAATTTGTAAGTGAGATACAATCATTTTATTCGGAAAATTGAATATCGTATAATGGGATAGAGTCAAAAAAGTGGAAAAAAATTCTGTTTAAAGTCCCGTTATCGCCTGGTATTCAGCGTTACCACCGCTGCGATTTCCGCACTCGTATAGAGCAGCCGATAGTCTCGGACAGTGCCGACGACACGACAGCAAAAAAGTCCGGCGCTCTCGGCGGTCGGCGGGCTGCGAAATTCCGCAGTAATTGGCCCGAGTCCGCGCGGCCCGTCTGGCCACGTGCGTGAGCACAGCACGGCGGGCACGCGCGTGCCAGACAGAGGAGCCGCGTTTACGACGCCACCGTCTGCGGTCTCTGGACCGACAGCGGGGCGGGACCGCCGGCACGCCACGCCGTTATGCAAGCAGACCGTAATGGACGACCGGGCGTAAAAACGGGGCGCCGGCGTTCTATTGGCGGCCGACCCGAACCGTGAGAAAGACACGGGAGACTGCGGCAGCCGCAGGGAGGCCCAGCCGTACTGTGCGGTAACTACACTCCGGGCCATTACAATTGCTACACCACGAAGACGACGTGCTACAGACGCTGCATTTAACCGACAGGAAGAAGATGCTGTGATATGCGAATGATTAGCTTTTCAGAGCATTCACGTGCTGGCACCAGGAAAGTTTCCAACCGATTTCTCATACGCAAACAGCAGTTGACTGGCGTTTCCTGGTGAAACGTTGTTGCAATGCCTCTTGTAAGGAGGAGAAATGCGAACTATCACGTTTCCGACTTTGATAAAGGTCGGATTGTAGCCTATCGCGATTGCGGTTTATCGTATCGCGACATTGCTGCTCGCATTGGTCGCGATCCAATGACTGTTAGCAGAATATGGAATAGGTGGGTTCTGGAAGGCAATACGGAACGCCGTGCTGGATCCCAACAGCCTTGTATCACTAGCAGTCGAAGTGGTACGCATCTTGTCCGCTTGTCTCTAGCGGATCGTGCAGATACGTCTCGATTCCTGAGTCAACAGGTGGGGACGTTGGCAAGACAACGACTATCTGCACGAACACTTCGACGATCATAATTACAAATGACCTTTCACACTGCTGTTTTAATGCTTTATTTATTTACTATGATCTCATTTTGGCTTTATATTGCCGTCATCAGGTTTTCAGTAAAATGAACGAGAAAATTTATAACAACACTTACATAAACTGGCACACATAAAATTTTTATAGCTAATTTACTTACATTTAATGTCGTTCTTATTTCTGACCTTTTGTTTAAGATGATACTGCTTTTTATTTAAATTATGACTGGCTTATATGCCTGAACAGATTTTTTTATTTCTGCCTGATTGAAAAGGACAGCTATTTTCAGAGTGTTTCAGTGACATTATATGTTTACATAGTTACTCAGAGGTCACTGTAGTTATCAGCTAATTTATTTTCCTTGATATTATAACGTCGGTGGTTGATGTTTATGTTGTTACTATAGAGTGAATCTCTGTGACATATTTTTGGCTATCCACTTTCGTGGCTGAAAATTTGAATAAAATTTTCAATGTATTTTTTGTGTTTTACCTCTGTCTGCTCATTGAGAAAATTTATGGGATTTATGTAGGCGTGTGAATATAATTCGATTTCTTCAAGGATATTCATGATTGGTCCCTTTTCCGTGATACGAAGAATTTTTGACCTTTCATTTATGCCTCCTGTTTCGTGTTTTTCGGTTTGTAGGTGATAATAAAAAGTAGATGGATTGTTTTCGGTGTTTCTGGTATGTTCTTTGTATCTAATTTCAAAATTTCTGCCAGTCTGGAGGCATACATGAAACGTTAAAAATAAAGCATGATAACAGCAGTGCGAAAGGTATAAAAGTCATTTATAATTATGTCACTCAACGACATATTCCACACTGCGGGCCCCAAAGTAAAGAAATTCGACCGCCGTTTGCAGCAGCATGGACTATCAGCTCGGAAACCATGGCTGCGGTTACCCTTGACGCTGCATCACACACAGGAGCACGCAGTGACGAACCTGAGTTCACCCACCTAATATTCAGCATTCTTCTGTAGCACCACATTTCAAAAGCATCTATCCTCTTCCTGTCCGCACTGTTTATCGTCCATGTTTCACTCCCATACAAGGCAACAATCCACACAAATGCCTTCAGGAAGAAATTCCTTAGGTTTAAATCAATATTCGATGTTAACAAATTTCTCTTTTTAAAAAATGCTTATCTACCCATTTCCATTCTGCATTTTATATTTTTTTTAGATGCCCCCCCCCCCCAAAAAAAAGGAGATCTAAAGAAATAGACATGCTGAAGATGGGTGCTCTCAGGATCTATGCACCCAAATTGCATGAAAATGTAATCACATTTCAGTTCTAATACAATATATTTGTCCAATGAATCCCCATTTATTATCTGAATTTCTATGTGGTGTAGTAATTTTAATAACCAGTAGTGTACTTCCTGTTACTTCATGATGTCATATTTAAAAACGAAATTTGAAGTTCCGATTTTAATATTAGCTAGTGACCAGGGTGGCCGTCCTACAGAGCGCACCTCTTCAGCGACAGCACATTTTCAGTTGTAACTGTAACCGACTTCTCACTATACCCGGGCCGCTGAAACATTGCACTTCATTCCGTGTTACGGCGAGCTAAGTTTGCTACACTGCTATAGCGACGTTGCAACACTAGACTATATACACACAGCAGACGAAACAGTTTTCAGTTGCATCTCCTAAATCTCCACCCCCATGAACCACAGACATTGCCGAGGTGGGGTGCCTTGCGTGCCTCAACGATCAAGATAGTCGTACCGTAGGTGCAACCACAGCGAAGGGGTATCTGTGGAGAGGTCAGACAAACGTGTCGTTCCTGAAGAGGGGCAGCAGCCTTTTCAGTAGATACAGGACAACAGTCTGGATGATCGACTGAGCTGACCTTGTAACATCAGCTATCATGGCTTTGCCATGCAGTCAATGCGAACGGCTGAAAGCAAGGGAAAACTACAGCCATTACTTTTCCCGAGGACATGCAGCTCTACTGTATGACTATATGATGATGGCGTCTTCTTGGGTAAAATATTCCGGAGGTAAAATAGTCCCCCACTCGGATCTCCGGGCGGGGACTACTCAGAAGGATGTCGTCATCAAGAAAAACAAAACAGGCATTATACGGGTCGGAACGTGGAATATTCTAACCCTTAATAGCGTAGGCAAGATAGAAAATTTGAAAAGAGAAATGGATAGGTTAAAGTTAGATATGTTAGGGATCAGTGATGAACAGGATTTCTGGTCAGGTGGGTACAGGGTTATAAATACAAAATCAATTGGTGGTAACGCAGGAGTAGGTTGCGAGGGTGAAGGTCGGGCTGAGAGTTTAAAATATGGAAAGTTTAATTTTAAAAACTCACATACACCAACTGCGAACCAAATTCCTGAACATGCAAAAACACTGGAACTGTGATTGCGACTGTTTGACTCGTTTTCTAGGGGATGATATCACACGTTCGCAGCTTTCCTTCTCTGCATATGATTAACAAAACAAATTCATAATAAAATCAAGTTCATTAGAAAAAAGGGTGTACTAACTACTATTTTTGAAAACACGTGAAAGTTTACTTTATGTTGTTTATTTCACAATATTTGAACCCTGTGGCTGATACGTCTGTACGTCGACACATTTACCAAATGAAGTTATAGCTCGTGAGCCCCCAGACAAAATGAATATTTGTCGCGAACTGTTTTCACACCACGTGGCTATCTCAAACGCCGTTTATGTTCATGCCTATGCGACGACACGTGTTACATTAACAAATCACAGTCACTTTAATTCAATGCGATGCATACCTTGTTCCACTGGCAAAATATTCACAAACACACAGTAGCACTCGATTTAACTTGGTACAGTCTACGACGAGCAACCACACGTGGCGATTGCCACATACGAATCTAAAGTCACCACCTCGAGATCCACATGCCGACTGATTTAGAGCGACGCCGCCCGGCCAGCTCACCACGTGCTCCGGAGTCCTCACTTCCTGCCTTCGCGCGCGCACGCGCCAAAAGCTCAACTGCCGGGGTTTTTTCCCCTACATCATCAACTTCCGCATGTGAGCTGTTCTAACCGATTTGCCAACGTACAGCGCTCAGCCAATACATTTCTAAAACTTACTCATACAGCGCGTATTTATCAACAGGCTATTTTGTAATGAGGGCCTTAAAGGTTACTAACTGCATCGTATTACTTCAAATGACAGTAGTATTACAATATTTGTGCATTGCACTGTGCCTGGCATTCGCCATTGTCCCTCTCTCCCCTCACCGGAAACGAACTGGAAAATCCTAAGTTTGAACAAGCC
Organism: Locusta migratoria; assembly: GCA_026315105.1. Taxonomy (NCBI): domain Eukaryota; kingdom Metazoa; phylum Arthropoda; class Insecta; order Orthoptera; family Acrididae; genus Locusta; species Locusta migratoria. Next base: position 159,378,573 of record CM048750.1, read on the forward strand.
ACCAACGTCGGCCTGCTCGCTGGCCTCCCGTCAGCTACAAGCACACGGCAAATCTCAACGTGGAGAATTTCTACCTATGGCCTAACTATAAATGTTGTCACCCAACTGTGTACATACATTGCTACCATAATTAATAAGATTAAAATTGTGTAACATTTAGTGCATTGGCATGGTCAATGTTTGCAGTGAACTTCATACTGTTTAATAATAAAATGCTATTGATTACCGGTATTTCTATTAGGCGGTAATCTCACAATACCCCCACTTGCGGCATCCAAACCATGTGCAGGATGGTGCAAGTAGCACCAAAATTAATACATTCAAATGAGCAAAATTTTAAATTACAAAATTATTGAATCGGATTGGATCAAACACTATGCCAATTATGACCTCAACTAATGCAAAAAATAAATAAATAGATAAATAAAAAATGAACAGGGCAGTGAGAAAATTTCCCAATATTGGTACCATTAAGATCACTTGTAGTGTGTGCATATTTTTAAGAAAAGCATCCTTATAACTAATTACATCCATGAATTTTAAGTGTGCCTGTTGTTTATATACAGAATTGGCACCAAATTTATAATAGTATTAACCTTTAGTCTTTAGAGGACCTTGTTCTACACTGGATCAAGCGTTCTTGTTCACACACGTCATATGCACCCTACATGGAACAGGAAGAGCAGAAGGCACTCATGAGTCAACATAGACAAAAGTTTGTCTGGACACCAGGATTCGGTTGGATTTGTATCCCACCCCTCTGCCATCTAGACTTGGTGCAATTGAAACTAAGCATTGAGACATGTACAGTAACATGCAAATCAACATAATTAAGAACTCAAAGTGGTTTGTGTTAGTCATTATCAGATCAACCCAAACCACAATGCCTGCACTCTCATCAGCCATAGCTTCAGATGAAACAGACAAAAGAATATGTGGCCTACTTGGAGTATTACTCCATTAAATAAAATACCAACAACCTGCCTGTGTTAATATATATCTTAAAGTTCAAATAATGCTACCAAAAGAATGTTATCATAGAGAATTTTCTCTTCTATCAACATGACACCTACAAGCACAAATACAAATCCTACCCCCTCGTACCAAAAAAATTTATTTTTGCTGGTGTGAGATTAAATTTGGATCCCTGTCATCAGCCTCATGTCCTTTCCACAAGTACACAATAAAATATCTAAGGTTAAAGTCTAATTTCAAAATTAGTTTCTCACAAAACATCTACATTTTTTTAAATAAAGTATCACCAAACCCTATTGATACTCAGGCTAGACAGGAAAATAGTTCTCATCAACTGTTGTTGCAGAAATTGTTCAGTCAACAGTTGAGCACCATTAAAGATACCAAAATGTGTTATCAGAATCTGCTTAATATAACAATACTGAGCAGTCCCTATTAGATACGTTACCTACCAAACACTCAAAGAGACAGACATTAAAGAGCAAACACTTTCTCTCATTGAAACATTTCTCAATTCAACCCACCTTCAGCCAAAACAGCCACAACAAACATACATTCCTCACTTCTGACCCATATGGTCAGTCACACCCACATATGCAACACTGTCAGCTGACATCTTCATCACAATTTATCTAAGCCACAGACCCCACTGCCTGCATCAATGACCACCACTTTCTCATTCTCCGAGTCACCCCACAACTCACACCACATAGCCATCCCTGCTCACATATACACACACATAAACAGTACACTCCCACTTTATCCTTTAGTGTTAGCATACACACATACACATATGTACAGTCTTTACTTCAGGTACCACTGTTGAAATGCAAATCTGATACAAACACATGTTTTAACAAAAACAACAAAAACATTTATAAAGAATACTTGTAAACTTGACCCCAATGCTTAAATCTAAACACACAAGTAGATACTAACACAGACCACAGAATAAATATACACAAATTCTTAACCTACTATTTACAATGCATTGAATGTCATACTTCATGACAGTTACTTGAGTAAACATGCCATTAAATCTTCATCACTTATAAAATTTTTGAATTTCACCCTCTTCATGCATCCCTCCAGACTTAATTCTAACACTTTATCTTTATACTTCATATTTGCACGGGAAATCACTTCCTAACATTAGATTTAAACAAAGTCCCTTTATGACTAATAAATCTTGAATAAACAGCTCCTCCTCAATGATTACTTCAAATTCTGGGTTCCCTTTCATATAGTTTGGTTCGTTCAAGAATTCATTTTGTATCTTAGCTTGCTTAGCCTTCCCCCAATACTTATTTAAAAACAACTTTTCAAACGCCTCAAAAGTTACAAATTTATCAGCACACAGATTTGCCCAAGTTTGAGCAGAACAGTCAAGCATTCTCTTTGCTAACTTCATTTTACACTGGTATGACATACCAGGCACAAATTGGTCTTTGCATGCAGCCAAAAAATATACTGGATGATAATTACCCACTCCTGAAAACTTTCTGCCATTAGGTGTCTGCACCATGGACCAATTAGTGTTTCCTGATGCAGTACACAATTCTAGACTATTTATTCTAGTGTTTACCTTCTCAATCTCAGTATTGTTTACTGTCACTACTTGTTCTATCTTTTTCCTAAAGTTACATTCTGTATTCTCTAATTTTCCTGACAACAAAGTTTTTGTTTCCTCAATACCTGCCACCATCCTCTTGTCAACCTCAGCCAACACCTGCATAGTGCCCTCATTCCTGTGATCACATATTTGTTTCACATAATCTAACTTGCCTTCTACCTCAGTCTCAATAGCACCAATTCTGGCATGTATCTCCTTTTCCCTATTTTCAAACCGTTCTGTTAGACTTCCTATCTTTTTGTCAATGTCTGTGATTATTTCTGCTTTTAATGCAAACACTGAATTTTGTAGAGCCCCAATGTCTGCCTTAAAGTCTGCTTTCAATTCTGATTTTACAGTTTCTATTTCTGATTTTACAGTTTCTATTTCTGATTTTAAATTTGAGTTTGAATTTTCTATTTTTGATTCTAAATTCGAGTGTGAGTTTTCTATTTTTGATTCTAAATTTGAGTATGAATTTTCTATTATTGATCCTATTTTTGATTCTAAATTTGATTCTAAATTTGAGCTAAAACTCTCTAACATGGCTGCGAACATCTCCGGTGTCAACAACATTCCCCCAGTATTTACCCTTTCTGGACTTTCTGGTATGCTACTCTCTGAATCTACGTCGCTTGGCGACTTTTTAAAAACCTGCTCCATTTTTATGTGCCACAAGAAAGCTTGATTAACACACAAGAATTTATAGCGCCAGCTGCTTTACTTATCTTTTAATCCAGAAGTTGCTGCAACGAGCTGCGACGTCTCCAACGTTCGCTGCCATCTGTTGTAGAAGCTGTGGCTGGAATATGTCCTCACTGCCTCCCTTATCCTTCGTAGAATCGAAGCTGCTGGGCCCCGACGCTCCGTTGACGACTTGCGAAGTCCCCACGATTACTGCCGTCCGTTGCAGAAGATGAAATTTGAGTGCGTGGATCCCGCGCGCCGCCGCTCACTGCTGCCGGGCCGATGCGCCGTCGATCGCCGGTTACGGATGCCCGCGCCCGAATTCTGCCAGTCACCAACCGTCGTTAAACGCGCGACGCGTTTACGTATCGTCCGATTATGCTGTTGTGTCCACTATCACTGTCCTAAGCACACCCTACCTCTCTGTCCGAGCAAGACCAGTGTGAATTTATCCCGCTCGCTGCTGCCAGCCGCCACACACACTTGAAATTGTCCGTCGCGTCCGCGCACTTGTTTGCAACTGTTCGTAACTGTTCACTGTCCTATACACACCCTAATCTCTCCGTCCGAGCAAGTCCAACGTGAACGTATCCCGGACGAGCCCCCAAAATGCGAGGGTGAAGGTCGGGGTGAGAGTTTAAAATATGGAAAGTTTAATTTTTAAAACTCACAACCACCAACTGCGAATCAAATTCCTAAACACTGGAACTGTTTGACTCGTTTTCTAGGGGATGATATCACACGTTCGCAGCTTTCCTTCCCTGCATATGATTAACAAAACAAATTCATAATAAAATCAAGTTCATGAGAGAAAAGGGTGTACTAACTACTATTTTTGAAAACACGTGAAAGTTCACTTTATGTTGTTTATTTCACAATATTTGAACCCTGTGGCTGATACGTCTGTACGTCGACACATTTACCAAATAATGTTATAGCTCATGAGCCCCCAGACAAAATGAATATTGGTCGCGAACTGTTTTCACACCACGTGGCTTTCCCCTACGTCATCAACTTCCGCATGTGAGCTGTTCTAACCGATTTGCCAACGTACAGCGCTCAGCCAATATATTTCTAAAACTTTACTTAAAATCAAAATAATTACACTACACATAAAATAAATTGTCTTCTTAGGTTTTTATATTGGTATAAACATACTTTGTACTATTTATCATAATCGTGCAATTTCTTATGTCACAGATAAGTGATTTAACTGAATACTTTAAGATAAAATACACAAGATTAATTGAAAATAAAATGAGAAATAGTTAATATATTATTTTTATAAACAAACATTGCCATGCTAGTTGTGTAACTGTCTTGTATTTATTGGTAATTTATTACTTTTCATTGTCACTTAAACATATTACGTTAGATGTGACTACATCAGCTAATGTATTGTTTATTTATCAACAGGCTATTTTTTAATGAGGGCCTTAAAGGTTACTAACTGCATCATCGTATTACTTCAAATGCCAGTAGTATTACAATATTTGTGCATTGCACTGTGCTTGGCGTTCGCCATTGTCCCTCTCTCCCCTCACCGGAAACGAACTGGAAAATCCTAAGTTGGAACAAGCCACCAACGTCGGCCTGCTCACTGGCCTCCCGTCAGCTACAAGCACACGGCAAATCTCAACGTGGAGAATTTTTACCTATGGCCTAACTATAAATGTTGTCACCCAACTGCGTACATACATTGCTACCATAATTAATAAGATTAAAATTGTGTAACATTTAGTGCATTGGCATGGTCAATGTTTGCAGTGAACTTCATACTGTTTAATTATCAAATGTTATTGATTACCGGTATTTCTATTAGGCGGTAATCTCACAAGGTCTGATAATAAATAAGAAAATAGGTTTGCGAGTAAGATACTATGAACAGCACAGTGAACGCATTATCGTAGCAAAGATAGACGCGAAGCCAACAGCGAGTAGAGTAGTCGCTAGAGTAGTAGCAACTTTATATGCCTATTAGCACGGCCGTATGTATGAGGAGATAGAAGAAATTACTCAGAAAGTTAAGGGAGACAAATACTTGATTGTGATGGGGGTCTGGAACTCGGTAGTAGGAAAGGGAAGAGAACGAAATGTAGTAGGTGGATATGGGCTGGGAAAAGAAATGAAAGAGGAGATCGCTTGGTGGAATTTTGCGTAGAGCACACTTGGTTCAAACATAATGAAAGAAGGCTGTATACGTGGAAGAGACCAGGAGACACTGGAAGGTACCAGACTGACTTTATAATGGTAAGGAACAGATTTAGAAACCTGGTTTTAAACTGTAAGACATACCCAGGGGCAGATATAGACTCTGACCATAACTTATTGGTTATGAACTGCAGATTAAAACTTAAGAGACTGCAGAAAGGTAGAAACGTTAGGAGATGGAATCTGGACAAATTGAAGGAACCATATATGATTGAGAGTTTCAGAGGGAGCATTAGGCAAGGATTCGCTGAAACGGGGGAATAATACAGTAGAAGAAGAATGGGTAGCTTTGAGAGATAGGGTAGTGAAGGCAGCAGAGGATTATATAGGCAGAAGGACAAGGTCTAAAAGAAATCCATGGATGGCACAGGATATATGAGAGGAGAAAATATAAAAATTCAGCAAGTGAAGCAGGAAAAAGAGAGTACAAACGTCTGAAAAAGACATTGACAGGAAGTGCAGACTGGCTAAGCAGGAATGGCTACAGGACAAATGCAGAACCGTAGAAGAATGCATAACGAGGGGAAAGATAGATACTGCCTACAGGAAAATAAAATAGATATTTGGAGACAAGAAAAGCAGCTGTATGAATATCAAGATCTCTGACGCAAAACCAGTACTAAGCAAAGAGGGGGAACTGTGGGAGGAATGTATAGAGGGCCTATACAAAGAAAATAACCTTGAAGGCAGTATTCTAGAAACGGAAGACGAAGTGGAGGAAGATGAGATAGGAAATATGATACTGCGAGAAGAATTTGACAGAGCGCTGAAGGATTTGAGTCGAAACAAGGCCCCTGGAGTAGATGACAAAATTTACAAATGTTTGTTAAGCTTATGGGACTTAACTACGGGGTCATCAGTCCCTAAACTTACGAACTACTTATGAACTACCTACAACTAAGGACGGCACAAATATCCATGCCCGAGGGGGATTCGAACCCCCGACCGTAGTGGCCGTGCAGACCGTGACTGGAGCGCCTCAGTCCCCTCGGCCACCGCGGCCGGCGGAGTAGATGATATTCCGTCTGAACTGCTGATATCGTTAGGAGAGCCAGTCATGAAAAAATTGTTCCACCTGGTATGCAAGATGTATGAGACAAGGGAGTTATCCTCCGACATCAAGAAGAATATCGTAATTCCAATTCCAAAGAAAGCAAGAGCAGACAAGTGTGAAAATTACAGAACTATCAGTTTAATAAGTCATGGCTGCAAAATACGAATTATTTACAGACGAATGGAAAAACTTGTGCAATCTGACCTCGGGGAAGTAAGGATTTAGGAGAAATGTAGGAACACGGGAGGCAATACTCACATTACGACTTATCTTAGTAGATAGACTAAGGAAAGGCAAACCTACATTTTTAGCAATTGTAGACTTGGAGAAAGCTTTTGACAATATCGACTGGAATACACTCTTCCAATTTCTGAAGGTAGCGGGGTAAAATATAGGGAGCGAAGAGTTATATTCAATCGCGGTTATTAGAGTCGAAGGGCAAGAAAGGGACGCAGATGTTGGGAAGGGAGTAAGACAGCGTTGTAGCCTTTCCTCAATGTTGTTCAATCTATACATTGAGCAAACAGTGGAAGAATGGAAGGAGAAATTTGGAGACGGAATTAAAGTTCAGGGAGAAGAAATAAAAAGTTTGCGATTTGCCGACGACAAAGGATCTGGAAGAGTAATTGAATGGAATGGACAGTGTCTTGAAATGAAGATATAAGGTGAACATTAACAAGAGTAAAACGAAGGTAATGGAATGTAATGTCAGAAAATCAGGTGATGCTGAAGGAATTAGATTAGGTAATGAGGCAATAAAAGTTGTAGATAAATTTTGTTATTTGGGTAGCAAAATAACTTGTGAGGGCCGAAGTAGAGAAGATATAAAATGCAGAATGGCTATGGGAAGAAAAACATTTCTAAAGAAGCGAAACTTGTTAACATCCTTTTGTGTCCCAGCTTTGTCGCCGCTTTTGTATCTCGTTTCCGTCGTAGGTGTCGGTGGCCGAGTAGAAAAGTTCCGACACAGTAATAAAGGATGCACGCTTGTACAGGTAGGAGGTGACCAGCCAGTGGTCCAGCAGAAACTAGAAACAATAGAGTAAATTAGAACGAGATATATATTTCTTAGAGACTTAGTAATACTTAAATTTTACTTAGCTCAGTACTGCAGAATGCTGATACATAGTTGAACTGGAGGCCTGCCTAGTGCTGCTTCCTAGTGCTTATACGATTGCCAAGTCTTCACTGGTGCCCATCTGATTCCCAAGTGTTAACTGGTTCCTATCTCAGTCCCAAGTGAACTATGTCCTTCAGTGGTGGCCACGAGCGGAGTTCTAGCAGAGGGCGCTCGTGGCTGACGTCGTAAGAACGCTGCGCCGTGCGTGCAGGGCGGCGCGCGGTTGAAGTAGGTGGCGTGCACTTTAGGCTTGTGCGACACCACACATCCAATATTAATTTAAATGTTAGAACGTCCTTTCTGAAAGCATTTGTCTGGAGTGTAGAATTGTATGGGAGTGAAACGTGGACGATAAGGAGTTCAGACAAAAAAATGCGTTCGAAACGTGGTGCTACAGACGAATGATGAAAATTAGATGGGTAGATCACGTAACAAATGAGGAGGTGCTTAACTGAATTGGGGAGAATAGGAGTTTCTGGCATATCCTGACTAAGAGAAGGGATATATTGGTGGGACACATTCTGAGACATCAAGGAATCGTCAACTTAGCATTAGACGGAAGTGTGTGGGGTAAATATCGTAGAGGGACACCGAGGGACGAATACAGTAAGCAGATTCAAAAGGATGTAGGTTGCCGAACTTATTCTCAGAAGAAGGTACTTGCACAGGACAGGGTAGTGTGTAGCTGCATCAAATCAGTCTTCGGACTGAAGACCACAACAACAACTCCTTAATGTAAGCTACGGAGCAATAAAAGTGCATATAATAATTCGTTGTTGAGCTGCTACCACAAAGCAGTAATAAATTAACAGCATAGGAATGTAGTCACGAACACAACAACGCACCCATGAAAAGTTCGCTGTCTTTTAGTGAAATCAATAACATTGCTACAGTAGCGCTATTTGAACCGTTCTTGAAGGGGCAGGTGATTGTTTGTCACTTACTTCAATTACACGTAAAGTAATAATTTATTATCTTCACGGATTTGTAGAATGTAGGATTTATATTAATGTTTTTAGATCTATCACTGAGCCTATATAACATCGCACACGCTTTCAATAACCGAGGAAAGAAAAATAGAAAATAAGCATTTGATCATAACAGATATGAAATAAACAATAATCAATATAGTTAATTCTCTCTCTCTTTACGTTTTTTAATCACAATTCTTTTCAGTCAACAATTTACGGCTGCAATGGTGCAATTCCATCCAGCTCCACAGGTTCACTGTTGTTGTCACTGCCAAAATCGTCTTGTTTAGACCCCCAAAAACCATAAACAACAACAAATCGTCTTCATCGTCGACATCACGAAGACAAATCATTAATTGTTCATGATCATATGCTCGACCTTATTTTTCCAATATGCAGCATCCACATTGGCAACAGCTTTAAGTAATACCGTTTCCACCTCTGTTATTGTGAAATACTTACTATTGTTCACTGATGATCCCTTCCATTGTCTGCGCTGCCCGAATCAGTTCTTCAACGTCTTCTCCTGCTCGTAAAACTTACGAGTTCTCCGCAGCAACTCTAGTGCCTGGCTGCTCACCGGCACACCTCGACGCAGAGGATTATCACCTGACACACGTCTTATCGGTTACATTATCCAATAACTTTAACTCAGAAAGTCAAGTTAAACCCCCTCACAGTAAAACAAATCCCAGCCATAAAAGCACACACAAAGTAAATATGCGGTAGACACGATACACAACGTTGTTTACAGTAGCACTGAACAAAGCCGGCAACGCGGGAACTATGACGTCACGGCACGTGACCACCGGAAGTGTTTGCCGCGCTGTGATTGGATTGTTCCTAGCAAATAGCGCCTCGCGCTTCTTGCCCTTGTTATTTCTAAATGTCAAGTGCAAAGTTTCAGCAACCCGGGTATAGAAGCAACACATTTTGACTTTTCTGTGTGCTCTCCATTCAGTTCATTAAATTTACCGTGTGCTAGCGTTTATATTTGATTCATATTCGCGTTAAATATGTGATAAGTGTATTACTCCGCAAGAGTCGTCAGTCTTTGTTTTGAAACCGAGTTACCGTTCGTATACTACCGTCAGTTCATACGTCAGCAGACAGCAGCTACTTCAGTTTTCTCCAGTTGTGAATTAAACCGGCTTCTCATTAGAAGTGACTTATTTTTATTTTTCTCTGCGGTTTTATCTTAAATTTTCGTGTGCTCCCGGCGTTATTTAGTTTCAAATTCGCGTTAACAAACAATGTAGTGTACCCTCCTACTCGTTTATTATTGTTCTGAAGGTACTTACGGTTTGTAGTCCTACAATGTAATTGTTCTTTGGGCTGAGTGTGTCTAGGGACTGTGATTGCTGTCTGCGGATGCAGGATGAATTGGTGACTGTCCGTTCCCAGCTTCAGGCAGAATTGCCTGCGGTTGCGAAGCTTGAGGCTGCGGTGGATGGGTGCTCCTGCCGTCGTTCGGTCGCGGGGGTCCAACAGTCACCCGCGGCTTTGGCTAGTCCGGCTACTGCACGCGTGGAGGTCACGCCCCAACCGTGGTGAATTAGGATGTCTCCCCGGCGCATGGCGAACGGCGTAAGACATTCCGGGGGACCGATCGTGAGGCCTTCCCGGTCTTACAAACAGGTTTGAGGCGCTGTCAGAGACGGACAGTGTTCCTGAGCCGGATGGTGACACAAATCTTGTGGTCACCTCTCAGTCAGCATTATGTATGAGCGTATTATCTGGAAATGTGGTATTGGTAGCAATTTGCTAGTCATTAAAACACCTTCATTATGAAGGCGAGATATCTTTTCCCAACAGGCTAATGCATCCAGTAAGATTAATGACAGACCCCGTTGATTACCGCGGAATGCCGCGGCAGAGTGGCTGAGCGCATTGAGGCACTATGCTCCGACGCGCTAGGCCGTTCCCCGTCGTAGGTTACAATCCTCTCTCGGGCATTGATGTTTATATCGTCTTTAGTATAAGTTAGTATATAAGTAGTTTCTAAGTTTAGGGATTGATGACCCCGTAGTTCAGTCCCATAAAAAAAGATCTGAGCAGTCTCAGAAGGTGGCATTGCTTGTAGTAGGAAGCTCCAACGTTAGGCGGATAATAAGGCCCCTTAGGTATTTCGCCAGTAAAGAGGGGAAAAAGCCAACGTGCACCGAATGAGCGTACCAGGGCGAGTCGTTCCAGATGTGGAACGGGTCCTTCAGGATGCTATGAAGAGGGACAGGGTGCAGCCAACTGCAGGTGGTTGCTCATGTCGGTACCATCGACGTGTGTCGCATATTTATTTATTTTTCCTTAATGTCTTGGTCCCACTGTTTTTATTTTATCATTACGCGTTTCGATACATCATCAGCAGATCTGTGGCAAAATATAAATTACATTTCGGATGTCTACAGTTCTTAATCACAAAATTGATATGGAGCACAAACACATTATAAGAATATATACTTACAACTTTTTTATAAAAACGATGGTAATTAAAATACATCTTACTGTAGATGACTGACTAAAATATATACGACCATCGTGGATGTCTAGTCAAGGTGTGTCGACTAGAATCCCATGCCAAACTTTGGTGAGAGGGTGGGGAACACCGTAATAGGTAAATTATGTTCAATAGCCGCCAGATGGCGCAGTGTAAACTTAAATATTATTTGAATGAATTTTTGTAACATCATCTTGCGCCCTCTGCACTGTCAACTGGCATAGAAGCTACGAAACACATGGCTACAAGATTTGTTGATTCAAAATGTAATGTATTCTTTGGCACATATCTGATGATGATGTATCGAAACGCGTAATGATAAAATAAAAATAGTGCGACCAAGACATTAAAAAAAATTATGCATCCCAACGTATGGTCGCTGTCCACAAGAAATGGAAGATTTTATGAACCAAGTGATGGACGTGTGTCGCTTTGGGTCAAAGAAATTCTCTCCGGATTTGAGCGGCTATCTGAGGTGGTAAAGACTGCCAGTCTTGCTTGCGAGATGAAGGCAGAGCTGGCCATCTGCAGCATCGTAGACAGAGCCGACTGCGGTCCTCTGGTACAGAGCCGAGTGGAGGGTCTGAATGAGAGGCTCAGGCAGTTCTGTGACCCTGTGTGCTGCAGATTCTTTGACTTGCGCCAAAGGGTGGTGAGTTTTCGGGTTCAACTAAATAGGTCAGGAGTCCACCACATGCAGGTATGCTGTACACGGGTAGCTGTTGCTGTGTGGCGTGAACAGGGCGGTTTTTTTGGATATAGGGCTACAGGAAACAACAAAATGGGCAATATCAAAGGGTGCAGGTGGATCACAGGAGAAATGTAGGTGCAGGTTGATCACAGGAGAGATGTAGATCTACAAACCGTCGGTATAACAGTTGTAAATTGTCATAGCTGTGTCGGAAAAGTACCAGAACTCCAAGCGTTAATAGAAGCACCGAAAAACAAATCGTTATAGATAGTGAACGTTGGTTCAAACCGGAAATATGTTTAACCGAAGTTTTTTCAAAAGATCCGTGTTCAGAAAGGATCGATTAAACAAAATAGGTGGAGACTTGTTTGTCGCCATCAAAAGTAGTCTTTCGTGTAGCGAGGTTGAAGTTGAGAGTTCCTGTGAGATATTATGGGTAGAAGTTGTACCTGAGAATTCTAAGAAGTTAATAACTGGTTCCTTTTATCAGCCTCCCGACTCTGACGATACAATAGAAATTGTAAACACATACCCGACTCTTACAATAATAGTAGGCGGTGATTTCAATTTACCCCGGTTGGCGAAATTATATGTCCAGATCAGGAGGTACGCATAAAACATCGTGCGAAATTGTACTCAACGCATTCTCTGAGAATTACTTCGAACTGTTATTTCATGAGCCAACTAGAATTGTAAATGCATGTCAAAACACACCTGATTTCTTTGCAACAAATAATCCCGAGCTCATAACCAGCATCAAAACGAATACAGGTATTAGTGAACACAGAGGTGTCATAGTAAAATTGAATATCGAAAGTCCCAAAGAAACCAAAAGTAGAAGAAAAGTATATTTGTTGAGGAAAGAAGATAGAAATATAATACATTGCTTATTGAAAGACAGTTTCGACTCATTCCAAACCCTAAATGTGAATAGACCAGATGTGGCTCCAATTCAAAGAAGTAGTATCGACAGCAATTGACAGTTTTATAACAAATAAATTAATGAAAGAAGGAGGCGATCCCCCTTGGTACACAAAACAGGTCAGGTTACTGTTGCAAAAACAACGAAAAAGGCATGAAAAATTAAAACGAACACAAAATGCCCAGGATTGACGATCCTACACCGAAGCTCGAAATTTAGCGAGGACTTCACTGAGAGATGTTTACAATACTTTCCACAACGAAACTATTTCTTGAAATTTGACAGAACCCAAAGAGATTTTGGCCATATGTTAAATATACTAGGGGCTAATCACAAGCAATGCCCTCACTCAGTGATAGTAATGGCGATCCTGTCGATGATAGTGCTACTAAAGCAGAGTTACTAAACATAGCTTTTAGAAACTCATTCACCACATAAGACGAAACCAATTTACCACATTTCGAATTACAGAGGCCAGAGTGAGTAACGTTGAAGTAGTAAAGTAGTTGAAGTAGTGAAGCAACTTAAATCACTTAACTAGACAAGTCTTCTGGTCCGGACTGTATGCCCATTAGATTTCTATTTGATTATGCTGGTGCGATAGCTTCTTACTTAACAGCTCCTTACTTAAGTCTCGCTCATTGAAGGATGTGTACCAAAAGACTGGAAATTGGACAGGTCACACCAATATTCAAGACAGGCAATAAACTACAGGCCTATTTCATTAACGTCAATTTTAAGCAGGATTTTGGAAGATATTCTTTATTCAGATGTTATGAACTATTTCGAACAGAATGATCTATTGACCGAAGGTCAACACGGATTTAGAAAATATCGTTCATGTGAAACACAACCAGCTCTTTACTCACACGAAGTGATGAGTGCTATCGACAAGGGATGTCAAATTGATTCCGTATTTCTAGATTACCGGAAGGCTTTTGACAATGTACCTCACAAACTGCTTTTAATCAAATTGCGTGGTAATGGAATAGATTTGTGACTGGATAGGGGATTTCCTATCAGAGAGGGCACGATTTGTAGTAATATATGGTTGACCATCGACTAAAATAGAGGTGATATCCGGCGTCCACAAGGTAGTGGTATTGGTCTTCTGCTATCCTTTACCTACATAAACGATTTCGGAAAAATTCTGAGCAGCTCTCTTAGGTTGTTTGCAGATGACAACGTCATTTATCGTCTAGTAAAGTCATCTGAAGACCAATACCATCTGCAGAACGATCTAAATAAGATATCAGTCTGGTGTAAAAATTGGCAATTGACTCTAAATAATGAAAAGTGTGAAGTTGGCCACATGAGTACGAAAAGAAATCCATTGAACTTTGTTTACAAGATAAATCAATAGAAAGTGGAGGTCGTAAACTCTACTAAATAGCTAGGAATTACTATTACATCGGACTTAAACTGAAAGACCACGTAGATAATGTCACAGGAAAGGCGAACGAGACAATGCGTTTTATTGGCAGAACACTTAAAAGATGAAACAGAACTACTAAGAGACTGCATACACCACGCTTGTCCGTCGTCATAAAACTCAGCCACGGCGGAATAGCCGTGCTCTGTTAGGCACCTTGCTACGTCGGTCGCGGCCGTTCCACGTCGGAGGTTCGAGTCCTTCCTCGGGTGTGTTTGTATTTGTGCTGTTTTTAGGGTAATTTAGTTTAAGTAGTTTGTGAGTTTAGGGTCTGATAACCACTGCAGTTAGATCCCACAACTTTACCTAAATTGGAAAATTTGAATATAACCAGCTTTATTGTTTCGCCAGCTCTTATTATTTCTTAAGCATCGCCTGGTGCTCATAGACTACACACCATTTACCCTTGTATGCATCTTGTTGATCTGCACCTTATATGCGCCTTTCAAGACATTGTGCATTGCGTTCAGTTGCTATTCTAGTTGCTTTCCTGTCTCTGACAATATTACAATGTCATCGGCAAACCGAAAATGTTTTGTTTCTTCGCCCTGAACATTAATCCCTTCTGCAAATATCTCCTTGCTTTCCGTCATAGCTTGCTCGATGTACAGATTTAATAATATTGAAAAAACATTAAAACAGTGTCTTACTCCATTCTCAATCATTGCTTCCCTATCTTACCCTTGTATTCTTATAACTGGTATCTGCTTTTTTGTACACGTTGTACATAACCTTACATTTCCTATAGTCGTGTGTATGTAGTGTATATTTGCAAGTATGTAGCGTTATAATGATCATTACTTCAAATTTGTTTTGACCGAAGAATCAAAATAGCCCATGTAATCCTAATACATAATTCTCTTCAAGTGATATTAAACACATTTGTTTCGTACTAGTTTTGTAAATACATTCGGTATTATAGATTTGCGAAATTGTTTAAAAAATCAAGAATGGAAAAGGGATGAAAAATTTACTTGGCAGATTAAATTCACCCACTGAATTCAACATGGCATTTATGAAACAAATTTTCAGCCCCTGTCAATTTCCTTTTTGTCTGGGTTGCAATGTTCAAACCCCATTTTTTTTTTTTTTTTAACTTCACGTATCAGACTGATACGGACTCCACTTTAACTCTTTAAAGCATTGTGTAGCTGAACAGCTACATACCCTATTTTTCCCATTATCTCTCAAACTGATCAAAATTTTACCACAAATTCATTTGCAGCGTAATGTTACATATGCTAGTAGCTCGTCCTGAAAATTAAAAAATTGCAGAGTGATACTGAATCATTTCGACAGCTGCATTGAGTTACCCCTAACAGGTGCGTTTGTTTACATTAGTATTCCTCCTTTGCCATGTAAAAGTAGTCGACAACTGTTGCATTATCACTTATTTTCTGGAGAGACGAGAGGCGTAATAGTAAGAAATGTTCAAAATTTTGTAAATCTATGGGACTTAACTACTTGGTTATTAGTCCCTAGCTTACAGACTACTTCAACTAAGTTAACGTAACCTAAGGACAACACATACACCCATGCTCGAGGGAGGACTCGAACCCTCGACGGCGAACGGCCACCAGCGTCGCAGCACGGCTCCTCAGTGCGCACG
This sequence comes from Locusta migratoria, assembly GCA_026315105.1. Lineage (NCBI taxonomy): Eukaryota > Metazoa > Arthropoda > Insecta > Orthoptera > Acrididae > Locusta > Locusta migratoria. The sequence goes on from CM048750.1 coordinate 159,394,351, forward strand.
GCTATTCTGCCGCGGCGTAATAGTGATATTTACGACATCGGGTACATCATGGAAGCACTATATAGCTGACCAGCTATGAACTTTTTTTTGTTTGTTAGTAGTGGATAATAATTTTTTGTACATTTTTCTCATGATTTACGCACTGTATATTAATCGTGGTATTTTATAGCTTCAAATAAAAAGTCAAGCATTAAAGGGTTAAACTACGTGTTGTCCAATTACTTGCTGTGTACGTCAGCCTAAATGACAGAAAAATACAATGGCATAACACCTACCTATTCTAGCACTGTAGTGTTCAAATCGACCTTCCGATTGATTACAGCTTTACCAACTTTTAAGGAGAATAACACTCCTTCCGGTGAGTCAGAAGCAACGTGTTGGCCACGTTGCGAAAGTTCCTGTTGACAGCACAGTGAATCTAGGTCAACGCTGTGCGACATAGTCTCCCGGCAATAAAACCAGAGTTTACCGTGGCGCCGTCGCCATCGCCGCGGCGGTAATAAGACGGTGGGGAGCGGCCGCAGACTTGGACATGTCGCGCACGTGTTTTGCTGGCGTCACTCTGTTTACGACCGCCCTGACCGGTGCCGTGCTGGGAGGCGGCGAGGCGGTATCAGAGCAGGGCAGGGCCGATGTGCGCTGCACGTGTGCCGCCACACTCCAGACATCGACGGCTTTCCTGCTGTGGACGACCCTTTTGCTTCTACAGCTACATACAGCCTCCATAGGCCACTTCACAAGGTGTGGCGGAGGGACCAACGAGCTTAAACTTCATAGAGTGGCAAACACACGAGCTACAGCGCTCTTTGCGGCAACCTGTGTAAACTCGGCCGCCATGGTTTCAGTGGTCAACACACTTGACAAGAGTCTGTCTCTCGTATGTCGTTGTTGAGCGTGAAGTGCTGCATTTAGTGTATATTGCATGTAAGGTGTACTATCTGTACAATTTTTCCTGCTGAAATATGCATAAAGTGAACGACAAGTAATTCAAGCAAGAACACCAAGTTTTGCCTTGTTTGATCTCAGTCTGTCCATACTCAAACAAAATTCCTGATTAATGGTACTTAGCTGCCCCTAGAGTGAAGCTTCAGATGACCTATCCTGCAATTCCTTTGAAGTACACCCATAAAAAGTGCTCAGTTTTCTACCTAGTATTGGTGTGTTTTTAGAGATTTCTTCTACTGTCGCTCCTATGGTTGATGAAACCACACTTTTGGGTGTCTACACCTTCTTTTAAAATATTTTCACTTGTTGTCGACAGTACCTGATTGAGCATGGTTGACATACAACCAGTGCAAAGTGTGAAAGCAGTACTGACAGACAGAATATTTTCACTTGTATATTTCTGTGTTCCTTACCACAAATATGTAATTATTTCAGCGTGACAACAATGAAAGTTATTAATAATACGGTATTTTGGTGTGGAGTGTCTTTGTCACAGCTGACCCAGGCTCATTTTTGTTGCAATATTCTATTGTCACTTTTGACTTTGTCCTCAAACTTCACGTGTCAAACGTTACTTATATCAGCACGGAAACAAGGGAAGTTATTAACGACACCTTATTTCGACATAGATTGCTTTTGTGGCAGATGCTCTAGGCGCATTTATTATTGTCGTATTTTGATATCACTTTCGTCTTTGTACTCAAATTTCGACCACCGAAATTTACAGCCAAACCCTTTAACAGCAATTTTACAAGTTTGTAGACTTAATAGGTTTTAGCACATATAAGTATATATTATACTTTACGAAAGGAGTTGTTACAACACATTAACAGCAGATGAAAATCACGATCGTTCGTCATAGCAATTACTGTTCACTGTATGTTTTGCAGCTGATTTAGACAATGTACTTGCATTAAAATCAACACAAATATTTTCGCAGCGTCAGTTTCTTTGTTATTGAAAACCTGAGCTGACTGTTATACTTCGAACTGAAACAGTATTACTGACAGGTTCGCAATAATTTATTAGCGAATTTTTAGGAAATTTACTACCAGGCTCGTCAATTCGCAGCTTCAAAAACGTCTGGCGGAACTTGATGCACATCTCTGTTTAATAGACAGTCTTTATTTAAAACGTGGAACTGTAAATAGGTAAAATTATCGAGTGAGTGTCAGCTGTCAGCCGATACCCCAAATAACGTGGCGGACGCCAGTTCAATTTGCCTCAAACATGGCGGAGCTATCGCCACTCTATGAAATTCAAGCTCGTTGGGAGGGACCTTTCTATAAGATTGTCACTTCTCAAATCAAATGTGTGTAGAGTCTATGGGACTTAACTACGGGGTTATCAGTCCCTAAACTTACAAATTACTTATGAACTAGCTAATCCTAAGGTCGGCACAAATATCCATGCCCGAGGGGGAATCCGAACCCCCGACCGTAGTGGCCGTGCAGACCGTGACTGGAGCGCCTCAGTCCCCTCGGCCACCGCGGCCGGCTTGTCACTTCTCCCTATTATTTCAGACGCGTATGATTCGCGTTAAAAACCAAATGGCGGTATGCATTTATGTGGGCTCTAATCTCTCCAGTTTCATTCTTGTGATCGTTTCGAGAGTGATACGTAGGAGAAAGCAATATGTTGGTTGACTCTTGGAGGCAAGTATGTTCTCAGAACTCTGACAGAATCCCGTACCGCAATACAGAACGCCTCTCTTGCTGCGTCTTTCACTGGATTTCCTAATTATTCAAATGTTTGGAAGCCTAAGGAACAAAGCTGCTAAGGCCACTAGAAACGTATTCTAAGGACAAACACACACAAACACACAAACACACACACACACACACACACACACAGACACACACACATGCTCGAGGGAGGTTTAGAACTTCTTACATGAGCGGCGGCACAGACCGTAAAGCCCCTTTTACACGAGCGACTTTCTTGTCTCGGTTGACTACTCGAACCGAGTGAGTCGACTGCAGCGCCCTTGGTGGTTCCGTGTTTCATTTGTTTTGTGATCGTTTGCGTTTACACGATAGCTTAGGAATTTGTGTGTGTGCGCTGTCTTCTGTGCGGTCTTTGCACTGTGGTTGTCGTAATGTTTTGTGTACTGATTAATCACAACCTTTTATTCAACACAGCGAAATGAATGAAAATCTTGTGGTATTGGCTGCAGCAACGGTAGTAATCGCCGCCGCTTTGCAGGAAGGTAAAAAGAAAGATGGCAGAGGCGAAAAGAGGAGCGTTTGGATTCGGTCGTGGTTGCAAAGACGAGAAGAAGAAACGGGGATATAAGGAATGCTCCTGAACGAATTGCGGCCTATGCCCCTCTCTTGCGAAAATCAAACCTCCACACTTCAGGATGGTAAACATCTGCTGCAGAACACCCACTCTTTTCGCTCTGGTGAATTTTTTTTAAACTCCACGTCGTAATGTGACCGCAGAGTGGTCAATTTAGTTTTACAGTCTTCACCTGTACCTTTCGGGCAAACTGCTGATACTTTGCTTACGATTGAGCATTTCCCGCGCATTCTAGAAAATATATGATGTTCTCGATGACTATCTTCAGTCACCGTAACACACAAAGATCACAAATAATACCAGAGACGGTTAAAATTACCTTACTGTGATATAAATGATGTTCTGTATCCAGGAGTGCTCTCTCCTCTTCATAAGCCGAAAGAAGAGCCTTGACGTTTTTTTTTTCGTCCACTCCACTTGTACAAAAAATAAAAAGTTATCCATAATCAATACGCTTTGTATTGTTTCGATGGAAAACGTGAAGTAAAAATGCCAGTGATTGCTCTCTATATTTTTATTCTGTGCTGTATTACTTACCACGTGCCTTCGTTGTTTAGAAAAGAGTACCTCGCCCTTTCTGGTAGGCAACGCAGCCGCTGCTTCTGCGCATGCGCAGTGTTCACCGCACTCGAAAATATAGAACGCCTCACTCGGCACAATCGAAAGATTATTGACGTCATAGTCGCACTCGCGCCGTGGTTGGCTCCTGATTTACACGACGGCATAGAAGCCTTCCACCCTTCGAGTAGCCAATTTTCGCAAGAAAGTGGATCGTGTAAAAGGGGCTTAATACAAGAAGCGACTGAAAAGTTCGGTGAATGATCCTATGGTTGGCGAGGACGACGTGCCTGCACATACTTGTTGAAGGACATGTCAACAAGCCTGTTCTATCGTGTAAAGCACGTAACTACTTCCATTGTTCGTCCTGCGACTGCTTAGATATGTAACACGGGAATTTTCTTTCTATATAAACGAAGCAATCACATTTCCACGCTTACTTTTCAAAAACGTTTCGCTGTCCTCTACGAATATGTCATAACTTTCCGCTATGAGCTTTATATACCCAGCACTATTAGGTTTATCAACATGAGCTTGGTGCTATAACGATTTTAAACTCGAGAGCGTTGTTTCAGGTCTTCACAGCGCCTTTACGTCACAATTACGTCCGCTCCTTTAAAAAGTAGTAGGAAACATACTAGAGTCGCCAAAGACATTATTATGCTGCAGTTACACATGGGAGGACCCATATTGTAATTCGCCTATCACTCCCTCCCCTTTGCATCACACGCCCTTTTATGTTGCCTGTAACTTATTTTAAGTTTACCACATTCCCTTTTATTTCTCGATGTAGAAGCCATAACGATTTTAAGATCGTACAGACAAGCTATCAAATGTATTTGCCCACTGAAATAACAAAATTGCAGCACACGAAGAATTTTGCCAGTTTCACTGTACGAGGAAAGTCATTTATCTACTGAATGAGATAGTGAAAAAAACTATGACAATGAAAGAAATCGTAAGGGCTGTGGGGGCAGGGGCACTTAATATTTTGCTACATACGGAATAATCCATATAGTTGCCTATGTTTGTTTGAAAATTCCATTTAGCTTACCCATAGAGTCCAGTCTATTTCTTTCGTTTCTCTGTTTATGATTTTTGCGTCCTGTTCATTCGTTGTCTTTACCAATTTCTTCGTTGAATTAATAAATAATTCAATACAAAATCTCTAATTAGCTGTGCGTTTATTAAGTTATAAGTGATTTCGATTGCTGAAGATTCAGACGAGAAAGACAGGAAATAGGTTTTCTTGTAAGATTCTATCAACTTACAATACATGTCTGATAAAATAAAAATAAAAAGCAGGAAAACCCAACATTAAAATATAGTTACAGTGAGTAATTATTCATGTTTGATGAAAACAAAGATGAATTGAAACCTACAACTTTTAGAAGTAACTATAGGGTGCTCAGTTATACATTGCAAAAAAGGAATTTAAAATACACGGGAAAACACACACACAATGTGTTCAACTAATACTAGTTAAATAAATACACAACTCAGTACACATTAATACAAATTAATTTAATACAAAATACAAATTAATTTAAAAAATAAAATGCTAGGTGGGAGAGGACGAAGAAGTAACATTGTCCCGTCGACGACTTCATTGAAACCTGCAGGTATTACGTCTTTCAAGCACACATTTATTTCACTTGTGAACAACCGGAGAACGGCCTTAAGGAAGCAGTCTTCCTTCTTTGTTGGTTTCACAGTAGTCAACAGGCGTCAGAACGTTTTGTTTATACACACAAAAACAAGCGTTCTTCACCACGATTCATCATCCTTTATTTAGAATAGAACAGACATACACAAAAATAGCTTTTTCCTCATAGAATACCTGGTAACACACCCTCTTGCAGGAACGCATAGTTGTCTTCGTGTACAGTCCTCTAGATCATCAGTCCAGATTGTCCCACTCCTCGGTTGGCTGGTCTTGTTTTCAGCAGGCATGTTAGATAGCGTTCGTGTCTGGAAAACATGGTGGCCGTTATATGTTTCGATGTCGTTATCATGAAGGAACGTATTCACAATATATGTATGAAGAGTGCGATAGTTGTAGCCGATTAAGACGAATTACGCAACATTATGTTGCCAATATGGTTGCACTACAAGACATGGGACGTCGTCCCTGTACCATACAGCAATTTGATTGTCTTCTACGACCACCAGCGGCGTACCAGGCTCCACATAATACCACACCAAAACATCAGGGAACCACAACCTTGCTGCACTCGTTGGATGATGTGTCTAAGATGTTCAGGCTGACCTACGATTGAAGGCAGATGCTGGTCTCACTTGATGCACCTTCTGACGCGTCCATTCAAGAAAGAGTTGGGGTTATCTGTACCGCGCTGTATCATGTATAGGTTTCGAAACTGGACCTTGCCATGGACGATGGAAGTTTCAGGTCATGCTGTCTATTAGGTGCAGTTTGTGAAGAAATCCGACGTCTTGTGGCTGCACGAATATCACTAATCGGTATGGCTCCTCTCAGGGTTCCTCCGAGCTGTAATTCATAAGTAGTCGTCATCATCTATTGTGGCCTTTGGGCGGCCAGAGGAAGGCAAGTCATCGACATTTCCTGTATCTCTGCACCGAGCGAGGTGGCGCAGTGGTAACGCACTGGACTCGTATTCGGGAGGGCGGTGGTTCAAATCCACCCCAGCCATCCAGATTTAGGTTTTCCGTGATTTCCCTAAATCACTCCAGGCAAATGCCGGGATGGTTCCTTTCAAAGGGCACGGCCAATTTCCTTCCCCGTCCTTTCCCAAAACTCCGAGCGTTAGCTCCGTCTCTAATGACTAATGACCAAGCCGTCGATGGGACGTTAAACCCTAAGCTTCCTTTTTTGTGTGTGTGTCCCTGCACCTCCTTCATGACCGAACAACATCGCTTCGGTTCACTCCGAGAAACCTGGAAACTTCTCTGGACGAGAGAGAGTCCCTGCTGTCAGAAGGTAACAATGCAAGTACGATCAAACTTCGGAACTGACCTTCTGGGCATGGCTTAACTTCAGTCAATGCCAGGAGGGTGGACAACCATCCTGCTGCTAAGACTGAAATTGATCGTCCGTCTTACCAACTGCGACGCATTGGTACTGCTCGTGATGCTGCATTTCGAATTTCCGCCCGGGGAGTTGTAGAGTTAAGACTTTTCTCAGACCAGCGCAGAGGTGTCATGAACCACATGGACAGAATTTATGACAAAGAGAGTTGGCATAAATAAAATAATAGTTATGAATCCCTTTATTAGATCTTTATTGCCATAGATCATTTAATGATTTCATATGATGACTAGTTCTGGCTCATTAAGGAGTCATTATCAAATCTTACTTGTCCAGGCATGCTAAGAAATATACTTCAGATGAACCAACATCATAGTGGCAAGTTGTAAATGGTATGTACGTCATCAATTGAATATGCCTTTGGGTCATGTTGTTAAAGTCCCTGTGCTACACGTGCCACATGTCTAGGTATTGTGTTATGACAGTGAAAAATGTAGATGGACTGATCACTGTGATAACACACTACCTAGACATGTGGCACAGTATAACACAGGTTCTTGAACAACATGACCCAATGGCATATTCAACTGATGATGTACATGCCATTTATAACTTTCCACTATGATGTTAGTTCATCTGAAGTATATTTCTTACCATGCTTGGACAAGTAAGATTTGATAGTGACTCTTGAATGAGTCGAAACTAGTCATCACATGAAATCATTAAGCGATCTATGGCAATAAAGATCTTATAAATGGATTAAAAGATCGCCTCCTAGAAAATAACCTGAATAAGATGTCATTTAATTGTAATAAAATAATTTTTATATTTATAGCGACGGATTCCAGTCTTATTAAAAATGACGACTCGTTTGATATAATTCAAAGTTCGGCCTCATTAATATTCAGGAAGTTAGTAAATTTAATTGCCAATTAAATCACATAAAACTAATTTTTTCCGTCAATCTAGAATCACCGTCTGCTTTTCTGACCAGAGGACCATGGTCTCGTGGGAGCGAAATTTCTTTCCGGGTCGTGTAATAATTAATATATTAAATTGGTAAGACGGCGATCAGCCCAACACCACCTAGAAGACAAGGCCTCACAACTACGTCACACTTGAAGGCCGCAGTTCCCACTCACTGGCAGCTGGGACACGCTGGGGACAGTCAGCTAGCGTTCGCGGCCTTTCTGTGTGTCATAGGCACGACCGATTGTGAGGCCTTGTCTTCTGGAGGTGTGGATCAGCCACAAGGGCTGCCGGAGACGTTAAATTCAAACCCGGAGAGTCAATTTCTTCTATGCGGAAGGACACTTCTGTTCCCGCTCTCTCTGAAGAGTTGCCGCCATGGTAGGCTGCCACCCTAGAAGTCGTGAAAGCGGACCTTTCGGATCGGAATGAACTCTAACAGTACGCTTGGTCAAGTTGGTAGCACGTCACTAGTTTTGCCGGCAGAAGAATTAACGACTGAGTTACGTGGCCGCCCTGAGTTCCCCTTTTGCCAGCAGTTGCTTCAGATGCCTACAGTTCTTAGGAGGGCAGGTCCGCGATCGCCTATTGTGTAGAATAGCCGCTATATTCAATCTTAGTGATATTTCGCGTTGACCGTCAGTAACTTCCCAGTTCCACCGAGCAGGTATTCGCGGATAAAGTTAAATAACCGCATTCGGTCGCGAGTTTACTAAATATGCAACAGTTTGCATATCGGGCGATAGGCGCGATGGTTTAGTTTTTGTGCCGTCCCCTGTTTCGAGCTCAGTTTACTGTACCCATTCCAACGAATATTTTCATTAACACTCTCAATACGCTCTCTTTCTCTCTCGTTAAAGGCTGGACGAATTATTTCAATGTTCTTTGTTTTCAATGTTTGTACTCTTTTTGTATGTTTTGTTCCGCAGCAAGAATCAATAACTGTTTGGTAATATGTAACAGGCTACCACGTAATTCTCTGTGATATTTTCAGAATATATTGATTATTTCACTCAACTCTCCGACTTCTTGGTTGTAGCTTTCTCCTGTTGCTACCATTTTTATTGATTTATTAAATAATAGAAACGCAGAGGTTGGGAAGGGAGTAAGACAGGGTTGTAGCGTTTCCCCAATGTTCTTCAATCTGTACATTGAGCAAGCTGTGAAGGAATGCAAGGAGAAATTTGGAGAGAGAATTAAAATAAAGGGAGAAGAAATAAAAACTTTGCGGTTTGCCGATGACATAGTAATTTTGTCAGAGACTGCATAGGATCTGGAAGAGCAATTGAATGGAATCGACAGTGTATTGAAAGGAAGATATAAGATGAATCTCAACAAGCGTAAAACGAGGGTAATGGAATGTAATGTCAGAAAATCAGGCGATGTTGAAGGAATTATATTAGGTAATGAGACAATAAAATTAGTAGATGAATTTTGTTATTTGGGTTGCAAGATAACTTCTGATAGCCGAAGTAAAGAAGATATAAAATGCAGAATGGCTATGAAAAGAAAAGCGTTTGTAAAGAAACGAAACTTGTTAACATCCAATATTAATTTAAATGTTAAGAAGACCTTTCTGAAAGCATTTGTCTGAGGTGTAGCATTGTATGAAAGCGAAACGTGGACGATAAGGAGTTCATACAAAAAGATGATAGAAGTTTTTGAAATGTAGTGCTACAGACGAATGATGAAAATTAGGTGGGTAGATCGAGTAACTAATCAGGAGGTGCTTAACCGAATTGAGGAGAAAAGGAGTTTCTGGTATATTCTAAGAGAAGGGATAGGTTGGTGGGGCACATTCTGAGACATCAAGGAATTGTCAACTTTGCATTAGAGGGAAGTGTGTGGGGTAAAAATCGTAGAGGGAACCGAGTAAGCAGATTCAAAAGGATGTAGGTTGTCAAACGTATTGTCAGATGAAGAGACTTGCACAGGACAGTGTAGCTTGAAGAGCTGCATCAAACCAGTCTGCGGACTGAAGACCACAGCAACAACAACAACACTAGAAACCACTGCTAGAAGAGAGGAGATCCGATGCTTGTTTTGGTCATAGCAACAGAAAATTAACAGGTGCGTCACCTGTTACTGGGAAGCGGAAGTCAGGCAGATTAATTAATAATCTCGTTGAATTTGTTTCTTCCACAACAAACCATCGTAAGAGACAGGCGATACAGTGTGTAACGCCTCTTTCAGAGTACCAGCCGACGGTACTCCACGTTCAGCGGAGCCGCGGAAGAGGTGTGTGCAATTAGCGGCCCCCCGTGACAGCGGTCTCGCTCCCTTGTGATTAATGACGTGTTTCCGCGGTCGCGCCCGCGCCGCTGTTGTGATAGCATCGCACTCGGCAGGCTGGTCTGAGCGAGGCACACACGGGGTTCTTTCATCGGCGCGTCTTGGCGAGGAAAGCTGCCACTCTATCGCGGAACAGACTTAACTGCTGGCCACTACGCCCCACTCCATAAATCACGGCACCCCCTCCAACTTTACCTTAGTCATTGAATAATTCCCTTGTTATTTGTACTGTAATAACAGTCATGATCGCAGAGGTAAAAAAATTTATTTTACCGGTTTCAACGTAAAATAGGTCATCTTCAGAAATAACAAATGTGCAGCCCTTGTGGCCGGGACTGGACCCTGTAGGACTGCCGGGGCTGTTTCCTGGCCGTAAGTTGGTGACTGGTTGAGCAGTTACAAACTTACGGCCAGGAAACAGCTACGGCAGACCTACAGGGTCCAGTCCCGGCCACAAGGGCTGCACATTTATTGTTTCTGAAGATGACCTAGTTTACGTTGAAACCGGTAAAATAAAAATAAAAATTTTCCTCTGCGATCATGACTATTATTACATTACAGATATCTTCAAGGAAGATTGCTGTTTTTCTCTTGGGACAATGTTATCCAAATTAATTCTCTTGAATAACAGAACGTCTTGACTGCAAATATTTTTTTATTACAATGACGCGTTTCTCCCGGTTAGGGCATCTTCAGTTATCTGACAAAGACGAAAATATTGATAGAGAACTTCCAATACTTACATGACATTAATTCGAAAATTTTTGCTACACGCCAATCTGAAACTGTTTTAAGAAATTGTGATAATGTACGGTACTAATGTTTTATATACTCTGTGGTAGTGGGTGTTTAGATTAAAATGCGGTCATAGGGTATCTTACAGAGACAATAATATGTAATATCCGGTAACACTGACCGTTGAAAACAGATTGATACATTGTTTAACTAAATAGATATTGCAAGATTTACCTTGTATGATGTCTCTGCACCTTAGGTCGTCAACATATTAATACGACTTGCGTCGGTAGAGGTACATCTGTGCTGCGAGTAACCAGCAATAAAGCTAAGTGTCCACAACACTGTAGGTGTTGGGTCTGTCGGATAACAGTTGTTAATTTAAAATATGGACACCATTTACATAAAATACCAATAACACGTGATGCAATTTGTAAGGATGCCCAGTTATATAACAGAATATTACTTAAAAATTTCCATAATAGTGTCGAAAAAGGTTTGGTCCTTTGAAATCAACTGATCGTTAAGAAGTCTCCGGTGTTTAAAATAAACCCGCTTAGAAATCTCAAATTCTTCCAGGATGTTTAATTTCCGTCCTTTTTGGGCATAATGCAAAATTTCTAAATTATGTAGGGTGGGAGCTTGATGGCCAGAAGACTTTAAATGCTCGGCAAAAGGAGAGTATTTCTTTATTTGCCCCCTTTTTTGTTAACATATGTTCACTGAAACGTGTTTTGAATGCCCTTCCTGTCTGTCCCACATTCTCCGCTGGACAGTCTACACATTTAAGCTCATAAACACCTGAAGCTGCGTGTGGCTATCTGATAGGTTGCTCGTTGTGTGGTAGAATATAACCAAATTGTTCCGTAATACCAACGTACAAATTGTCTTTTCTCATTAGTACCGTACATTATCACAATTTCTTAAAACAGTTTCAGATTGGATTATAGCTAAAATTTTTCGAATTAATGTCATATATTATAAGTTCTGTATCAATATTTTTATTCTTTCCCAGATATCTGAAGATATCCTAACCGGGTGAAACGCGACATTGTAATAAAAAATATTTGCAATCAAGACGTTCTGTTATTCGAGAATTCAACTGAACACAGTTGCTGTACCACTCCACGTAAAAATGGAATGGGAAGATTTCTACAATTAATTCTCTTGTTTGCTTTGCCGCATCGGCAAACTGTTTGAAATGCATTGTAATTAAATGACCACCAGAATTGTGTTTATTATCTTTTTCTTTTGATTGCTGTTCCAGTTTCAAGCTTTGCTCATTTTTAAGTGATACCTGTAAACAAGTTGTTATCACTGGATAAATTTATATAATATATATAAGTTTTTACTTACACAATGGTATGGTAAATATTATTTATTAGTAAATTGCTGTTAAAAATATTTTATGTATTATAATATATATTTGTGTAGAGACAAATAGTTGCATTATTGACAAAGACATTGTATGCCTTTAAATTTTATATTTGCCCTAAATCGATATATATTTTACAGAAAATTGACATCTGTTTTTGATCTGAAACTGTTATGATCATAATGGCCATATTTGAGGCAAGCGACCTTTCAGTACTGGAACTTAATAAATTGATAGAAATGTCTTGGTCGCAAAATACGTTATTATGTATGACGCGTTTCGGAACTCCATCGTTTCATACAAACTGTGAAAAGAAAAAAAAATTAAACTACATGTAAGTAAACAAGGAAAGTGATACAATAAAGATGATAATATAATTGAGACATCACATTGAGATATCAAGCTCAAGAGTGTGACCTAGAATAAGAAAGATACAAGAAGATGCATCCGCATTGGAAGGCGTGAATGTACAGAAGTCGTGTGCCAAACTGATTCTGGAGAGTACAGCTGGCTGAAAGTAAAGAAAACCGACAGGCGGCGCTAGCGGCGTGTCATGGGAATTTTACAAAGTTGGTACATGGAAAGTAAGCTTACTTCCACAAATATAAGATAAAATATAGAATGTTACATAATAACATGACATTACAATAAAATCAGGTAGAATGAAATATAATAAAGGAGCTCGTGACCTGTAGCAATTAATATGCAAATCACTATAGGCGCAGAACATAAATTAAGATGCCAAATGTGCCTGCACAAAAAGATAATCTCAACAACAAGAATCAATTCAAAGGCTGTATTACAAATACAGTATACATATCTGACGTAAAGAACAACTTGTGGCAACTTACACTGTCAAGGTCGGAAATGTTGTTAAAAAAAGAAGCCATTCAAAGGCTGTAAAAATGACTAAAACTCAATTTCTTTTAAATTAATGTGTTTATTTTCGAAACGTGAGACATAAAATTATTGGAATTGTGAAAATAGGCTTAAAGAAAAATGTCACTCTTAGGTACACAAACCACACTTGTAGCCCTCTGCTTGATCCCATCCGAAACAAGCTTGACGACCCATACCACACAAATAGTGCAACGGAACTAAGGTTTCCTATCTATACTGAAATCTTTGCAATAAAAACAAATTTCTTCGTCTCATTCACCTAGCCCAGACCGACTGACCGCCATTACCTCAGAACACGCCATATTTGAAAACTAAATAACCCTACATCCTATGCCTTAAACAAATGTACCACTAAAAAGTGCACACATCATACTACAGTATACTATTGGAAACAATTTTTACCAACATGAAAGTCAGTCAAGTTCTTACCGTGGTGTAAAGAAGGCTGTTCCTTAAATCTAGGGACGTGAAAAACAACTTCTACACGAAAATCAGGAAGACACTGCCAAGATGGCGTCGATTTCACCAGGAGTTCCTTAAACGGTCGTTAGGTTGCAGCACACTCTACAACCCCTCTACTGCAAAGCAGTTACGAGATACTTTAGTGACCGCCATTACCCGGTGACTATCACTATTCCATTCTCCCCTATTTTAATTTTTTCGTTAATTTTCACATATTATGACTGTCATTCCCATTGGCTGGCGCTGACGTAATGTAGCTACGAGCGCGCGATTTTTAGCTATTTAACCCATGGTAGTTCAGCCGTTAGCAGCAGTTCATTGACTAACTGAACGTCGCTGCTCAAGAACACCAGCAGTAGCCAAATGGGTAAAGATACGAATTTTATTCTTCATTTGTAAACAGTAATATATAGTTCTGACTGCTGTAAGTAACGCTGTCTTCTAAAAAAATTACAATTTTATTTTGTGTGTGTTCTACAAGTTTATTTTTGTTTACTTAACCGGTTTTCGGCTTATTAGGATATCTTCAGAGTATTGACTGCTGTGTCAAAGAGGTTACAGTGTTTAGATACAGTATGGGAAGAGATAACATACATGGTAAAACACTTCTTTCACATTGTTTATTACATTTATCAACTTAAAAACTAAACAGTAATAAATGAATGTGCAATGCGTATAGGATAAAACAAGGAATAAATTTGAATGTAACCTGGGAACTGGGTTGTAAGACCAAGTTTGGAGTGGCATCAAGAACTTAAAATGAATAGTTACCGCATTAGACTAAACTAGAACAAATCTGGCTAATGAAATTGGTATTATAAAAATTCAGGTAGCTGAAAATGGATTTTATGTTGTAAGCTACACTGGGACATTTTTTTTTTTTTTTTTTTTTTTTTTTTGCAAAACTTAAAAATAAATCATAATAAATGAATACACAGGAGTTTGGGACTGTGGGGGTAAACAAGGAATCCAGTTTTTAGAATTAATATTGAAACTGTGATTGTCTGATTAGTTATACAAATAAATAAATAAAAAGGCTAGGTCTAAATTTAGGTTTTTCGTAATGGAGGAATGGAACAGTCAGTGTTGGAGTTGATGGAAAACTTAGGTAATTGATTGTACTATGAGGAGAGAAGAGACTGGAACTGACAGGGTAGGAGGTAATGTAACTCAGGAATGAATTAAGTGAAATCCAATAGGGGTGAACTGTTTAGTTGTGTTTGATTATTTAATACTAAATCAGGGCTATGGGCTAGGTGTTTATTGATTTCAAGAGCTTCTAATAGGTTGAGCTTTTGGCCTTTGTTTGCTAAGTGAAGGACTTGAAACTGTGGCTGGTAGCTATGACCCTCACTTAGTACATGCTCAGCAAATGTGGACTCCTGATTCTGTAGTCTCCAGCTGCGTTCATGTTCAGGTAGTCTAGCTGCTATGCTTCTGCCTGACTGACCAATATAAAACTTATCACAATCTTGACAAGTAATTTTATATACTCCACTGTTGTTTAGTAAAGGAGTCTTGTCTTTGATATTAAACATACACTGAGCTGTGGTGTTTTTGATGTGCTACGAAACCCTGTAGTTGCAGGATTTCAGTGGTTTAGATACTTGTTCTGATATTTGTCCTGGTATTGTACACCATTTCCTGCATTCATTGGAGGGGAAGTCAGAGGAGCATAGAGGAGAGGTATACTTTTCTTCTTTTGTTTTTTGTGCAAAATTCCATCAATCATGTCTGGATTGTAGCCATTGGTTATTGCAATAAATTTGATGGTGTCTAACTTTGATATGAAATCCTCTTTAGACATGGGAACAGATATGAGGCGATGTACCATCGAGTGGAAAGCTGAGTGTTTGTATGTAACTGGGTGTTGTGAGGATGCGGGTATTACTGTATCTGTAGCTGTAGTTTTCCTGTAGATTCTGAAAGAGTGTGTATGTTTAGTGATATCTACGATCAGATGTAGGAAATTCTGTATTTATTTACAGTGGATTATAACTGAAAATGGCAAAAGATTTTTGCCGAAACCGGTCATTTCAAAAATAAAATATTGCGATCTTAGACTGTTTAGTTAAATGAACTATTATGCTTTGGAGTCATGAAGACGGACGAATCTTTCGTAATCGACACCATGTGACAGGTCGTATCAAACTGATATCACGATGATGACCAAAAATTACATGGCAGTAATAATTTCGATGAAACTTCCGTCGATTATTACAAAAACTTACGAATACGCAGCCCGTTAGTGGCAACGAGGTCGGGCGATATTTCGTCTGGATAACACCGGTCATTTTCGTGGCTATTCAATACATCTGGAGGAGTTCAGGTTTTACAGTCCTTTCGGTTGGTCGGTGATTTCTCAATACGTTTCGATTCCCTCGGCGCCTACGCGCGCAATATGACGCCACCGGCAGGGGGGAGTGGCACCACTGCCGCCCCGCCCTGGCCTGTGTGTGAATGAGCGGCGCCGGGGCGTGACGTCACAGCGGTGGGCAGCGGCGCGGCGCCTGGCGCCCACGGCGTCGCCAGAGCACAATGCGGCGGCCAGGCCACGAAATACCCGCGTAAATCACAACACTCCCACCTGCGGTCGCGCCCCAGCACCTCAGGTGCGCCACCGAGATTCTCCTACTGTCCTCTCTGCCGCGCCGAGACACAGCCCACATTTAAATTTTTCCCCCATTTATTTTTCACCACTAAAGGCGTCTCCCGTCGCCACTTCGCGTTCTCTTAGCGTTACGGAACCCATGCATGTATTTAACGGGTGGCTTACATGGGTTTAATGTACTACATAAAACATGTACAAAACTGACAACATTTCACAATTCGATGAGAAGGATAACTTACAAACAGTTATGTACTAATTTAAATTTTAAGACATTCCAGTTCGTTTATGGTGTGCTGATTTTCTTTACGTCTAACATTCTTGGGTCCTTTTATCCACTAACCTTGAAACATGTCTGTACAGATTCAGTAATATTGTTTTGCCTGTCTTGTAACTAACTGAAGAACGATCTGATGCGATCTGAATAAGATATCAGTATGGTGTAAAAATGGCAATTCACTCTAAATAATGAGAAGTGTGAAGTCGTCCACCTGAGTACGAAAAGAAATCCGTTAAACTTTGTTTACAAGATAATTCAAAAATGTTTGTATAACTTCAAAACTGTTTGTATAGGCGGGGTCATCAGTCCCTAAACTTACAAACTACTTATGAACTAACTAATACTAAGGACGGCACAAATATCCATGCCAGAAGGCGGATTCGAACCCCCGACCGTAGTGGCCGTGTAGACCGTGATTGGAGCGACTCAGTCTTCTCGGCCACCGCGGCCGGCACAAGGTAATTCAATCAAAAGTGAAGGCCGTAAACTCCACAAAATACCTAGGAATTACTATTACTTCAGACTTAAATTGGAAACAACACGTAGATAATATCGTGGGAAAGGCGAACCAGAGACTGCGTTTTATTGGCAGAACCCTTAAAACATGCAACAGAACTACTAAAGAAACTGCATACACTACGCTTGTCCGGCCATTTTTGGAGTATTGCTGCCCAGTGTGGGATCCTTATCAGGTGGGTTTGACGGAGGACATCGAAAGAGTCGAAAGAAGGGCAGCTCGTTTCACATTGTCACGGCGTTACGGAAATGATACAGGATCTGGGATGGGAATCATTACAACAACGGCGCTTATCGCGGCGTCGTGGGCTACTTACGAAACTCAAATCGCCAACTTTCTCCTCCGAATGCGCAAATATATTGTTGACTCCCACTTACAAAGGTAGAAATGATCATCACAATAAAATACGAGAAATCAGATCTCGAACGGAGAGATTCAGGTGTTCTTTCTTCCCGCGCGCTATTCGAGAATGGAATGGGAGATAAATAGTATAGTGGTGGTTCGATGAACCCTCTACCAGGCACTTAAATGTGATCCCATGTAGGTGTAGGTTTATGTAAAATGTTATATGAACTTCTTTGAGTTATTACGTCTATGGTTTACTCTGTTGTGTAACATCTCTATCATAGACTATGTATGTGACTTGTAGCGAACAGAGAGTGAGTCGGTGTGTAGCTCTGGTATGGAATGGACATGCTTTAGTTGGCTGCTGAGGCGGCAAGTTTTGTACGAGCTGATGGAATAATTTTGAAATCTGATTTTCACAGACACAGTTCTGTCTTTATAAGAGTTTCTATAATTCATATTTGTATCATTCTGAGAAGATTTTTGTTGTTCTCCAATCATAAGGTAATGTAATCATTATTGCTAATAATTATTGAGAAAGTTAATCTTCTTTACCTGTTATTGACTATTAAAATCAAAGCATAGTATAGACTAAGCTGAGTTTGATTAACATATTTCTTTATTGATGTGACGTTTAATAAAAATAGTGATTGTTGTGCAATTCTTCACAGATGAACAAGATACTAAGTTTCTGCTATCAGAATTATAGTGTTAATGAATTATAATGTATTCAACTAATCTTTAATCACCTTGATTGAAAAGTTAGTTAGCGTGAGTGTTAACCACCAGATGATGATGATTAGTAGTGCTGCATTTAACATCAGATCAGTTTTGAACGAGTAGCTTTTGAAACAGACCACCTTTAGCTGGCTCACAATTGCCAAATCCCTGTAGCGACCCATTTTTTCCTATCAATAGAACAGCCTTACCTTATCCCACCAACAAACATACCAATTTTAACCTGGTAAAACTTTACGACTCTTCTCACCAGGCTCCAGGGCTTATGTTGACAACAGATGAAAAATGAACTAAATAATTAATACTGCATCTTCTCTAGGCTTGACAGATTCTTTTATGTACCTTTGTCCATTCAGTAAACTGACTATCCTCGTAAATTAAAGATTATAGTTTTCACGTAAATATTTTTTCACTAGTAACATAATGTATAATTGCGACACATTCATAGAAATTGCGTTAATATTTTTCACGAGCTACAGAGTACGTGTTAATTACTGCTGTTCGTTTGACTTGCAGCAAAATTAATACTGTACCTGCTCTACGGTTGACAGGTTCTTGTATGTATCCTTGTCCACTCAGAAAAAATAATCTTCTTTTTAATTGAAGTTGTCATGACAAACCATTTATTGGTCGTCTGAGTTGCCGTCATTAACCTTTGGTGCCAACATAACCACTGGAACCCGACGAGTAAAATCGTACAATTTAAGCACTATTGTTGTTGTTATGGGGGGTTTTAGGGGGACTAGACTGCTATGGCCATCAGTCCCCCGATTTAAGCACTAACCTAATTTATCTTTACGCACGTATTCCCTTTGAATTTTAATTCAGGCGAGAATTTCTTTATTCGCGGCATGTTTATAAGAACACGCGGAACCAAAGGAAATACAAATCAACACGTACTTTACTCACAACATCTTTAGTAAGATGACCAATATCGATCGAAAGTAACAAACATGATCAGAACAAAGAGTATCAATAGTAGATGCAGCGTAGAAAACATTGAAGCGATAAAACAATACAAACATAATGTACAAGTAAGTAGTAAACGAAAGCAGTCCATTATCTCTGTCAGATCGCACAGAGAGTCAGGAAAACCGTCACAACTCGCGAAAAAACTGTATTTACATGAAACAAAAACTGTTTCACGCAGGAAATTCCGGGCATTTCAAATACGCTAAAATCTTAAAATCGAATTTTTTATCCGACTTGCCTTCTGCCTCCCCTTAATCCAATGGTAGTAGTCAATTACGAGGCGTGTTTTTTACCGTTTTGAAATAAAAAAAAGACTTGATACGACAAATCAATAATTTTATTTTTACATGAAAGCCTGTACCTTAATCTACTTTTCTACATAATTTCCGTCAATATTGAGGCACTTGTCATAACGTTGTACCAGTTTTTGAAACTGCTCCTCAAAGAAGTCTTCCGCCTGACTTGTTAACCACTGCATCACAACTGTTTTGACTTCATCATCGTCTTGCTCGGTCACAATGCCATACAAAACACTACGAGACACATTAGGAAAAATCATCCGCCAAGGAGGAAATCGCAAAGCGTCTATTTTCTCTCACCCGATTGTCCAGATTATGCACCAAACTTTCATTAATGACCGAAGGACGACCACTCCGTTGTTCATCATTACATTTGTGTGACCATCTTTAAATGCTCTCACCCACTTTCTTACCATTACATCACTCATAATGTTTTCTCGATAAACTGCACAGATCTCGCGAAAAATACCGATCGCTTTTTAGGCCTTTAGAACTAACAAATCTTATAACAACCCGTACTTTACAGTCAACGGGACTCACGATTATCGGAAGCATCTTAAACACTCAGTACACAACGTAAACAAGGAAGAATCAGACTGTAACGGCGTAGACAACAGATGTAGGTACCCAGTGAGCATAAAATTATAGAGATGTCTTAGCACGCCTTTTTATATATATTTCAAAATGGCACTTACTTTAAAAATACGCGTCGTAATTGGTGCCCACAGAACATTGACCACACACCAGTCGCGCCCGGTGGTTTGGGGGAAAGCGCTCGACTGGAAACTAAGGGGTTGCAGGTTAGAAACCCGGTCTACATCTACATGGTATACTCAGCAAATCACATTTAAGTGCCTGGCAGAGCGTTCATCGAACCACCGTTATACTATTTTATCTCCCATCCCATTCTCTAAAGAAAGAACATCTGAATCTCTCCGTTCGAGCTCTGAGTTCTCGTATTTTATTCTGATGATCATTTCTACCTATGTAAGTGGGAGTCGACAGTATATTTTAACATTCGGAGGAGAATGTTGGCGATTGGAGTTTCGTGACTAGCCCACGCCGCAGCGATAAGCGCCATTGTTGTCATGATTCCCATCACAGATCCTGTGTCATTTCTGTAACGCTGTCTCCCCTTATCATGACAATGCGAAACGAGCTGCCCTTCTTTGATCTCTTTCGATGTCCTCCGTCAAACCCACCAGATAAGGATCCTACAATGGGCAGCAATACTTCAAACAAAAAAAAAAAAAAAAAAAAAAAAAAAAAAAAAGGACGGACAAGCGTAGTGTATGCAGTTTCTTTAGTTCTATTGCATCTTTTAAGGGTTCTGCTAATAAAACGCAGTCTTTGGTTCGTCTTTCCCACTACATTATCTACGTGTTCTTTCCAGTTTAAGTCTGAAGTAATAGTAATTCCTAGGTATTTTGTGGAGTTACGGCTTTCAC
This sequence comes from Locusta migratoria, assembly GCA_026315105.1. Lineage (NCBI taxonomy): Eukaryota > Metazoa > Arthropoda > Insecta > Orthoptera > Acrididae > Locusta > Locusta migratoria. Next base: position 159,415,102 of record CM048750.1, read on the forward strand.
TTTTGATTTAGTTTTCCAGTAAACAAAGTTTAATGGATTTCTTTTCGTACTCATGTGGACAACTTCACACTTCTCATTATGTAGAGTCAATTGCCAATTTTTACACTATAGTGATATCTTATTCAGATCGTCCTGCACTTGGTTTTGATCTTCAGATGATTTTACTAGACGGTAAATTACGGCGTCATCTGCAAACAACCTAAGAGAGCTACTTAGATTTTCCCGTAGATCGTTTATTTAAATAAGGAACAGCAGAGGATCAGTAACACTACCCTGGGGAACGCCAGATATCACCTCTGCTGATGCCTTACCATCGATTACTACGAACTGTGTCCTCTCTGACAGGAAATCCCCTTACCAGTCGCAAATTTGGGGAGATATCCATAACCACGCAATTTGATTAAATGCCGTTTGTGAGGTAGGGTGTCAAAAGCCTTCTGGAAATCAAAAAAATACGAAATCAATTTGAGAACCCATATCGATAGCATCCATCACTTCGTGTGAGTAAAGAGCTAGTTGTGTTGCGGTCGAACCGCAGATTTCATCAGTCTGCATTTTAACCCATCCTTCACCTCTCAACGCTGTGAGGAGTCGCCAGAAACGACACGCGGTTCGAATTCCACGTTAACTTGTAGGTCCCCTTTCCCATTAGGTGTAGGCTAGGGACATGCAAGTGTCCGAAATGGCGTCCAATTAAAAGACTTGCACCAAGCCAAATAGCTACACGATATTATTGTCCGCCTCAGTAGTGGACAGCGTGGTGGGTTGCCACTCAGGTGGCCCGGGTTCGATTGCTGGCCGGCCCGGAAAATTTCTACGTTCGGTGACTGGGTGTTGTGTTGTTCTCATCATCATTTCACCATCAGGTGTCACCAAATGGCGTCAGGTAAGCAACCTTGCAAAAGGCAGGCTGAACACGACCACAGTTGGGGTTAAACGGCCATAAATGCCACACGATCATCATCATCACTCGACTCCCACCTGCTTTCGAACCCCAGCATGCTCAGGTGTGCCACCGAGCTTCTCTTGTAGGAGCAGGAGGATGGGGGGGGGGGGAGGGGCGACCCGCCCATCTCCTACTGTCCTCTTTGTCGCGCCAAGACACAGCCGACATTTAAATTTTTTCCCCATTCATTTTCCGCAACTAAAGGCGCCTCGCGTCGCCACGTTGCATTCCATTAGCGTCACGCAACCCATGTATGAATTTAAAGGGTGACTCACACAGATTTAATCTTCTTTGGTTATCTACCCGTAGGTTGCTTTGCAGCATTTCTCCATAGTGTCCTGTTGCTTACCATTTGTTTAATGTCCCTGTAGCTATTTGCAGTTCATATCGTCTGTCACTTGTCTCATATACTCCAGGCTGGGTCTTCCTCTACAGTTCACTCCCTCCACCAATCCCTCCCAGATGATTTATAGCAATCCTTCATCTACATCTACATATATACTCTGCAAATCACATTCAAGTGCCTGGCAGAGGGTTCATTAACCACTTTCATAACTTTTCTCTACCGTTCCATTCTCTAATAGCGCGTGGGAAGAAAGAACACCTAAATCGTTCCGTTTTCGATCTTATTTCTCTTATTTTATCGGGATGGTCATGTCTCCCTAAGTAGGTGGGTGCTAGCAAAATATTTTCACATTCAGAACTAAAAGTCGGTGATTGAAACTTCACAAACAGATCACGCCGCAATGAATAACGTCTTTCTTTTAATGATTTCCACCCCAATTCGTGCAACATTTCCGTGAAGCTCCCCCCCCCCCCTCCGTAACGTGATAAAACAAAACGAGCTGCCCTTCTGTGGACCTTTTCAATGTCTTCCGTCAGTCCCACCCGGTGAGGGTCCCAAAAGGGACAACAGCACTCCAGGAGAGGACGTACAATTGTGATGTAGGCAGTCTCTTTGGTGGAGCTGGTGCATCTTCGTAGCGTTCTGCCGATGAAACGTAACCTTTGGTTCGCCTTCCCCACAATATTTTCTAAGTGTTCTCTCCAGTCAAAGTTGTTCGTAATTGTAACTCCTACATATTTGGTAGAATCTACGACCTTAAGGTTTGACTGATCTATCGCGTAATTAAAGTTCAGCGGATTTCTTTTAGTGGTCATGTGTATTACTTCACACTTTCCTTTATTTAGTGTCAATTGCCAATTTTCGCACCATGCAGAAATTTTGTCTAAATCGCTTTGCAGTTGCTTTTGATCCTCTGTTGACTTCACTAACCGATAAACGACAGCATCATCCGCGAACAGTCTAAGGGAGCTATTCATATTGTCTCCTAAATCGTTTATAAACACGAGTAAGAGTAGGGGATCTATAACGCTTCCCTGTGGAACGCCAGATATCACTTCTGTTTTACTCGATGACTTACCGTCAATTACAAGGAACTGTGTTCTTTCTGATAGTAAATCGTGAATCCAACCGCACAATTGGGGAGATATTCCATAAGCACGCAATTTCATAAGAAGCCGCTTGTGGGGAAGACATGGCCTCAAGACATGGCCAATCCAGATACTGCGCCTTTTTCTCTGAGTTGTTCTCGGAGACAACCCCTCATCAGTTCTTTGCAAAACCTACTTATCTTCAACATTCTACGGTAACATTACATCTCGAACGCGTCTGTCGTTCGATGTTCTTGTTTTCCCATGGTCCAAGATTCACTTCTTTCTCAAAAGGTTGTTCAAGTTGTTGGATGTGATAAGTTTACGTTTCTTATTGAAGGCAATTTTTGCTTGACATATTCTACTTTGAATGTCTCGTCTAGATTTAGCACCTGAAGTGATCTTGCTACCCAGGTACGTAAATTCATTGACGTTCTCAAGGCGTCTATCATCGAATATAATACTTGCATGGGTTCCGTACTTGTTTACAGTTAAAATTTTAGTTTTGCTTCTGTTGATCTTCATTCCATACTTGTTAAGCGTTTATTTCATTTCACTGAGCACAGACGTTAACTCATCTTAATTGTCTGCTACCACTGCAATATCGTTGGCAAATCGAAGGATGTCTATTCTTTGTTTCTTCTTGTGTCACCACACCTCCTTCTGTATTCTACATCTTTTCTCTAACTACATTCATTCCTATTTGAATATATGCATTGAGTATGTGAAAGTGAGCATCCTCGTCTTATTCCCTTTTCTATCTTTGCTTCCTGTACATACTCTCCACTCCTAATTACAGCAGTTTCATCTCTATAGAATATCCAAATTATTCTTCTATGTTTATATTTCACCTGCGACTCTTTCAAAACATTAAACAAAATATCTCATTTCACGTCATCAAACGGCTTTTCTAAATCCACAAAGGCTATGCAGCCCTTCTTTTTTTTCTTCCAAAACTAGCCTCATTGCTAAACTTTCTTCACGAGTTCCGCTTCCTCTTCTAAATCCAAACTGATCATCAGTAAGCAAAGCTTCTATTTTGCTTTCAATAGTTTTAATATACTGCATAAAACATCTACACCACCTTCCACCTATTATTTAAAGACAATGGAAAATAAATGGAAAAAAATAAATGTAGTATAAAATGCTTTTTCTTGTTTTCCAAATGTTTATTAAGCTGAAATAATACACAAGAAGATGCAACAATAAAAGTTTCGATTGCTCAAAATAACTACCCTTTGATTTAATCACTGCCTTGCACACTCTCGGCATGCGCTGCGTCAGTTTCGATTAGAATTAATCTCCATTCTTGCTGCAGGACCTCCCTCAATTGTGTCCCCTCATGATTTCCCGTTTTCGGATTCGCCTGTCCAATTCATCCCATTGCACCTCGATTGGCTTGGAACGCAGCATATCATTCTCAATGGAGATAAGTCTTCGGAAGTGAGATTGAAGTCAGGTGTGCCACAGGGGAGTGTCGTTTGCGGATGATGCTGAAGTAAATAGAGAGGCTGTAACAATGGAAAAATGTATTGAAATGCAGGGGGATCTACGACGAATTGACGCATGGTGCAGTGAATAGTATTTGAATCTCAATGTAGACAAGTGTAACGTGATACGAATACATAGAAAGAAAGATCCTTTATAATTTAGGTCACCAAATGGAAGCAGTAAATTCCATAAATTATCAGGGAGTAAGCATTAGGAGTGATTTAAAATGGAACGACCATATAAAATTAATCGTCGGTTAAGCAGATGCGAGACTGAGATTCATTGGAAATTCAGTCCGAAAACAAAGGAAGTAGGTTGTAGTACACTTGTTCGCCCACTGCTCACCAGTGTGGCATTCGTACCAGGTGGGGTTGATAGAGGAGGTGGAGAAGATCCAACAGAGAGCAGCGCGCTTCGTTAGTTATCGTGAAAGCGTTACAGAGATGATCGATAAACTCCAGTGGAAGACTCTGCAAGAGAGACGCTGTGCAGCTCGTTACGGACTTTTGTCCAAGTTTCGAGAACATATCTTTACCGAGGAGTCAAGTAGTATATTGCTCCCTCTTACGTATACTCGCGAAGAGATCATGAGGATAAAATCAGAGATTACAGTCCACTCAGATGCATACCGACAATCTTTCTTTCTGCGAACTCAAGGTACCCTCCGGCACACATTGTCAGGTGGCTTGTGGAGTGTGGATGTAGATGTAGATGCAGATCATGGGATTGTGATTCAATATTTTACGAACCTCTAGAGACTTCGCATTGTTCTGACAAAAACGAGACATATGTTTCGGATCGTTGTGTTGCTACAAGACAAACCCTTTCCCAATTAGACGCAAACCAGATGTCTTAGCATGTCGCTGGAGAAGGCATGATAATCCTTTTGGTTCATTTTTCCATCCATTTTCGCCATATCTCCGACTTTAATCCCTCCATAGGATCCCCATACCATCACAGAGCCCCCTCCATGCTTTACAGTAGGAATTATTCACTGAGGATTCGAGCGTTCATGTGATAAACGGCGTACAAATTGACGGCGTTTACTTCCAAATATTTCGAACTAGGATTCATCAGTGATTAAGACTCTTTCCCAATCCCCCGCTAACCAGTGTTGGTATGTCATAGCCCACTGAAGCCTTTTCTTCTTATTAACAGGCCGAAATAATGGTTTTCTTGTTGCTACATAACCTCGGATGTCGTTGTCTGCCAGGCGTCGTCTCACTGTTGACTCCCTCGTTTTGTTCAGTTTAGCAATCAATTCACTGACAGTTTTTAATGTGTTACATTTATTGGTCACTACCAAATGCTTTTCTCGGAGTGCTGATATTTTCCTGGGTATTCTTGAGCGAAGACGATCTTCATAGGGGCCTGTTTCTCGATGCCAGTGTGTGGTTTTGACAACTCCATTGTTGTAAGTCTTCAGTTTCTTTGCTATTTGTGGGACACTATTGCCTTCTTGGTGCAAAGTGATTATCATAAGTACTCTGTAATTTTGGGGCCATTTCCAATTACTTTCGCGGCTTTGTATACCTTTATGCAAACGAAACTACAAGTGAACAGAACTGCAAACAACGTACCTCTACATAGCCAAGCGGTCTACTCACGCCACTTGGCGTGCTTAATAGAACTGCTTGGACAGGTTTACAAAAATGAAGCAATACTAGTATGATCCAATATGTATGTATATGTACAATAATTGAGTGTACAATACTGTAAGTGGTCTAGTATATATGACATAGTAAACAATAGAAGTCGCAAACTGTCATATCGTGCGACGAGATATTATTCATACACTGCATACACTTAGCGACTTTTAACAAACTGTTATTATACCTCTTCTCGCTGAAGATCACAGAAAAATGATGAAAGGAAACGGGTTTCTCGCTTACTACTCTTCGCTGTTCATGGAGTAAAACTACGGCATTGAGAATGGCTTTACAATTTATAATTTCTAGACTACAAATTTAATGGCGCGGGAAATTCTACAATCGGTATGTACACATACAGCTGAATGTGCCATCGAAATTGTATTAGAGTACGACACGTAATTAATGAGATATGAGGAAATAAACAGTAACGTTAATTGAAAACCGCCCCATCACGCATCAGGTTAAAATCATTTACTTCTTTACTATTAACTACATTCGCAACAGATTTTACTGTCAGACAGCCCTTACATAAATGAATATGTAATGACAAAATTATACAATTATACAACAATGAATTCTATAATATAAGATATATACTGCGGTTGGTAAAAACTGTCACATCATGCACCAGGTTTTAATCCGTTTCTTATTTACTACTAAGACTCTGCTGTATTCCAGTCAGGTTAAGGAAACTGCTGTAAGCTGACAGCTTTGATCTGTGAAGCGCACACGGCTTCAGGCGAAAGCAATAGACTTCTACAGAGCGCCAGGCAAAGGAAAGAATGAAATAGTGTGCAACCAACCAAAACTCATTACTTCCGCCAGGTCCGCTTTGAACTTCAAGAGACTGTAATTTCCATCGAGACGTGCATTTTCTATTACGATTAATAAATCACAGGACACTCTATTAAATACTGCCTAGTGGATTTGATATTTCTCACACGGACAACTTCACGTTACTTGCTCAAGTGTGGGCTCAGAAAAGAATATACTCATACTAGCTCCTGGGAAAGTAACAAGGAATATTGATTAATGTTAAGTTTTGAATTAAGTCAATGTATGAATGTAGCACATCATTTGTATTTAGATTACAATCTTTATTTGTTTGGATACTGCACTTATAATTTCGTACATTATGCAAGACGGTTTTTTTCTTATTTATTCTACCATAAATATAACATTTCCTTAGAAAAAAGGATGGACAGAGAGCGAAAAAGGATAGGAGAATTACTAACGCAATGTTGTTGTTGTTGTGGTCTTCAGTCCAGAGACTGGTTTGATGCAGCTCTCCACCCTACTCTACCCTGAGCAAGCCTTTTCATCTCCTCATAAGAACGACAGCCCACACCCACTTGAATCTGCTTACTATACGCGTCTCTTGGTCTCCCTCTGCGATTTTTACCCCACACACTTCCCTCCAATGCTAAATTCACAATTCCTTGATGTCTAAGAATGTGTCCTACCAATCTATCCCTTCTTTTAGTCAAGGTATGCCAGAAATTCCTTTTCTCCCCAATTCGATTCAGCACCTCCTCATTAGTTACGCGATCCACCCACCTAATCTTCAGCATTCTTCTGTAGCACCCCATTTCAAAAGCCTCTATCCTCTTTCTGTCCACACTGCTTATCGTCCATGTTTCACTCCCATACAAGGCAACACTCCATACAAATGCCTTCAGAAAGGACTTCCTTAGGTTTAAATCAATATTCGATAACAAATTTCTCTTTTTCAAAAACGCCTTTCTACCCATTGCCATTCTGCATTTTATATCATCTGTACTGCGACCATCATTTGTTATTTTACTGCCCAAGTAACAAAACTCATCTACCTCCTTTAATGTTTCGTTACCTAATCTAATTCCTTCAGCATCACCTGATTTTCTTACACTTCACTCCATTACCCTAGTTTTGCTCTTGTTAATGTTCATCCTATATGCACCTTTCAGCACACTGTCCATTCCGTTCAATTGCTCTTCCAGGTCCTTTGCTGTATCTGACATAATTACTATGTCGTCGGCAAAACGCAATGTTTCTAATTCTTCACCCTGAACTTTAATTCCTTCTCCAAATTTCTCCTTGCTTTCCTTTATAGCTTGCTCAATGTACAAACTGAATAACATTGGGGAAAGGCTACAACCCTGTCTTACTCCCTTTCCAACCACTGCATACCTTTCATATACCTTTCATGCCCTTCAACTCTGACAACCGCTGTCTGGTTTTTGTACAAGTTGTAAATAACCTTACGCTCCCTATATTTTACTCCTGCTTGCTTCAGAACTTTAAAGAGTTTATTCCAATCAACATTGTCAAAAGCCTTCTCCAAGTCTACAAAAGCTAGAAATGTTTGTTTGCCTTTTCTTAATCTATCTTCTAGGATTAGCCGTAAAGTGAGTATTGCCTCCCGTGTTCCTACATTTCTCCTGAACCCAAACTGATCTTCCCCGAGGTCGGCTTGTACCAGCTTTTCCATCCTTCTGTATATAATTCGTGTTAATATTTTGCAACCATGACTTATTAAACTGATGGTTCTGTAGTTTTCACACCTGTCTGCATTCTTTGGAATGGGGATTATTACATTTTTCTTAAAGTCTGAGGGTACTTCACCTGTCTCATACATCTTACACACAATGTGAAACAATTTTGTCATGGCTGGTTCTCCCAGAGACTTCAGTAGCTCTGACGGGATATCATCTACTCCAGGGGCCTTGTTTCGACTTAGATCTTTCAGTGCTCTGTCAAATTCATCTCTCAGAATAGTATCTCCTATTTCATCATCATCTACATCCTCTTCCCTTCCTACAATAGTGTCTCGAAGTTCATTTCCTCTGCAGAGCCCCTCTATATACTCTTTCCACCTTTCAGCTTTCCCTTCTTTGCTGAGAACTGGTTTTCCATCAGTGTCCTTGATATTCATAGAGCTGTTTTTCTTATCGCCAAATGTTTCTTTTATTTCCCGGTAGGCTGTATCTATTTTTCCCCTATTTATACGTTCTTCTACATCCTTGCATTTGCCTTCTAACCATTCCTGCTTAGCCATTTTGCACTTCCTGTCAATCTCATTTCTTAGTCGTCTGTACTCCATTTTGCCTGTTTCATTTACTGCATTTTTATATTTTCTCCTTTCATCGATTAAAATTAGTATCTCCTGTGATATCCAAGGATTCTTTGTAGGTCTTGCCTTCCTACCTATTTTGTCCTCTGCTGCCTTCACTATATCATATCTCAATTTTACCCATTCCTCCTCAACTGTTTTATTTTCCCCTGTTTCTGTCAATTGTTGCCTGAAGCTCTCTCTGAAATTCTTAAGAACTTCAGGTTCCTTCAATTTATCCAGGTCCCATCTTCTTATTTTCCTACCTTTATGTAGTTTCTTCAGTTTCAGCTTACAGTTCATAACCAACAAGTTATGGTCAGAGTCTATGTCTGCCCCTGGGTATGTCCTACACTTCAAAACCTGGTTCCGAAATCTATGTCTTACCATTATAAAATCTATCTGGTGTCTCCCGTTGTCTCCTGGTCTCTTCCACGTATACAACCTTCTTTTGTGATTCTTAAACCAGGTATTTGTTATAACTAAATTATGTTCTGTGCAAAATTCTACCAGGCGGCTTCCTCTTTCATTCCTTTTGCCCAGACCATATTCACCCACTATCTTGCCTTCCCTTTCTTGTCCTACTACCGAATTCCAGTCTCCCATAACAATTAAGTTTTCCTCTCCCTTAATTGTCTGAATAATTTCCTTTAGCTCCTCATATATTTCTTCGATCTCCTCATCATCGGCAGAGCTAGTTGGCATATAAACCTGTACTACTGTTGTCGGTGTTGGCTTCGTATCTATCTTGACAATGATAATGCGATCGCTGTGCTGGTCATAGTAGTTTACCCGCATTCCTATTTTCTTATTCATTATCAATCCTACTCCTGTGATACCCCCAACTGATTTTGTATTTATAATCCTGTACTCACCTGACCAGAAATCCTGTTCATCCTGCCACCGAACTTCACTAATCCCCACTATATCTAACTTCAACCTATCCATTTCCCTTTTTAAATTTTCTAATTTTCCTACTCGATTAAGGGATCGAACATTCCACGCTCCGACCCGTAGAATGCCAGTATTGTCTTTCCTGATGATCACAGCCTCCTGAGTAGTCCCCGCTCCGACCCGTAGAATGCCAGTATTGTCTTTCCTGATGATCACATCCTCCTGAGTAGTCCCCGCCCGGAGATCCGAATGGGGGACTATTTTACCACCGGAATATTTTACCCGAGAGGATGCCATCATCATATGTTCATACAGTAGAGCTGCATGTTCTCGGGAAAAATAACGGCTGTAGTTTCCCCTTGCTTTCAGCCGTTCGCAGTAGCTGTGTGGCAAGGCCACATTAGCTGATGTTACAAGGCCAGCTCAGTCAATCATCCCCACTGTTGCCCCTGTAACTACTGAAAAGGCTGCTGCTCCTCTTCAGGAACCACACGTTTGTCTGGCCTCTCCACAGATACCCCTCCGCTGTGGTTGCACCTACGGTACGGCTATCTGTATCGTTGAGGCACTCAAGCCACCCCACCTCGACAACGTCTGTGGTTCATGGGAGTGGTACTAACGCAAAGCTTCAAATAAATACCAGGATACCACGAGTTTTTAGATGGTATAATATACAATAATGAATGTTTGTTTGTTCGTGTTCTATGCGCTATTGTATCGCAAATCCGATTGCGATGAAACTGTGTCAACATTGCTTGCACTTTTGCGTAGGTTATAGGCATAATTATATCGCTCATCGACAAATATTATAGGGGTTATAACGTCTAAACAGATGTGGTAAAACTGCCGCATCAGGCGATAATGTTGTACATCCCGTTTCAATCTAATTTGGAACACATTTTCCTTGTCGTGAGTTAAAATGTTCAAATGTTTGTAAAGCTTACGGGATTTAACTACGGGGTCATCAGTACCTAAACTTACATACTACTTATGAACTAGCTTATACTCAAGAAAGCACAAACATCCATGACCGAGGGGGATTCGAACCCCCGACGGGGAACGGTCTCGCTCATCGTAGCACAGCGCCTCAATGCGCTAGGCCGCTCCGCTGCGGCTGTCGTGAGTTAACAATTGCTCCAAAGGTAGGAGCTTCCTGCGACACATAGATCAGGGTATATGACAGCGTAGAATGAGATGTATGATAATCCCTGGAGCCCATGCTATTATAGAGTAACATTGAAGTTAGTTGAGTAGTCCAGTAACACTACGTAGATCAAATATGAACTACAGTTACCTTCTGTCCTTCGAAATAGTCACTTCACATTACTATGCACCGCTGAGCTCTGCGATATATGACCTGGAAACTTCGCACAAAATCTTCCTTTGGGTTACTGTTCAAAAGCCTCCTCACATTTCATTGGATATAATCTCTTTCTTTGAAGGCAAGTTTGAGTCGAGGGTATAGGAAAACGCCTGGATGATTGAAATCCGGCGAGAATGGTGGGTGTTAAAATTCCACGACTACACTCGCCGAAATACACAGCCAATATCGTCCAACGTTTTGTGGAATAAAGGAGGGGGGGGGGGTGCATGTTGAACATCCACCACACTCGCTAGATATCATCCTCCAGATTTCTTCCTATTCTCTCGACTCAAACTCGCTTTGAAAGGAAAGAGTTTTTGATGATATTCCAGACATCCAACGAAATGTGATGAGGTTTTAGAACACCATCCCAACTGATGACCTCCTGCAAAGTCTAGGAGATATATCGCAGAACTGAGAAGTGCATATTTATGGGAGGTGACTATTTCGAAGGACAGTAAGATAACGTTAATGTTACCATACTGTTCACCCAACTTCATTGTAGGAGGTTCTATAAAGACAAATCATTGTTTAACGCTTTTGTCAATAATCTCGGAAAGTTCTTCGATGTACTCCAAATGTTTACATGATAGTGTAATAAACATTCGGACAGATAGAGGCTATAAATTTCTCTAACAAATTTACAGTCTTCGCATGTCTTTGTGTGTATTGCATACAAATCTACCGTTTGGTTCCTATCTTGATGAAATTTTTCACACTTGGGGAAGATCGCTGTCTGCATAAAATTTAGTATGGTGCTTGGCGGAAGGTACTTTACATACAGATTTGACACCAGTCTACATTTTTACGCCTCTCTTGATAAGGAATTGCATATTTGGACTTCATACTAGGGTAGGAATAAATGAATACTCGTGCAACACCGCATTACTTTCATGAAGGCCCGTTAACTGCAGATCGGCCACCGTGTCACCTTATGCCACTGCCGTCATTCTGAAATAGGAGCATCACTTCAGCAGAACGGGTTCCCTGATTTTTTTTGTGCCATCAGTTTTATAAATCATGATTGCAAAATTTTAACACTAATTATATACAGAAGGATGGAAAAGCTGGTAGATGCCGACCTTGGGGAAGAGCAGTTTGGATTCAGGAGAAATGTAGGAACACGAAAGGCAATCCTCACTTTACAGCTTATCTTAGAAGATACATTAAGGATAGGCAAACCTACATTTCTACCTTCTGAAAATTTGGAGAGAGCTTTTGACAAAGTTAATTGGAATACACTCTTTCAAATTCTGAAATCAGCAGGAGTAATATATGGGGAACGAAAGTTTATTTTCAACTTGTACAAAACCCAGACAGCAGTTATCAGAGTAGAAGGCCATGAAAGGGATGCAGAGGTTTGGAAGGGTGTAAGACAGGGTTGAAGCCTTTCTCCAATGTTATTAAATTTGTACATTGAGCAAGCTATAAAGGAAAGGAAGGAGAAATTTGGAGATGGAATTAATGAGTTTTGCTGATGACATAGTAATTCTATCAAAGACAGCAAGGAAGCTGGAGAATGAAGTGAACGGAATGGACAGTGAGTTGAAAGGAGCATATCGGATGAACATTAACAAGAGCAAAACAAGCGTATTGGAATGCAATCTTAGAAAGTCAGGCGATGCTGAAGGAATTAAATTAGGTAACGAATTAATAAAGGTGGTAAATGAGTTTTGTTACTTGGGCAGTAAAATAACATATGAAGGTTGAAATAGAGAGGATATAAAATGCAGAATGGCAATGGGAAGAAAAGAGTTTTTCAAAGAGAGAAATTTGTTAACATCAAACACTAATTTAAGCATAAGGAAGTTCTTTCTGAAGGCGTTTGTGTGGAGTGTTGCTTTGTATGGGAATGAAACATGGACGATAAACAGTGCCTACAGGAAGAGGATAGAGGCTTTTTGAATGTGGCACTACAGAAGAATGTTGAAGATTAGGTGGGTAGATCGTGTAACTAATGAAAAAGTACTGAATAGAATTGGGGAGAAAGGAAACTTTCGTCATACCTTGACTAATAGAAGGGATCGATTGGTAGGACACATGGGATCGAAAGTTTAGCATTGGAGGGAAGTATGTGGGGTAAACAAGCAGAGGGAGACCAACAGAAGAATATAGAAAGCAGATTCAGGTAGATGTGGGTTTCCGTTCTTATGAGGAGATGAAGAGGCTTACTCAGGATAGAGTAGGATGGAGAGCTGCATCAAACCAGTCTCCGGACTGGAGACGATAACAAGAACAATAGAGAATGGTATAAATTAATATAAGTGCAAAGCCGCGTTATTCTCATGAATGTCACGCTATGCCATAAGCGTCCTTGTGATGTGGTATGTTTGAGCATCAGTTCAGCAGAACTGCGTTTCCTGACGTTCTTAGTGCCTCAGATATTTTGTCTACTTCTTCTCACTCCAGCACCTCCTCTAGTGTCATCACGAAGCCGAGTGCACCCAGTTCCAGTCCTTCTACCAAGGAAAAGCTTTTGGCAGAAAAGCAAATTTCCCTAGGCTTAATAAAATTTTCTCGGGTTACAAGCCGCGTCATGTGGTTTACTGCCCACGAGCTTTCGACAGAGATCTCCTCTGCCATTGTCAAGTGGATGACTGTCATTTCGCGGCCGCTGCCGTGCTTATCTAGCTGCGCCGCCGCCAGTGACGTCACTGGTGCTCGGTTCCGTGACCATATAAGGCAATGCTTTAGTCGCGCGTGCGCCGCGCCCGCTTCAACTCCGCAATTACGGCATCCCAAGCCGTACTCAGCTGCAAACCGCCGTTTTTATTGAGGGTGTTTTCTGAAATTTTTATCTCTACTGCCTCGTTTATTATGCTGTCCCAGAAGCTGTTGGTCCGTTTAATAATAGATATCTCGTCGAAAGCAATTCGGTGTCCGTTTTCAAAAGCATGTTCCACCACAGCTGTTTTTCGGGATAGCGTAATCGAAAGCACCGCTTCTATGCGTTGCTGTTCAATAGTGCGAACAGTCTGGCCGACATAAAACTGCCCACACTCACACGGAATTTTATAAATTCCTGGTGTGCTGAGACCTACATCATCTATCACAAGCTTCATTAGTTGTCGGATCTTTGCTGGAGGTCTGAAGATTGTGTCAATCTTATGTCTGTTCAGAAGCCGGCTGATTTTCCCTTTTGTGGATCAACAAAACGGCAGAAATGCGGTCTTCTTGACTTCTTCTTCAGATGTCTTCTGATTTCGTGCTTTGAGTGACACTGCCTGAGATATTTTTCTCTTGCTGTAGCCGTTATCCTAGAAAACTTTGCGTAAGTGGCTATGCTCCTTTGACAGGTTATCAGCATCTGATACGGTTACGGCTCTGTGTACTAAGGTCTTCAGAACAGATTGTTTCTGGCTGGGTGATGGTAGCTGGTGGCGTGCAAATACCGGTCCGTGTGAGTGGGCTTGCGGTAAACGCTGTGACCTAGACTTCCATCGGGCTTACGACGGACAAGAACGTCCAGGAATGGTAGGGAACCCTTCCTTCTCTACTTCCATCGTGAATTTAATGTTTATGTGATCCAGGAACTCTTCTCGGTTTCTCCACATGTCAGACACTCTGTTCACCCATATGCAGATTCGAGGTGGTAGGAGAAAGTGCCTTTTAGTCGCAACTAATTTTTAGGTAGCTTGAAGCAGTCCATACGCACCAACAGAGCCTTGGACAGGCACCGACAAGCATCGACCAGTCGTGGACGCTCGTTCTGAACCACTTTCCGGGCTCCATACATTTATAATAACCGCGTGCTGCTGCTCGTTTTGTTGCTCATCCAGATTACTTTTTACGCGTTCTCCAGTGGCACGCACCTAATTAAGACTAAAATTAGAATCTCGCCTAGCAACGAGTTTTCGCGCCGGTAGCTTCCAGTAATTAAGAGGACAGCCAGTAACGCCGATATCGTTAGTTTCTGAGGCGGCAGCGACAAGGTCAAAACAAGTATCTACCCAGCAAGAGAGCATCAATCTTAATCTCGAAATTAAAAGGGTCTGCGTTAGACCATTTCATTCTTTTTCTTCTCAGTTACTGTGTTTGCATTTGGAATGTCATATTTTGCATATTGGTACGGGACAGAGATATTGTCAGCCAGCCAGAGAGGTTGCTATAGTCGGGCCGCCGAAAGAACGACCCTGACACTTCGCGCACGTGGGTCGCAGAGGGCGGGGGGGGGGGGGGGGGGGGACACTCAAGCACCAACCTCAGCTCTGGAATTCGTAAACGTTGCCGGGGTAACGGTGTCGCGTTGCCACCCTGTCACTCCAGGCCGCGCGGGGTGGCATGCTTCAGTCGCTGCAAAGCATCTGTCGCGTGTTCATCGTTTGTCTCATTGTGTTACCGGTTTTGTTCGTGCCGTGTTACGTGTCATTAATTTCAGACGTGTGTGAGACGGCTTGTTCCTCTAACCGCATGAGAGTCGTCAGGGGCGCTACTTTATAGAGCCAGTCTCGCGAGCTCGTGTAAAAACTACGGTGCTATTTTGATAAGGAAAGGGACATCGGTGGGCCTCTTTTGCCGTCGCAGCTCTGAAAATTGGAGCAACCACCGTGAAGAGAGTATCAAAGGAGAAGTGTGCTGCAGATCCACAGGAGCCACCTGCTGCTCTGTCGCAGCCAAAAGATAGTTTACTGAAAAATTACGTTATTTTATTTCTACTTCTGTGATCAATAGACGCTGTTGAAACTGATCTGATGATATTACTCGGACACTATACTATGGCAGTCAACAGCGACCGTAAACTAATGAGGCAAAGAAAACACTCTTCTTTTTATGGTAGAAGACATATTTTACAGGAAGAGGCGGTTTTACTATTTGTAAAGTGGTAGTCCTTATTTGTTTACCCTCTCGGTAGACTGCCACAATACAGTGTCTGAGTAATAACAGCGAGTCTGTGGAAAATGGTTATAGAAGATGAAATATATAAACAAAATTCTTCAACTAGCAATCTTTGGCTGAAGAGTAAATGATACATTATATTTAGTGGAATACTGGAACATATGAAGCGTTACTTTAACACGACATATATTTCTAAACCTTTCTTTTTAACTGCAAAAAGAGTGTTTTTCCATCACTTGGTGGTTGTTATCGTTCGTTCACGCTTTAGTAGTACATACCAACGGTTCCAAAATATTCGGACGTGATATTCGTATGCCGGCGACCGACACGGCGTAACAACAATCAGCCGCGTAGCAGCATTGGCAACATAGCGGCTAGCTGTCAGAGTCGTTCTTTCGGCGGCTCGACTATAGGCTGCTCTGTTGTCGAGCGGTATCAGGACTAGTCTGTTGTGGTTTGGCTCTTGCACAGGCTAACAGATACAGTCACGACACTCCCACAGATTTTTGTTATACGCTGCAATAGCAGCGCTCCAAGCGGCCGGCAAGCTACGTTTCTGAATACAATAGTTGATGAGTGCGAATTGTATCGTTTAGATTGACTTCCGCATACTTTTTACATTAGGGAACGTATGTGGTGCCTTATAAATAGGTAATAATTTAAAAATAGCTCCCCATTTGTCTTTCTTAGGTTTCATAAGAGCCCTCATAAAGTACGAAACGGTACATTACAGGACATTTAATTTACAATCATCCTGTACCATACATGCTTTAAATGAGTAATTTCATTTTCTATTAAAAATAAAAATGCCTAGGAAACATCAGGAGACATGCCCTTTAGCAGAGAGACGTCAATTTCTACGCAGGAAAGTTAAGTATTCTTCATTACAATTCCAGTAAAATCGTCGTGGGAAACGTATATAGGATGCCATAAATACGGTATTTAACACACGAAATCTACCATCATAGCTGTAGCTGAAGGCAAACCGTCACAGACATGGCAATATAACTATAAAAGCAACCAAACTGTTTTCGAACAAAGAAGACCCCAATTCCACAATTGTTAGATCTGAACCACAAACGGCAAGAATCATCAAAACATTGGTTTTTTAAAGCTAAAGTAATTACGCTTAAAGGAATATGTACATATAAGAAAGACGAGTGACGTGTAAAAATGTGAGAATCATTAGACTCCGTACCGAATTGATACAAGTCATAGTAACAACAGACCATAATAGAAATTTATTATACCATTATGTTTATATGCAACTTACTTTCATATATTCGTAAGTATTTGTTCATGACAGAGTTATTCTTTATACCATTGAATCATTTAAATGAGGCTGTTTTTATATTAATTTTCGTATTATGTTTGTCTCTCGATATTTTAATAATGCTTGTGACGCAAAAACTATGGTAAATATTTCGTTAATTACGTACAAAATCGATTATAAACAAACTACACTACTTCGGCAGCTTGCCCACCGCTAGGAGCGCTAGTGTCGCAGCAACTGTCAGTTGGTAACAACTTTTACAGCAGTCAGTGTCGCGACTGTATATGTCAGACTGTGGCTCTTGAATAAGTCAGTTGAGGTTCGGTTCTCGTACAGTGCAGCGAACATGACTTATCAAGCTCTGGTAGCAATTATTATTATTATTATTATTATTAGTGGAAATATTTTCATTGTGTATTAAAACTACGAGAAGAATTTGTTATGATTACGAATGTCACAACTACTGTTAATGGATAAGTTAAAGTAATCTCTTTTTGTACCATTATAATTAGTATTTATTGTTAATTTTGGAACAATAGAGACTTTAGTAATGAAGTATCGTAGAGCATTTTACTGTAGTGTGTAGTAAAATCCATTCCCTACCTTCGATGATTTTTTTAATGAATTCTTTGGTGTGCTTTTACAAAGATTATCAAAAGAATTATCGTGATCGTACAGTGCATGTGGTGGCTTATTAATGCATTCAATTTGCAGTAAAGAGAAGTTCATTAACAGATATTGATGAGATGATAGTTGCATGACAAAACGAGCGCTTCCGTGTGCACAGGCCATAAATACTTTTTTGGGGATTGTCAATGTCAGGAGTGATAATATAGTATACAGTACTATTCAGTATTCAGGTACTTTTCTCAAGTTAAATTTTTCCCCCAGATTCGTCATTTGAGGATTAAATACTTTTAATGCAATTTATTAAAATCTTAAATAACAATTTTATACTTTCTTTCTGCCGGCCGCGGTGGCCGAGGGGACTGAGGCGCGCCAGTCACGGTCTGCACGGCCACTACGGTCGGGGGTTTGAATCCCCCCTCGGGCATGGATATTTGTGCCGTCCTTGGTGTTAGCTAGTTCATAAGTAGTTTGTAAGTTTAGGGACTGATGACCCCGTAGTTAAGTCCCATAAGCTGTACAAACATTTGAACATTTGAACATTATACTTTCTCTCTGTCATGCTACCAGAAATCTTAAAGATGCTCGATGATGACATAATTGACTAAGTAATCACAGACTGTCACAGAACGATCAAACTGACATAATAATTAAAAATAATTTAATTATATCACACATAACGATATTATTTCAGTTTCTTTCGCAGTTAAATAGGTAATGTTCACAGTCGGCTTACATTCAACCTTTTGTAGCTTGTGCTTTGACTTACGATATTTAGAAAAACAATTCTGAAATCAGTAACTGACATTCTGCCCATACAAACTCGATCATAATAACAGTGCCATTAGTTTATCATATTTCTACAGTAATTGTTGCAGGCCTGATGAGATGTGATTGTTGAAATTAACATTGACTGCATTCAATTAGTAGCATTTAACTTAAGCAGTGACAGTTTTAAGGTAATAAAGTTTTACTTCTACAGTCACGCATTTCGGCCAAGTGATATGAATTTAAGGTATTTTTTCCAGTTCAAGTAATTCTCCTATCCCCGTACAATGCATGATAATAGTCATAGTTCCGGAGAAGTTTTCTAGGCGTGTAACAGTACGTAAAATTCTCCGGACTTCTGTTGAAAGCTTAGTACTCCTACGTTTCCGACTAAGAACAGCTCCAGTTAGAAGGGTTGAGGCCAACTACAATTATTTAAAAATACTGAGATTTTTTCTGTTTAACTACAAATTAGGGTCAATTGTTTGTAAGCCTTTGTTTGAATGCTGTGGGAGTACAAGTCGCTAATCATGTCAGTGTAAGTATTTGTTCAAAAAATTTCAAATGGTTGTTAAGCTGACTGCGGGGTCATCAGTCCCTAAACTTACAAACTAACTATACTAAAGACAACACAGATATCCATGTCTGAGAGAAGATTCAAACTCCCGACGGGGAACGGCCTCACGTTTCGCAGCATAGCGCCTCAATGCGCTCGGCCGCTCCGCTGTGGCAATATTTGTTCAATCATCGGTTGTGGGCAGATTTTTATTTCCGAATAAAGTTCCTTCCAAAGGACAATTCCAAGCTTTGGCTAAGTTTAATTCACACTATCATTGACTGGGCATTAAAACTTTATCGCTTTCCCTCTTTGGATCCAAAAGTGAAATAATTTTGTCATAAACGCAGTGAGGAAACATCAAAGATGCATTCGATGGAGACTGAAAATCAAATATGCCTATTACTGTATGTTACATATCAATGATATTGCGTATCATCAAGATTAGAATATTGTAGCACAACAGAAAACAATTTAATTTGCTAATCCCGTCGGACATTCGAGTCCTCCCTCGAGCTTGTGTGTGTGTGTGTGTGTGTGTGTGTGTGTGTGTGTGTGGTTGGCCCTTAGGATTTGAACAGTTTGAACCTACTGCAGAACAATACCTACCTCGTCATGCAAGGAGCAGCCCACTACACATACAGGTTTCTTTTTTATAATGTCTTAATACGTTTACTTCTTTACAATAGCATAATACGTTATATTTCCTGTCAGTCTTGACAATTACAGTGTACCACGCAGATTTTGTTGTTGTTTGCTCTATACAAGGATTAACTTCGTTAATGTCAGTCGCATAATTTTACTTTTGTTAGAAGCGGGAAGCATTTGGGTAGAAAACGTGGTATTGTTAGTTAGATTTCTTCTTTCATCATTCCCGCCCTATTCGTTCAACTGTGTCAATGTGTGACGCACATGTTTACATTGCGGCGAGCTACTTTTCAGATCAAAGAATGGAATTTTACTTTATTATATCTGTGCCACAAGTCTGGCTGTTAGCCGTGTTCGTAGGCTACATTACTTTGGCAGTAGGCGTTTCTTGATCAATTATTAATTTGTCTTTTCTATTCATTTTTTTCAGTTACGCCCGTTTACTCGATTTGGGACTCTAACAATTAATAAATGTTCTGCTGCATGTGATACGGAATCTCGCTATTTGGTAAAGTTGCTGAAGTTTTACCATGACTTCTTTTACGCAATTGACTTTCCTAGTAACCCACGGGCGTAAAAAATTTCCGTTCATACTGACACTGACACCTTTCACTTAATTTTGTTCAGACAACAGTTTATTTCTCCTGGGTCTGCAGCATAGTGCAAGTCCTTTAATGACGTAATAGATGTAAGTTTAGTACCAGAATGCTATTAGAATTGCTGTTGCCGCGAGGGAATTGCACCAGGTAACGAATGGCGAGGCCGTTCACGTCGGAGATTGGAGTCCTCCCTCGAGCCATATGTGAGTGTGTGTGTGTGTGTGTGTGTGTGTGTGTGTGTGTGTGTGTGTGGTTTTTGTCTTTATGTTGTATGCATGTCTAGGGACCGATAACTGCAGTAGTTTTGACCATTAGATTTACAAACATTTGAACATTTGAATTGCTTTCAGTGCATTAGTAAGAGGCACAGACATACATTACTAGACTACCAAACTTGTCTCTATGCTGAAACATGATACCGCCATCTTCCTTCACCTTCAGTAAAAAGTTTCCCTATGTTACTACTATAATCTTCTACTAGTTGGTTGAAGCATGCTCTTCATTTGAGCTAATACTTCCACAGTAAATGTATTTAACACATTTATCGTAAAATCGTGTTATTAAAAGAACATGTTACATTCAGTTAAAACAAACTGTATTTATCGAAACAACACTCAGAATAATTAAGATGCTAGTGATCCATGACAACTAGAACAGTACGTCGGTCGTACTATTGAAATAAAAGCCGAAGTTAATCGAAACTGGTAATAGATTAATTAATACAGCAAATAACGCGACTCATTAATGTATGTATCAAAAAACAATGTATAAATCGTGAGAACATTCAAAAGATTAAAGATACGTCTTATCCAGACAAATAGCACTTTCATAACGACCATATTACTGCAAGAAAATCTGGTTACAAATGAATAAAAATAGGAAATCAATGCAACTCATTGCTGTATGTATCTTGCGTTTAATGTACGAAATAAGAGATACATACAACACACTGATCATTACGTCAAAACTTTATAGACGGTATAGTTACGTCATTTCATACGTATTTTAGGTACTGTTTTTTGTAATTACACACACGACTGCTTACACGTTTGCAGTATAGAAATATGGCGGCGAGACTTCAGTGACACCAATGATATTGTATACGGCAGTGCCAGTCTAGTAATATATGTCTGTGGCAATATACCTATTTCAGCCCTATGACTAATAGGCAATATCCATTGTGCATTGCACTGTTTTTTTTTTTCCTTATACGTATAAATGATGATGATCGTAGTGTCAAATAAGCCTATTGCTAATATATCAAAAGAAAAGGGGAAAAAATAACGAACCTAACATATCCATTAATACCTAATCGAATACAAGGAGCGCATACTACACTACACTATATGATCTACCAGTGGCGTAACTAGGACTTGGCTTTGGGAGGATAGATCTGCTTGACGAGCAAAATTTTAGTTAGTTTCCAGACAAACTACCATCTACCACTCCCATTGACGAAACTACTTTACTCCCATCCAATGAAAGATTAGGTAAAACACCCCAAGTTTTCAATCTTTACCTTTATCAAATTGCTGTTATACGTTTTTTTTATTTTTTATTTATTTTTTTTTTTGAGGGGTTTCTGGGGGGGGGGGGGGGTTCTATTCGCCTCATCCCCCCTCCCCCCATAGTTACGCCACTGTGATCTACATCTACATGGATACTCTGCAAGTCACATTGAAGCGCAGGGCAGCGGGTTCATCGCACAACTTTTACGATATTTCCATTCTGTAACAGCTCGTGGGAAAAAGGAACACCGAAACCTTTCTGTTTTCGATATGATTTCTCTTATTTTATAATGATGATCATGTCTTCCTACGTATCTCGGTGTTAACAATATACCTTCGCACAGGGCCGGCGCAAGGCACGTGCGAAACGTGCGGCCGCACAGGGCGGCACTTTCCGGGGGCGGCAAATCTGCTGTCCCCCCATTTTATTCTGTAGTACAAACTCAACATTCATTCCCAAGAGAGGATTCGAAACCAAACCTCGGAAGGAGGGCTTCGGAAACTGTGGCATGGCGTCTCGACTACATGCCGGCCGCCCCTGTTGAACAAAGCGAGGGAGGAGGGCTAATTTCTTCCTTGCCACTGTGGCAGCGCCGTCGTGTTTACGCCGAAAGGGAAGCAGTCTGGCGCACACGCCAGTATTCTTATGAGTGGAGCGCTGACAGCGTGTTACGCGTCGTGCGTTTACTCACAACTAATTTTCAGGAGACGAAATCGAATTTGGAAATTCGAATGCAATGCTCGATACTGTGGTTACATGTTAAGCCTGAAGCAATTTGGCTAAGTCCTTCAATGGCAGATGAGTGTTTTATTCGTCCCGCGCTATGGAAAAACATTTGTTGATCATTACTACAGTCAAACATGTTCAACACCTACAATGGCTAGAAGTATTCCGAATGGATAAATACGCTGTGAGTAATTACAAGGGATAAAGACATTGATAGTAAGCCTGGCATAAGTTGGGTTTCGACGTATTTTTGAAAATGTTTGCTATCTGTTTCTGAGTGATAGACGTTTTGGTTTTTGAGCCCTGAAACACCTGTCTCTGCCTGCATGAACACAATTAAACTCTGACCCGCACTTTTGTGTGACAATACTACTCACACACTATCACTTTGCCAACATTTATTTACCGTAAAATGCGTGTCAATCCACGTTTCGTCTAAGTAAACTACTGGTCGCTTTCATTCTGATGAAGACCTGAGAAAGTATGGTCTTTTAACAACAATGCCCTCTCGTCCGCGCAAAACAAAACGTTAATTCCGACACCTTGTGAAACGAAAATCCATAGACAGAACATTGATTATAAGGGTTTTCTTGTTAGCTATGAAGCTCATTTCCGTTTGACAAAAGTTGTGCAGTTTTCGCAAAGTCCGTATTTCTTTCTGTTGTTCCTAATGCTATAAAAATTACTGCCTGATAATACATTTATCCGTATCATCGGTCACGTACTTATTGTGAGCTTCTTGCTTCATCTACTTGGGCGCTAGTTTAACTGTAGCCTCTTTGTACCTCGTCACGTGACCTAGTTCCTGGTGGCACTGCCGCGTCACCACTTCGCCTTTCCAGACAATAGGTATTGTTGCGTTCTCTACAACGAAAACTACAGAAATCGTATCGATAGTTGGCTGAGAGAGTCAAGATTGGTCAGAAGCACTTTCATTGCGTTTCACAAGAACTGAAGAATTGATGCGTCCGAATTTCTTGCAACGTGAGATGTAATAGGTAAGTACTTTTCATATAAACTACAATTAGTATTGCTCATGCACGTTACTCATAAGTTAGAATTTTTCTCCTTCAAGAACGCAGAATAGGAAAATTTATTTTTCTTATGATCTGTTACTTAAAAAATTGGCAACTCGGCAAATAAGCACGCGTAGTCTCAATAGCTAGAACGAAAATAAGGCGCAGAAAAGTGACGTGATACTGTGATGACTAATTTGTTACCCCTTATTCCATAATCAGACACGACAAAACTGACACATGCAAATTACGACAGCGCAGTGAGTTAATATATTTCGACTAGCATCAGTACCCGTCGATTCCTGAGTGTGTATTTATTGCATTATTATGTTACCCCATCTCCTTATACTTCCTCTCTCCATTGTCTTCCTCCCCACTCTATGGCCGTTTCAACTGCTTGTATTTTCCAGATCTTCATAGATTTCGGGTACAGTGTGGCTATTCTCAATGCTCTGAGTTATGTTTACATCTATACCGTCGTGCTGAACGTAACTGTCAACATGACGGCTTAGATGTAAGCAGATATTAAAAGCTTTGAAACTGGCCACTCAGTGGCCGAAACCGAGGTAGATCTGAAAAGTAAGTACAAAAATTGCGATTGATTGCTGACTTTTCCTACAGATTTAGTGAAATAAAATTTTACAAACGTTTGGTTACGACTGTGTATCTTAAACTGTGATAATACTCTTCGCTCAACTCCAGAAAGGAAAGACGTAAGAAAGAGAGAGACAATTGTGTTCGTTCCACTTGATATATATTTATTCTTATCTCAGGCTAAGGTTAATCACTGAATTACTTTGGCATTTTATTGTTTTATCTGAAAATTTCATGAATATTATACCAAACCACAAGGCGAAACACACCTGAAATGTAAAACGGTTTTGTTCTACCTTATCGACTACAGTAACCATCGCTGTCGACTGCTTCCAATAGATTGTAGGTGGGACTGCAAGACGGGAAGAAGAGAGAGAGATGGATAGAGGGGAGGGAAAGAGATTGGAAACAATACCTGAGATAATTTATCTGGTCGAGCAGCCTTTCCTTCCAGTATTACATAAAACACTGGCTTAATTAATAATTCATAACTGTCGTCCTCACTGATTCCGTAAGGGATCTTAATGGACTAACGGTTAAATATTGAATATTGGAACAGAATTAATATCTCATTTCACACCCATTCCATCTTAGACTTCTGACTTTTTTAACCGCTCGCTTTCACTTTCCGAGAAGCAGAAACGTTTAAAATTCCATGGTGTCCTGTTCACGTAATTTACGAGTACGCCAGTCTTCACGATCCAACGCCCTAAGAAATCAAGCTGCCTGTACTTAATAGTGATGTCGATCAATTTCTTTTTTCCAGGAAGAGTTAAGTAGTGCTGTTAGTCTTTAGTCCTATGTGTGTACCACAATCCGTATCATATGTTTATCTTCGCTGTAAGCTCCCATTTTCTATTCCTCATTCTTTTCCACATTCTTGCTAAAATCACACTGCAAATAGAATTTGATTAGCTTTCAGTAACTGCTTTTGTGAATGTCTTAAAGTCAACCGCAGCGGAAAAGCCGTGCGCAGTAAAGCGCCTTGCTGCGATGCGCACGGCCGTTCGCCGTGGGAGGTTCGAATCCTCCTTCGGGCATCGGTATGTGTATATTGTTCTTAGGTAAGTTAGATTAAGTAGTTAGTAAGTTTATGGACCGATTATCAGTGCAGTTAGGTCCCATAACTTTACAAACATCTGAACATTTCTTAAAGTCAGATGAAATACGATCACATCGAAAAAAAAAAAAAAAAACAAAAAAAAAACAAAAAAAAAAAACAAAAAAAAACAAAAAAAATAAAAAATAAAAACAAAAAACTCAAATGTTTGTAAATCTATCGGACCAAACATCGTGGCCATCAGTCCAAGGCTTACAAATTACTTAAACTAAGGTAAACTAGCCTAAGGACAACGCACACACACCCATGCCCTAGGAAGGACTGGAACCTCCGATGGCAAGCAACCGCGCGCTCCGCTGCGAGGCGCCTTAGACCGCTCGGCTACACCACCGCAGTCAACAACATCGCATCAGAGCGGCTTCCATCAGACACTTTGCGTTTCGAACTCATATATATATATATATATATATATATATATATATATATATATATATATATGAGTGTTATCTATAGCGCTCGTTGGTTTT
Source organism: Locusta migratoria (assembly GCA_026315105.1). Taxonomy (NCBI): domain Eukaryota; kingdom Metazoa; phylum Arthropoda; class Insecta; order Orthoptera; family Acrididae; genus Locusta; species Locusta migratoria. The sequence goes on from CM048750.1 coordinate 159,440,712, forward strand.
TGTAGACAGACCAGCAACACATCAGTGAGCTTGTTTGGTCGTATTTTATTATATGTTGGAACTTTACATAAGGGGTAACTATGTGGCTATAGTTGCTAGATATTGCTCCTGAAACATCATAGTGAGTAATGAAACGTAACGTGGTCATTTTTCATTTTTTATTGTTTTGTTGTGTTCCATGAGATTTTTTAATCATAACTTAAGACACCACTCAGTGGACACACCTAAAAAAAAAAAAAAAAAAAAAAAAAATCGGGGCCCTCTTCGAAATAAATTTTCGGGGCCTCCACCCAAATACATTATAGGTCTTATTTACAAATAAAACTACAAAAAATACGAGAAGATTAATCATAAGTCAAAATATATATTATAAAAATGATTATCTCAACTACTGGTGCACACCTTGTAGAGCTCTCAGCGCCTACAGTTTTGTGAAGTGACGCCACACTTAAAGTAAGTCCACATATCCAGTTCTCCTACGTTTAATAGTGAAACATTTTTTACATCGTTTGAAAAATAATCTTTCTGCTGTAGAAGAAGTAACTGACACAGTCTAGCTGAGGAACTGTGCATACATTGGGGAGACTAACGTCAACAAACAAATATTTTGCGAAATCTTCAATTGAAAGGAGGTTTTATTTCTTTCCAAATTCTTTCTAAATAAGTCTTTTGAGACAATTACGTTCATTTGTAAGACCAAAAAAATATTAACAGAAACATTGAAAACCGTGACTTCAAAGAACTTAAACGAATCTACAATTCTCTGATCTGAAGAATGCTCATCAAAACATTTTTCCAGTTTATGGGTACGTTTCGAGATTAATTTTGTATCAGTACTCCAAGCTTTCGCTAATAATTCTTTCGCTTCTTCCAATTCCGTTCCAGAGTTTTGTCGTAAGCTGATTACATTTGTATTAGCTGTTTGAAGCAGTTAAGAAGCGTTCTATATATCGGCACTAAGGAAGTGCAGTAAGTTTGAAAGTAAATAAATATTGTTCAAAACCGTACTTTGAAATACGAGAGTCAGGACGAAATCAAAAGTTTCCATACTGTTTTCCTAATGTCTTCCTCCACTCTGAGTTCTTCTTACTGTATGAAATTCTCCATCACTGATAACAATGAATCAAATCAGGAAGAGCATTTAGTTCGACTCAGCTTCTTCAGATCATGGTAACTTAACTGTAAGCTGCAATAGTTTCATTTATTTGTTGCCATAGAACGACAGAGCCACTGAAGTAAATATCAATATACTGTACTTTATCGTGAAATTTTTGCAGTTCCACTGAATGCATTCAATACCAAATTTAAATTGCGTCTTGAAGAATGCAAAAATTCATCATTAGGGACTACAGACCAGAATATTTGCCACTCACAGACACAGCACCGTCGTATCCTTGACCTGTGCACTTATCCAGTTGCATGTCCATCTTCCACAAATCATTTATTATTGCCTTTCCAAAACTCTCAGCATCACGGCCTCTTACGTTAGGAAATCCTAAAAATGATTATTTTATTTCAAATTCCTTACTATGTGATTTGCTTAAATCTACGAGCAAATATGAGTATCTTACAACATTACTAAGTTGGTCGTTTATTGTTACACTGGATTTTGTGTCTATAATAAGCGAAAAGAATGGCTGCCATTTATTCTCACAGACGATATACTCTAAAACCCAATTTAACAGTTGCATCATCTCATTTTAAATTCTCGACTAAAATATTTATTTATTTATTTTTAATTTGAAAGATGTGCATTTAAAGAGATTTACATTTAGAGAGGAGATTTATTATGTTTCAGAAACTTCCACTCTCTGCCGTTATTTCGCATTCGCCATGGCCGCGGAAAGAAACGACAAGGAGCTAATGTTCTCGTTAAATTAGTATTCTAAAAATGATGGCTTTCAAAAATTACGCTTTCATTGAAAACGGTAGTTACCGTTTTCACTTGTTACCATTTGTTGTAAGCATAACAGGTATTTAGATGTGTAATGCAGGTGTCGTGTACTTCTATTTTCTTGCTTAGGCCGTGCCAAACATCAATTTGTCCATCACATCACTCATTGCGCAATAAACAGCATTTAATGTAGGAGCTCAGCATAACCAAAATCGTTCCCTTAGTGTCCCAAGGGAAAAGCTCCCGTGGCTCGCACAAGTTGCTATTAATAATTTTTATTCTGGTTTCGTAATTCAGAATTCTTCAAAATAAACCTATATCAGTACTAAAAATATGTTTACTCGTTATCTTAAAGCTGAGAGGAACACTCTTTAGATTTTTAAACGGTTTCTGTTACTTGCAGTACGTATTCGCATTTATTTTTATCCTTAAAATCAAGGCAATATTTATTTTATAGTCTGTATGTTATCCTTTAAGGAATTATACACCCTCAGAACGTTCTCCAGTTTTGTTTTTGCAATTGAATTAAATTACTTTTTCAACTTTTATATCGACAAACCTTTGTCCCATTTCACTTTCCTAAATAATATTTCTGATCTAGTCTTTAAGCTCAATGCTGGATGCTTGCGTCTATTTTCATTGCCTGTTTAGCTTCTTTCTCTCGGCATGTTTTTAATTTTCACTGACCTGTATTCAGACATTGTTGTTCCACCTTAATGAGAATGTTTAAGAGCAGTATATATATTCTCATATAAGTAATATGAACAGTTGAAAGTAGGCCACTACACGTAATAAAAGCTTAATTCTGGTAGGAGGTAGTCAGATAAGAAATTACTGTTATAAAAAAGCTTAATTCTAGCAATAAAATTAGCAAATGATCCGTGTAAGCTGCCGTCTACTCGCTGCTGCAAAACCTTGTTCCCTGGCCTACATTGAGAACTGACTTGGTTCAAATTACTCTAATAACAGGAAGTTAATGATACAGTGGCCAATATACATAGCAGCTCACACGAAATTACACACAGGAATTAATAAACAAGCCACCACAATTAAGGTTATTTCACAAAGGTGGCTAAAGAAAAACATTTATGGCGCAACGGAACTTAAACATAAAAAATTGCATCTGAGCTTGTTCTCAGCATTGGTGAAAACAATATTAAATAAAAAACGGGGAAGGTGCTCGAAAACTACTATTTATAGGCAAGGCAAAATTATACTGAACTTGTTTATTCAGGTCGAATGCAAGCAAAATGCGGAACCAATTTTGTTAATACAATAAAAACGCACCCCACTGAAATAATGTATTTACGTTAACCTATCTTACACAGACGATGCCCACCACTGAATTTCATATAAATTACACAGAACTTAACGCTACTGGGGGATGATTTATAAACAATGCTCACTCGCTCACACACACGCGATGCAACAGCGAAACTCACCAAAATCAGCGTGCTGAAGCGAGGCAGAAGCAGGCGCCGCTATCGTAGGCAAAATTCAGCAAAACCCGGAGGTACCACACAACACAATATACAATGTTACTGTGAAGATGGCTCTGGTCTGTCGTGCCTGATTAGAGATGGTGCGTGAGTATAGCAAAGTTAAGTTGCATTTAGATTAGACCGCGAGCAAACACGCTAACGGCGACACATGGCTAAGTTACATTTTCAAACTCCACTGAAGATGAAGTGGTTAAAAATCAGATTCTTACACAAAATCACGGCGGATTCTTAAGTTGCAATGTGAGAGTAAACTATCTAGGCACTGGTTTCATGAGAAGTGGTGTGAGTACAGGTGACTAGCTGCAAACACCTGAAGTCGGAGTTCGGACCCATGTGGTTCCGAAAACCGATAAAAATGTATAAATTCCATTTCCAAAAAATAAAGAAAATTAACTACGCCATGCAACCCCTAGAACTGCGTAAAATTTCATAAGGAAGCTACTGAAATGCAGCAACATGCGATTGGGAGCGTTCACAGAGACGGAATAAGTCCGGTCTCAAAACCGGAAAAAGTGAAATACTTACAAAAGTCGGAAAAATAAAAATAAAAACTATGGCATGCAACCCATAGAAATGTTTAGAATTTCATAAGCAAGCTATTGAAGGAGGTTGTACTAGGCTCGGAGAGAATTACTAACAATGACTGACTGCATACTACAAGTTCTGAGAAGAAACAGCGAAATTGGTTATACGTGGGGAGAGAAGATCGCAAAATGTGGAAATAAAAAGGATATATGCATAGTTACTTGCCTGATGGGCATGGAACAAACAATAATGGAAGCTGAAGGCTTTGTTTTAAGAACCAACCACATGGAACGCACATATCACTGACAGAAGGAAATGATAAGAAGGATTTTTACATGCACTGTACAAAAATGAACATATCGTCAGTTAGGAATCGGGCCTCACAAGGCTAGAAGAATTTACACGGACTTCGTACACCGCCACATAATCGAAAAAGGTTTTCATAAACCAGGCCATTATCAAACTGCAACTAGTAACACATACCCCATTATTATCTGTTGGTAATCACTGAATTGAAAAACTAGAACACATTTCCGCACACGATCGGAAGGAATATTCCAAAAAATTAATCTAAGTTCATGAGTCTAAATTAAACATGCTAGACAATGAATAGCTACCATCTCCGTAGGCACAAGACCAGAACCAATATTACCTCACCGTAGTCAGAGCACAAAGTGAAGTCGAGCGGCCAGGAACCGCAGGAAAGCTATCGGTAACTGGAAAATCCAAGAAAACTGCATTGGTGGGGAGAGATGATCCCGTGACTCGCCCTGGAGAAGGCTCTTCGACTGGCTCGTAACCAAAAGGTGTAGAAACCTCTTTGGTCGCATCGCCCTGGAGAAGGCTCTTCGACTGGATCGTAACCAAAGAGGTTTCTACCAAAAGGTGTAGAAACCTCTTTGGTCGCATCAGCAGCTTGGATTGGTAACGACTATCTATCGACTCTGAGCCAGAGAGAACCATGCAAAGCGAGCTATTACCATCCACATTCAGATAGCCATTAGATCCTCGCACATCCACTTAAGAGTAAAACAAGTTCACATTCTCACATGGACAATAACAAATTATTAAAATAACAAAATCCTAGCAATATCAACTAACATTTCAGAAACTAATATTTTAAAACATGAAATAAAAATGTTATTCTTCATGCCTTGAAAAGAGTGGGGTTCTAGTTTTAAGAAAATGCTAATCTAGCGACCTCAAATAAATTACAGTTTTATAAAAAAATATATGGAAGACTTTCACAGTTAACAGAAGACCCATTGTCAACACGAATTCAAAAAGTATTGTTCTTTTGGAACACACTTAGTTCTCACTTGATTTGATGAGTGCTGTACAAGGGATATCAAATACATTCCGTATTTCGAGATTTTTGGAAGGCTTTTGACGCTGTACCTCTCAAGCGTCCTCTGATCAAATTGCGTGCTTACGTAATATCGTCATAGTTGTGCGATTGGATTCGTGATTTTCTGTCAAACAGGACACAGTACATTGTAACTGACGGTATGTCTCGAATAGAACGGAAGTGATATCTGTCGCTCCACAGGGAATTTTTATAGGGCTCCTACTGTTCCTTATTTTTATAAACGATTTAGGAGACATTCTGAGTAGCTCTCTTAGGCTGTTCGTGGATGATGATGTCGTTTATCGATTAGTAAAGTCACCAGAAGATCAAAAGTAACTGCAAAATAATTTAAATACTATATCATCATGATGCAAAAACTGGCAATTGTCCCTTAATAATGAAAATTGCGAGGTCATCCTGTATGACCACTAAAAATCTATTAAACTTCAGCTACATGATAAATCAGTCTAATCTACAGGCCGTCAATTCAACTAAATTCCTAGTAGTAACGATTACGAAAAACGTAAATTGGAAAGAACACATAGAAAATATTGTAGGGAAGGCGAACAGAAGACTACGTTTCATTGGCAGAACATTTATAAGATGCAACTGCACTACACTTCGTCTTATTTTGGAGTATTAATGAATTCTGTGGGATCCACACCAGGTGGGACTGACGGCCGATTTAGAGAAAGTTCAGAGAAGGACAGCTCGTTTTGTATTATTGCGATATAGGGGAGAGGATGTCACGAAAATGAAGCAAGATTTGGCATGGAAACCGTTAAAAGAAAGGCGTTATTTGTTGCGGTGAGATCTATTTGCAAAATTTCTTTCACCGATTTTATCTTCAGAATAAGAATATTATATTTTGTAAGCTCCTCTTACATAGGGAGACATAATCATCATAATCACATCAGAGAAATCACATAGAAAACCCGGGAGCTATTAGGGTTCTGAACTATAGAGTAATATCATAAGAGTGTTTCTATGAACCCTCTGTCATGCACTTCAATGTGACTTGCAGAGTAGGTGTAGATGTATGTTCTGTAGTGATGCAAGTACAGCTTAGATGAAGAGTAAAGTATACCTGACATTTTAGTGAACTCGAATGACCGAGTCGCTTTCCATTGGTAATTAATTTGGGCAGCACGGTGTCGTACACGAATGCAGTAAAATATATAAATAAAAGTCACTACTGTTAACAGTCAACACCAGTTCAAAGAAATCCATAATAACGAAGCACTAGCACACATATCCTCATTGATGACAGGTCATAAATAAGAAGATCGCTGTAGGGAGATTTCGGCCTAACGTTGCGATGATGAGTCATTCATTTCAACTGTCAGTTAGTCACTCGAAACAATGCCTTTTATTTATAGATATTAAGCGTTGCAATCTGTTGTAATCTCTCTGGAAGGTGATCTATTCAGTGTCCCCTGTTAGTATATACTGAGTATTATTAAGCGGAGCGCTACGGAATTGCTTACAAAATTGCTTACTTAGTCGGACGACTGGGAGGACAACCTCGCTACTCAACGAATTGATGCACGATGAATACAACGGCTTCGTGAGGGGAGGAGGAGGAGATTGAAGATGGATGGAGGAAAGGGATTAAATAGAGGGAGGACAAAGAGGTGGATTGTGGGGAAGTAGGCGATAGACATAGCGAATGGGAAATAGGTGGAAAGATGGAGAAAACACTAGCTCATTTTTTATAATTTTCGTTTCACATAGCCACAGTAGCCTAACGAACGATATTGACATGACTGAAGCATTTTCCCATGATTTTATGTTCACATTGTGACGAATGGTCAGCTGTTACTAACGACGCGAAAGGCCTGCACTTACAAAATAATTACTTCTGGTTCTTCCAGCTATACTACCTGAAAGACTCTTGAATGTGGTAATTTCAAGATCTATCTGGAGAGTGTCAACTTTTTGTCTTCCCAAAATCAAACACAATCCTTATAAAATTTCTATACTTGTTCTCGCACACGAAATCACAATTTTTTTCTCTTTTGCAGAAGACACGAGTAGTTTACACTTTGTCGTCAATCTACCAATTCATAGCTTGTTATGGTAAACGACGATCCATACTCCACAAAGCGCTCTTAAGCTTGTTCTACACGGGAAGTAAGAGCTTACAAGATTACCCAAGGTGCATCACTTGAGCCTGCCGCGTCCCGTGTAGACGCGTCCACTTGCACAAGATGCACGCACACGATCGCTAGTAGACGGAATAGGATTGATTCCATTCTCGCGTGTATGAAGTCTTTCGCGCATGCGTAGACGACCGAGTGGGGAACCAAGCTGACGATCGTCCGGCCCAAACCACTGATGAGAAAAACTTGAAATTTTCAGAGGATGTTGATCGTACACCGTTGGCGTCGTTTAATAAGCGAACTTTCGATATTCTGTTCCCAAGAGGGGTGAAATAGGGGATGAAAAGATTTTCAAAGATGCTGCTATTAAGCCAGTTTCAAGCCTGAACTACAAAACTTTGTATTTGGAGTCTTGGTTACAATTAAAGAAGTACATGTATATTTCCCCTCCCCCTCTTCGTCATTGCCGACCCTTCCTGTATCTCGTTTTAGAAATCTAAATTAGAACCATGTTCAAAACCTTATATCTCCGAAACTTCTTGACCGAATTCTTTGGAATAGTGATACTAATACTACTGGATTACGCGCATGTTTTTACATACCTATTTTAAACTACGATTAGGCGAAGCTGAAAATTTGTGACGGGCAGAGATCCTTTCGCTAGTGGGGAGGGATGGGCAAGATTGTAGCCCTTACTCTTACGGGAATTAGTTTCATAACTACGAATTTGAGTACTGTGGGCAGGGTGAAACTGGGAATTTGTATCTGACGGGAGGCGTGCTTAGGTAGTCCTTGCAGATGCTGTGATCACTGTGTCCCCAGTGGTGTAGGGGTCAGTGCAACTGCCAAAAATCAGAAGACCCGGGTTCGAATCCCAGCTGGGTACACTTTTTCAGCTTCGTCCAATCACCGTTGATGTCATATATTCTGGGAATATAAAATATATCTAATTTTAGACTGAAAGTCTGCAATCTTCGTTGTAAAATTTTAATAATGATTTTAAAAATGCTGGAGATTGCTTGAATAATCAAAAATGTTATCAGTAGATCATTTATTTTCAGTTCACAACATGTTTTGAGCGTAGCCGATCATCTGATGATCGATATTATTAGATTTGATGTATTCAAATTTGTCATATAAAATACTATTCATATGATTTATTTTTATTAATTGTAATTTAATATTTATTCTTATTTGTCAATCATATCAACAGCATTTTATATGACAAATTTGAATACATCAAATCTAAATTTATATAATATCGATCACCAGATTGTGGGCTACGCCTGAAACATGTTGTGAACTGAAAATAAATAATCTACTGATAACATCTTTTGATTATTCAAGCAATCTCCAGGCTTCTTAAATCATTATTTAAAAAAAAATATATAAAATATATATCATACACGAATTTATATAAATTTTAAAATGTGGAAAAGTTGTTGCCAAAAACCACAAAAGTGTCATATATATGTTATGTGTAATATACTAAATAAGTATCGAAAAATCTTCCTGTGTTACAGTGCCATGTAGTAACAAAATTGCTCAATCGGTGAAGAACTTTTTGAGATTTTCAAACACACACAAACCAACACAACATTTTTATACATAGAGATGATATAGGTAATAAATTGTTAATTTAATTATTGTTTTCTATCATAGTAATTTTTAAGCTTGTGAAAATTTTAGCGATTATGAGAGAGCATTTTTGCCAGTGGTTTTCTGGCGGTTTTTGCACTTGTAACTGGTGGCCAACTCATTTCAACTGTTGGCAACACTGGTCGCCCTTGCACGTCCCCTATAGAAAAGGGCTCTAGGGAAGCCAAACTCAGTGGTCCCGGAGAGAGTTGGCATATTTGCAGAGCGCGTATCGGCCGCAGCCGCGGATTACCGATTCGGCGCGCGCGCCAATGGCGTCTTAATTCGAAAAAGTGATCGCGGGGCAATTTATCCGGCCAGTCAGGCGCGCGGGCGATCCCGAATGCCCGGCGCGTCAGGCAATTTGGCGGTTAAATATTCGGCCGCGGCGCCGCCTTTCTCTCCGCTCGGTCGCGGGCGATTACCGGGGCGGCCCACGGGCCGAGGGCTCGGTAACCGGCCGGTCGCTCGGTAATTTTCAATTTGTAGGGCGCGCCAGCCGCCCACCGCCGGCCGCGGAGACCACTGGAGCGCGACCGGCGCCCGCGCTAATGATTGTGTTAGGGGACACGGCTCTGCAGATGACAGGTGGAAGGTAAACCTGCGGCAGCTGACCGGCGACCGGACCTAATGCGCGCACTCAGACTTCGATTTGTTTCACATAAATGAGATCGACCTACGAGGAAAAGCTAAGTATAGATGTGCGAACCGAACAAGGAGCTGTGTAATGCTACCTGGGATCCTTAATATAAACTACATGATCAGAAGTATCCGGAAACCTTACTGAAAATAACTACGTTGCGCCTTCCCTCGGTAAGGCTGGAATTCAGTATGGTGTTGGCCCACTCTTAACCTCGATGACAGCTTCGACTTTTCCAGGCATAGTCTACGTTAAATCAGGTGCTAGACGGTTTCTTAGGAAATGACAGCCGAAAATGTTCAAATGTTTGTCAAGCTAATGAGACTTAACTGTGTGGTGATCAGTCCCTAAACTTTACTTACGAACTTCCTTATATAGCACAAACATCAATGCCCGAGGAGGATTCGAACCCCCGACGTGGAGTGGCTTCGTGCATCGGAACATAGCGCCTCAATACGCTTGGCCACTCCCCCGCATTGAATAGCAGCCCATTCTTCACGGAGTTCTGCACCGACAAGGAGACCACATGGGTATCTGATTTCATATTTTATATATATTTGTGGTATGTGAAATTCAGAACTTAAATAAGAGTCAGCCAAAGCCAGTCGGCCGCGGTGGCCGAGGGGACTGAGGCCCTCCAGTCACGCTCTGCACGTCCACTACGGTCGGCGGTTCGAATCCTCCCTCGGGCAAGGATATTTGTGACGTCCTTAGTATTAGCTAGTTCATAAGTAGTTTGTAAGTTTAGGGACTGATGACCCCGTAGTTAAGTCCCATAACCTATACAGACATACAAAAGCCAAAGCCATTCGACGAAACTCTCACAAATTCTCGATAAAATGTGACTTTGAGGTTTTTCAAAGTAAGTACCAATAATTAAAACGGTTAAAGTATCAGCCGGTGTAGCTTATGTGGTAGCATTCTGGCATCACAACCATATATATATATATATATATATATATATATATATATATATATATATATATATCCCAATGGGATTCGAACCACCGTCTATGGTTGTGATGCCAGACTACGGGGTCATCAGTCCCTAAACTTGCAAACTACTTATAAACTGAAACTTCCTGGCAGATTAAAATTGCGTGCCGGAACCGGGACTCGAACCTGGGACCTTTGCCTTTCGCGGGCAAGCGCACTACCGACTGTGCTATCCCAACACGACTCACGATGCCGCCTCACAACTTTACTTCTGCCAGTACCTCGCCTCCTACTTATAAACTAGCTAATACGAGGCGCGTCCAGAAAGTAAGTTCCGTTTCAATTTACCTCCGCTGCAGCGCTGTGATTGCAGTTCCGCACATGCGCTGTAGACGATGTGTATCAAGAAGAAGAACGTGCGTCATTTGGAGATCGCTGTCAGTTACGTACGCTTTGTTGTGCTTGTTTGAAATGTCGGCGTTGATTGAAAATCCCGTCGCCTGTGATACCAGGTCGGTGATTCGGTTTCTGAATGCTAGGAAAGTGAAACCAAGTGAAATTTATCGGCAAATTTGCGATGTTACTGGCCAAATGCGATGAGTGATTCGATGGTGAGAAGATGGGTCCGACAGTTCAATGGCGTAGTGATGTGCACGAAGTGGGCGTCCAATTTGGTTACAGAAGAACTGGTTCACGCGATTGATGACAAGATCCAGGAAAACCGTAGGTTTACAATTAGTGCATCTCAAGTCTTTCCTTGGCGGTCATCACTTCACCAAGGAGGACGAGCTGAAAGAAACTATTTCCAACTGGTTGAAGACACAGGCGGCAAATTTCTATGAAGAAGGTATACAAAACCTGGTGCCACGCTATGACAAATGCCTGCAAAATTTAGGCAGTTATGTGGAAAAGTAGTTTAAGGGTTGTACAATTTTGTGCAATAAAAATTTCTTCTGTATCTGTGTACAATTTTATTTTATTACCAAATGGAACTTACTTTCTGGACGCGCCTCGTGCTAAGGACGGCACAAATATCCATGGCCTAGAGGGGATTCGAACCCCCGACCGTAGTGGCCGTGCAGACCGTGACTGGCGCGCCGCCGTCCCCTCGGCCACCGCGGCCGGCTTCGTCATACCCACACCCTACCACTGGTCCGCCACATCGAGTACCATGATTCGTCATTACACTCAACGTTTATTCAGTGTTCAATCTTCCAATGTTTACGCTCCTTACACCAAGCAAGGCGTCGTTTGGCATTGTCCTGCGTGTCTAATGCGCAGCCATTCGACCATGAAATCCGTTTTATCATCTCCCGCCTGTCGTAGTATTTGGGGAGGACCCTTATGGAGTTTGAAATTAGGTCTACCGTGGGACGGTCTGGTTGGATGTCAGCTTATTTACCCTGAATGACCCTCTTCAACTGTCAGCCGTGTTAGTTAATAGACGAGGTCGAACTCTACGTTTTCATGCTACAAGTGTCCCTTCACGTTTCCACTTCTCTATCACATGAGAAACATTGGATCTAGGGACGTTTAGTAGAGTGGAAATCTCGCGTACAGACTTCTCTCACTAGTGACACCCAGTCACCTTACCGCGTTAGAAGTCCTTGAGTTCCGTGGAGCGCACCATTCTGCTCTCTCACGACGTCTCATGACTACTGAGGACGCTGATACGGAGTACTTGGCAGTAGGTCGCAGCACAATGCCCCTACTGTGAATAAGATATGTTTTCGGGAAGGGCCGAACATAGAACTTCATACCAAATGCCTGGTGCCTTGCGATAAAACGTCCACCAGTGGGGGTTATTCTCTTAAAACCACAGAATTGATTAAAAAAACCAATCATGTTGAAAACAGATTTTTTGAAATATGTATTTCTGAATCAAAGTAGCAAACAGGTCAAGACACCCATGAAACATTGGTGATTCTACGAAAACCACACACACATGTCTTTCCACCAAAATCGTTGGAGTTGTCAGCTACTTGCGGAATATAACGGTAATCTGCATTAATATGCGTTCCGCACTCCCAGACAACACCACCTCTTTCTTCATACCGATTCTCACTTAACTAGTCGTTACCCGTAAGCTTGTATTTTGATATCGCAACTACAATTTTAAGGTTTTGTTGCGTATCTACAATATATCAAACTCATCTAACCGCTACAGACATGGATAGGGCGAGAAATACATTTTCCAATAAAGTTGCTTTCCACACAAGTTTTTCATACATGTAGAGCTTCTGTTATTATGTTCGATAAATCGGTCTTTTCAAGTGAATATATTGCGGTATTTTAGCGCTTTGGAATCCTTCCGTTTTTATAAGATTCTCACTTAACTGGTCGTTAGCCGTATAACGAGGAGAATTTTTTTCGTTAACTTAACAGCCAGTTTGAGGCCCTTTAACGTCCATAACGGAACATTAACAAACGCATTTCTCTGCTAACGACAAGCTAAAATATTAACTGGAACTTAACGAGACACTGACAAACCGGCCCTTAACGTATTTCTTACCATCTTATATGTTAAAAGAATCTACGAAAACTAAAATCAGCCGGCCAGACCAAACTACCCGGCCGATATCCTTTATTTTTGTTTTAAACGAAAGGTATTCATTCACAGATTTGTTATCAAGTATAAAAATTTACATAACTCTCCCTCCCTTTTTCTATACTCAAACGCGATTTCCTTCCGTATATTTCTTAAGGGGATGTCCTTGTTGTAATCTAAAGTCAGTCGATCAGGCCGTTCTATCCGACCGATTTCCTTTGCTTTAAACGAAAGGTATTCATTCGCAGTTTTGTCATCAGGTATCAATATTAACTTACGTTTCTCCATCCTTTATTTTTATTCAAACGCGGTCTCCTTCTGCCCTTGCACTGAATATTTTAATCGTATCGTTTTACGGTAGCTTCGGTTCTAATAACGCAGTCCTCTTTGACCTAACAACACTCAGCGGATAAAGCTCTTTCATTTGCGCTATTAAACACTTTCACTGATTTATTCTGAAGAAAGCTATGCATGAACATTCAACTTTACTTCCATTTTCCCCAACTTTTTTGTCCCTCCACTAACGATGAGAAGTATTCGCACGTGTTCTCTAGTATTGTCTCAATAGCGTTCGACAATGAAGGACACAAACTCTCGAGTGTGGACGAAAAGCAACAGTGAAAGAGGAAAAGTGTACGTATCATAAGAGATGCAAAAGAATGAGGCTAAAAACGCGTAAACGATTTTGGGATCTGCCTTCCAAAGAGAAAATTTGCTGAAGACTGTATGTAAGTTACAGAAATTAAATTTTCACTCTTCAGTTCAGTGGAATGTGCGCCGATAAGAGTCCGCGAAAGGTCCTGGTGAAATAAAGGCATCTAAGTTTACAAAGATGTTTAGTTGTTTTTTGCTATGTGAAATGTCTCTGAATGAAATCTTCGCCCCCCCCCCCTTCCCCTTTCCCGGCGACAGTGGAAGTCGTCTGTCACGAATGCGAGCAGAGTGGGAAAATTTTTGTTATGAGTAGACGTGTGAAAGGAATTGTAGCATGTTGAAAGGATGAGGATTTATTAATTTTTACTATTTTTGAGATGATGCAAATTCCGATACAATAGTGTGGGTACTAATTATTTTATATGAAGGTAAGATTTTGATTACTATTATTATTGGCGGCGCTTATGTTTGTCCATATCAAACAGACATTGAAGCAGGGTTAAATATCGATTCTTTTCTAAGTTCTTAGAAGTGTTACAAATAAAAAGTTTCCTGTTTTTTTCTGAATTACTTTTATGTCAAGATCAGATGCATAATAGTGTAACAAGATTCCACTTATAATTATTTACTATGCTTTTTTTTAGTTTAGGAATTTTAAGATTCACTTTCATTGAGATGAATTTATCTGTTAAACAGCAAACTGTGTAAAAGTAAATTTGTTTCTTTTGTCAAATGAAGTTTTGTTGAAAATATATGCATTCCTCTAAAGTAATCCTGCAATGTCTGGGCTCAATAATTTTTATAAGTTGGAACCCAGAGTTTTTCAATATTATTGTTTAAGATATTCATTACATTGGTTTTGTAATTAGGTGGTTTCATATTGGCTGCCTGTGACATCCTAGTTAGAATTTTTCTTGCAGGTTTGGTTTCCTTTTTCCTGATAATAGTGTCATTGTCGACATAGTATTTCTGTTGCGAACTGGTAGACGAAAACAGAAACTGGAAAGGGAAAAAAGATTCTGGAAGACTATTACACCTTGCGTACAGACGACTATTATGTGGACAAATAACTCACGTAATTTCAAGAAAGCGACCGCGGTGGAGTGGCCAAGCACATTGAGGCACTATGCTCCGATGCGCGATGCCGTTCCCCGTCGGGGGTTCGACTCCCCTCTTGGGCATGAATGTTTATGTCGTCTTTAGTATAGGGGAGTTTGTATGTTTAGGGACTGATGACCCCGCAGTTGACTCCCTTAAGCTATACAAAAGTTTGAAACATTTTTCAGGAAAGCGGCAAGAGTATATGACCAGTTTAAAAGGAGAGACCAAGGCATCTGCCTGGAACTACGAAGTTCAGATTGAAAGCTAGGAAGTAGCTTTACGCCAAATGGCATTTTTTATAAGTTTCGATGCTAGTTCTAAGAATGAACGTATTAATCACAGCTTACTGGCGACTGAGATTCACATAAAGCAAACAAGGTCGCCATAAATCCAGACGGAGAAACCTCCCTAGCTTGTGAAATGTGAATTCAAATCAGGCAAGAAAATCTTATCAATGATTTGTAGACAATCGCAAAAGGAATTGCTGCCATGCAACGACATTTTCTTAACTTTTATCAGATAATGTACCCTACAAAACATATTAACAACGTCAAAATAGGCTTTAGGTTCAACATATCACATACAAATTCAATATGCGATGCACTTCAGCAACTCATCAGTGTCATAAAAAATGAGAATATAAAAACACTATACACAGTATAAAAAACCCTGACAGTTATATGACGGAAAAGAGATCTGCTATGACACATAAGGCAACTGACCTAAGTCGCATGTATTTCTTGCAGTACCTCCTTCTAGCACAGTGAGGCGTCCTCTTTATTATTAACGACAGCTGTGATACAATATTTTCAAATTTTCAAATGTTAGTTAAGCTTAGGGTCTTAACTGCGCGGTCATCAGTCCCTAAATTTAGTTATGAACTAATTTATACTAAAGACAGCACAAACATCCATGCCCGAGGAAGGATTCGAACCCCCGACGGGGAACGGCCTCGCGCATCGGAGCATAGCGCCTCATTGTGCTCGGCCACTCCGCCGCGGCAAAATTATTTTCCTCGTTCATAATTTAGCAATTGAATCTTTTACAGTGTATCGCTCTCTAGTGCATGAAGGTAAAAAATGTTTAAACAAAGTGACGACGAAGCTCTTACATATCAGAAGTAAGCTTCCAGCGGATCAAATACACGATGAACTTATTCTAATCTAAGATGAGAGCCCACAGAAAGAATGAAACAAAATGATTCAATTTCGAGACTGATATTCTCAGTTTGCAACTGATACGAATCTTCCCGGCAGTTTAAATTATGTGCTGGACCGGGACGGCAAACGTTCTGCCGACTAACTATCCTGGCACTGCACAGGGACAGTCATTGCAGCTCTGTTTCCGCCCGCTCGTCGCCTTCTACCACCCAAAAACAGTAGCGCACTCTCCCTTGCATAGTGAAAATATCATTATGGAAATTATAGATATTGTGGCCATATCGCCACAATATCCTAGCCTCCAAGAGTGCTAATCCTATAAGGCCTTTTCGAAGTCTGATATGGTCTACGTAAAACGTTTATTTAGAGGCTTTGAAACCTCAAGAAGATTTCATGAAAGTTATTAAATTTGTCATAGGCGCCGACTTTTGAAAATGTCGGGGTATGCTCAGTGGCGTTTCCGATGCAGTCCCCCTCCCCCACAGGTAGGCATATTTCTTAAATAATAATTTATTTTATTTTATTTTAACGTCTCCATTTTTCCATTTCAAAAAGCAAACGTAAGTTTAAAGTAATTTTTTTAATTTTAGTAGTATTTCTTTTTTGCTTCACCTGGTTTTAATTTAGGACCATTTTCATCTCTGAAGGGAGGAAGGTAATTTTTTGATGCACAGTATAAAAATTAGTAGCCATTAATTTCACTTTCATGTTCTAGAACTACTGGGCGAGTTTTTAGACCATTTGAACCCTTTTTTTTTTTCGTTGTAGTAACTATTGTTATTTTCGTAGTTTTCGTTTTCTGAGACAAGCATATCAGATAATGATGTGCCTGTATAATGAATACTTTTGTGTCCCGACTTCGTCGCCGCTTTTGTGTCCCAGCCTCGTCGTAGGTGTCGGTGGCCGGGTGGATGAGACCGACACGCTGGTGCAGGTACGGAGGGGAGCAGCCAGAAACTATAAACACTCGAGTAAATTAGAAAGAGATATATTGCACAGAATGTAACAATACTTAACTTTTACATAGTACTGCAGAATGTTGATACATAGTTGTTAGAGGCCTGCCTAGTGCCTGTACAATAGCAAAGTCTTCACTGGTGCCTATCTGATTACGAAGGTCCTAACTCGTTGCTATCTCAGTCCGAAGTGCGAAGTGTCTTTCCGTGGTGGCCTCGAGCGGGGTTGCAGCAGAGGGCGCTCGTGGCTGTTGTCGTGAGAACGCCGCGCCGTGCGTGCATGGCGGCGTGCGGCGAAAGTAGGTGGCGCGCACTTTGTACTTGTGCGACACCACAAATACTGTGTTCAATATCGCAAAAACTTACATCGGGAAGCCTTCCTGCCTACATTCTTCTGCAGATTTATTTTCTATACAGTATTACCAAAATAGTCCATAACCACTTCAGCTGTCATACCATGTCTTCGATACCAATAGTTTCACAGCCTATTGTAACATCACAGACCAATTCAGTAAACAGAATTAAAAGTGTCTCGACTTAGACTAACACGATTTCTTGAAGACAATTGACTTCTAAGAGAATACATAAACGTTAAATTAGTAGTCTACACCTTTTCATCGTATAGTACCAAACCCACTTCATTTCTAGTTATTTAATACAACAATTAAAACTTGCCGACTTGACGTAACAAGCAGCATTCCATTAACATTCGGACTATTTAGAAAACGGTAACTTCAATCATATGTCAACGTGGATTTCAATGCCTACGAATTCAATTAGCTGTTTGTTTTAAAATAATCTCTTTACAACGGTGTATTACAAAAGCCATCAGTCCCATCAGTGGGATGAGAGAGTCTATTTTAATTACAGTCAATAAATATAACGTAAAGAAAAACTAATACCAAAATCTTCAGTGGGGTATGCCGAGCATACCTACTCAAATTTCGGGATGCGCTTGAGCGACCGAGCATACCCGTAGTCGGCGCCTATGAAACTTGTAATGGAGAGAAATTAAAATAGGCCGTTCCAATACACTGGTTCACGTTCTCTAAATTTTCAAAAATATCAAAAACTTTTTCCTCATTTAGGGGACTCTTTTCTTCACAAGGATGTATCTTTCAACTAAGGAAAAAGTTGAAATATCTAAAAACACGATCAGAATTTTTGAACATGCAAGGAAGTGCCCTACAACATTTAACCTTAACTTATTGACTTCTTTCCAATGAAAAGAGCTATATAACAGTCGTTCTTGAATACAACAAAAGGTCTGTCTTATAAATTAACGTTTAGATGACTCCGCTCAAGAAAAATTACCCACATATTTACCAACTACGAAAATAGCTTGGTTCTTGAGAAGGACATATGTGAGAATGTAAAAAACAAGCTCTACCTTAGAGACATTTGTTCTTTTACTCTTCTGGAAGTAGACATTTTCTGGATTTCACCCTGCTAAGAAAAGGGCCTTGCTGGCTTTCATACGGTAACTGAAGAACCCCGTACATCGTACGTACTAAGTGTTTGAAACTGCAAGCGGGTAGCGTTCATATTGACAACGATGAAAATTATGATGGTTATGGTTTATTGCAGGGAAAATTCATCTTTAGGCAGCAACTGTATTTTGTATGTAATTGCACAATAAATAGTATCATGTGTGAATTACATATTGTTTTGTGAAACCTTGGGGGTCCGTAAAGGAGGATCTTGGTTTGCGTAAGGCTAGTGTCTATCGTATTCCTTGCAGTTGTGGCGTCTTGCATATTGGTCACACAATCAGGACTGTGGAAGACCGGTGTATTGAACACAAACTTCACACACGCTTACAACAGCCAAACAAATCCGCTGTTCCAGATCACTGTCTTGTCACCGGTCACCATATGGAATACAACAACTCGGAGATTCTAGCATTTACTTTCTCCCATTGGGATTGTGTTAATCAGGAAGCTGTTGAAATTAAAGTAGCACTCACCCTTATAAACAGAGATGATGGTTTTTTTGTGTAAATTATACTTTGAATCCGGCACTCTCTCTCGTCAAAAAACGAGGGGCATAATTAATGCTGCCTCACCTGTTGATTAATCGTCATTATCGATATTTTTGATGTTTGGTCATCTTTGGTTGTGTTGACTCTATAGTGACTTGTATTGTGTGTATCTTCCTTGCTTAACCTTTGAAAACCGAGGTATTAAACACGCTTGCACATTTCTTCCTTGAGTACAGTTGTGGCTTGAAAGTAGCAGGGTGTGTTCCTGTCGAAATATCGGCGGTGATCGACGACGTCACCCGTGAGCATAACCGTAAGTTGTTTGAACACACATTGATTTGACTGATATTATAGTCATTAACTAGGCACCTCCAATGGTTGTTTTCCGTATTTTGTGAACTATTCCGTTAAAATACATATTAATTTTACGTGCACTATTACAGAACAGAGTACAAAACGAAAATAACCTTATTCGTTTTGGAAATAAAAATATGCCGTTTTCCCTGCTGCGTTGTAATTTTCCAGATGTGTTTCGCATTTTTACTTTAAGGTATTCTCAGTTAGATATAGAAATTACAGTTTTATTTAAAGATGTAGTATTTATAGATTGTAAACAGTTCACGTCTTTTAATTTTAATCTGCCAGGAAGTTTCATATCAGCGCACACTCCGCTGCAGAGTGAAAGTTTCATTCTGGAAACATCCCTTAGGCTGTGGCTAAGCCATGTCTCCACCATATCCTTTCTTCCAGGAGTGCTAGTCTTGCGTGTTTGCAAGAGAGCTTCTGTGAAGTTTGGAAAGTAGGGCCGGCCGCGGTGGCCGAGGTGACTGAGGCACTCCAGTTACGGTCAGCACGGCCACTATGGTCGGGGGTTCGAATCCCCCCTCGGGCATGGATATTTGTGCCGTCCTAGTTCGTAAGTAGTTCATAAGTAGTTTGTAAGTTTAGGGACTGATGACCCTGTAGTTAAGTCCCATAAGATTTACAAACATTTGAACATTTTTGGAAAGTAGGAGGCGAGGTACTGGCGGAAGTAAAGTTGTGAGGCGGCATCGTGAGTCGTGTCGGGGTAGCTCAGTCGGTAGAGCGCTTGCCCGCGAAAGGCAAAGGTCCCAGGTTCGAGTCCCGGTTCCGGCACACAATTTTAATCTGCCAGGAAGTTTCATATCAGCACACACTCCGCTGCAGAGTGAAAGTTTCATTCTGGATGAGACTCATTGTTTACAACAAGCGCATTGTCTTGCAAACTTGCAGTTGTGAACGGTCCATAACACGAATAATCGCATACATTTAGATTAATTTCACCTTTGTGCCGCTGTCAGCACAAACAAGATGCGATCAAACTCATTGCTTCCCCTGTTTCTTAGATGAACATTATGCCGGTAGACGTAATTGATTAACTTCAAGAGAACGAAAGTATCGATTTACATATACGACGGTCCCGTATAAGCGTTTTTAATTGTATGCATTCCCGAGTTTCATCCTGTGAATATACTTTTTATGCTTATATAAATTGATAAAATAACCTATATGATGTTGTGGATAATTATGACGTCAGTAGTGTACGCATTGCCAAGGAGCACGCAATTAGTTACCGTCGACCGGAGTCGAACCCGCGACCTTTTCAATACGAATACGATCTCTTACCACTGAGCCAAACTCCGCTTCATAAACACACTCTCAAATGAACAATTAGTAAAGTGCATATGGTGATAAATCCATTTCAAAATTCCTTTTGTTTACTAAACGCTTGTTCATCTGGAGTTCTAACTTGGACCACTTTCAAGTCTCACGACGATCTACATGTATAAAAAATTTGGACAAATTCGGCGATGACGTTTAGGCGTTGACAGGTAGTAGTTATGGTAGGATATTGGAGAATATTTGCGACCATTCATGGACTTCATTTAGAAAGGTGTATATTAAGAAGTGGATGTGGAATTTGTGGGGTTTCTGTGATGTCGTAAAGACTTTTGTACACGAACTCGGTCAGATATCATGCGTTGCTTGTTGTATGGTTATCTTTACATAGACTGGAGAAGGCCCTAATCATCTTTGAGCAGTAAATAGTAATTGAGTACGCAAGATGTAAGAAAAACAGAAACGGAAAATAGTTATTTGCTATCAACAAACTGGAGAATGGTGTATGGTACAACATGATCAAGAGAAAGGATTATTTTCATAATAGATTTTAGGAAAAGTATTTGTGACGATGGTGATAAGGTAACGTTTGCTCTCTGGCGTAGTTTGGCCCTCGTGGTTCAAACAGACATTCAGTAAAAGAGATAAGAGCATTAATAGTTTGAGCGGCATTTGTTATTAACGATAATACGTGTCAGTTTTATTCTATATTTTTCCTTCAATGACATTGTTGTAACACAGTTAATTTGCTCGTGGTATTTATGCTAGAGAAAACGATAAATGGATTTTTCTTAGGTACTAAAAAAATAAATATTCAAAGCTATGAATTAAAATTGTCTTTAAAACAAGGAAATACAAAAACATGGCGCTTTTGAATCAAGTTAACATTGTATCTTCAAATTTATTTCGAATCACTTCTGCTCCTTCACGTAACATTTTTTTTAAGGATATTAACCAAGGTGAACAAACGAAGTAGTTACTGCATTCTCACTGCATCACGGCGATCCTATAGTCAAAAATCGGCAGTATTGCTAATTTTTCGATAGTTGGAGAGCAGTGTCACAAGTGTGGAATCCAGTGCACAGATAAGATATTTTAAACACGTATCTCACATTAATGAAAGAAGAAAAAGTGTTAACTAGAGTTACATTATTTTGATTCACACAAATTATTGTAAAGCAGTAAGTATTGTTTCACGATCAGACAAATTTCCTTCTCACGTTAAAACAAGTGAGATGCGTTTCATTTCTTCTTCTCAGATTACACTGCCCAACTTAATGAAAAGATGTTCTCAGTTTTGTATTGTAGGTGGAGTTCAATCACACACTTCTAATCGAACATTACACCCTGAAATCAATACATCAGCCAGTCAACCAACCTTAAGTTTCATTTTTATTATTTATCTTTCAGTTCATTCATCATTCCCAAACAATGATGACACTCATGGTCGTCATTCGCCACGTCACATGGTCACAATTGCTCGCGGTTGTTTGAAGACCATTCTGAACTATTTCAACGAATGGTTTGATCACGCAGATGTCACAACATGAATTTCATCAATTATGAAGAGACGTATCGGGAGGTCAGCTCGTGCACCAAGCCCTCCAGTGGCAGCATTTCAGCAGCTATATACGGCTGTAGAAGCGGTATTGTTCAACATTCCATTAAAGGACTACCAACAATTTGCTAAGTCCGTGTTACATCTAGACACTGCATTTCGGCGAGCAAATAAATAAATAAATCCTATACGATGTTAGGAAGTATCCCATGACTCATATGTTTATAAATCTATGGGACTTGCATATGACTTAAACGAACCTAAGGACATCACACACACCCAAGCCCAGGGGAGAAATTGAACATCCAGATTAGATTAGAACCATATTGAGGAGATTCTCGCGGACGTGAAACATTTCCTTTTTTGTATAAACTGATAATATACTACTACTAATAGTATGAATACAGATACATACATCATTTGGTTCTATTTAAAAATTCGTCAAACGAGGAGAAGGAGTTGGCCACTAGTTACTCTTTCAGGCTCCTCTTAAACTCGTCTTTATTTGTAGCTAAATCTTTTATGGTGTTGGTAACTTATTGAAAATGTGTTTTCCTGAGCAGTGGACCCCATTTTGAACTAAGTGCTATTAAATCCTAGTGTATATCATTTTTGTTCCTAGTATTGTATGTATGAAGTGAGCTGTTTGTTGGTAAAAGTGATATATAATTTGAATATATAATTTATGACAAATTTCACTAAGGAATAAATATACTATTAGTATAACAAGAGCTTTAAAGAGGCTTCTACAGGATGTCGGTGAATTTAATCCACAAATAATTCGTGTCACACGCTTTAAGAGTCTGAAACTTGGCGCTTAATATATTATACCATACTACATTGTAGCATAAAAGTAAGCAAATTAGGCGAGCTTTTTTATCTTTATCTCACATTTCGTCTGATAACACTCGAATTGCAAATACAGATTTGTTAAGTCGTTTCTGCAGTTCTGCGGTGTGCTTCTCCCAATTGAATTTATTATCAATCTGCAACCCCAGTAATTTAACACTATCAATGTCTTCTAGCTGAATTTTGTTATCCTTTGCATAAACCGTATGGAAACCTCTTACATGTTCTGAATTGCATTTAGTGAGTCTTTTTAAAGTTTAATGTCAATGAGTTGCTTTAAACCATTTATTACTGTTCATGAAAATGTCATTAGCAGACCTTTCTAGAACTATGCACGTCATGCTTTTTATTGCAATACTTGTATCATCTGTAAACAAAACGAACTCCTCTTCTGGCAATATAAAATATGAGTAGTCATTAATGTAGACAAGGAAAAGCAATGGCCCTAAGATAGATCCTTGTGGAACACCACATGTAACCTCTTCCCAATCCGATGATGACATGGTTTAATACACTAGTTCCTTATACTGACACTCTCTTTTTTCTGATTGCGAGTCATGACTAACCATATAGCACATAGCCCATGACACCATAGAATTCTAATTTACTTAAAATGATGTTGTGGTTCACACAAGGTACACTAATGCCTTTGACAAATCACAGAAAATACCTGCTGCTTGTAATGTATTATCTAGTAAATTAAGTACATTCTCACTGTAGCCGTAAATTGTTTTCTCGATATCAGAACCTTTCAGAAATCCAAAGTTTGTTGTAGACAATATGTCTTTTGTGGTCAGGTGGTTGAGAAGCTATTTGTACATTATCTTTACTAGAATTTTCGAGAATTCTGGAGAAAATGAAATCGGTCTGTAGTTTGATGGTATCTCTTTATCCCCTTTCTTCGGTAGAGCTTTAATATGCCCATATTTTAGACACTCAGGAAATGTCCCAGTTGTAATAGACTGGTTGCACAAATAACTTAAAATTGTGCTAAATTCGAAAGAACACGCCTTAATTTTGTTGATATTTCATCGTAACCACCACAATGCTTTGTATTTAAAGACGTGATTATGGAAGTTATTTCTTGTGGTGAAGCGAGTGACATGACATGAATATGTCACTCACTTCACCACAAGAAATAACTTCCATAATAAAGTATTTAAAAGCAAAGCGGTTAAGATGAAATATCAACAAAGCTAGCTATGGCATGTTCTTGTGACGGGGAGGAAACACGCACCCACAGCAAGGCGCCTTAGAGCGCTCAGCCATTCCACCGTGCTTCCAAATGTTCAAATGTTTGTATAGCTTATGGGACTTAACTACGGGGTCATCAGTCCCTAAACTTACAAACTACTTATGAAATAGCTAACACTAGGACGGCACAAATATCCATGCCCGTGGGGGGATTCGAACCCCCGACAGTAGTAGCCGTGCAGATCGTGACTGGAGCGCCTCAGTCCATCGGCCACCGCGGCCGGCCCATGCTTCCACCATGACTTTTGTTACCTCAGTATGACTTTCTGCACCAAATCAGTGTTTTCATCTAGTCGAGAAGGGGTGCAAAGTCATAGTGATGCGTAGGCTCATATACCAGATTGATGTAAATTTTGTAATTACTCGAAAAACATCACATTCCTTCTAGGCCTGCGAAATTTAATTTCTTTGGCTTCCCCTCTCTTAGTTACGTCACATTTATAGCTAGGCAGTGCTGTAGATAGACGATAGACGGACGGCAACACCATTAAAATGTTTCCGGCAGTTTTTAGTGTTTGTTTTCGTGAACTGTGTAGTAAATAAAAGCGACTTTGGTGGCCGTAGTTCGTTCAGTTGTAGTCGTGAGCGAAGTGAGTTACAACAGCTTTCAAGCAACATTAAACTTCGTCATATAGTAGGCCCTCTCTTTTGAAAAGAAACTGACCAGCCTGCCTTGGCGCAACGTGAAATATATTCCCGCCGGCTGGTATCCGGAAGAAACGGCCGGGTTCTTTACGATTTTGACGGGAGCAACAAGAACCTAAAGACGCGAAACATCTCGCCGTACGAGCCGTTACGACAGGCGGCAGTCTGCCACAACCATGCTGATGGAGGCAGCTGGCGGCCGCCGTTATGTCCGAAGACGAAATTAATTTCTCGCTCCAGAGTTTAGTGGGCAAGCGGGAGAAAGTTGTCCGGAAGGCTGAACGGGGCTACCACCAGCGGCAACAAGTGATGCCTCGCAGAAGCCACACTTCTTCTTGGGAAAATACACCAACAAACGTCCATGTAAACATAAAACCTATAAGCATTTTATTTCCAAAAGATTGCTCAATACTTTTAAGAATTTTGTTGACAACGAACAACACCTATATCTATAAAATATAAATGTTTGTATGCAGGGTCATATTTAGACAGCTGCACATCATCATCATTAGAGACTGATTATGCCTTTCAGCGTTCAGTCTGGAGCAAAGTACCTCTAATAAAATTCCTCCATGATATCCCTATTAAATGCTAACATTGATGCCTGTCTGATGTCATGCCTTTTACTTCAAAATCATTCTACACCGAATCTAAGTACTTTCTTCTTGGTCTACCTCGACCCCTCTTACCCTCCGCTGCCCAGCTCATGAGACTCTTAGGTAACCTTGCTTCTCCCATGCGTGTAACATGACCCCACCATCTCAGTCTGTTCGCTCTAACTGCTTCAACTATGGTGTTCATTCCCAGTTTTTTTTTATTTCCTCATTATGGACACCCTCCTACCATTGTTCCCATCTATTAGTACCTGCAATCATTCTTACTACTTTCAAATCTGTAACCTCTACCTTATTCATAAGGTAACCTGTATCCACCCAACTTTCACTCTCATACAACAAAGTTGCTCGAAAGATAGAAAGGTGTGCTGCTGACTTAGTCTTGGTACTTACTTCCTTCTTGCAGAAGAGAGTAGATATTAGCTGAGCATTAGCTTTGCTGCACCTCGATTCCAGTTCTTTCCCTATGTTGCCATCTTGTGAGAAAATACATTCCAGGTACTTGAAACTGTCTACCTGTTCTAACTTTGTTCCTCCTATCTGGCACTCAATCTGTTTATATCTCTTTCCCACAGACATTACTTTCGTTTTGGAGATGCTGATCTTCATATCATAATCCTTGCATCTCTGCTCGAGCTCTGAAATATTAGTTTGCAACCTTTCAATCGAATCTGTCATTACAACTAAGTCATCCGCATATGCAATACTGCTTATTTTGTTTTGACCTACTTTAATCCCAGGGCGACAAAATTTTGGGGGCGGCAAAATTTTGCTATCGAAAACAACTTATAAATATTATTTTAATGTCAATTGAATCAACATTATTCTGAGTTTCGATGACAGAAATAAATTTTAATATTTAGGTTGTTGTCTTGATAACAGTGGCGTATCCAGAGAAGATTTTTCTTTCTTTTTTTAATCAGTTTGAATCCTAGATGCCAATGGATCGGGGCTTAAAATAGCTCCATCGGGGCGTCGCATACCCTAAATACGGCCCTGTGTGCATGTACGTTCGGACTACAAAACGGTAGGAGCAATTTTGATAAATCTTTCATTAGCCCATCGAGTGGCGCTATCAAGTTTGATAGCGACCAGTTAAAAAAATTTATTAATTTGAAGAGTATAACGCTAAATAGTGAAAGATAATTATTCTTTGGATAAGCAATTTATTCTGACTTCTCAACTTTACCAGATTTCAGAAAATGCTTGATATTTTATTCGTAATATGATTCTATATAATGAATACCAAGCATGCTTATACAATCCTCAGCATGTTTAATCCATATCTGCGTACTACTATTACAGTCTGACGTATATGTAAAACTCCTAAAAACAAAGTCTGGCGCGTCCGCCAGTTTTATTCTCTGTGAATGCTAAACAAATACAAGACGTAGCTTATGCGAACGGTGTTGTTTTGTTCAAGTTTAGTGAAATATTTTAAAAGTGTCTGGCATAGAGCCTTAGATCGTGCTACTTTGAGCTTCCATTCCCCTCTTGTTTACATCGATATTTGGATTAGACACAAAAATCTCACGTTTTCTTTATTTACTGCTGTTTTTCTTTGCTGTCCGAATAAAGAAAAAAGGAGCAAGAAACATATATATTCTTGAGATAAAAATCACGTACTACGTTTAATTCTGCCGACGATCTTGGCTCGTATTTGAATAATGACTGTCAATATGCGAGGTTTTTTTTGCCATCTTGCAATAATGTTTCTTGTCTGCTGTGACAAATACAACACATCGGATTTTTGTACTCACATTGCTGGATGTACTTCTACTACGTTATTGAGAAAGTTTCAGAATACAAAAACTCAAACGAAAAAGAATATTAGTGTACAGGATCTAAGGTTTACGGTAGTAGAGGCACACGGTGCCGATGCTGGCAACAACCGTTGAATGCTATTTGAAAAAACCTAATTGTATAGAATGAGGGGAATAATCCTTTGTGTTGACCATGAAATAAATAAATAATTCTGTTCCTTCTCTAAGATTGACAGGTTTTGTATGTAAGAGCACCGTTGTCTTTTCTGTAATTTAATAATCCTTGTAAAGCAAACATTTCGTTGCCAACATTAGCACACTACGCCGCCGCAGCCGTAAGTAAAATGTTCCCATTATTCTGTGTCAGTTATAATCTCTGATAGATAATTGTCAATATTGGCATTTAGTAATAATAAGTTTTTTGTGTGTCAATACTGGCATTTAGTAATAATAAGTGTATTTTGTGATAAAACATTAGGTACTATTCTTTCAAATTTCACACTACATGTTATGACGTTAGAATTTCGAAATACCACAAATAGCATCCAACGGTAGTTGTCAGTTTCAGTACAGTATGCTGCCAAAACCGTAACTAAACTTTTTGGCCATTTTTATATTTTCCGTTTTAGTGTTTGTAATACTTTGTCGCAATCGCTGTACGTTCTGGGATGTTTTGCTGTGTTATGATATTTTGCGGCTGCTAACTCCCTATACGCAGTTTTTCTGTTAAGAGGTAGTACTTTCAAAAAAGCTAAACGAAAACTTACGCTCGAACATCACAGATGATTTTTTCTATTAAATATTGCTTCAGGTCATATTAATTACAATACATAACTGTGGACTTGGTCCGGGTTCCCAACTTTTGCGACGACAGATAACGATCCACTTTTTATACTCTCAGAATCTCTCGAGAAACTAAACACCTTGTAGCCAACTCTGGATTGATTTGAGCAGTTTATGGCAATACAATCACCCAAATATAGTGCTAATTATGTGTAACAAATTTCTGAAAATAAATTTACATATTTAGTGGTCTCTGTGTGGAACACTTGCTGATGTTGAGGAAAATTGAATTTGATGTGCAGCAAAGGGTTAACTTACGAGCTAGGGGAATAAAATTGGCAGATGCGTCAGCTCGTACTTACAGAAGCCTTACTTTACGCCTGGCACTTGGAACGACACCATCACCCGTAGTGGAGAAACAGCCAATCGTAGTGGCATCCAATGCTAGCGCTCCAAGCGGCAGCTTTAGTAACAATAATATGATATTAACGCAGAACTTTATATTTTCAACGCTGTTATTTCCATTTTTCTCATTCACTAAATGCAGTAAGTCAATTTTCCATTACTAATAGAAAAGTCTAATTAAAGTAATATTGAATCTCACGTTAATGTCAGCCTATAGCAATAAAACGTAATTACACTGGAATTCTTAAAGTTCGCAAACATTGGTTCACAGTACCAACAACGTAAATGTATCGTAGAAAATCGTTTAAGGCGAGATAGATGATAGTTATAACCGGACGTGCTCACAATGCTTAGGCGCTCCAGTCACGGTCTGCACGGCCACTACGGTCGGGGGTTCGAATCCCCCCTCGGGCATGGATATTTGTGCCGTCCTTAGTATTAGCTAGTTCATAAGTAGTTTGTAAGTTTAGGGACTGATGACTCCGTAGTTAAGTCCCATAGACTCTACAAACATTTGAACATTTTTTTCACAATGCTTGCCTGGTATTTACTGATTCTTTGCTCCGAATGTAATTCGTTTTACAAGTATATTTAGCAGATTTCGTATTCATTTTAATAGTTAAAAACTAAACATGATTTTTTCAGTAATTGTAAAATATTTTTGTTATTACCAATATCTCTTCGTTTATAGCCTAATCCAATCCAGAACATTTTCTTGCTTCCATGTACTTTATTATTACCTGCTAAGTTTAACAACATTTTGGGATTATTACACGGCCAAATAATCACATGAATCTCAACGTCCCCTCTCTTATCCTGGTAGGTGACCGAAAAAATATACCGATACATAGGCCTACAATTTTCTTGTGAAACTATGTAGAATATTCAAGTTTCCAGTTCCCAGAATGAAACTTTCACTCTGCAGCAGAGTGTGCGCTGCTATGAAACTTCCTGGCAGATTACAATTATGTGCCGTGACCGGAACCAGTCCGGGCACACAATTTTAATCTGCCAGGAAGTTTCAAGTTGCCTGTTGCTTATATTCAGTCTCCAACTGCTCAGACATTATTTTTAAATTGTGATGTCATGAAGAGGTGATTGAAATACTGGGATTGTCAATAAGAGCCGAGGTTCTGAAGCCTGTTAGAGTGAATGGAGATCTCAGACAATTTCTGACATCCTTAAAACTATCCGTCCTAAAATAGGCTTAGCTTTCAACATCCTTCAAAAATCGAAAGAGACAGGTTTACGAATCGTATTGTTGATTTGTGGCACAATTTTATATATCACCACAGTAAGATTCGAAACACGACTACACTTTGACTGTGCTTTTACATCTATGTACACTCACCTATAAACGAATCGTTTGGCATTAGTACTGATAACAGGCTTACCGACGATTTCCAATGATTTACGAAACGAAATCAAACGGCTCCAGTTCCCTTTGCGTCTTGCCTTTGCCATTGCCATAAAAAGGCAAGATCTGACGTTTACTATTGCTAGCATAAATTTCGAACATTCATGCTTTTCATATGCCAACTGATAGTGGCTTGCTACCACGTTGTCACAGGAAAATAGACTATTTATTTACTTCAAACAGTAAAACAAAAACATTGTCCATCGCCAGCAGTAAGATAAATTAATGAAACAAATATATTTCCCTTTTTACTTAAATAAATTGTTACAAACGCTTTTTTTTATTTTCCTTTTTGTTGGAACGCTGAGCACTTACAGATATTTAACTTAGGGTTGCCATGTTTTGGATAGGCGATCTTCTTATAAATTCAAATTACTATCATGCAAGATCGCACCAAAATTATTTATTTGTTTTGAAGAACCGCCTCGGCACGCTGATGAGCCGTCTTCTAGCTGGTATCTTACAATATTTATGCATTTACAGAAGTGCTCCGACAACTACGATGTCTAGCACTTCTGTAAAGGCAGAAATACTGTCAGATACCAGACATCAGCGAGCCGAAACCAGCCGTAAATAAATAAAGAAATAAATAAATAAGACGCTCTTTGTCCTCAGACACTGCGAGGAGTAATTTTATAGGATCTATTTGCAATGAACACTATACTGAGCACAGAATACAGAGTTATAGTACATCAATGAGACCGGAACGTAGTTAGAACCAGCAGAAATTAACCGTTAAAATTGAGGTTCACCAAGGAACCCTTGAAAGCGAATTAGCGTCAGTATATAAGGAGTCAACGGGTAAGTGG
This sequence comes from Locusta migratoria, assembly GCA_026315105.1. Taxonomy (NCBI): domain Eukaryota; kingdom Metazoa; phylum Arthropoda; class Insecta; order Orthoptera; family Acrididae; genus Locusta; species Locusta migratoria. The sequence continues at coordinate 159,471,435 of CM048750.1, forward strand.
GCATTGCTCACTAATGGAAATCTGATAGAATCGGACTTATGCCTTAATCTGAATAAGACAGTTTTGCCACTAGACGTATTGAGCATAGCATGGTGCGAAAGTGAATGGTTGAAATCGGGGAATACCGAGGAAAAAAAAAAGAATTGAAGAATTTGAGATTTAGTGCTACAGAGGTATTTCGACAACTATGACGGAGGGCGTTCGATAAGGGGTCTTCAGCAGAATCATGGAGGAGAGGAATGTGCGAAAAACTCTGATTAGAAGGGATAACGGGATGACACTGCTTGTAAACGGGGCCCTATTGGACGAAAACTCTTGAAGAAGGTAGAGGTTACAAGGACTCCAACCAGTCACTCGTTGATCTTTCTAGAGTGGTGTCAGGAAAAGGAAAATTAGGTTTTTAAATCTCAAGTTTAAGATGTAGCATACGCAGGATGGTCATACACACATGCCGTTGTTTAACCGTCGAACAGACTCAGAAAGGAGGACGTAGACATCCCTGGTATAGAGAAGCAACTCAAAAAAGGTAAAAATAAATTAATCGCCAGGTTCGGACGGAAGACCAATTTGTTTTAAAAAGAGGGCCCTTATTTACGGCGGAATTAACGCGAATCTTTGGTCCAGTGTCATGTTCTAATCGAGTGGGCAAGAGCATAGACGATTCCTGTTTATAAGAAGGACCCCGCGAATTACGAGCCAATATGACATCGCTTTGCTGTAGACCGTATCCACATATTTTCAGTTCGAATATAATAAATTTCCTTGAGACGCTAAAGCTTTCCATCCTTCAGGACAGATTTAGAAAGCAGCTCGTGCGAAACTCAGTTTGTCCTTTTCTCACGCGATTTAGGACAACAGGCAGGCTGCATATTCCTTGATTTCAGAAAAAGCGTTTGACACGGTGCTGCGCTGCAAATTGTTGAATAAGATACGAGAATATGGAATGTGGAATAGGATATGTGAGTGGTTCGGAGACTTCTTTAGTAATACAATCCAGTACCTTACTCCTCGAAGGTCCTGAAGGAGAGAGTTCCGTGGACAACCGGAAAGCGTAATAAGACCACTTTATTTTCTAAGTAAATTATCTGACGGACAGAGTTAATAGCAATCTCTAGCTGTTTTCTGATGATGCTGTGATGTGTTGGGTGGTGTTGCCATTGGATGACTTTCGTCATTTAATGACTGAATGGTAAGACGACGTAGACAAAATTTCTAGCTGTAGTAAGGATTGGCAGCTAGCTCTGAATGTAGAAAAACATTTAGTTGACGCATATGATAAGGATAAACAATCCCACAATGTTGGAATAACTACCTAGGCGTAATGTAGCAGTGTGATATGAAATCGAGCATGTAAGAACAATGGTCGATTGCGGTTTATTTGGAGAATTTGGAAAGATGTGGTTCTTCCAAAAGAGTGTACGTGTAAAACGCTTGCATTAACCCTTCTTGTGTTCTGAAGACGTAGAAGCAATTCAGAGGCGGGATGCTAGGTTTGTTAATGAAAGGTTTCAAAGAGTGGGTGTTTCACAGATTCTTTGCGAATTGAAATGGGAATCGCTGGAGGGAAGGTAACTTTCTTATCGAGCAACAGTACTGAAGAAATATAGAAGCCAGAAACTTGTACCTGACTGCAGAACGATTCTGCTCTTGCCTTCGCGGTAAGACGACAAGATACGAGAAATCAGATCTCGCACAGAGGCACAAAAGTATTGGTTATACCGTTCTCCTGTCTGGGAGTTGATTAGAAAAAAATTGAGATAGTTCAGAGAAAGTTACCTCGTTTTGCATTATCGCGATATAGGGGGTAGAGTGTCAGAGAAATGATGCGCGAGTTGGGATGGAAATCATTAAAAGAAAGGCGTTATTCTTTGCGGCGAGATTGATTTGTGAAATTCCTATGTCTCCCGAACGTATTTTGTTTGCACATGACATGAACATCTTAATAAAACAAGAGGAATCAGATCGAAAACGGAAAGATTCAAGTGTTCCTTTCCTTTTTCCCGAGCGCTGTTGGAGAATGGAACAGAAAAATATCATAAAAGCGGTTCAATGAATCCTCAGCCATGCACCCAAATGTGATTAGCGACGTATTTATGTATCCGCAAAAGGAAATGAGTAGTAGTGATACGATGTACCCTCGACAACACACTTTATGGTGGATTACGGAGTGAATATGTATATGGAGTCTGTGGCACATCTTAAAATTGTTTTATGACGATGTATGCAATGCTGCTGCAAAAAGGACGTGCTCATTCTGCACCTCTGCTTGCATTCACGCGTTTGCGGTGGAAGTCGTGTGAGAAAGTGCTGTGCACGGAGATGGCCCCTCCTGCATACTGATGCTGCCATAAAGCGGTTTCTCTGGCAGAATAGCAGGGAACAGGATGAATGAGCACGGCGTTGGCCGCACCTGGTACGTGCATACAAATAACTCGTATGTAGCGTTTCTTTAATGTTATTTTCCGTATACTGTCGAACGCCACGACAAGAGTTTCTCCAGTGACATTACTGAAATAAAATAAAAAAAATGTTAAGTTAATGATCTCTTTCTATCATTTGAAATAACATGAAGTAGAAAAGAGGCCAAATATGCCTAAGTAACTCTAAAATGTGCTGTTTTCAGAATACAGACTCTTAAATTGGCATATAAAGACATCCACACCTACTGATTTTGGCCACGTTTAAATGTCAGTTATGAAGACTTCATAATGAGTTTTGTGTCCAAACTCCACAATATAATAATAAGTTTTGCTTGGTGGTTACGATAAGAAAACTTTATCTAAGAATATCACATATCGATTTCGTTAATTGAATGAAAATCTTCATTGCGGTTTCAAATCAGGGTATTCATGTATATCGCATAAATGGTTTTTACACTTCAAGTATATAAAAAGATCTGTTAGATGTTCTCAGTTGAAACAAGGAATCCACATCTCACAGATGAGGTACTGCTGCTAGAATGGCAGTTTGTTGTGTTGTGGTCTTCAGTCCGGAGACAGGTTGGATGCAGCTCTCCACCCTACTCTATCCTGAGCAAGCCTCTTCATCTCCTAATAAGACATTTATCTGAATCTGCTTACTATTACTATATTCGTCTCTTGGCTTTCCTCTGCGATTTTCCCCGCACACACTTCCTCCCAATGCTAAATATACGATGCATTAATGTCTAAGAATGTACCCTACCAATCTTTCCCTTCTTTCAATGTATGCCAAAAATTCCTTATTAGTTTCGCGATCTACACACCTAATCTTCAGGGTCCTTCTGTAGCACCAAATTTCAAAAGGTTTTATCCTCTAATCATCGTCTATGTTTCACTTCCGTATAAGGCAACGCTCCACACAAATGCCTTCAGGAAAGACTTCCTTACACTTAAATAACCTTTCAATGTTATCATATTTCTGCATTTTATAATCTCTGAACTGCGATCATCATATCCCATTTTACTGCAACAAACTCATCTACCACTTTTATTGTTCCAATGTTTGTATAACTTATGGGACTTAACTACGGGGTCATCAGTCTTTTATTGTTCCGTCACCTAATCTAATTCCATCAGCTTCGCCTCTTTTTCTAAGGCTGCATTCCATTACCTTAGTTTTGCTCTTGTTAATGTTCATCTTATACGCACCTTTCACCACACAGTCCATTCCGTTTAACTGCTCTTCCAAGTCCTTTGCTGTCTGTGACAGAATTACAATATCATCGGCAAAACGCAATGTTTTTATTTCTTCACCCTGAAATTAAATTCCTTATCCAAATTTTTCTTTGCTTTAGTTCATAGTTTGCTCAATGTACAAATTAATAACAATTGAAAAATGCTAGAACCGTGTCTTACTCCCTTCCCGATCAATGCTACCCTTTCATGCGCTTCGACTCTAATAACTGCAGTCCGGCTTTTCTTCAAGTTGTAAATAACCTTTCTTTTCTTGTGTTTTACCTTTGCTAACTTCAGAATTTGACAGTGTGTATTCCAGTCAACATTGTCAAAAGCTTTCTCCAAAACCACAAAAGCTAGAAACGTAGTTTTACCTTTCCTTAATCTAAGATAATTCGTAATCCTAACTGATCTTCCCCGACGTCGCATTTTACAACCTTGGCCATTCTTCTGTAAATAAATCGTGTTAAAATTTTGCAACAATGACTTCTTAACCTACCTATTGTGAATGGGTCTAACTGACCCAGTCCGTTTACTAAAATTAACATAAACCCCTAAATGTTATTTATTTTGCAACATGGGGTTATGTATTCCTCAAATAGGTAATAATTTATGTTATCCTCAATTTTCGTGTCAAAATCTAATATACTTTCGGAGATACATAGCTTTGACACACTTATTGTGAATGGGTCTTTTAGACCCAGGTGGAAATTTTTATTTAGTTACTACGAATAAATTGTTATAAATACTTGTGATTATTGTCGTATAGTCTAAAATGGCTCAGAGGGATTTCACATTGTTGTGGGACTCTGTATAAGGTGTCTCTTCCGTCAGTACATGCCTTTCAAACCGAGAGGAAAATATGGCTGAAAATTATGGTTGTTATCTGACGTGAAAACAGCATATGTTTGTGCAGCAGAATATACAGGAAAGCCGGAAAATGGACCACGAGAAGTAAATCAAGGTAGATATGTTGTATTGAGGCTTGTGGAAGGAATTGAGAAAACTGGGCGAAACATTACTACTGATAATTTCTTTACGGACTACACTATCGCCAAAGAACTTCTGAAGAAAAATCTAAAATTATTTGGAGCGTTCAGAAAGAACGAAGCTGAGAGTCCGAAAGAAATGCTAACAAACAACAGTAGACAAGTTTTTTCAACCATCTTTGGATTTCAGGAGGATGTAACACTGGTTTCGTACGTGCCAAAAAAGAATAAAAAGCTGTCATATTACTCTCTACAATGCACCACGACTCTACCGTGTCTTCAGAAGAGCATAAGAACAACAAAACGAAAGGAGTTGACACGACAGATAAACTCACCAGTACTTATTCCTGTAAAAGATGTACTAAGCGATAGCCTGTTTATTTTATAACATGATAGACATTGCTGCAATAAATGCTTATGTGTTGTAGGTACACACTAATCCAGCCTACTATGAAAACATATTGTACAAAAGACGCATTTTTCTAAGAGAGCTTGGAGATGAGCTAACAAGACCAATGGAAGAGGAAAAAAATGTCAAAAAATATTCCTAACAAGATAAAAGTAAATTTTGAAATTAATACGAGGATAAGTTCTGGAGCAAAGGAGCAAAGGGGCCGGTGCAAAGAGTGTGGACCGAAGAAAGATCGAAAGACTAATAAGAAATGTAACAATTGTCAGTCATTCCTATGCCAAGAGCATGCAAATAATACTGCAGTAATTGTGTAATCTAATACAACACGCAGATACTGAATCTAAATATAGTTCTTCAGAATTAATTATCATATTTAAATGCAATTGTAGGTTAATTAATATTTGCAATAAGGGACCAAATTTAAGCTGTGTCTTGCTTTTTTATGCAACAATTCACTTATAAAATCTTGTATGAACATTATTTGTTTCACAATCTAATATGTAATAAATAATTTTTACACTAATTATGTTCAATAAATGCTGAAAAGCTTCAATATCTGTTTTTTACCCGAAAAAAAACTATATACGAAGTATATTTTGGAGTAACATCGAAGAACATATATTTAAATTGCGGATCTAACTGACCCATTCACAATATGCGTGTCTCTGTTTCGAACACAATAGGAAGGTTAAACTGATGTTCTGTAATTTGCATACCAATCTGCACCTTCTTTCTTTGGAATGGGGATTACACATTTTCCTTAAAGTCTGAGGGTATTTCGCCTGTTTCATACATCTTACGCACCAGGTGAAATACTTTGTCACGGTTGGTTCTCCCGGAGACTTCAGTAGCTCTGTCCAGGAGCCTTGCTTCGACTTAGGTCTTTCAGTGCTCTGTCAAATGCATCTCTCAGTATAGTATCTCCTATTTCATCCTCATCTACTTCTTCTCCCCTTCCTAAAATATTGCCTATAACTTCATTTCCTTCGTAGAGCCTATCTATTTACTCTTTCCACCTTTCAGCTTTCCCTTCTTTGCTGAGAACTGGTTTTCCATCTGTCTTCTTTATATTCATACAGCTGCTTTTCTTATATCCTAGTGTTTCGTTATTTTCCTGTAAGCGGTATCACTTTTCCCCTATTTATACATTCTTGAACAGACTTGCATTTGACTTCTAGCTACTCCTGCATATCCATTTTGCACTTCCTGTCAATCTCATTTCTTAGACGTTTGTACTCTATTTTATGTGCTTCATTTACTGCGGTTTTTTTTATCTTCTCCTTTCATCGGTTAAATTTAGTATTTCCTGTGATATCCAAGGATTTTCTGTAGGTCTTGCCTCTCTATGTATTTCGTCCTCTGTTGCCTTGACTATTTCATCTCTTAAAGCTACATATTCCTCTTCTACTGTTTTATTTTCCCACGCTTCTGTCAATTGTTGCCTAAATCTCCCTGTGAAATTCTCAAGAAATTCAGTTTTATCAATTTTTCCAGTTCCCACCACCTTATATTCCTACCTTTCTGTAGTTTCTTCAGTTTCAGTCTACAGTTCATAACCAATAAGATATTGCCACAGGCTATATCTACCCCTGGATATGACTTACAGTTTAAAACTTGGTTCCGAAATCTATGTGGTACCTTCCTGTGTCTCCTGGTCTCTTTCACGTATACAACCATCAATCATGATTCTTGAACCAAGTGTTTTTTATAATTAATTTATGTCCAGTACAAAATTCTACCAGGCGGCTTCCTCTTTCATTCCTTTTCCCCAGACCATATTCACCTACTACTGTTCCTTCCCTTCCTTTTCCTACTACCGAAATCCAGTCTCCCATCATAATGAAGTTTTCTTCTCCCTAAACTGCCTGAATATGTTTTTTAAATTTATTTTCTCGTACATTTCTGCGATCTCCTCGTTCTCACTGTTTTAATCAATTTGGACCTGGTTTATAGTCGATGCATGAGAGATGGGACACTGCGCCTCAAATCGAAATCTAATCAAATTGCGTGCCACAGTTGAGCGACTGAATTCGTGATATCCTGTCAAAAAGGACACAATACATTTTAATTGGCGGTAAGTCATTGAGTAGAACAGAAGTGATATCTGTCGTTCCCGAGGGAAGCGTTATAGGACCCCAACCATTCGTTATTTTTGTAAACTTTTTAGGAGACAATCCGAGTATCTCTCTTAGACTGTTCGCGGATGATTATGTCATTTATCGGTTAGTAAAAACACGAGATATTTAACTGGATTATACCTGTATAACATTTTTAATTATTATTAACTTAGGGAAATAAAAGTGTATATATTGTGGTAAATGGATGCAGAGATAGGTCTGGGTCTGGATGACACATGATACTTTTCAGGCAGCTTGTAGAATTATTAGCGTTTAGAATCTGAACGCTCTTGGCGTATATTGTATGACACAACGTGAATTCAAAGATGCCTTGAATTTAATACAGAATAAGTATTAAGCAGTATTCAGATTTTTTGCTGAATACGGAAGTTCCGAGAGTGCTACAAACTACTGATACATGAAAAGTTCGGCCATGTTCTTTCCACAGCTTCCCGCCCCACTTCTAATAACCTTCTATGACAAATGGTAGCGTGACAGACTTTCGTCTAAACTTAGGTAGGTGGAACCTTAATTGGGATTCAACGTATAATTGAAGATCGTTTGCTGCAGCTAGAATCAATTAGGTCTCATTCGACAGTCACTTTATGTTCTTGCGCCTGGTGTCGTCTGTCAATGTTTTTATTCACCTCCTCCAGTAATGTGAGTTTGTTAGGCAAAGGAACCACGCATTACGAGCTCGTAACATTCATCCAGAGGACTACCTAGTATCAATAATTTATCCCACTCCAGTATTTTAAAACTTTAATTGTGTTTTTCAGAGTGGTTCCTGTTACTTTCGAACTAATTAGTGAAATTTGTACACGATAATACGAATCTTTCGTTGTTTATTCGCAAACCTGTTAGTAGTCATGAGTAACAATGAGTTGTAAGTGTAGTATTTAATTACCATAACGAAGAGGTAACCCTCAATCATACTGAATAGGGCTACGGATCAAAAACCGATCAAGGTAATATTGATTCTGCAACTTTTTGATAAAGAAGTAAGTACCTTTTCTATAGCAGACACATAATTAATCAGTGGCTGTTCACGAACTCATGAGAAATGAGGACGGTTCTGCTATGAGTCGTTTGCATATACTAGTGCCAAATCAACACCCGAGTTATATCAAATAATAAATCAATGTGTAGAGACATATTTTGTCTCGATATATATCGAATATATAATCACTAAACGACCATTCCGGAGAAAGAATGAAAATAAAATAATAATAATAATAATAATAATAATAATAATAATAATAATAATAAACAGATGAATACAGAGACTACGTGCTTAAGACTACAAAATGTTCAAATGTTTGTAAATCTATCCGACCAAGCTGCGTGGTCATCAGTCCGTAGCTTACAAACTACTTAAACCTAGGGAAACTAACCTACGGACAAACACACACACCCATGCCCCAGGGAGGACTCGAACATCCACGGCGAGCAACCGCGTGCTCCGCAGCGAGACGCTTTAGACCGCTCGGCTACTCCACCGCGGCCTTAAGACTACAATCTAATTCGTAGAATACTCTGAAAATTCCAATATTCCTGTTGGCAAAATTATGTTGGGACCAAACACGTGGATGTGGAATCAGTCTGTGTACACGCATACATTAACAGCTATAGCGACGTTTTGGGTAAAACTTCATTAAAACTATTTAATTTCATACATTTCACTAATGTATTAGATTTGCTAAAGCTCTACTGCAAAGTAAGAGGTGTTGTAATCATGTAATGCTGAAAGTTTTGATTTTGTAATAATCTCCTTTCACTATTTCGTTGTATGTATGATCACTTTTCCTAATTTCATGTACTCATGTAGTCATTCCATCTACTAGCGAACCTCGAAGTAGATTTCTCAAAACCATCGTTTGTTTCTGAAGCTTCAGTATTCAACTAAATTGTACATTTTGTACATCACAAGTCCAGTTTCAAGTACACATCGTTCGTAAGTCCTATATACTGATTCATTTGCGGATAAAAGGCGCCAGTCTTATTTCGTTAAAGGCTAATTGGACAGCTTACAAACTGGCTCTACTTTATCTATCACCTGGAGCAAAATTTGTGCCTATTATCAACAAATAAAGCTGTGTATGGAGTGCATGAAGACATCATTGGGAATGGTTGGCTCACAACCACATCAATATCTTTGATAATAGAAAGAATCTCAGCATTGTTCGTAATTTTAGCTAACTATGTTACATTACGACTACATTATCTGCTATCTTCAGTGGAGTAATTCAAGAAACAATCTGTACAGGTAAAATATTGAATGTCAAACATCCATAAAATCACAAAAGAAATTACAAGCCAACATCCGTCATTCCATACAATGTACAAACCAGTAAGAAAAATAAGAACCAATAGACACATGAAAACGAGCAATCAGGAGTATTACCGGTGTGAAACAAGAGTGTAGGAAAGATGTTAAACATTTCGATTACAAGGCACAACTGTGCGAGATGCTTAGAAAACTTCCGCACCAGGCGTGTAACACAATAACACAGTGAGTAATATTTTTTCCTTTCCGCGTAAGCAGAAATTTTTCACGCTAAAAGCTTATATGAATTGTCTCCTGTTTATATTTTATGTTTTGTGTCCCAGCCTCGTCGCCACTTTTGTGTCTCGTTTCCGCCGGTTGTCGTAGGTGTCGGTGGCCGAGTAGAAAGAGACCGACACCGGAATAAGGGATGCACGCGTGTGGAGGTAGGGAGGTGACCAGCCAGTGGGACAGCAGAAACTAGAAACACTAGAGTAAATTAGAACTAGATATATATTTCATAGAGATTTAGTAATACTTAACTTTTACATAGTTCTTGACTGCAGAATGCTGATACATAGTTTAGATTGAGGCCTGCCTACTGATGATTCCTAGTGCCTATCCGATAGCCAAGTCTTAACTAGTGCCTATCTGATTCCCAAGTGTTAACTGGTTCCTATCTCAGTCCCAAGTGAGCGATGCAGCAGTCGTGGCCACGAGCGGAGTTGCAGCAGAGGGCGCCCGTGGCTGACATCGTAAGAACGCCGCGCCGTGCGTGCGTGGCGGCGCGCGGCGAAAGTACGTGGCGCGCACTTCATACTTGTGCGACACCACATTATGTTTGTTTCTGTCGATATGTTTGAAAATTGAAAATGCTTTGTGATCAACTCGTGCATTAAAAAAATGTAACTGTAGTGACTAGACACTTTGGTCTTGTAAGAGTGTTTATTATTGTCAAAGAGGTTGGGAATAAAGGGAGATGGCATTATCTATGCCGAGCATATACGTCAGTTGAAACCTGTCCGCCATCTTGGTTAGTTTTGTAATGCTATTTATCTGCTACAACTTTGCGTTAAGTCGACCCTCTTACTGTTAATGTAATGAACCGACAGTCACTGCAATGTATGTTTTGTGTCCCAACTTCGTCGCCGCTTTTGTGTCCCAGCCTCGTCGTAGGTGTCGGTGGCCGAGTGGAATGTGACCGACACAGGAACAAAGATAGCACGCTGGTGCAGGTACGGAGGGGAGCAGCCAGAAACTATAAACACTAGAGTAAATTAGAAAGAGATATATATTGCACAGAATGTAACAATACTTAACTTTTACATAGTACTGCAGAATGTTGATACATAGTTGTTAGAGGCCTGCCTAGTGCCTGTACGATAGCAAAGTCTTCACTGGTGCCTATCTGATTACGAAGGTCCTAACTGGTTGCTAACTCAGTCCCAAGTGCGAAGTGAACGATGTCCTTCAGTGGTGGCCACGAGCGGAGTTGTCGCAGAGGGCGCTCGTGGCTGTCGTCGTGAGAACGCCGCGCCGTGCGTGCATGGCGGCGCGCGGCGAAAGTAAGTGGCGCGCACTTTGTACTTGTGCGACACCACAGTATGTACTTTCAAACAACATACTTTTTTGAATAAACAGTAATAAAGACACATCATAATACATTTGAGAACTGTTTATCGACTAATTGGCACTCTTTTAACATGTTGTACGTCACGGCGAAACCGTTGGAAGTTTTATCCCTATTTTAAGCGACATAAAACATTAGCTCTACAGTACGAACACTTCTGCAAAACTTAGCAACATGGTGGAGGCAGACTTCATTGTTTTCACCGTAAGATCATCTCCCTGTACCCTAACCTCCTTGATTATTGTACTAAGTCTTTGGAGTAGGAACATTATCGTTGGTGGCGCGAAGACGCGCGTGTAGGCCGGCAGTCGGAAGAGACTGTCGCGAACGTAATAGTGCGGGGCGGGACATTGCACAGCCAGTCTGAATGTTCCGTGAAGAATGGAACTGGGACTTTGCGTGGAGAGACGCAACGCAGCAACGTAGCAAAAATAGTGTTTTGGTCCCAATTTTAACGCCAATTAATCGTCATCAAGAAAAGGTGTTACTAGTTATTGTATGCCAATGATGTCCGACTGCAACGCAACATCGTTTCATGAAAGTGAGCCGGCCGCGGTGGCCGAGGGGATTGAGGCGCTTCAATCACGATCTGCACGGCCACTACGGTCGGGGGTTCGAATCCCCCCTCGGGCATGGATATTTGTGCCGTATTAGTTCGTAAGTAGTTCATAAGTAGTTTGTAAGTTTAGGGACTGATGACCCCGTAGTTAAGTCCCATAAGCTTTACAAACAGTTGAACATGAAAGTGAGATCCATCCATTTCTGTTACATTTAGAATGTACGACTAGCCAGCATAGTAGTGGTAAATTGATTTAATAGTGGAAAAACTAAGAGTGTTAATTCTGCTTTTAATTTAAATCTTAGACATTGACCGAGTACGATCCCTTAGTTTATATTTTATCGCCCAAAACCAACCCGTAATGTACCACTGAGACCTGAATAAAATTTTCTTTGCCTAGTGAGAGAATGATAAATCACCTACATACAATGGAAATAACAGAAGAGGACCCTAAATGTAGGATCTGTGATGACGGTGATGAAACTGCATCACATCTAATCTTCGACTGCATTGCATTGGAGAATAAAAGGCACAGAACATTTGGGACAACCAGACCCGAAGAAATTGTGTCCAATAAAGAACTGGTAAAGGGACTCCTTGCACTGTTCAAGGGTATTGGTTGGCTTTACTAGATATACAGGGAGCGATACCGCATTATAAACTTAGTTTCGGTGCGGGCAGTGGCGGGTTGGACCAAGACTGTTTTGGCTTCCCTGGAAAAATCAAATCAAATCGAGTGATAAATACTTTATTTTTTATTGTATTTTTATTTACAGTTAATGTCAAAAGTTTGATTGAACTGAAAAAGTTTGTCGTTTAAATATGAAGCAGTAATTATTTATCTGATAATTCATGTGGTTGAGTCAGCTCAAATACCAGCAATTAATTACTGTCAGAATCATTGAGTTCAAAAGGTTAACATTGCTTGAGTTTATAAAGAATTCCATCAGTTGTCTGTTTCATTAGTCGCTCAATGAATCGATTATTGCTAACAGTGAACAATCCCAAATAACTTCAGATAAATCTTCTTTTTAATACTAATCAAGTATTTCAGTTACATGAAAAATTCTTAAGGCAATAATTTGTTTACATTTTTGCATCAGTTTTCTGATTGTGTTTGCCATTAAACTATTAATTCAACTGAACAGTTAGAACCCGACGTTCACGATAATATTTACGTAAGGCAAACAAAACCTTTTACCAATTTTACCTGCTTCGAACCAGAAACATTACAGTGAGATGTGTACTGTACCGCTTTTACGAAAAAATGTTCAAATGTTTGTATAGCTTATGGGACTTAACTACGGGGTCATCAGTCCCTAAACTTACAAACTACTTATGAACTATCTAACACTAAGGACGGCACAAATATCCATATCCGAGCGGGGATTCGAAACCCCGACCTTAGCAGCCGTGCAGACCGTGACTGGCGCGCCGCTGTCCCCTCGGCCACCGCGGCCGGCCCGCTTTTACTGTTCTATTAATGCAATCAGTATTTCACTTTTGCTGAACGATTGCATCTCTTGTTGATTAAATATATACATTTCGCACTGTTTAATCTGCATTTTGTTCGTTTGAATTTATTTTATACATTTTCTGACACGTTTACAGATCGCTCTGCGGAAGATAGCGCAGCAAACGTTTGGTTATAGCCTCCACTACATTTATCGGAATAATTCTTTGGAGCTAATGGCTTTCCCAGTCAATCAGGATCAGTAGGCACACGGATCAATTATTAGTTGTAATCAACCGGTAATTCTAATGATCTGTTGTTTCTGAATTAAATGGTGTGTCTGTTGTTTCTGAATTGAATAGTGTGTGTTGTTTCTGAGTTAAATGGTGTGTCTGTACTTTTTTAATTATGACTATTAACGAACCGCCGGCCGCGGTGGCCGAGGAGACTGAGGTGCTACAGTCACGGTCTGCACGGCCACTACGGTCGGGGGTTCGAATCCCCCCACGGGCATGGATATTTGTGCCGTCCTAGTCCGTAAGTAGTTCATAAGTTATTTGTAAGTTTAGGGACTGATGACCCGTAGTTAAGTCCCATAAGCTGTACAAACATTTGAACATTTTTAATTAACGAACCGACTGAGTTACTTCACTTGGTGCTTCAATATGACGACTAATATGTCCGTTTAGCTCCAGATGACGTGAAAATCTTTTAATGTTGACGTTCTGCATTTGGCAATTGACAATTTTGGTGTATTAGGCTACCCTACATTGCGGGAATACGAAAATCTTCAGTCTTCCATTAATGTAATTTATAAAGCGTGCCACCTACCATCTAAACCTACTGCCTAATATTTGCAAGCATCTCGCTCAATTGTGCGCTAGGGTCGGAATGTTAAACATATTTCTTCCCTCACTTGCTTCACATCTGTAATACTCGTGATTGCTACCTGTGGAATCTGATCAGAAAATCTGAGAAATATTTAGCTTGGTCGCGGATACAGTAACAACGCGGAAAGTCAGTTAAAAACATCAAGGAAACACACTAAGTTTATACCAAGGCTGAAGGCCACACACGTGTATTCTAACTTGAGCAAAACCGGACACGCAATCATCACTGGAATTAAAATGAAAATAATAAATTTACTTCGCCTCTCATAGCGAAAGAATTACTGAAAATCCAAGACTGCCTGATCACAAATAGATCAAAGTCCTAACAGCATGCCTTCCCCTCAGCATAATTCGGCGGAGTACTTACTTCCACAGTCGTCGGAGCCAGAATGCAGAGTCAAGGCTGAAGCTCTAAGACCTCGGAAAAACCTTCCCTCCGCCATACACTGGATCTAGAGTACGCTAAAAGCGACGCAGAGTGCTTTCAGAAACTAGTGTTTACCAACCCTTGTTACCTGGCCAAGACAATTCCCTCTACAATCGCTTCCAGAGGGGTCTCCTGTCACATTTTTCGTCCCAGATTAGGTTGGTACGACACTAAGAACACGGCCACCTCGCCAAGTAAGCTTGTCTCTGGCCATCCAGCAGACGCTAGCGTAGACGACAAACGAAGCCATGCGTTTTTAACTACAGCAAAACGAGGCCTAAAGCGGGAGGCGGCGACTGTAAGCCATTGCGCGGCAGTCAGTCAATATAAAAAGCAACCTTCCACATTCACATGAACATACAAGTTCAATCACAAGGGTGGAAACATGTGTAAATATGGGGCAAACACATATAAACATGTGGCATTGGTCATTGATAAAAAAGTAATAAAGTAATTAACACACAGATAGATAATATTAATGTTGCAGAAACACTTTATTTTAAAGAATAAATCAAAATGAAACACCATCACACATTCAGTAGACGTGTTTCAATGTGTAGTTCTCTGCCAGACTATATAGTTTTTTTTTTTTTTTTTTTTTTTTTTTTTTTTTTTGTAGTAGTAGTAGTAGTAGTAGTAATTGAACACTGAGGTTGCAAATACAGTTGGCGTGATTACCGCGTAGATAGAGGTGTAGAACACTGCAACAGTCGACCTATCAATTATTGTATCCTTCGCCTCAGTCGCTCGTATTAAAACAGGTTATTTATGACTAGTTTCGTATTTGAGCCGTCCAGTTTCAAATCCGGCGTCACCAGTTAGCGTATTTACAACGCTAAAAAACAACATAAATTTCATTCGTGATTCTTGTAACAAAATTGTGAAGCGTAGTGCCCCTTCGATCGAATATCTGCTCTTCACCAAAACATATCGGAATAAAATTTATGTAGTTGTGTAGCGACGTAAATTGGCTAACGAATGAGGACAGGTTTGAAAATGGACGTCAACAGACTAAAAGTTGTCACAAATAATTGGGTGCAATAAAATTAGCTGTAACGGCGGTTGTAATAAATAAAGGCACTGTATACCAAAATGCAGAACTTAGAGCCATAATCGGAACTTCATAAACCCGTGCTATTATTTGCGCTCCGGTCATTCATGTGGAAAGGTTTGCCACACGACAGAAATTAACAGACTAGTTGGAGTCAAACGCTTTGATATTCCTTTTCCGAAATGATGAGGTAATTGAATTGTACGAAATCCACACTGTCAAAAGTGTGATAATCAACAATCATGTCTCGCTTTCCATTTAAAAAACACCACTAGACTGTCAACGAAATTGATAGTGCATTTTAAGTACTACTAATGACATTTATGACGACTGTAAAAAAACTTGAAATTTAGATACATGTGAAAAACAACCACAAGAAACCCTGAACGAGAAACGTAACTTAAACATCAATACTACATCAAGAGTTTTGAGATAGTCCGAAAGGGCTAACTTACGAATATACCAAAATATAACGCGATAATTAATCCGGAGAATAAGAAAAGTTAATAACATTGATGTAAATTAGAAAACACGAGATTGTAATACGGGGATGTGGAAATGAAAATATAAATAACGAATACAGAAACATTTATAACAGCTACGTATTAACGATCTTTATACATTTATATTTATTTAATGTACTAAATCAATCCAGCTAAACTGAATACAGCATCCAGAGACCACATACGCAGCGGAAATGAATCTTTCTTTCTGTTTGGCCATGTTCTCGCACATACGGATTTAGCGTGTTAATATTTACGGGGTGGCCAGATGACCTGCCCCTCGCCACCCCATGCTCCACAGGAGGAAAGTCTGTATCCCAAGTGTTTGGGTATAGTGTTATATGTGTGAAAGTGTAAAGTGTTACGAAATGTTTCTGAATCGTTTAACTAAGGCGGGACTTAGCTACCAGTCCGGTATTCACCTAGGGGATGTGGAAAACCGCCTAAAAACGATATCCTGGCTGGCCGGCACTCCAATCCCGTTGGTTAATCCACCGGGCGGATTCGAACCGGAAACAGCACGTTTCCCCGTCATAGAAAGCGGTGCGTTACACCACAGGGCTAACCGAGCGGGTCGCAGCGAATATGAATATAAATTCCGTATTCATTACTTTCTTAATATAATCTGTAAGCATGTCATTGTAACAGAACTGTCACAACGATCAACCGTAATTTTATGTACCTTTTTTACAACAGAATATTAATGACATTTTTTGCCGATGAAATATGCAGTCTACAATCTGTGTTATACTGGCAAAAATAGCGTTTAATTTCGACATGCGACGACAGTAGATACGAACAATTAAAGTTTTTACTTCGTACCGCATTTTGAGGTCAAGCGACAGTCACAGAAAGTAGATTTTTTAAAATTTACGTTACTAGTTTGAATGTACTGTGACATGATTATGAAATGTATAAATAGAAAAAAAGTAAAAAATTTAAATATTATAAGTACTGACTGACATTGTCCTATAAATGTATTAAGGAAAGTACAGTTGATTCAGGAATCGGAGGAAAGCAGCACAAAGGAATCCAAACGCTCCCAAGCTGGCTGCTATATCCAAGGCTTATTATCATACCATTTTCGATCATAATTCAATCCAGCTGTATTGGTATAACAGGTGGTACTGTAGTGCGTTGTGCTGCGTTGATCATTTAGCATGCAAATAAGTTTTTCTTACCGGCCGCGGTGGCCGAGGGGACTGAGGCGCGTCAGTCACGCTCTGCACGGCCACTACGGTCGGGGGTTCGAATCCCCCCCTCGGGCATGGATATTTGTGCTATCCTTAGTATTAGGTAGTTCATAAGTAGTTTGTAAGTTTAGGGACTGACAACCCCGTAGTTAAATCCCATAAGCTCTACAAACATTTGAACATTTTGAAGTTTTTCTTCTTTATTGTTATTTTTATGTCTACATTAAGGAGGCAGGCTAGCAGCAGCTTGTTACGCTGCTCTTCAGCCAAGTGAATTGAATAATGGATATGAAATGATTAAAACATCGACAATGGAGTCAAACATTGGAGAGTTAAAATTTGACAAGTCGGAAAAATTGGACGTACACAATTGTTACAGATGAGAAAACTATATATAGTACGTTAAAATTGTGTCACGGTGGCGTTCAAAGACACATTGAAGAACAATATAGTGTACACGACGAGAGAAAGAGAGACACTGATAAAACGGCACTTGAAGAACTGGACAATAAACACTGGACGAAGCCCTTAGTAAAATCTACGGCAATATGGACTGAAAAAGACAGGACTGTCTGATAGCATCTATTGGCATCCTGGTGAGAAGTGGAATACGTTCAGAGATGGTAGCAGTCTGACCGTAAGTTTGTAATATGGAGCACTTTTAGGAATGGATTTAGAAAACAATACGAATTTGTACTATGCTCTATTCCCAAGATGTCAAGATATCGATCTGAACCCATCAGAAGCTGTCAGTATGGCGTTGCTTCAGTCACCTGTTTGTGATACCCGTCATAAGAGGACGTGGTTGTCCATGTATTAAAAATGAAACAACCGAAAGCACTATAAAGTATACACAATCATGACAACCAGAGGGCAACAGTGTCAGTATTAAAAACCTACACATTGCGGTTCTCACCAGGGTGCCAACTATATGCTAACGATTTTAAATTTCAGAAAATCTTGTTTTTGAATGTCAAATGATGAAATCATCAATGCAGCACAACATTACTACAGTACCACCTGTTACACCAATACAGCCTTCCCTACTGTGTTAAGGTGTGGATTCACTTGTGAACAATAATGGGATTATATTATATCCTTTGGATATAGCATCCAGTTGGAGGCTGGTTGGATTTCTGTGTGCGGCTTTGATCCCGTTCATCAACTGAATCAACTGTACTTTTCAAAATATATCTAAAGAACTATATCAGTCAGTACTTAATACTTTTCAGTTTCAGACTTTTTTCTATTTCTTCTTCTTCTTCTTCTTCTTTGGTTATCAATCCGTAGGTTGGTTTGCAGTATGTTTCCTTAGTGTCCAGTTGCTTGCCATTTTGTTTAAAGTCCCTGTAGCTATTACAGTTCATATCGTCCGCTACTTGTCTCATATAGGCCTACTCCAGCCTGAGTCGTCCTCTACAATTCATTCCCTCCACCAGTTCCTTCAAGACGATTTTTAGCAATCCTTCATGTCTCAAGACATGACAAATCCAGATATTGCGCCTTTTTCGCAGAGTTCTTCTCAGAGACAACCCCTCTCCAATTCTTTGCAAAACCTGTTCGTTTGTTACTTTTTCAACCCAGCTTATCTTCAACGTTCTACGGTAACACCAGATCTCGAACGCTTCTATCTTTCGGCGTTCAGGTTTTCCCATGGTCCAAGATATACTTCCATACAACATTACACTCCATAGAAAAGTCTTCAACAACTTCTTCCTCAAGAGAATGTTCGAGTTGTTGGATGTGAGATGTTTACGTTCGTTATTGAAGGACATTTTTTCCTGACATACTTTATTTTGAATGTCTTGTTTAGATTTAGCAATTGAAGTGATCTTGCTACGCAGGTATGTAAATTCATTGACGTTCTCAAGGGATGCACCATAGAACACAATAATTGCATGGGTTCCGCACCTGTTTACAGTTACATTTGATAGTGTTGCTATAGTGCATTGAAACGAGTCATATAAATTTAAAAACATCCATGTTTTGATGACTGTGGCTTGACCACTATAAGTGGAACGATGTAAAAATTGTTTGTCAGTCAAACTCTTTGACTATAATGGTCAATCAAATATATATATATATATATATATATATATATATATATATATATATATATGTGTGTGTGTGTGTGTGTGTGTGTGTGTGTGTGAACTGAGATGTTTGTGGCTATATTTCACTATGCAGCCAAAAGTAGACATCGCAAACGAATAATGTTTGTATGTGGTAGTAGGTATCAGTCTCCCATTGTGCACTATGGTGGTAGAGGGTTGATAACGATAAGGGGGCGGAAGCTATGGAAGTTAAAAGTTACCGTCTTATAAAAATTTCTACGTGTGGACGTCAATATTTTGCTCTTCAGCAAAAACTACGCATTGGAGACGAACGATCTCTCTGTGCCGTTGTACACCTTAACAGTTCCGTGTCGATAGCTATAACAGGGTGGAAGATGATGCACATTCTTCAGTAGTTTTACTGCAACAAGTGTACAAATAAAGAAAAATAAGTGCATATTGCAGTTTGAAAAGTAAAACTACCAAGAAAGATACCAAAGCGTAAGAAAAAAAAAAATCGCGTTCTCGATTCGTTTTTAAAAGACAGAAAACGGTGCTGAAAATTGAATCTATAGACGATAAAAACTTGCATTATGTGGATGTTTATCTTACACCGTAGGCATTAGCGTTTCTTTATATATATATATATATATATATATATATATATATATATATATATATATATATATTACCATCTCTAAGAGTGAAATATGGGATGAACGGTTTGCTATAAAGCAAAAAATAGAGAACTTCGGATTTAGATTTTTGATTGAAATTTTTAAAATACGTGATCGATATTTTTGTCAATTCCATTATTAAGCGGGTGAAATAAGGGGAATCTTTTAAGGGTGCTACTAAGATTATTTTGATGCTAGAAAGCGAAAATTTGGATTTGGAACCATGGGTAGAATTTTTTTTTAAATGATTCGGGATGTCTTGAATTCTGACATCAATGGTGCAATAGGCGGCGGCAAGTTGTATCAAAATACTTGATTAGGCGAGCACTTTGAAGCTATGAAAATGTATATTTAGAACTAGAAACAACCAATGAAGACCATACAGTATTATATACGCAGTTCTATTGACAACCGTAATTCACGCAAAAACAGTCTGCCGTCCATAAATAACACTGGCACTTCAGCAGAAGATCTGGACTACCTGCAGAAAACAATAGGAGACAATCTATTTTCTTTTCATTTATTCGTTTTAATGGATCTTGCGGTTATATATTATATAAACTCGTCGACAACGGAAACTTAATGTTCGTAGAGCGTATTGGACTTAACTACGGGGTCGTAAGTCTCTTAACTTACAAACTAATTATGATCTAGCTAATACTAAGGATGGCACAAGGGTGGGGGGATTCGAACCCCCGACCGTAGTGGCCGTGCAAAACGTGACTGGCGCGCCGCAAACCACTTGGCCACCGCGGCCGGCCGGAAACTTAAACCGTAATCTTCCTAAGTTTGTCACGGATCGTTATCACCTACTGCCGCTTCAGCACTCAGAATTATCGCTGGACGCGTTAACAGCCTGGGACACTTTACGGGGATCCGGACTGCTGAGACAGCGCTTTATGTCCGATGATGGGCTGATAGTAGGAGCGGATCACGGCACGAGCTGGCACGAGCGCGGTATAATGAGGGCCGTCCGTCTTCCAGTGGGCACCCGCCCACACTCGCCAGTGAACTGCTTCCGCTGCTGTGAATAACATTTCGTCACCTCACAGCTTTTCTGATCCATCAGTTTACGCTTACGACTTTAACGCTTCGTCGGCCTCGTCTGGAACAGGTTTCACCGCAGCGTTGAGACACTGCGGTGTGAAACGCTGTCAAATGGAAAACACGAACTCAACTGTAAACAGATGGAGAGGTGTCAAACACCTGTCAATATGTCAACTGACTTTTCTCAAGCTGTCTAGAAATTTCCCTTGTCGTAGAGGAAGTGCATTATCATCAACGGAAGTCAAACATACTCTTGCACTAACAAGGAAATACTTGGCCTCGAACAAATACATATACACCAAAATCGTATGAGAGAAAATGTAAAGATCTCTTATTGCACTAGTGATACTCCCGCATCTGCAAAACTCTGCAGTCGTCCGTTAGAGGCCTCTGCGTGTGCCATGCCGCATTGCACTTTGACCTGTCGGTTCGCCAGTAGGGACGGTGCAGTGTGCCTCCGAAGATGCGTTTTATGGTGTTATTTGTGTGGAGAAGCGTCACATGGGGCGGCGATTGCTAATCAATCCTGCTAATGTATTGCGATTAGTTGAGATGAAGTTACTAAGAACCATTCTTCGTGAAGGTGGTATTAGTGTATAAGATGAATCATTTGCATGCTTTCTCGTATCTGTTATGGTACAGAAATATGAGCATAAGTTAGATACTGTTGTAACACTAACACGTAATGATAATAACGACGAAGAACTCATTGCTAGCGGTATTGCGGGAAGAGGCGATGGAATCAGTGGCAGTGAATATCAACAGCCTTTCGGGAAGAAGGTTAAAGTTGCAACTATCATCACAGCTTTTGATGATAATTTGCTAGAGAACGTGTACGATGATTATTACATAAGTTATAAGTTATAGTTAAGATATCTGCATTACGTATGGCGTCTACAATTACATCTACCGTGCTATCTAGAGCACGGTTGCAGAGCTTTGCAGAAAAACGACACCCACCAGCACATTGAGGTGTACGTAGAGATCCTGTAACCAAACGTTCATACAGATATGTTTGTTCGAGCCCATGTACTTTCCTTGTAATAGCTTAAAAGTGGGCCACTGTACGAAATAATAGCTTAATTGTGGTAGAAGGTACCCAGGTAAGAGTTTACTGTTATATAAAAAAAAAAAAAAAATAAAAAAAAAAAAAAAAAAAGATTAATTTTAGCGGTAAAATTAGCGAACGATCCGTGTGAGCTACCAGCTACTCCCTGCTGCAAAACCTTGTTCCCTGGCCCAAATTGAGAACTGACTTAGTTCAAATTACTCTAATAACAGGAAGTTAATGGTACAGTGGCAAATATACGTAGCTGCACACACGAAATTACACACAGGCATTAATAAACAAGCCACCACAATTACAGTTATTTCATAACGGTGGCTAAGAAAAACATTTATGGCACAACGGAACATAAACATAAAAAATTGCATCTGAGCTTGTTCTCAGCACTGGTGAAAAACAGTATTAAATAAAAGCGAGAAGGTGCTCAAAAACTATAATTTATAGGCAAGTCAAAATTATACTGAACGTAACTTGTTCATTCAGGTCGAACACAACCAAAATGGGGAACCAATTTTTAATACAATAAAAATGCATTGAATTTAACATAAATTACACAGACCTGAACGCTACTGGGGGGATGATTTACAAACTACACTCACTCACACACACGCAATGCAACAGCGAACCTCCCCAAAATCAGCGTTCTGAAACGAGGCAGAAGCAGGCGCCGCTATCGTAGGCGAAATTCAGCAAAGCGTGACGTACCACACAACACAATATACAATAAAACTGCGAAGACGGCTCTCGTCTGTCGTGCTTTATGTGAGATGGTGCGCGAGTATAGCAAAGTTAACTTGCATTTAGATTAGACAGC
The DNA here is from genome assembly GCA_026315105.1 of Locusta migratoria. NCBI lineage: Eukaryota > Metazoa > Arthropoda > Insecta > Orthoptera > Acrididae > Locusta > Locusta migratoria. The sequence goes on from CM048750.1 coordinate 159,494,239, forward strand.
GAGCAAACACTCTAACGACGACACATGGCTACGTTACATGATCGCACTCCACTGAAGGTGAAGTGGTTAAAAATCGGATTCTTTACAAAAAATCACGGCGGACTTGCAATCTGAGAGTAAACTATCTAGGCACTGGTTTTATGAGAAGTGGCGTGAATTCAGCTGACTAGCTGCAAACCCCTGAAGTAGGAGTTCGGGCCCATGTGGTTCAGAAACGGACAAAAAGTATAAACTCAATTTCCAAAAAAATAAAAAGAAAATTAACTACGGCATGTAACCACTAGAACTTCGTAGAATTTCATAAGGAAGCTACTGAAATGCAGCAACATGCGATTGTGAGCGTTCACCGAGACGGAAGAAGTCCAGTCTCAAAACCCGGAAAAGTGAAGTTATTACATAGTCGGAAAAATAAAAATAAAAACTACAGCATGCAACCCCTAGAAACTGTTTAGAATTAACGCAAGGAAGCGAATGAAATGCTGCTACACGCGACAGGGAGCCACTACTGAGACGGATGAAGTCCAGTCTCAAAAACCAGAAAAGTGAAATAATTACAAAGACGGAAAAGTGAGAATACGAACTGCGGCATGCAACTCTTAGAAATACTTCGCATTTCATAATCAAGCTATTAAAGGAGGTTGTACAAGGCTCGGAGAGAATTACTGACAAAGACTGAGTACATACTACAAGTTCATAGAAGAAACAATCAAAATTAAAATAGGCGGGGAGACAAGTTCGCGAAATGTTAGTGGAAATCAGAAGGATACATGCATAGTTACTTGCTTGATGGGCATGGAACAATCAATAGTAGAAGCTGAAGGCTTTGTTCCAAGAACCTACTACGTGGAACACATATCACTCACGGGAGGAAACGATAAGAAAGATTTCACATTCACTGTACAAAAATGAACATATCGTCTGATAGAAATCGGGCCTAACAAAGCTAGAAAGAAATTACACAGAGTTCGTACACCGCCACATAATCACAAAAGGTTTTAATATACCAGGCCGCCGCGGTGGAGTAGCCGTCTAAAGCACCTCGCAGCGGAGCGCGCGGTTGCTCGCCATGGAGGTTCGAGTCCTCCCTCGGGCATGGGTGTGTGTGTTTGTCGATAGGTTAGTTTACCTAGGTTTAAGTAGTTTGTAAGCTACGGACTGATGACCAAGCAGTTTGGTCCAATAGATTTACTGACATTTGAACAATTTTTTATACCAGGCCATTATTAAACAGCAACTAGTAACACATACAACGCGTTTATCTGTAGGAAATCACTGGATTGAAAAACTAGAACACTTTTCCATGCACATTTGGAAAAAAATATTCCGAAGAATGAATCTAAATTCAAGAGTCTAAGTTAAACATGCTAGACAACGAATCGCTACCACTTCCATGGACACAAGAGCAGAACCAACCTACCTCACCACGATCTGAGCACAAAGTCAAGACCGAGCGACCAGGAGGCGGGAAAGCCACCGGTAACTGGGAAACCCAAGAGCAGTGGTGGGGAGAGAAGATCCTGAGACTCACCCTGGGGAGGGCTCGTTGACTGGCTTGTAACCAAAGGGTGTAGAAACCTCTTTGGTCACAGCAGCAGCAGGGGCTGGTAACGACTAACTATCGACTCTGAGCCAGAGAGACTCATGGAAAGCGAGTTATTACTACCCACATTCAGACAGCCCTTAAATTCTAGCACATCCACTTAAGAGTAAAACAAGTACACATTCTTACAAGGACAGTGCCGTAGCAGAGAAACCGTACTTATTGCCACATTCATAACCACAATAATAAATTATTAAAATAACAAAATCCTATCAATATTAGCTAACATTTCAGAAACTAATATTTTAAAACATGAAATAAAAATGCTATTCCTCATGCCTCGAAATGAGTGGGGTTCTAGTTTTAACAAAATGCTAATGTAGCGACATCAAATAAATTACAATTTTATGAAAAATATATGGAGACGACAGACAGTCGTCTTTCAAGCTGATATTTTAAAAAATTACTATCGTGCTACTGTTCAAATAGACGGGCACTGTTGGTGCTACAAATCACAACTGAATAGTTTAAAACGGTGAAGACTTTATAATATTAGTAAAGTTAAATGATCTATACAAATAAAAACCAGTCTCCGCATGTATGCAGAAGAATCTCTGGAGAACGGCTTGACCAGTTTGTCTGGCCTATTCTTTTTGTTGTGTTCGTAATTTTCAGGACATAGTTCGTATGAAAGTTAATTTTTGGAAAATTGGAAAACTTGAGGGAAAACTCAAAGTGCATCTTTCGACAGGAGATTGGGATCATAAAGAGGCTTTATTTTATTTTATTTTACTTTATTTTATTTTTATTTATTTATTTATTATTTTTTGTTTGTTATCATCCTGAAAAAGTAGAGAAACATGAGAAAATCTTAAATATAGTTGCAGCTCAACAACAAAAAATAGTATCATTTTGTATGCAACAGCCAGCCAGTTGCGTTAAATTGGTTTCTATTAAAACCTTGACCAGGTTTCAGCAAAAATAGTTTTGCCTTCTTCAGAAGTTGGACATTCAAATCACTTAAAACTTTTTGTAAATAAAAAATACAACGAAAACAGTTTCTAGACCCTCGACCGTGCTAGAGGAGCTGAGTTCGGGCCAGCAGTCAACATTCGGGAGGCCGTACGAAATGTATTGAGATTTTTATATCGGCCGCAATTGAGTCTTAACATTTTAATATTTTTAAGATAGTCAGTTAATGATGAAATTTTTCCATATTCACATGTGTGTACCAACCAACTACTAAGAATTGTATTCCGTGTCGACAATATCGTTCGTTCAAGGCATATTGCTGGAACAAGGTTTTGAAATGTATCACTGAAGGAAAGAAATACTTGGAAAGATGATTTTTGTAAGGGTAATGTGCGAGCATTTGCTCCTATCGTGAGGTCTTCGAAACTACCAAATAAAAAAAAAATAATTAAATTAAAAATCCTGCTTGTTTTCGCAATTCTCATTTTTGCTGCCAATAGAATAGAACTATTAGCAGCGTAAAAATCACAGAAAAGCTCGCCGAAACATGTCGGATTTCTAAGCGAAGCATTAAATGCTGCGGGGGTGTAGAAAAACTAAACGGTCAAGGGATTAAATCTTGAAATGTCAATTTCAAAATTTTATATTATAACTGTTGACATAGAGTAAAAGCTGCACGTGGCAAGAGAACTACGCTCTGGTTTATTTGTAACAAATGTTATTTACCTGTCCGACTTCCGGAAAAAGTAAAATTTTATTTGCTGACACAGGTTCGAGGTTTCAATTAAAAAAAATTAAGGCAAATGGTGGACTGCTATTTGTCTACAACATGATAAATTCGAGACAGTTACAAAGAAAAGTCGGAAAATTGAACAAATCGCTAAAGCTATAACTTTTTCGTGCGGTCTCTATCATAACTGACAATAGGGAAGACATTTGGTTTGATTGATTAACATACAATTTTGAATTTTTCTGTGTTTTTTCATGGAGAGGACTTTTATGCTCACCATTCGTCTGTGTGGTTAATGGCTTCGACTCTATTTGACCGATTAGTAATTTTCATGACTTACCGATTACCATGAACCATGGTACAAGTATGTTTTCATCGAAGAGATTTTTATTCCGGCAAACCGCTGTATGGTGCATGTTGGTGGGTATCTTGCAATATGTTTCCACACCGTTTTATTATTTTACATGATAGTTGGCAGGTATATATTGAAAAAGTTCCAAGTTGCGCAATTACGGCATCAAACATCTAAGATAATGGGACCCTAGACTTACATTCTACTTAAACTGGCTTATTGTAAGGACCACACACACACACACACACACACACACACACACACAAACACACACACACAAACACTGGCGCCAGGACTCGAACCTCCGGCGAGAGATGCCGAACAATATTGGCGGATAAGACCGCGGCCATCCCCGTACGCTGAATGTATCTGTAAGTTTTCATAGATGGTGAGGGAGAAGCAATAGTAAGGGGGAAGAAGGAGATGTACAGAGACATTGGTAGGAGGTGACGGACAGAGAATGTGAATAGGAGCAGGTGAACAAAGAGAGAGGAGGATGGGGGAGAAGGAGAAATCGACGACTGGAATGAATACATGTTGTACGAAATGTTACTGTGATTTACACGTACCATTGTTTACATCAGGAGGACCGGAGAAGGAGAGGTGCGGAGAAAAGGAGACAAATGGAGTAGGAGGAGGAGGAAAAGTCGACAAAGGCGGAGGTAAATGGGGAGGAGGAGATGTACAGACGAGAGAGGAAACTGGGCAAATGCAAGGAGAGGGATAACAGTTGTCTCAGGTATGAAAGATCATCACTTCAGAACGGAACGACCTATTTGCTGATTTTATTGTTGTTGTTGTTCTGTTAGAAAGAGCCATGCCAAGGCTTGTATCAAAGACATCTTTCAGATAAGTAATACAGAAAGATGCTTAAGAAGACGGAGAGGTGAGCAGGAGATTAAGGAAAGGAACGTAGAATGTGAATTCAAATGTTCAAATGTTTGTTAAGCTTATGGGACTTAACTACGGGGTCATCAGTCCCTAAACTTACAAACTACTTATCAACTACCTTATACTAAAGACGGCACAAATATCCATGCCCGAGGGGGGATTCGAACCCCCGACCGTAGTGGCCGTGCAAACCGTGACTGGAGCGCCTCAGTCTCCTCGGCCACCGCGGCCGGCTGTGAATTCAGTAGCAGCATATTTAGCAATTGTGAACCACTGCCGAATCCGCTAGTTTTAAAATAAAAATGTAATGCTTATATCATATTATAAGTATCGAATAAGACTACTAATCAACCTTCAAGAGATCGCGTCCGCTCGGCACACCAAAGTTTATCGCTACCTGACATCGTAGGTGGTGTAGAAGACTATCTAATAACGTTCATTGTTCTGATGAAAACAAACCGCAGTGGAGTACTTCATTAGATTACCGGCATCAGTAATGTAAACTATCATCTAGTTGCATGTTACAAAATCGTATGGCGGATAAACGAAAATTGCTTGTAGAGATGAAAGAAAAGCCTTTACATACATTCCACATATACAGCCCAATGGCCTGTTTCCTTAGCAGTTCGAACAATTACGGCATAAACAAAAAGACCACATTAAAACGTATCCCCGAGTACCCAAAACAGTTCACTGCGAGTCTGCATTGAGTTCGTGTTCAGGAAATTACATTGGGCGCTTCACGACATGCGGCAGTTAAGCAGACATAGAACGTGTTGCGCAAATGTTCGGTAGGCAATATTACTTCAACTCAGTTCTCAGGCTGTTCTTAGTGGTCCTTTAGTCTGCAAGGGCTACTTAAAATTTTACTCTTAAAAGAATGATAATTATCAACATGTTACAGTCTCAGTAAAATACGTTTCTAACGTTTACCTCTACAAGCTTTTGCAAAGCTTCAGTATGACTTATCCGGATTTCTACTGGTAAACCCTTTGTACTGTTTGTATCTCATTACTATACCATGCTACGTTTCATTGGTTCAGCTTCCGCAATTTATTTCCCTAAATTCAAGACATGCGTGTTTATTTTACTGAAGGCAATGTTTTTCGTCTGCACTGTTCAGCTCCATACACATTTTGTCTCATCACAAAGAGCCCTTACACGAGGCATCACAACAACGTTTCACCAGGCAATGCCGGTCAACTGTCGTTTGTGTTTGAGAAATCGGTTGGAAACTTTCCTCGTGTCAGCACGTTGTAGGTGTCGCCACCGGTGCCAACCTTGTGTGAATGCTCTGTAAAGCTAATCATTTACATGTCACAGCATCTTCTTCCCATCCGTTAAAATTCGCGTCTGTAGCACGTCATCTGCGTGGTCTAGCAATTTTAATGGTCAGGAGTGTAGTTTGCAAGTGACATTGAAGTGCATGGCAGAGGTTTCATCGAAAAGCTTTTATGATGTGATTCTTTAGTTTCTCCCGGCGTATTTGACAATCAAAATAACCACGGTTGTACTGCAGGTCTATAGTGTCCAACGGGCACAATATTTCGGCGATAATACATGTCGCCATCATCAGATGAGCTGTCGGACTGAGCTCCTAGAAACGCGCCAGCACGGAGATCCGCACGCTACGGCGGCTCGAAGGGAACTGGGTTCTAGCCCGGTAACGGGCGATTTAAATACCCCCGGCCAGCGAAGCCACCCCTCCGTGGTCCGCGCCCCGCGGCGCGGTCGCGCAGTGGAACCGATTGCGACGGCGTCTGAGATGACGTTGATGTGAAGGCTCTATCCGCCGTGGTCGTCACTTCGTTACGTTTGCTAGGTTTACTCTTAATTAACCCAATCGCTGGTTCCCAAGCTTTTCTTAGATTATAGCCACAGTCACGGTTTATGAGGTCGTCACTTTTGCGAATTTCAATAGCCTCCCTAACGACGTCTGTACCAAAATCCTAGTGCGTTCATACTCCATCGCGTGATTCTCCGACAAACAATGTTCAGCGACCGCCGAATTGCTCGGATACATCAATCGTGTGTGCCTCTGGTGTTCAACGCATCGATCCTCGACGGTACGCATCGTCTGTCTTGCCACACTGACACGGAATCTGGTACACGCCGGCCTTCCTCAAACAGAGATCATCTTTGGCGCTCCCCACCCGTGCACCAATTTTATTCGGTGGACAAAAGACAGTTCCAACCTGGTGTTTCTTCAAAATGCGGGCGACCTTCCCCGCGAGTGCATCGGTATATGGAATGAATGCAGTGCCTAACTCCTCCCTCGTGTTTTCATCTGTTTCCACAGGTTGTGCTGTAGTGGTTGGGCGGAGAGCCCGCTGAATCTGCCACTCTGAGTACCCATTTTTTTTTTTTTTTTTTTTTTTTTCGGAATACAGTTCTCAGGTGTTCCAATTCCTGGGGTAGACTCTCTGCGTCGTAGATAGTGCGCGCCCTATGTACTAGAGTTTTAAGTACCCCATTCCTCTGTGAAGGGTGGTGACAGCTGTCTGCGTGTAAATACAGATCAGTGTGCATTGTCGTCCGATACACACAATGATCCAGGGTGCCATCAGCTCTTCTCCTGACCAAGACGTCAAGGAACGGCAATTTACCGTTTTCTTCTCCATAGTGAATTTGATGTTGGGGTGTATGGAGTTCGTGCGTTGACGAAATACAAGCCCATGAAGTCGAACATCACTAGTAAAGAGAGGGCGGCTATTCGTGACCTGAGGGAGCACCCTGAAATTCTTGTCTTACCGGCTGACAAAGGCAATGCTACGGTTGTCGTCTCCCATAAGGAATACACTGAAAAGATGCAGTGCCTGCTAAATAACGATTCCTACCGGAAGATCAGCGTTGACCCCACAAAGAAGGTGGAGAACAAGACGAGGGCGCTTCTCAAGGCTGTGGATTTACCAGATGGTGTCGCCAAGAAACTGCTACCTCAAGGTTCGGTACCGCCAAGACTTTATGGACTCCCTAAGGTTCACAAAGATAGGTTGCCGTTACGTCCCATTGTCAGTAACATTAGAGCACCTCCATATCTGTTGGCCAAATACTTCACGGGAATATTAGGTCCTTATCTGTGTAAATGCCCTCATCACATCAGTAATTCCGTGGATTTTGTTAAACGCCTGAACAGCTTCAGGCTGGATGAGTCAGATATCATGGTGAGTTTTGACGTCGTTTCGTTGTTTACGAGGGTGCCCCCTTCGAGAGTCACTAGATTTGATAGGTCAGAAGTTTGACGAGAAGACCACCGAACTTTTTAGGCTTGTCTTGACCTCCACGTATTTTCTTTTTAATGGCGAATACTACGAACAAACGGAGGGAGTCGCCATGGGTAGCCCACTCTCCCATGTGGTTGCAAATTTGTACATGGAGAATTTCGAGGAGGAAGCCCTGGCATCGTCTGAATGGAAACCTACTTGCTTCTTCCGTTACGTGGACGACACTTTCGTCATTTGGCCACATGGTATGGATAAACTCCTTGACTTCGTTACACATCTGAACTCCATACACACCAACATCAAATTCACTATGGAGAATGAAACTCTAGTACGTAGGGCGCGCACTATCCCCGACGCAGAGACTCTACCCCAGGAATTAGAACACCTGAGAACTGCATTCCGAAAAAAATGGGTACTCAGAGTGGCAGATTCAGCGGGCTCTCCGCCCAACCACTACAGCACAATCTGTGGAAACAGATGAAAATACGAGGGTGGAGGTAGGACAGACGATGCGTACCGTCGAGGATCGATGCGCTGAACACCAGAGGCACACACGATTGATGTATCCGAGCAAGTCGGCGGTCGCTGAACATTGTTTGTCGGAGAATCACGCGATGGAGTATGAACGCACTAGGATTCTGGTACAGACGTCGAGATACTGCGTCGTTAGGGAGGCTATTGAAATTCGCAAAAGTGACGACCTCATAAACCGTGACTGTGGCTATAATCTTAGAAAAGCTTGGGAACCAGCGATTGGGTTAATTAAGAGTAAACCTAGCAAACGTAACGAAGTGACGACCACGGCGGATAGAGCCTTCACATCAACGTCATCTCAGACGCCGTCGCAATCGGTTCCACTGCGCGACCGCGCCGCGGGGCGCGGACCACGGAGGGGTGGCTTCGCTGGCCGGGGGTATTTAAATCGCCCGTTACCGGGCTAGAACCCAGTTCCCTTCGAGCCGCCGTAGCGTGCGGATCTCCGTGCTGGCGCGTTTCTAGGAGCTCAGTCCAACAGCTCATCTGATGATGGCGACATGTATGATCGCCGAAATATTGTGCCCGTTGGACACTATAGACCGGCAGTGAATCCGTGGATGTTTAGCTTTTATGATATTTTTCTACAGTTTCCTTCTCTAAGAGCTTGTGGGAAAAAGAAACACCTAAATCCTTCCGTTTTCGAACTGATTTCTCTTATTACGATGATCATGTATCCCTATGCAGATGGGTGCTAACAAAATATGATTACATTCTTAAGAGAAATTTTGTGATAGAAATTTCGCAAATCGATCTCGTCGCCATGAGTAACGCCCTTCTTTTGATTTCCAACCCATCTTGTGCATCATTTCTGAGAAACCCTCTCCCTTATATTGCGATAAACCAAAACGAGTCGCCCTTCTCTGAACTTTCTCTAAATCGTCCGTCAGTCCCACCTGTTGTGGTCCCACAATGTCTAGCGCTACTCCAAAATAGCATATACAATTGTGGTGTAGGCAGTTTCTTTTGTAGAACAGGTGCATCTAAGTGTTCTGGCAATGAAACGTACCCTTTGGTTCACCTTCACTACAAGATTTTCTGTATGTTCTTTCCAGTTAAGTTGTTCGTACTCCTAGGTATTTAGTTGAATTTACAGACAGTAGATTTGACTAATTTATCGTGTAATTGGATTTAATGAATTTCTTTTAGTGTTCATATGGATGACTTCACACTTATAATTATTAACGGTTAATTACCAATTTTTGCATAAGGCTGATATCTTGTCTAAATCTATTTGCAATTGCTTTTGATCTTCTAGTAACTTTAATAACCGATATATGGCAGAACAACCGCGAATAGTCTAAGAGAGCTAGTCAGATCGTCTCCCAAATCGTTTATAAAAATAGGGAACAGTATGGGACCTTTAACACTTCCCTGGGAAACGACAGATATCACTTCTGTTCTGCTCAATGACTGTTGTCAATTACAACGTACTGTGCTCCCTCTGACAGGAAGTCACGAATCCAATCGCATAACTGTGGCGATATGTCACTAATACAATGCTGGTAGAGCTGTATGGAATTGTTACGTATGTTTAAACGAAGTCGCATTCATGACTTTTTTGGTGCTTAACTTTCCATTACAAAAGCGAATAAAGCAGGTTGTTCTGCTTAGTGATCAGTGTCCTGCCTAGAACAAAAATAAAGGTTTGGTACCTTTATGCGTATAGCCTGATAATGCACAGAATCGAAACGTGTCTCTATTAAATATTTTTTTTTACATTTAAATCATTGTTGTGACAGGTAGTGGAAGTTTTCAAGCTGTATTTAGATACAGTCACGGACGACAAACGTCAGCATGACTTTAAATTGCTTAGCAGGATAACTCAGTCGGTAGACGGTTTGCCCGCGAAAGACGAAGGTCCCGGGTCGAATGTCGCTGCGGCGTACAGTTTTAATCTGCCAGGAAGTTTCATCTTGGAGCAGATGGCCAGTGTCAAAGCTACTATATTTTGAGTCGAATATAAGCAGTTTCCGAACGTGTGTATCTTATCATTAACTTCGGTTTTTTCCCTGTTGACTGAGTCCTGTGCTAGGTAGCAAGTGTCCTTTCTGTTGGCTGCAGACTGTGTGACGCCGTTCTTTCTTTCGTCGTTCCTTGCTCCAGCAGTAAAACTCGCCTGGTATACATAGCGTCTGAGGCCGCCCCGCTGCCAACAAATTGAATAGACGCTCTTATTCTGAAAGCGACGCCATAAAAGTTCCCTGTTGCGCCGAGACACAATTTCATCGGCCAACGCTTCACCGCCCTCGCCGGTGGATGCGGTTCTCTGCGGACCAATGCAACAAATCTCTCCCAATACACAGCGGGCACGAAATAAACCCGACGAGAAAAATTCGTTTCGGAGGGAAATTGTGGGGCCGCAACGTTCTCCCAGTTGCAGCTCTGGCTGTTTCCCGCCTGGGGCAGCTTTCCCTCGAGACAAAATACCACAGCTCTGACGATGTGCACTCACTGCTGTGAAACTTTCCAAGGCAGAGTGCGGCATTTCAAAAATATTTCATTACTGTGATTACACCGTAAAAAGGGTATAACAATGGTTATATTTCATTCATATATAAAGAACAGTCTAGAGTGCAAAAAAAAAAAAATATTTTTCGACTAGTTTCGGTCTTATTTTAGATCATCTTCTGGAAATTAAGCTCTGAAATATAATTACATTTAGACTACTTTCAGTAATATACATTAGTAAACTAAATTCATCATCATCATCATCATCATCATCATCATCATCATCATTAGAGACATTATGCCTTTCAGCGTTCAGTCTGGAGCATAGTACCTCTAATAAAATTCATCCATGATCCCCTATTCAATGCCAACATTGATGCCTCGTCTGATGTTATGCCTTTTACTTCAAAATCATTCTGCACCGAATCTAAGTACTTTCTTCTTGGTCTATCACGACTTCTCTTGCCCTCCGCTGCCGAGCTCATGAGTCTCTTAGGTAACCTTGCTTCTCCCATGCGTGTAACATGACTCCACCATTTCAGTCTGTTCGCTCTAACTGCTTCATCTATGGTGTTCATTCCCAGTTTTTCTTTGATTTCCTCCTGCCATTGTTCCCTTCTTGCTACTTTTATATCTGTAACCACTACAGTGGTTCATGGTGTGGGTTCCTGTAGTCATGTCCTAGTTCATGAACCACGGGCAACGTATGAGTGGCCAAGTAAGTGGTCCTGACAGTTGGGATACTTTGGAATAAGTTTGGGCATCTCGGACATATTCTGAGTTGTGGCCACCTTTGTGCTCAGACGGCAAAGACTACCAAATCCACCCGTTAGTCCTTCAAGCGTTAGGGGTAAACCCCAGTGGGCCCTTGGGCAAGTAAGGCTAGCAACCTGCTTCTCAGGTACTTCAATATCATGCTGGCAACAATCAGAGCTAAATGCCTCGGACCTTTGGAGGTGATGGAGTCCCACCTCTAATTGACAGACCAGGGACTCCACAGATACGACTTGGCAAACGATCTGGGATGAGATGGGGAGCTATTAATATCAATGGGGATTACAACGGAAAGAAGGTAGAACTGGCGGAGGCTTCAAGTAAGATGGTGTTAGATGTTTTAGCGGTTAGTGACGTTAGTGTAAGGGCCGGGGAGAGAAAGAGGAGAATAAACTAAATTAATAAAAAGAAATAAAACGATGTTATACCTATTGAAGTAGTGGAGCTGGCAGGAAACGTGGAACCTTCCAGTGCGTCACTGCTGGCTGGAGCCCCTTTGCCAGCTCCACCCATCTCTGATAGCCAATGAAAAGACTATATAGATAAATCTAGCCAAAAAATATAAAATTATAATTAGCCACACATTTCTTTATCAATGTCTAAGATAAAATAATTATAGTCACCTTTCTGATATTAAAATAAAGATTAAAACATTAAAATACTGACAATAAATTGTATCAGGTTCTTATTAATATTTCCAAAGATATTCTATGAGTGGTACTGCTGCGCTGTAAGTAATTTTACTGGTATTGAAAATGATCTATAAAATTTACTTAAGATACATGAAAAAACATTTCAGGATATGATACCTTGCAGAAAACCATTTGGTTCATTTGTCGTGGAAATTTGTGTAAAGCTCTTCTTTTATTAATAACGTACAAAGAACGGTTGGTTTTACTTTTTACAATATTATTGTAATAAAGTACGGCAAAGCATGTATTTTATATACACATAAAAGGTGTATGATCTATTGTATAAAGCTTTAAGTTGTCATTAAACAATATAAGCTATGTTGTAACATTGTAAAATATTAGCAATGAGATGTCAAAAACATAACAACTTACAATTCAAATGGCGTCATGGAATAAAACACATAACTGGTTCTTCATAGTATGACGGATAAAATTAAGATATTCACTCAAGTTAAGGGTCACCAGAATGATTTTAAATTTGTTTATATAGTACCTTTGATGGTCACTTTTGTTAAAAAACATATTATATGTTAATGTTAAGTAAGATAAAACTTATGCGTCAAAAACTTGAGAAATTATCATTCAAATGGCGTCTGACAATGATAATAAAATATAAATAAATTTCATCGTTGTCAATTAACAGTAAAATAATTAAGGCATATAATGTGTCTAAGAATAAAATTTAAATGATTGTACATTAAATTTGTGCATGATGTACATGGCTGTCAACCGTAAAGATAGTCAAAGAGTCTATATAAATATGTATATACATATATATGTTGCACATATTAGTCATTGACTAAAAATAGATTTCAAAGGAGTAAACTTTTGAAGTAAATCTTCGAATAAGTCGAAGTAATTTTTTTCTATGCAGTCAATCCGTTCATTTAAGATTTGAACAGAATTCTTTTTGTGTTGTGTATATATCTCTATTTGTTCTACTAGGTTTAGGCGTAATCCTTTTGGGGCTTATGCAAAATCTTTAGGTTGTTTTCAATTGTGCCATGGCAATGCTTATTTTCAATCGTATGCTGTCCAAAAATAGATTTGCTACTTGCAACACCTACTGTGTGTTCACGGTATCGTGCTTGGAAACAACGTCCCGTTTGTCCATTAATTTGTAAGTTTCATATGGAACCGAGCCTAATCACTACTGTTCTTTACACCTAAAACTTACCATGACAAAACTACTTCACTTGGTGAGTAAGATGTATGAAACAGGCGAAATATCCTCAGACTTAGAGAAAAATGTAATAATTCCCATTCCAAGTAAAGCAGGTGCAGACAGGTGTGAAAATTACAAAACCATTAGTTTAATAAGTCATGGTTGCAAACTTTTAACACGAATTATTTACAGAAGGATGGAAAGACTGATAGATGCTGACTTCGGGAAAGATCAGTCCCGATTTCGGAGAAATGTAGGAACACCGGAGGCAATACTCATTTTTACGACTTATCTTAGAAGAGGAGATTAACACAATAAAATCCATAGCCACCAATAACGGGTATGATACAGATGTAGTGTAACGCATCGTTGATAAAAAGACTTCCCAACAGTTTTCAACATTACTCAGTAGCAAATCGCTACTTGATAAAACTGACAGTCAGAGATTCATTTCTATTCCGTTTTTAGGCAAAGTATCGTATAGATTACAACGTCTATTGACAAAGAAATATGATTGCAAGGTAACTTTTTCTACTAACAAAATTTAAAGAAAAACCTCGTTCATACCCTGGAGACCTTTGTAGATCCTTTTTCCAATTCTGGCATTTACAAGATAACATGTAACAACTGTCCTTGCTATTAAATAGGACAGACTGGAAGAGCAATCAAGATGCGGTATAAAGAACATCTACTAGAGAGGACAGGACGCAATGTGCACAATTCTACCTTTTCCGAGCATTTGCTTGTACCCGATCATGTCCCTAAATCGTTGGAAGACACTGTAATTTTGCATAGGGAGGCCAAGGAAAGGAAACTAGATTTATGGGAAGAATATGAAACCTAATCATCAAAGATGGTAATATGCTGAATGACCAACTGCAACTTGCAAGTAGACAATACCTAGAAGGTTTCAAACATACACTGTTTTAGACATTTGTTATGCAATACTTGTTCCTGCATGGTGTTTATTGTTCTCAGAATTCTAATGGTGCACTTGTTTATAGTTTTCTAATGTTATGATGCATAATGTTTATCCCGTTCCCTCCCACCGGGTGCGTGCTATTTATTCTTAGTTTGTGTTTCATTCACTGTATGTCTGGCTGTTGAATATTCCCTAAACTTTTCTATCTTCAATTTTTGAATGTATGCACGTATATATATTCTGCCATGCACATGACTCGACTCCAGATTTCTTTGCAGGTTATTTCTCATCTGATTTCCCATCTTTCTTTATCTGTTTGTCAGTATCATATTACACATAGTTTTCTTGTCAAATTCATTCGCGTCCGCGACTGCGCGCACGCCCATCAGCCCTCTTGGCGCCACCTAGTGCGGGCGCACGTCTCTAGGATTCCTACGCTTCTACCAGTACGCAGTGCTCACTCGACCTGTGTGTGGACGTGCTCCACAATTTTACGATGTAGAAATTGTTTTAAATTTTACTTTTTATTCTATTGACATGGAGTCAGCCACATTTTATTTAACAACTATTTTAATGTGAGCCTTATGTAAGTACATTCTCACCTATGCTGCAATTTTAATTTCTGATTTTAGAAACACTTTTGCATTTAACTATTATTCATATGATTTGTGTATTATATTTTATTAGGTAATACGTCTGAAAAAATGTTCAAATGTTTGTTAAGCTTATGGGACTTAACTACGGGGTCATCAGTCCCTAAACTTACAAACTACTTATCAACTACCTTATACTAAGGACGGCACAAATATCCATGCCCGAGGGGGGATTCGAACCCCCGACCGTAGTGGCCGTGCAGACCGTGGCTGGAGCGTGCAGTCCCCTCGGCCGGCAATACTTCTGAAGAAGTCAAAATGACTTTTGCCGAAAACTAGGTCTAGGTTTATGCATTTAACTATTTTTATGCAACTGTGTTTATGAAACTGTGTTGACTTTTGGATTATCTTAGAAGATAGATTAAGAAAAGTTAAACCTACATTTTTAGCTTTTGTAGATTTGGAGAAAGGTGTTGATTGCAATACACTCTTTCAAATTCTGAGGTCAGCAGGAATAAAATATAGGTAATGGGAGGTTATTTACATTCACATTAAACAAACGGCTGTTATAAGAGTTGAAGGGCATGAAAGGGACGCAGTTATTGAGAAGGGAGTAAGACAGGGTTGTAGTCTTTCTCCAATGTTATTCAATTGACTTGACTAGAAGAAGGGATCGATTGGTAAGATATATTCTTAGACATCAAGACATCGTAAATTTAGCATTGGAGGAAAGTGTATGGGGGGAAAAGCCACAGAGGGAGACAGAGAAACGAATATAGTAGGCAGATTTAGAGTGATATGGGTTGCCGTTATTATGAGGAGATAAAAACGTTTGCTCAGGATATAGTAGGATGGAGAGCTGCATCAAATCAGACTGAAGACCACAACAAAAATAAATTTATGAAAACGTACTTCTCTGGTTGACTGTGCGTTTCGTTTAAATGTAATAAAATTTTTTAAAATGGTGCTAATGTATGTTTCATCATATCTGCCCGAGTTATATACGTATATTGGTTGGAACACATACGTCTCTTATTGACTTGCTACTGGCGTGTACACAGAATACATAGCGATACCGTCTTGATGGTCTTTTTCTGGTAGTCCAGCACTCGTTGTTGGATGGTGTCACTTTGTAGAAATTACCTTCTTATATGCACAAATAGTTCAGAGGAATTGGATGCCTTCCTGTTCCATCATGACAGTATTAATCCATAAAATTCAATTTACTGTGGAGGCAGACAGTAATGGGAAACTAAACGTTTTAGATGTGTCTGTGATGAAACGAAAGGACGGGACATTGTCCCACAGGGAGTATGAAAAAAATACACATACTGACCGTTATCTACATAAGGAAACTAACTACCATACAAGACAGAAAAATAGGTGTGAAAAAAACATTACTAGAAACGGCGTACAAAATATGTGAACCAGTATATTTAGAAGATGAGATAAAACACCTACGATTGACGTTGAAAAGAGAGTGACTCTTCTATCAAGGAGATAGATCGAGCAATCTGACCCAGGAAGGGAACCAGGGTCAACGAGGAACTGCACCGGGTCAAAAGTGAGAACTTTTATTCTATTTATTAGTAAGGTCACAGATCGCACTAGGAAAGTGTTACGCAAATATGATTTGTAAACTGTTTTTAGACCCACCAGCAAAATAAAAGAATGTGTAAGATCTTAAAAAGATGTCAGAGATCATATAGCTATACCAGGTGTTAATAAAATTCGTTGAAGTTGTGGACACATCGGAACAACAAAAATAAGTGTTCATACCTGTCTGAGAGAACATAAAAAGAACTGCCGCGTAGGACTCACTAATAAATGGTACGGAGCTAACATGTTTGTCAAGAAGGTGATAATGAAATAAAGTTCAGCGAGACGGCGTTTTAGCAAAGACGTCACATTATTAAGCATTATCGAGAGATAATGTAAATTTTCAAACGCCCTACTCTATCCTGAGCAAGCCTCTTCATCTCCTCATAAAACCTGCAACTTACATCAATTTGAATCTGCTTACTGTATTCATCTCTTGATCTCCCTCTGCGATTTTTACCCCAGACACATCCATCAAACGCTAAATTCACGATTCCTTGATGTCTAAGAATGTGTCCTATCAGTCTATCCCGTCTTTTTGTCGAGGTATGCCAGACATTCCTTTTCTCCCCAATTCTGTTCAGTACCTCTTCATTAGTTACGCGATCCACCCACCTAATCTTCCGCATTCTTGTATAGCATCACATTTTAAAAGCCTCTATCCTCTTCCTGTCCGCACTGTTTATCATCCAAATTTCACTCCCATAAAAGGCAACATTCCACACAAATGCGTTACGAAAGGACCCTTAATCTTAAATATTCGATGTTAAGAAATTTCTCTACTTCAAAAACGCTTTTCTTCCTATTGACAGTCTGCATTTTATTTCTTTTGTACTGCGACCGTCGCACGTTACTTTACTGCCCAAATAAGAAAACTCTTATTGTTTCGTTACCAAA
Organism: Locusta migratoria; assembly: GCA_026315105.1. Classification (NCBI taxonomy): domain Eukaryota; kingdom Metazoa; phylum Arthropoda; class Insecta; order Orthoptera; family Acrididae; genus Locusta; species Locusta migratoria. Next base: position 159,511,575 of record CM048750.1, read on the forward strand.
TCTAATACGTTCAGCATCGCCCGATTTTTTTTTTTTTTTTTTTAGACTGCACTCCATTACCCTTGTTTTGCTCTTCATTTTATACGCACCTTTCAACACACTGTCCATTCCGTTCAACTGCTCTTCCAGGTCTTTTGCTGTCTCTGACAGAATTGCAATGTCATTGGCAAAAAGCAATTTTTTTTTTTTTCATCCTGAACTTTAATTTCTCGTTTCTTTCCTTTTTAGCTTCCTCAATATACAAATTGAATAGCATTGGAGAAAGGCTACAGCCTTGTCTTACTCCCTTCACAAAGTTTGCATCCCTTTCATGCCCTTCAACTCTGATAACTGTTGTCTGTTTTTGGTACAAGTTGTAAAACAGATTTCTTTCCCCATATTTTACTCCCGCTAGTTTCAAAATTTGAAAGTCTATTACAATCAACATTGTCAAAAGCTTTTTCCAAATCTACAAAAGCTAGAAATGTTGGTTTGCCTTTCCTTAATCTATCTTCTAAGATAAGCTGTAAAGTGAAGATTGCCTCCCGTGTTCCTACATTTCTCCTGAATCCAAACTGATCTTCCCCGTTGACGGTTTCTACTAACTTTTCCATCCTACTGTAAAAAATTCGTGTTAAAATTTTGCAACCATGAATTATGAAACTGATGGTTCTGTAATTTTCATCTTCATCTATTTCCTCTTCCCTTACTACAATATTGTCTTAAGTTCGTTTCCTTTGTAGAGCCCCTATATGTACTCTTTCCACCTTTCAGCTTTCCATTCTTTTCCGAGAATTGATTTTCCATCTAAAATCTTTATATTCATACAGCTGCTTTTCTTGTCTCCAAATATCTACTTTACTTTCCTGTAGGCGATATCTATCTTCCTCCTAATTATACATTCTTCTACATACTTGCATTTGCCTTCTAGTTACTCCTCCTGTCAATCTCATTTCTTGGTCGTCTGTACTCCATTTTGCCTGTTTCATTTACTGCATTTTGTATTTTCTCCTTTCATCAATTAAATTTAGTATTTCCTTTGATATCCAAGGATGTTTTGTAGGTCTTGCCTATCTTCCCATTTTGTCCTCTTCTGCCTTCACTATTTCATTTCTCAGTGCTATCCATTCCTCTGTTTTATTTCCCCCGTTTCTGAAATTCTTAAGAACTTCAGGTTCCCTCAACTTATCAAAGTCCCATCTCCTTATCTTCCTACCTTTCTATAGTTTTTTCTAGTTTCAACCTACATTTCATGATCAATAAGTTATGGTCACAGTTTAAAACCTAGTTCCGGAATCTATATCTTCCCATTATAAAATCTATCTGGTACCTTCCGGTGTCTCCTGGTCTCTTCAGTTACAGCTGTGAAAGCAGCACTAAACTGATTAAGTATTTAAGAGTATTCACGGACTGTATGACAACTGCGAATTGGTAAATCTGAAAATGTGTCCCCAGCCGGGATTCGATTCCGGGTCTCCAGCTTTCTGGGCAGTTGCGCCGATCCCTACACCACTGGGGACACAGCGATCACCACACCTGCAAAGGATTACTCAAGTACGCCTCAAATTTGCAACTTTTCCGTACCCACTATTACTCAAACTCGTAGTTATTTAAATTGATCCCGGTAAGAGAAAGGTCCTAGGGGTGCCTCCGCACTGAAGAAATGATCATTGTGCATAAGAGAATTTAAGCAATCTTCCCTCACAGGTTTACACCTTTCTAGATGACCGGAAGCATTTAGAGTGTTCTTTCGTTTTGTGAAGCCATGCAGGAGCACCGTGCGGTTCTAGGCGCCATGCTAGAACTGCGCGGCCGCTCCCACCGGAGGTTCCGGACACTCCCTAGGTTGTGTGTGTGCTACGGTTCGGCTGACCGATCCCGTCGGAAATTAAAGTCCTCCCTCGGGCATGGTTGTTCGTGTTGTCCTTATCATCAGTTAGTTTCAGTAGTTTGCAACTCTAGGGACTGATGGACATAGCAGTTCGGTCAAATAGATTTACAAACATTTGAACGTTTTTTAACTAATTGGAGCATGGTGATTTTTGGGTAATTATGTATGGCATACATGTTTTAGCGATGATCTTTAAGTTGAAACTGAAACACAAAGTATATGGACAATTGTATGGTCTAAACACAACTATCCCTACAGGTATATGGTAGAGGGTACGCACAAATGTGAACATCAATTTCCTCGGAACCTGCGAGACTTAGAAATGAAAAGCCACCACAGAGCTTCTTAGGACAGGTTCGTAGACTACTAAGTTTAATTGAATGTTCGTAAAGCTTGAAACGTGCCCATAGAAAATGTATATTGCTGAATTTGTAAGAAAATGTCTAATATTGTACATCCTGGTTTGCGTCGAGTAACTCGCTTGCAAGAAAATGTATAATTTTGCTTCTACTGTGTGTAACGATATATGTACATAAATCTGTGAAGTTTCATCTTTGACAAAGATTATGTATAGCATAGCATTGTAGCTCGTGCAGAGAGACAGAGAGTGGGACTTGTGGTTCAGCTCGCTTAGAGAGCAGTTGTGTTGTGTATGTGGCTCCGATGTAGAGCACAGGCTGCTGTGCCAGCAAGTTGATTTGATTGTATTTGGAATATACTGTATTTCTTATTATTGTGAAAACGTTATACCACCACTGGAATGAAGGTAATTGCATTTCATGTAATTATAAAAAAAGGTTTATCATTTAGGTAATGTAATGGTGATTATTAATAATAAGTAACAAAGTTGACCTTTATTTCCTGTTTAATTTACTAAGTTAGAAGACTAACCTACTTCCTTTATTTGATAATTAGTTATTTGTGGATTTTGGTAATCTTGTTGAACACATTTAGTTATTGGTACCGTAGTAAATGATTGTTATGCAACACTGCAGTTAATTGAGTATGATACTGAATTTTGATAATCAGGTACTGATCTGCATAAAATTCTCGTACTCAAACATTAAGAAAGTGGTTTGTGTTTTTTAATATATTTCTCGCAATTTTTTTTTTTTTTTTTTTTTCTTGTAGTAAGTATGTGTTTTATGCAGGTTACTTGTCATAGTTGTTTTGTTAAAAGATTCGTTGCACACATGATCAGTTTAATGCACTGTTTCTCATGTAACAGTATATACTTCAAAATACATCAATATCAGGGCCCTAATTAAACCAAATTACTGTGTTAATGGACAATGTACGTGTCCAGTTAAACTTTGATGAAGTTATCTGATTACTTAGTGTTCTTGACTGTTAAACATCAATATATGACAACCATTTGGACTACAACTAATACCAGATCAGATTTTGAATGAGTAACTTTAAAATAAACTACTTTTGTTGTCTGATTAAACGACACACACGTACAAGCACACGCACTCATACACCAGGGAAGATTCGAACCTAGGACGAGGAAGAGTCGCACACTCCGCAGCAACACGCCTTAGTGCGCACGGGATTTCCTGCGCAGCTGACTACGATTCATCAATGATTAACATACGATTGCGAAAGCGATCATCATCAAGACGGCAAAGTCATAGAAACTATAACTTAGCCTTACAAATGTCTTTTCATCCACGAGTATAAAATGGCTAAAAAGAGATTGGGTTGCTAACTATTCACCGCCACACACACACACACACACACACACACACACACACACACACATCGTGTGGTGGCTTTCTGACAACAGATTAGATACACATGTAGCAGTAAAGCCCGCTGAAAGGTCTATGCGGGCTGTAAACATCGCTACAGTCAAAAACTTTTTATGGGCCTGTAGCCGAATGGCGAAACAATCGAGGCGCCCGTTGAAAACAACAGAGTTATCACAGCTGCGCCCAGACTGGGAAGGCTTCAAGTGAGATTTATTGGGAGCGAGACCGCCCAGACCGCCCACAGCGGAGGCCCGTCTGGAATCGATACTATGCAGAGGTCGAGTTTTTGCACCCCTACAGCGTCACGGGTCGTTGTACCAACTAGTTCCAATGTAACAGCTGCAACAGTCTGCGTTTGTAACACCCTTTATTTAGTCCACAACACAACACTATATTGTAATACGAAGTGAAATGTCCGCAATGGCAGCCAAAACCTGTCTTCCACATCAGCAGTGCGAATCATTCTTACTTGCTGCTCTTTGAATGGAGCTTTAGATGATTTCCAACTTGATGAAGCACTCATGTTCCATTATTTTCAATTGGAATGGATGAGGTAGTGTAGGGCTTCAACCATTTCCTGTCCCACGTTTCAGGAATTTCTGCAGTCGTTGTCTTCGGCTTCTGATGGTCTATCAATAAGAAGTCTTGATCATTAGGTAAATAGCTATGTCCCCTCTCTAGAAACAAATATGTGATCCTTGTATGGACCTGCAAGCTGTGCAGTATACTATATTTTTGTTCTACGCAGGGCCCCCATAATTATGCAGAACAACCTCCTTTCTTTGCTTTTCTAAAGTTGTTTAAGTACCAAAATAATCATAGATGTGACTTCGTTTAAACATCCGTAACAATTCGCATACAGTTCTACCAGCACTGTTTATAATAACATACCGCCACAGTTGTGCAATTGGATTCGTGTTTTGCTATCAGAAAGGCTGCAGTACGTTGTCATTGACGAAAGTCATCGAGTAAAAGAAATGTGATATCTGGCGTTCCACAGGGAAGTGTTATGGGGCCCATGGGGGCATTTTTATAAACGATTTACGAGATAATCTGAATAGCTCTCTTAAACTTTCCGCGGATGATGCTGTCATTTATCGGTTAGTAAATTCACCAGAAGATCAAAAGCAACTGAGCAACTGCAAAATGATTTAGATAGGATATCTGCATGGTGCGAAAATTGGCAATTGAAAGTTTACCAATAAAAAATCTGTATCCTTTTTTTAAAACATCTTTGTGTATATAAAAAGGAACTCTATTGTTTGTATATAGCAACTTAGTATTATAGAAGCGGAACATCTTTATGGCTGTAAGTCTTTTAGTTGTTGTTAAAAAAATGTTCAAATATTTGTTAAGCTTATGGGCCTTAACTACGGGGTCATCAGTCCCTAAACTTACAAACTACTTATGAACTACTTACGAACTAGGACGGCGCAAATATCCATGCCCGAGGGGGGATTCGAACCCCCGACCGTAGTGGCCGTGCAGACCGTGACTGAAGCGCCTCAGTCTCCTCGGCCACCGCGGCCGGCAGTTGTTCTTATTCCACAATGTGCTTTAAGATGGAAAGTTTTCGTGATGACGGTTAATTATACCTGCAAATGTGCTCCACAGTACTGCAGCAGACTTGTTTGTGTGCCACTGTTTAATAAGTATGTCAATTGTTAAATATCTTTAATTCTTTAATCTGTATTTAAAATTTGCCACATTGTTTGATCTTGACAGGCCCAGGCCTTTAAATATGTGTAAAGAATCACAGAGGCACCTGACGATGAGCACTGATGGCTCGAAATGCATTGTGTACCAATAAAAGATAATTTTTGTAAAATTTTAGTTTCCACATTTTAAAACACGTCCTTCCCTTTTCTGTCCCCTTTTCCTGAATCGTGATATCACAAACTACGTGCACATGTCGCTATCTGTAGTAGCAATGCAGAACACAATAAAAGAAACAATTTTTACTAACCTGATGTCAACTCAGACGTTGTCCCAGCACATTTGGATGAACCTCTGGTAGCAGATCCTTTGTATTGAAGAATGAATATCTATAAGTGAGGTTTCGTACACCATAATGTTAAACAAGCTTCTCTTTAGTCACCTGAGGCGTTTATCCTTTCATAAAGTAATGTTTAATCACCACACGAAATTCGTTTTCGTCTATTCTTTGAGAATCACTCGGTTTCCTTGATTCACACGAATGCCACACACAACGAAATAGACCAATATGGCTGAAACTTGGAGTACGTTCTTGGTGTGCTACTAACTACCTAATTAACTAACTTTTCAAACGCCCGTCATATTTCCATACAACTTGTCAATTTCGTTTTTCATCTGTAATAAAGAGAACTGAATTGTTTGTGTATCTCTATTCGATTTTTATGTAAAGGGCAGTGAGCCGTAGAAACGTGGTGATGCAAGACATTATTTGTGAGTAACGACTAGTAAATTTTGCCTCTTAAACAGTATTATTCGACCGTACTAATCGGTCACTCACTAGAGTATACATATATCCAGGTATGAGAGAAACATGGTGACGTATCCTAAGTCACCGTGGTTCGGAATCCACGTTAAACAGTATGTGTCCCCCCCCCCCCCCCCCCCACACACACACACCGTAACTTGCTGGGAAAGTCAGTTCGAAAATAGGAGGAACAGTGGCGTAACTATGGGGGAGGATGAGGGGGATAGAACCCCCCCCCCCCCCCCAGAACCCGAAAAAAGGAAAAAGAAAAAAGAAATCGTGTAACAGCAATCTGGTAAAGGTGAAGATTGGAAACTTTGGGTGTTTTACCATAAGCTTTCATTGGACGGGAGTGAATTAAGATTCTTCAACGGAAGTGGTAGTTGGTAGTCTGTCTGGAAACTGACTAAAATGTTGCTTGTCAAGTAGACCCCCCCCACCCCCCCACCCCCCAAAGCCGAGACCTAGGATGGAAGGCAACGTCATAACACTTCCAAACAGTACGATGACTAATAGAGCATGGAGGTGTTCTAACCAATCTTCGGATTGTTGAGAGCTTTACATTTAAGTAAAAGATATAGAGATGTGTATTATCGGATACAGAAAATAGTACACTAAGAAACTCCCGTAATGTATTAGTGCCGTACGGCAGTAGCCGAGCGGTCTGGAGCGCTACGTTGCGGATCGCTCGGCTTCCCGCGTCGGAAGTTCGAATCCTCCCTCGGAAACGGATGTTTGTGTCACCAATAAAAATGTTCAAATGTTTGTAGAGCTTATGGGACTTATCTACGGGGTCATCAGTTCCTAAACTTACAAACTACTTATGAACTAACTTAGACTAAGGACGGCACAAATATCCATGCTCGAGGGGGGATTCGAACTCCCGACCGTAGTGGCCGTGGAGACCGTGACTGAAGCGCCTCAGTCCCCACGGCCACCGCGGCCGGCATGTTGTCTTTAGTATATGTTAGTTCATAAGTAGTTTGTTTAGGGACTGATGACCCCGCATTTAAGTCCCATAAACTTTAACAAACATTTGAATGAATTCGTTTTCTCTTATTCAATGAAAGAGAAACAACCAAAGAACGTTTCGCGCCGAGGTACAGTGCTTCAGTGAGGAATGGTTTCCTTCCACGTACAATGCTCTCTCTTTAAATCATTGCAGCCGACATGATGAATCATTCTGCGTGGGAAGTACTATGTACGGCGTCGTCTGAGGCTTTCAATACGTACGCAAAACGCAAGAGCGATAGTCGGGCGCACTGAAAGCCCGACAGCCGGTCTGACGTGTGACACGTGACACCGCAATATTGTTCCGCTTGTTTTGCTCGCTTCCAGTCGGACTGGCATGCGCCGCCATGTTCTCATTCTTCGCGGGCCAAATCCAATAAAACGTCGACTGGCAACACAGATTTATTGGTGCCGCGAGCGACAAGTGGCACCCACGGACAGCGACACAGCGCCAAACGGTTTTTGTTTCTCGTTTACGTAAGCGGGGAAACAATGCAAGTATTGTTAACTGTATCATATTTCCATTTGTTTTTTTTGCTCGGGCAGCTATCGGACAGATCCTGTCACAACGTCAGTCCGTAATTGAAAGTGAGTGATATGTAACGTGGCGGAGGAATATATTGGTCAGTTTACTGGCAGGAGGAACAAAGCTATTCGTCACACTCTTGCGTCGTAGGTTGAGACTCCAACAGCGCGGCGGACAGCATACAGGCCACTGGTGGCGCGCCCTACGTGTTCACTGGCTAATAAAATGAAAAGTGTTTTTAAACTATCATTTTCGTTTCGTTCTCAACTTAGATCATTTTATATGTACACTCAAAGTATTTTTATCACATGAGTAACTTTTACGTCGCGGAGACAGCGCGTATACGAGTCGTAGCGCGGCCGCTTAATATACGCAACGTTGCAATGCGCATGCGTTCCTGAGGTTCAGATTCTCTCCTGAACCGTCTGGAGGCAGCATATGGGCGCTCCCGCGGCAGGATGGGGCGAGGGCAAACGCCGCTTAACATTGGCGTTGGAGCTGGTAGAGACGCCAGCTCCTGGCTACTCGAGCTCTGTCGGTTACGCACGAATAGACCCAAAGCAAGACAATGGAGCTAGTGTGCATCTCGCCTTGCGCATGCGCAAATCCTCCATGAAGGCAACATCCGCCCATCATATTTTTTGGGCGCATTAAAGATTCATCAAAAACACATCATATTTGGTAAAATAGCTTATAAGTTAAAGGCGCATCAACTGTAAAAGCCTTCAGAAGATACGATCATGAATAATAATGAAGTCACTAATCTCCATCTAGCAAGAATAGTCGTTTGGTTAGCGGCCTCGCATTGCGTCGTAGAAGGTGGTGGGTACGAGACTGACCAAACATTTTTTTAACCGAATCTTGTTTTTAACAGATGCGGTAACAATGACTTTTATTTTATTTTATTTTTGTAATAAAAGTCCAGCTCCAGTTGCATTTATTGGTGCTTTATTTAAGCGCACACTACCGGTTTCGGCCTCTGTTAGGCCATTTTCAAGTGTGACAAACCATGTACGATCGACGATCTGGTAAAAGTTGTTTTTCCGCTTGTGACATCCATTTTCAATGCAAAAATCACTGAAACCTTTAACACGGACTGACTACTACGTCATAACACGTACTTTTTTTACTCTCGGTGTTGACACTAAAAGAAATTTACGACAAATCAGCATACTTTTTGTCACATGTTTCATTCGACGAAATAAATAAAAATAAGACGCGTCACTTCATAAAAGATTGACCGTAGCCACATCATTATTTCTCATGCAGTTCCGTCTACGGTAGAACAATCACCGAAGCGGTGATTGGAATGAAACAAGTGACAAAAAGTATGCTGATTTGTCGTAAATTTCTTTTAGTGTCAACACCGAGAGTAAAAAAAGTACGTGTTATGACGTAGTAGTCAGTCCGTGTTAAAGGTTTCAGTGATTTTTGCATTGAAAATGGATGTCACAAGCGGAAAAACAACTTTTACCAGATCGTCGGTCATACATGGTTTGTCACACTTGAAAATGGTCTAACAGAGGTCGAAACCGGTAGTGTGGGCTTAACCCTCCTACTACCACTGGGGTCAATATGACCCCACAAGCACATTTGAAATATATATCTCCCTTATTTTCAATGCGATTATTTTCAAAATTTATGACTTTGTCTCTCTAACTTGCTTGTATGCAATGACATATTATTCAGTTTTACATTTACAACATATCAAAATTTATTCATGGACTATGCACTGAGTACCACTGGGGTCAGCATGACCCCAATCTAAATTTTTTTGTTTTATTTCTTGAATGTAACGTTATAAAAACAGAACAGCGAATATTACGTTGAACAGATGTTATAGGAAACACCTGCAACAATGAAACTAACACTTTCCACTTCTTATTTATACCCACTGTTGTCGTTTCTTTCCTCAGCAGTTGTGTGTTGCCTCAGTTGTTGCTAGTATTTTGTCAGCGTGTGAGAGAAATACATTATGTCTAGAAAACGTCTGAGTAGTGTTGAAATACAAGCAATTTTGAATGAAGAAGAGGAATTAGGAGATACATCGTCTGATGACAACGAAGAGATTGATGGAGATATTTTTGGAGGTAGTGAATCAACTGAAGATTCTGATGAAGACGTTGGAGATTTGCTGAGTACTATGCATTTCAGGGAGGAAATAGGTGACGGCAAAGTAGCGAAACCTATTATAATCCTAGACTATAATGCAACAAAATCAGGTGTAGACACTATGAACAAGTTAGTCAGAACCTAAACCACAAAACGTATGACAAGAAGATGGCCCATGGTGATTTTTTTTAATAATATTTTGGATATTAGTGCCCTGAATGCTTTCATAATTTGGTTGGACTTAAATCCTGACTGGAATAAAAAAAACCAACTACAAAAGAAGATAATTTCTTCTGGAACCGGGAACAAGTCTAGTACAGAAAGACAGAAGTCAGCGCAGCAAAGTTTCTCTGCCTCGACCTCCTCCTCCTTCAGCACAAGTGGAAACGGGGGTAAAACGTGGACGGTGCTACCTGTGCGAAAGTTCAGTGGATAGAAAACATCCAGAAACGTGCATAAGATGCTTTTCTTTTGTCTGTAAACACGATTCAGACATTCTTTGTTTTAAATGTAAAGAGATGTTTTGTTTTACATGTAAGGATCTATAAGATCAAGTATTGAGACAAGATCTGTAAGTGCTTATATATCTACTTCACCTGGTTTCAATCACTAATGTATGCTTTTGTGTTAGTTCATTAAAATAAATTAAATACTGCCAATATATCACTTGATAATTACTTGGGGTCATATTGACCCCAACGGTACTCAGTGTAACAAAAAAATTCTGGTAGTAGAAGGGTTAAATAAAGCACCAATAAATGCAACTGGAGCTGGACTTTTATTCAATTGAACCACAGTTGGGGCAGCAGCAAGCATCCAGTCATCGAGAAACTAATAAATGACTTTTGTATTATTACTTTCCGCACATCTTTGGACGTTTTAGCAAACGTATCGCGATTTTGAGGATAAATGACATTTGTACTCTTCGTTGTAACAAATATTTAACTGTTTGAAAAGATGTGGGCGAGAGAAGCCTTGGCGCATGCATAAGGTTATGTGACCAGCAGGTAGCTTGTCCCCCTCGTAACAGATTCATTTTGTTACAATCAACAGTGTAATCAGTTACTGTATTGTAGTGTTCATGTGGATGGATATCCATATGTTCTTGAACAACGTTCAGTATATTTTAGAAATGAATTACTCAGATTTAAGCTTGGAACAAAAGTGTGAAATACAAAAGCCTGGTATTCTGACACCTCAGCTCGAATTGAAGCAAGCGCAAACAAGCCGAGGTAAGACATTCTGCAGATTTTTTAACGAAAAAAAAAATCTAAAATATGTGGGATGGGGTGGTGACACTATCAAGATCCGGCACTCAAAGAAGTGAACCTCCAGTCATCTGAAGCACCAGCCACCACTAATAAAGGCGGAATTAATTCGTGAATTAGAAATTTCTAAGACACATTGACTGTTACACGCCGACGAAATGCATTCCGCGGCTCTAGCTGAAAATCCGTACATCAGTGGTACTCGAATCTAGATTTCCCACTTCGGGCCTGTAGCCGCCTTAACCGTACGACTACCCGTCCTGTCCACATACTTAGCATCCCTGTAATTGTAATGTACCCATTGGCTGCTTCAAAATGTTCAAATGTTTGTAAATCTTATGGGACTTAACTACGGGGTCATCAGTCCCTAAACTTACAAACTACTTACGAACTAGGACGGCACAAATATCCATGCCCGAGGGGGGATTCGAACCCCCGGCCGTAGTGGCCGTGCAGACCGTGACTGAAGCGCCTCAGTCCCCTCGGCCACCGCGGCCGACTTGGCTGCTTCCTTTTACTCGTAGATAGGATACATTTATCTCGATTAATGGTCACAATATATATTATTAAAATTAAATGTTATCTAGGTTGGCTAGGTAAGAGCCGTAGTTAGAGTGACGTCCGGCCTTGCGGTAAAGTGCTCAATAGGAAAGCGATGGTTTCGCACCTTGGGTCAGGCCAATGAGTCACAACTTATTCTAATTAAAATCTGTTTCAAACGTTTCCATGTTTCTACCATCCATTTCACATTACATGTGTTTTCCAAATTTGCATGAGATAACCCTGCGTTTTAAAATGTGTATTTTATTTCATTCGTGTTGTGTATTACGTAATATGTAAAATTTGTGAGTTTGCTTGTAAATAAAAATTCTGCTTGTAGCGATACATTAATTTTTTTTTTATTGAAAATTATATCTGCGACGCTTGTCGCTAGCATCCGTTCTCTCTGCCAATAAATCTCTGATTATCCTTGTTTTAAGTAAGACATTCAACTATTTCAAACGATCTGGAGAGAAAACGGAATCGCTTGTCATCTTTCGTTTTTCTACCTTTATACTGAGCGGACGTATTTTACTCGACCTCCAGAACCATGTAAGTGTGAGCCCTGGTTAGCATCCTTTAATGTAATAAACTTTAAATTTCATTTGGAACTTCTATTTTATTTAAATAATGACTATTTCTCCCCATCTTTCATTTAATTCAATACTTGATTTTCAACATTATTAGTAAATTGATGCTTGGTCATTGTTGCCTATTGTTTCATGTTGACAAAAGAACATTCTCGATGCAAAATTTATTTACTCTCATTTTATATTAAAAATTGAATTCGATGCCTGCAGGAAACCTTCATTTTGTTAAAAGCGAAGTCCGATAATTCCTTTAACTTTCGATAATCATAGTGATCAAAATTGCACACGGTCTTAAAACTTTAATAATTAATAGTCATGAAACCAAGCATCAGTTTACGAGAACGAAGATATTAATCAATTCATACAGGTTCAACTGCAGTGTCACGGCTTCCGCCAATGAATGTATACCAGGTAACTGATTCCGCTGTTTTCTTATGTAATGGTGCTTTCTGGTGTTCTCGTAATTTTTAACTTACATTGCAACTGAGAACTGATAACCATTTCAAAAATTAATATTCATTTCTGGTCTTACGGTTAGTTAAATTTCAATGCCGGTTTTCAACTTTTCATCTTGTGACAACAACAGCGATAAAATTAAAAAAAAATGTAACATTACATGCTACCACTCAAGATTTTTAATATTTCTTTTAGTACGACGTGTTTCGGAAAATCGTCCCCATTTTTAAGTGCGTTTTCTATGCTACCTCATTTAGTTGCGATGTGAGGCTCTTCATTCTTTTGTTCTGTTTACTGTAATGATTCAAAACTCGCAAATTTTAGTTGTTGGTCGATCTTTACACATAGTTAATGGCGAAATCTAACAGTTATAAAGATGTTTCTAAATGGAGTTAACAAAGATAAAGTAATACACTTTCATGTAGTAAGATACAGCCATAATTTGCATATGTCTGTTCTCAATGGAGATTTCATTGAATTTTACGTATCTGGTAATTTTGATATCTGTTCACAATGACTTACATAATAACTGGAATTAGACATGACAGAACATATTCTACTTGTTAATATCAGTCATTATTTATATCTTTCTTTGGGATCCAATTATTTCTAAAAAAAAATCATTTTGGATGCCACGTGAGAAGTGCTGAGTTGACCTTTCTTTGCATACCTTACATGCTCTCTCAGTGAGGAATGGTAGCGAGACAGTAAGTCAATGGTGTTTAAAAACTTCCGTCATAGTTGGTTTCAAAAATCAAGACTCATGTTTTGACAAATGCAGAGTCACATCAACTATGACAATTACAACCAATTTTTAATGCTTCTTCTCCTCCGATGTTTGTTATTGTAACTCTTTGTCAATACCACTTTCATTTAGAGGTGCCTTTAATGTTTACCAAAAGCAAAACCAATTTTTGTAGCTTAATGAACTTTCGTGCTTCGGTATTTTTTCATTTAATATTTTCCACTGACCGAGACTATTCTTAGCCATACACAAAGATTTATCTCAAATATGATGTCATGAAATACTTCGCATGGTATGCAAAAACAATCATTATTTGATTTACTGGACGCTAAGCAAAACGGCACGCCTTTTGTGCGATAGGACGCTGTTTATAAAAGCAGACATTTCTTCCCTCTGTAAGAGAATAAAATAATTCTGGTTCAGTTTAACAGTATTGAATACTGAGGCATCTCGCGGTAACACTGGTTAGGTCCTTACATTGTTAATAACCGAATAGGGACTTTGTGACCTGCTGAAGGATCATCAGTAAACGTAATGTCTGAAACCGTATTTGCCGTTCCCGCCATCTCCTCTGAAGTAGCAGTAAACCTAAATTGCATTTCTTGAGAATAAACATATTGGTTCCGCTTCCTACTACTTGGAATCGGGCGGAAGTACTTGATGTTGGTCAGTAGATATGTGTTCGAAAATACTCCCACTAAGTTCCTGTGTAGCTTCGCAACAATCTGAAATAAAAATACAACAGAAGCTCAACTTCCATTTGTCTGCCTATAGGCCAAGCAGCATGGTATGCATAATTAACCCTTGCAATATCTAGCTGGAGAGGAGTATTTTATTGCCAACTTCTGAAAATATTGTAACCCTGTGCATTATATTTCAAAATTACGAAGAAAGGTATTTTTAAAAGTCTTCTATCAGATTCCATATGTTTGAAAATTTTCAGTTAAACTTAACCCAAAAATTTCTTATTAATGTGTATCGCTTAGTAGCTCCTTAGCACGAATATTCTTAACAGAAGTCGTCAATAATTGGCTTTTTTATACCAGGTGATCAAAAAGTCAGTATAAATTTGAAAACTTAATAAATCACGGAATAATGTAGATAGAGAGGTCAAAATTGAAACACATGCTTGGAATGACATGGGGTTTGTTAGAGCAAAAAAAGGAAAAGAAAAAAAAAGGTCCGACAGATGGCGTTGGACACCTAAATAAACGTCAGTGACTGCGCATGAAAATCGCGTATAAAAGGAGCTGTAATGAGAGAGAGAATCAGATTCACCAGCAGTCGCAGCATGTTGACGTTACCAGAAAAGGCGCTTTTAGTGAAGCTGTATTATCAGAATGGGGAATGTGCTAGTTCAGCGTTATGGTCCTATCGCGATAGGAAGGGGATTCGAACGGGTAACGGTCCGTTGACGAATGCATCTGTGGCGAGAATGATGTCGAAGTTCGAAGCCAAGGGTTGTTTAAACTATAGACCCCGTAGTGGCCGACCGAGCACAAGGCGTAATGCTGCTAAGACAGTTCAGGAAGAAATTGAGTCGGTAGCGGGTTCGTCAGTGCACGGGGAAGTCATCGCTCGTGCAGTCGCACGTCACACCGGCATTACATACACTACCGTACGGTTTGGTTGGCACTTAGGCGTACCCGCCTATGCTATCCTTACAAAATCCATCGGCATCCTGAACTGTTATCTGGCGATTTAGTGAAGCGGAGGGCATTTGGAGTGTGGGCGTTTCAAAAGATGGTGGAAGATGACGATTGGTTGAGTAACGTGTTGTGGATCGACGAAGCTCATTTCACGCTTCGAGAGTCTGTCAACGCCCACAACAGCAGAATTTTGGCTACCGAAAATCCTAAAACTGTCGTGGAAACGCCATTGCACGACGAGATTTACCACGTCTAAACTTATCGGTCCTTTTCTTCGAGGAACTGCTTATGGTTTTGTAACTGCTACTGTGACGGGTGAGAGGTACGCCGATATGTTGCAGACTCGCATCATCCCCAGCCTGGCTGATAAACACCTGCTGGAACGTACGATTTTTTTGCAGGATGGCGCTCCACCCCATATTGCAAGCCGCGTGAAACATTTCTTGCGCGCGTCGTTTGGTGATGATCGTGTGCTCAGCCGCCACTTTCGTCATGCTTGGTCTCCCAGGTCCCCAGACCTCAGTCCGTGTGATTATTGACTTTGGGGTTACCTGAAGTCGCAAGTGTATCGTGATCGACCGACATGTCTAGGGATGCTGAAAGACAACATCGGACGCCAATGCCTCACCATAGCTCCGGACATGCTTTACAGTGTTGCTCACAACATTATTCCTCGACTACAGCTATTGTTGAGGAATGATGGTGAACATATTGAGCGTTTCCTGTAAAGAACGTCTACTTTGCTTTGTATTAATTTGTTATGCTAATTATCCCAAATTTATACTGACTTTTTGATCAACCGGTGTATAAAATACCCCTACCCGTCAGTAACATGCATGACGGAAAATGTGCTGGCATTGGCAAGGTTAAGGACTTGACTTAGTAAAGAGGGAACGATTGTGCTACGGCGACACAGTTTTTTTTTTAATTTTTGTTATTATTATTATTATTTTACGCGTTCGTTACGGAATCTACGCGCTGGAGCAGCAAAAGAATAGCGCTAATTGTTTTCGCTCTGTGCACTAATCATAAGTGTGGGAAACGCCCTTTTGTATTTTTCTAATTTTGTATTCTTAAAATATTAATATGGACAATATTTGCAAGTATGGTAGTTTATGAATGGAAACCATTTTAACATCTTCACTGAAAATTGATACTAATGTATGTCGCGATCAGGTGTTATTTTTAATGTGTGTTTAGGACGATAATAAAGAAACGGGAGGTAGTATACGTCTAGCTTTATGGTAAATAGATTTTACTAAGATATTTTAACGGTAATATATTTCGAATAGTACATCCATAATACAAATGCTGCATTTCAGGTACATTTTTGAGAGATCCTGTCACGAGTACAAAAACATTTGGAAATGAAATAACTAAAAAAATTATTTATTTAACATCTCACGCCTGTATTTCCTCTCAACCAAGTTGACATTAACGAGAAAATTTCTGAGTTTTCTTTTCTCGGGCTTTTCTATTCAATGCCGCTACAGATAAACTTCTTTGGCATCTTCTCACATTTAACTAATAGGCTAATACTAGTCATAACCAGAGATACATCTGTCAAAACTTCTTAAGTCTAAAACACCTCAGATGCATTCGTTAAAGAATATAATTGAAGGGACAGCAAAGAAAACACTGGTACAACGATTTCGATTACAACAATCAATTTCACAATTTGTGTTCCTTGCACTGCAGCGCGGGTGTCTCAACAGTTCTGTATAAGCAGACAATATTCCGCATTCAGCGGATTCGTGATAACTCTGTCAATATTTTTGTAAGCTAATTAGAACGTGTGCAGGTGCAGCCGAGATATTATGTGTTTAGGCCTAATGATTGCATAAGTCGAGGTATACAAATAAAATTATTTTTTGCTAATGTAACGAAATTCAAGTTACAGATTATATTAAAGCAGGTTTAATTCATTTAATTATCTCTTCATACATCATAACAATTATTTTAAAGCTTTTTCACATTTTGGCGGCCCCCTGAATTCTACGCCCGGATCAGCTGCTCCCCCTGCTCCTAGATCCGTCACAGATTTCGTACTAATACACTGACGATTTCTTGATGTTTCAGAATGTGCCTTACCAATGCGAGATATCCAAGAAATTTCTTTTGTCCTCAATTTCGTTGAGAATCTCCTCATTAGTTAGGCGAGCTATCTAAACTTAAGGATTCTTCTGTGGCACCACATTTCAAAAGTTACTATCCTGCTCTTGTCTAAACTGCTTATTGTCCTAGTTTCGATCCAGTTTCAGGCTACACGCCAGACAAATGCCTTCAGAAAAGGCTTCCTAATACAAATTAATATTCAGTGACAACAAGTTTCTCATCATAAATTCTTTTCTTCTCATTACCATTCTAAATTTTGTATCTACTCTATTATCCGAAGTTATTTTACAGCCCAAATAACAATACCAACTTCCTACTTCCCTCATCAACGCCTGATTGACTTCAGCTACATTGTAACACCATTGTTTTGCTCTTGTCGATGTACATCTTACGCCCTCTTTTCAATACACTGTCTGCTCCACTCACTCCAGGTTCTGTGGTGCCTCTGAAATCAGTACAATATCATCTTAAAACCAAACTGATCTTCAGCGAGGTCGACTTCTACCAAATATCCTGATTCTGCAAATAATTTCAAATAGTAATTTGCAATAATCATTTATTGACTGTTACTTCTGCAGCTTTTACGCCTGCCTGAAGTCCGACGGCATTTCCCCAGCCGCAGAGGGTTAGCCGTGCGGACTGGGGCGCCGTGCTGCGGTGCGCGCGGCTGTTCGCCGTCGGGGGTTCGTCCCCCCTCGTGCATGGGTGTCTGTGTTGTCCTTAGGTTAGTTTACCTTAGTTTAAGTAATTTGTAAGCTACGAACTCATAACCACGCAGTTGAGTTCGATAGATTTACAAACATTTGAACATTTCCCCCATCTCATAACTCTTTCCTTATCACTATCCCTCCCACGGGTATCAGCGGAAATATTATCTTGTCCATGGGCCTCATTTATTTTCCTATAAGCAGTATATATCTTTCCATTTCATATCTGTATGTTACAGCATTAATGCAGATTCGAATTTAAACAGTGTGTAATAGAAAGTACTGTGTTTATTCTAATATAGATTGTCCTGAAGAAAATTCAGAAGGATAATACAGGGTGTCCGGAAAAGGACTCCCTGATTTCAAAATTAAATATCTCGAAAACAAAGATCGATAGAGGAATGCAGTAAATGGTATGTTTATTGTGAAAGCTGTAAGAAGTTTATACAGCAGTTTGAAATAATTGTTACAAAAGCTACTAACAGTTGGCGCTGTAATCGCCATACGTAATGCCTTGTATAAATAGTGATCCGAATCCCAGAGCGATCAGTTCCACTATTGAAACGTGAAAGGAGGTTAGCGTACCGAAGGAAGAGATTAAAACCATGTACTCCATTGAACAACGCGTTTTTACGGTGATAGAGGATTAGAAGAGAGTCCTACGGCAATAAAGCGAAGTTTTCAAGCACGATTTAATGTTCCAAAAGGACCCGATGTGAAAACCATTCGTACGCTCTTCGCAAAATTTCAACGAACAGGCAGCGTAACTGATGATCTAGTGGGGCATGTTGGCCGCAAGCAAACCGCAGTTACGCCTGAAAATATCGCCACAGTTTCTGATATTATTCCGCGAAATCCAATGTCATCCGTCCGTAGAATTGCATCTGAGACTGGTTTGAAGCGTTCCAGCACGCAGAAAATACTGAGAAAGAGCCTACAGATATTTCCATTCAAAATTCTAACGCACCAGGCCATACCCGTACGAGCTGTGCAACAAAGGGTTGCCTTTGCTAATCAGATGTTCACAATGATTGGTAGTGAAGGATTTGATATTGGCTGCATCTGGTTTACAGATGAAGCACACTTCTACCTGAATGGATACGTCGATAAGCAGAACTGGCGATTTTGGGGTTCCGAAACCCCTGTATTCTCCTAAAGTTACTGTGTGGGCTGCAGTATGCAGCAGAGGCTTTATTGGCCCTTTTTTCATTCGAGAAACGGTCACTGGTGCACGTTACGTTGCAATTTTCGAACAATTTGTCGCCACATAGCAAGCCTTAGAGGGTCGACCAGGTACTGAATGGTTTATACAAAATGGTGCCCGATCACGTAGGACCTAACAAGTGTTTCGCTTTCTTGAGGAATACTTCGGGAATCGAGTCATTGCTTTGGAATATACCAAATTTACTGGTCTCCGTATTCGCCGGATTTGACTCCCTGTGACTATTTTTTTGTGAGGCACAGTGAAAGACATGGTCTACCCGAAGCATCCCGCAACGCTGGACGAGCTTGAATCGGCGATCTCTGTGGAATGTTAATCCATTTCAGTCTTCGTTTGCGACATCTCTGTAGTGCCAATGGTGAACATTTTGAAAACACTGTGATGTGATATTTTGCAAATGTATGCTGATATGAGCTGTACAGCGTACAGCACCATCTGTTAGAAGCTTTTGTAACTATTATTTCAAACTGCTGTATAAACATCTTACAGCTTTCACAATAAACATACCGTTTACTTCATTTCTTTATCGATCTTTGTTTTCGAGATATTTAATTTCGAAATCGGGGAGCCCTTTTCTGGACACCCTGTACGTACATCTGTATTCAGTGATTGCCAAAATTAGTGAGCTGCTTTTCCTCTCAAGTATTTTGTTTTGATCGTATGATGCGTTTTAAGGTGCCTCAAGCTCTCAGCTGTTTCGTCTTAGTGGGCTCTAAAGATGTAAACAAATGCGTTGGCACGTACGCGGCAGCTCTCCTTCTATCTCTCTCTCTCTGTCTCTCTTTTTCCCCACTCTCTATCCCTCTATCTCTCTCTCTCTCTCTCTCCCTCTCCCCTGTCTCTCTATGTATCCCTCTTTCCCGCTCTCTCCCTATCCCTTCCCCCGACACCCAACTCTCTCTAACTTACGGCGCTCTTCTCGTGGGAACGTACCTCAATTGTTGCAGAGGACGCACTCTTCTTCTCGTTATTGTAGATGAATTGCGGCCATAAACAGCAAAGAGCTTGCTCTCGTGCCCATTCGTGGCAGCTAACGGATGTTTCGCACCTCGCGCAGTGCGGCCAAATAACAGAGAAGTTTCCCGCGCCACGCCGTGCAGTCGTAAACTCCGGCCATAACACTAAAGTTGGACGCTCTTCGCCCGTGGCGAGGAAATGTGTTCAGCTGAATTATTCATAATCGCGTCAGTGAAATGGATAATATGACGTGAGTACCCGTAAAGGTGTACATGACGGAAGCGTACGTCCAGCGGACGTAAACATTTGATTTCGAGCCAGGCATCAATATTCACTTACCCGTAAAAGCCACGAAAAATACGGAGCTTATGCGTACCAGAATGGATGTTAGGTGCGATTGTTTAGTAGCCGGCCGCGGTGGCCGAGGGGACTGAGGCGCTTCAGTCACGGTCTGCACGGCCACTACGGTCGGGGGTTCGAATCCCCCCTCGGGCATGGATATTTGTGCCGTCCTAGTTCGTAAGTAGTTCATAAGTAGTTTGTAAGTTTAGGGACTGATGACCCCGTAGTTAAGTCCCATAAGCTTTACAAACATTTGAACATTTGATTGTTTAGTATAATCTGGTCAGTATTGATAATTTACCACAGTCCCCTAGATCATGTGAACTTTGGGCTCATTTCGCGTAAGTGCTGGAAAGTGGATTTATACTAACCACGCCGAACATGGACTGCAGTAGGCCAGTCAGTCGTCACTATAACGTTGTAACGCCTTCCTTCGGCTAAAGCTCCTAAAAACCAAGGTTGAATCGTCCGCCATTTTTGCCCGAACATGGGCGCATCTGAAAATGTTTATATTAACGATGGTTGATCTATTCACGCAGTTTTCAACAATATTTCTAATGAAATGTATTTAATATTGCACACACTAAGTGTACCGAACAGTAACTAATGTGTATGGGCCTATAAAGATTTAGAATGCGCTTTTAATATAACAGAAAATCGTAACGTACCGGTAATATAACATAGCTTCCCGCCGGGCTGCAGTGGGTATGTTGGCACCAATGGTAATCACGGCAACTCAGATGACCAATATATGTTTTTTCGTGACAACTTCAATTAAAACGAAAATTAGGGTACATACAGGAACCTGTCAACCGTAGAGCAGGTACAGTATTAATTTTGCTGCGAGTGAAACGAGCAGGAATAACATTTACTTAGTAGCTCGTGAAAAATATTAACGCAATTCTACACTTCATTGTTCATCTGTTGCCAACATTAGCACTGGAGCCCGGCGAAAAGCGTCGTATAATTTTACTCAGTGCCGTATTTTGGAGTGTGTTATGCGACCGTAAGAGATGTTTCGACCTTATATACAAGTAATTGTGTAAAGTGTTATTCAGTATGTTGAAAACTACGAATAAATGCACCACAATAAATATTCCTATCCACTTTGAAAACTGCGAATAACTTCATTAAGTCACAAATATTCTGCAACATATTGCTTCAGCATCATTGACAGGGAGAAGTAATGTAATTGTACATAACTGACATGTTTATAGCTACGTTTATTACATATACTTACAATACATAATTGAGCGCCAGGTCCTGGTTCCCAGTTGCTTCTGCGACAATTTATAGCCCATCTTTTTCTTCGTTCTGGATTGCTGGGAAATTTGAACATGCGCACTCCTTTGCTGCAGTGATTTGTGCAGTTCACAGCTGAGCAGCCACCCATATTTTCCACAAATTCTTCAGTAAATTCGATTATAAACTCCCTTTCCGGTCGCGACTCGTATATACCTACATGCGACTGTCCTGTCATTGGGGCAAAAATGGCGGATAGTTCAGCTCGGATTATAGGAGCCTTACCTTCGGCTAATAAGCTTCAGGTCTCCCTCCACCTCCTTCACTCCTGTAGCTAATAAATTTCAGATGTCTCTTCTGTAGCGTTACCATATGTTCATCATTAAAAAAGAAAGAGGACAGTTCATAAAAAAGGACAATTTATTGTTAACGTAATTTACAACTTTATAAATAAACCACATAAAACTACAACAAACTAAAACAGTAACCTTGTGTGGTTATTGTGAAACAAAATATTATGAACCTTGACAGTTTATTCATCATCACTACACTCAACTATCTCATTCTTGTCTTTTTCACTTTTGAACCAACTATATTTGGAGGACGACGTAATCTCTTTCGAGAACTTTTTGTTTTTCATCAACTACTGATAAAAGCTCAGGCATGTTTGAAATGATATTGTATTTTATGTTTTATATTTTAAATCTATTCCTATAACATAATTACCTGGATTCAATGGTCGTTTACATTAATACGATCCAATATTACCCCTTACTACACGACTTACCTACGTTAGCAACAGATATGTACTTTCCAGTAGGGCAAATCAAACATTCTGCATCATGCTCGTTTCTTCCTTTCTTGAATGATTTTTATTTCTGCAAGAGCACATCATTTAACACAGACTTTATTTTCAGCATTTTGTATTTGTATTTAAGTTCGTAATTTATTTTGAAGCAAAAGGCTACCTACGGTCTCGGACACACAATACAACTTCAACCTAAAGCACGAAGTATATCCAAAGCACCACAAAAGAACATAATGCAGAAGACTGGTTGAATACCGGTTAGACAACCGAGTTCCTACGTTAAGAAGTTCCGAATCATTTGAAACTGTCAGACCCATGCAGAGAGCGAAAATGCTCTGTGTATGCGTGTGATAGTTGCGAACAGTTTGGAAGTGCAGTGCGAACGAACCCATTGTCGCCAATGATACAAATAGAAATTTTCTTTCTTGGAACCCAAAAAAGAGGACATTTCTGGAATTTTATAAATTCCGGCCGGACACATTTCCTCGCCTCAAAAAGAGGACGTGTCCGGGAAAAAGAGTACGTATGGCAACCCAACTCTTCTGTTCCGTATAGTAGTTATTGTCAGCTATATCCAGTTCTTCGCTTTGTTTATCGCGCCACCAGACTTCAACTATCATTGGGGTGAAAACCAGGTAAGGCGAAACCGCCTGTTTGCGCATGCGCATCACGATTAGTGGATTCCTCGAGGCAAACGTCAGCCACCACCGCCATTGTGGCCGTGGTAAGTGGACTATTTTGGTAGTTAAGCCAGCTGACAGATCTACAAATTCCACCTTGCAGCGATGGTAGTTTTCGCCTCATGCTAGTATTTCACCAAATGTTCAAATGTTTGTAGAGCTTATAGGACTTAACTACGGGGTCATCAGTCCCTAAACTTATAACTTACGAACTAGCTTATACTAAAGACGGCACAAACATCCATGCCCGAGGGGGGATTCGAGCCCCCGACCGCAGCGGCCGTGCAGACCGTGTTTGGCACGCCGCAGACCGCTCGGCCTCTGCGGCCGGCTGTATTTCACCCGCATTCATATATTTGTTCCCTCTCTCTGGAACTCAATACTACTCCTCGTTCATTCTGTTTTATTCTTCGTAACTGTCACTATTTTAAATTCACTGTCGCCAAACGTACCCGTCTGATGAAAAGATAATGTGATGGAGTAATGAATATGCTTTATTTTGATGCTATTGAACAGTGTAGGTCACTTTCAACAGCTAACAGGTCCGTGTTGTGAAGTACCGAAATTGAAATTATCATTTTTCTAATGTACTTTTATCTGGTAGCCCACGTATACCCATTTGCTTTGCGGGAACTACCTTTCTCAGTGTCAGTAGGTCAATGTGACCGTCATTTGGAGTTCCAGCTATCTGTTTTCTTAAAATTACCCTATACTCAGCAGATACTCTACCGTTAATCTGTACATTTCGGTAATAACGTCGAGTGTCTAACTCGCGCCGGCCGCGGTGGCCGAGGTGACTGAGGCGCTTCAGTCACGGTCAGCACGGCCACTACGGTCGGGGGTTCGAATCCCCCCTCGGGCATGAATATTTGTGCCGTCCTAGTTCGTAAGTATTTCATACGTAGTTTAGGGACTGATGACCCCGTAGTTAAGTCCCATAAGCTTAACAAACATTTGAACATTTGTCTAACTTGCTGACACGCCGTGTTTCGGAGAAGAGTCTCCTGGATATCTTCAGGTGAGAAGGCTCCAGTCCGAAACAACGTG
This sequence comes from Locusta migratoria, assembly GCA_026315105.1. Lineage (NCBI taxonomy): Eukaryota > Metazoa > Arthropoda > Insecta > Orthoptera > Acrididae > Locusta > Locusta migratoria. Next base: position 159,535,677 of record CM048750.1, read on the forward strand.
TTACCTCATTCTTACGATATTTGCATCCGTTCTCTTTTCAGTCATGAGAAAAAAACTAGTAAATATTTTATTTCTCAATGTTGATATATTATCAACACTAATGACCTACAAGGTCAAACTGTACGTGAGTTAGTGTTACATGTTCTTCACAGTAACATAAAAGTAGTCAGGGCTAAAAATTTATATTTTAGATTTTCTAAACACTGCGAGAGAAAAGTATAATAAGGTATCAACAATAATACATTTCCATGAGACAACATTGTCTCGTTATACCAAAGGTATTAAACATAAGGAGAGGCATTGATTTAAAATTTGTGCTTTGGCCGTGATTCGAACCCTTGACCTACTTACTAGTTAGGCGCTTTAGACCGCGTTATAAACAAAGCAACTACACGGACTGTCTTAAAGCACGTCTCCCTCCACACCACCTACTTTAATTCTGCTTCATGTTACGCATTTCACAGGGAACATGAGGCAGAATTAAAGAATGTGGTGTGGAGGGAGACGTACTTTAAGACAGTCCGTGTGGTCGCTTTGTCTACAAGGCTGTATTAGCTGAGTGACGCCGGGCGCCGTGGCTCAGCGCGCCCCCTGGGGGCTCAATGCCCTCTGTAATAAAAAAGCTGAACCAAAAACTCATCGAATAAAAACGAACAAACACTATCAGCGTCCGTAACAAATAGAACTAACCACAGAGCAAAAAAAAAAAAGTAAATAAATAAAAAGTAAAAAACAAAAAAATAAAAAATAAAATAAAAATAAAATTAAATTAAAAAAATTAAAAAAATTCGATGCCTCTCCTTATGTTTAATAATATTTTGGTAATTACAGTACTTTAAAATGTTAATGAAAGGTAAGAAAACGGGTGTCAAAACTGGAAATTATACAAATTTTAATTTTACTCTAGAATACATCCCGATATTGTAATTTTTCAAGAGAAGTATCACATTCTAAATATTGCAATGTACGCTATTTAATTACACTATGTCATATTTATTAGTCTCAACTGTCAAATATTGAAATGTTTGTGAACCTCTGCGAACAAAATGCTTGGGTCATTGATCCATAGACTTACAAAATACTTAAACTGACTTACATTATGGACAACACAACCACCCATGCCTAAGGGGCGAGACTATGCTATCCGTGGCACCGCGCTTTTGACATCACAGCCATTCCTGCTCGGCTCTCAACTATCTCGGAGCTATTTCATATTATAAATACGTGAATCTTTTATCAACTTATTCTATGTTACAGTCATAGCAGCGTGCTGGTCTGGATCGCACGAGACACTGAGCGATGCATGAAAAACAGCTCGCGATGGTCACAAAAGTACCTGGAATTCCTGCAGTAAAATAGGCCGCCGTGCAGTTGCTGCGTTCGATCGTGGAAACCAGCCATGTGTGCGTGCAGAGACAGCGTGACTTCCAGCTCTGTGTGGCCTCACTCACACCCTGCAGTTGTTTTATCGCCGCGATTTTCTTGCTCAAATAGTACTGGGAAAAACTCAAACTGGGCCATAGCTTGATTGTCGGTTGTTACATGTCTAAACGCGGTATTTCCTCGATTCAAAAATGCGAATCAAATGTCTGTCATTTGAAAAGGCCTGAGATATAAATACACAAATACACGGCTCGAAATAATAATTAGTACACGCTTCTAGTTTTCCGATAGATTCTAAATTAATCCACAGTAAATGAAATGATATAAAAAAATGTTCAAATGTTTGTAGAGTTTATGGGACTTAACTGCAGGGTCATCAGTTGCTAAACTTACAAACTACTTATGAACTAACTTATACTAAAGAGAGCACAAACATCCATGTCAGTGGGGGGATTCGAACCCCCGGCGGGAAACGGCCTCGCACACCGCAGCAAAGCGCCTCAATGCGCTCGGCCGCTCCGCCGCGGCGAAATGATTATATTCACAGATCAGAATCTTAAACGGTATTGAGGCACCAATACCATCAATGGTAAAATATGTTTGTACGTGATGTAGCCTTGCGGCTGGCATTCAGGCCTTCAGGCCCTCATTCTGGCATCCGTGCTGTCTAATAGATGGCTGAAACTGTCTTGGGGTACCTTATGCCATGCCTGCTCGACTCGTTCTCGTACAAGTATTCTGCGAGGGCTGTGGGTTAACTAGTTACACGTGTTTGTGAAGGTCGCATCATATTGCACATATGCTCGACTGGAGACTATCCTGGAGATTGTGCTGCCCAAGGAAGTCGGTTCACCTCTTCCAGATTACCGTCAAACGGGGTGATTTCGAACAGGTTTGAGATTATTTTCACTATAACTTTCGTAGGTTTTGTTAGAGTTCATTGATGGTTGTATAGCTTATGGGACTTAACTACGGGGACATCAGTCCCTAAACTTACAAACAGCTGGCTGCGGTGGCCGAGGGGACTGAGGCGCTCCAGTCACGGTCTGCACGGCCACTACGGTCGAGGGTTCGAATCCCCCGTTGGGCATGGATATTTGTGCCGTCCTTAGTATAAAGGTAATTCATAAGTAGTTTGTAAGTTTAGGGACTGATGACCCCGTAGTTAAGTCCCATAAGCTCTACAAACATTTGAACATTGAACTTACAAACTACTTATGAACTAGCTAATCCTAAGGACGGCACAAATATCCATTCCCGAGGGGGGATTCGAACCCCCGACCGTAGTGGCCGTGCAGACCGTGACTGGAGCGCCTCAGTCCCCTCGTCCACCGCGGCCGGCAGATTTCATTGTTTTTTACGGAAGTGGTGGGGTATATATAAGACGAATAATATATCATAGAAGCAGAACGTCTATGTGCACCTACTTTTGCCTGAGACACAAATAAAAAGTCCGAAATCACCCCATGGACTGCGGTGATTACCGACACATGTGTATTTTAAATCTCTGTCCGGCGTTTCGAAGTGTGTAGCGTGTTTTCGGGCACAAATTAACTTTTCTTTTCATTCTACTTTCTTTCTGTTCGATTTCAGTGACTTTTAACATATTTTAAGGACGTCCATCATTAAAATAAGGGATAATGACTGAGATAAGGAATTTTACTTATTAAAGGTAAATTCTGATTTTCTATACGTTAATTTGCCACACAGAATATCTCGCACTACTTTCTTTAAAATTTACGGGCTATAATTACACCCATTTTGAATACCTTTCTTACTTTTATACGTTCTCAGCGTGTGGGGTAACCGCCATGTATAAGTAGACACGTTACGCTTGGTAATTTGCTGCGAATTTGATTTCGATTTTCTTAGAAATCACGGCCCATTGGAACAAATCCATTTAGCTTGATGATCTGGAGGAATTTCCTCACAACATACCTACGACCCATCAAATTCCGTTGGTACCATACTTGGTGTTCCCCTTGTTAGTGCAACCGTAGCCTTCCGCCACCAGTTGCCAACATTCTCCAAACATAAATGGAAACTGCTGTTACCAGCATAGAAACTAAAGAAACAGTGAACGTCATGTAAATAAGACTTGTACAATGAAGAGACACAATGGGTCAGTACAACACGTAGAGACCATGCCAGGGGAGCTGCTATACTTCGCCTGGAACCAAAGGTAAGACACGATATTAGCAGGTGTCCCGTGGCCTTTGTCTCCTCGTTGTACTTTGGCGACGGAGGCGTTTTTCGCGGCGGCACTTGATCGACCAGCTGCGAATTCCGCTTTGGCGCGAGTGTGTGCCCGGTATCTGCAGCCAGCATCGCGGACTCCCATTGTGTCCGCAACACCTGCGTGCTGGCTGGCGCTCCACACGGTCAAACAGGCGGACGAATAAATCGCCTCACCTCGCCGTTACACTGAACGCCGCTTGTAACGTTTCTGCTATGTTGCAAACTCCTAAAAATCAGTTGCCAACATAGAAACACCAAATATCTGACACCTAAAGTAAAACTTCATTACCGGACATGTGATATTTCACATTTTCGCCTTCTGTTTGAAATTCTATTAACGCTATTAGTAAAACGCTTTTAAGAAATAGTACATTTATTTAAATATAAATTTGGCTGGCCTTTTACGTAATTTTCATTTTTAATGCTTTCGTAAATAATAGCTGCAAACACTAAAAATGCATTACACTTAGTTTCGGAAATTGCTGAACCTATATAGATACTAATTTGTATAAAAACAACAATGCTACATGTTAAAACTATTGCACAACATGATTGCATATATACCTTTTGTTTAAATAAATTAGGGCAGACCATGTTTTATATATCACTAGATCCTAAATTAAATACTGATAATTTTTCATGCACTAAAATTAATAATCCGTTTGGTACTAAGAAACTAACTTCGAAATTAACAAAACTACGACAACCATATACAAATCCGTATTAATAAATAATATGACCGCAAACTGAAACTCATTAAAATTCCATGTCACAATAATAATACGCCTACACACTATTGGCAAAACAAATATGTGTGCATTTCGAAAACACACATAATGTAAATAATTTGAGCACTGTAAATACTAGTCAAAAGGATGACGTTAAATTTGTGTACTACATTTAAATACAAATTTCATTAAACAAGTACATACATTAACATAAATAGTCAAAGCTTAAATGTAATGTTTTAATTTCTATATTTTGGCAAATTTAATGTAAAAGAATACTGTTTAATTGTGAATTACAAAACTTTGTCATCAATCTTATTACGTGGTTACGCAGAAAGATGTTGGAGAGAAACCATGTTTTATTCAGTTTTTGAGTGGGCAGAAACCTGTAAGCAGCTCTGTTGGCTTGCTGCTGCATTTCTTGATTGTGCAATGTTTAAGTGGAAATAAAATCGTTTCCATATCAACTGAAATGGTTTTAATTTACAAAAAGATCCTGTAAAATCAAATGCTTTAGTGAATGCCGAAGACAGCTCACAACGCAATGGACTTCAGCCAGCATATAAGATAAGTTCAACTTCACCTACAGTGGAATGACTTTGTTATTGACTGTGAACTAATAAACATTTCCGTGATTCAGGAATATATTAGGGCTCAGTTTGAGTCATTCCGAAAAGAGGTGATGGACGTTAGACGCTGCTGTCCCAAACAACAGGCACCAAACTTGCCGGGCGTTTCAAGAAGAACACTGAATCTATTATACCTCGTAAGTATAAACGAATGTCAATAAAAAAATGCTTTACAGAATGTGTCCAGTTCAGTACAGAGATACAGCTGATAATATGTAAACAGTGGCGGTATAACCCAGGTCATTGAGGCGCTAAGCTCCGATGTACGAGACCATTCCCCGTTTGGGGGTTCGAATCCAACCTCGGACATGGATGTTTGTGTCGTCTTTAGTGTAAGTTAGTTGATAAGTAGTTGCCGGCCGCGGTGGCCGAGGGGACTGAGGCGCTTCAGTCACGGTCTGCACGGCCACCACGGTCGGGGGTTCGAATCCCCCCTCGGGCATGGATATTTGTGCCGTCCTTAGTCTTAGGTAGTTCATAAGTAGTTTGTAAGCTTAGGGACTGATGACCCCGTAGTTAAGTCCCATAAGTTCTACAAACATTTGAACATTTGATAATTAGTTCGTAAGTTTAGGGACTGATGACCCCACAGTAAAATCCCCTAAGCTTAACAAACATTAGAACATTTTTTAATAGTATATAAACAAACTCAAAGCAAAGGCCACTCACTATGTTCGATGTCAGTTTTCACTAAGGACCAACCGAATATTCGTTTTCGGTTTCCGTTGCGGCCAGTTTCGGCAAAAACATTGGTTTCGGGTGCAGATTCGGTTTCACCGAGAAATCAGCCGATTCTTAGGCTTGGGAAAAATTAGCTTTCTTGAACATACTGATGAAGTCCGATCGCGTTCTGGTTGATTTATGCAACAATAAAGCTTTACATCAGTTAAATTACTGTATGGCGACGAAGTACAGTGATGATAATAATATCAATATTTTGTCGCAATAGCGAATTTCTTTCAGCGTCACTGTATAATATATGGATGTTCTACCAAATGGTTTTTTTTTTTAATCTGGTAGTTCTATAGTTCGCTGTCGTTCGTTCAGTTTGTTTGTGGTTGTTCGTTGAAGGGTTGGCTAAACTTTTTTTTATTACAGAGACGTTTAGCCCCCTGACCGGGCGCGTTGATCCACTAGGCTACCCGAAAACGACTCCAGGACCGACCCAAACTTCCATATGCCACACTGACTGCACATGTGACCACTAGTCTACCCGAACATACTCCAAAACCGACCCAAACTGACTGACTGCACATATGCGTCAACTGCATTCATCCCTTAGCACTCGCAGCTGAATCTCTATTCCCGCACCAGGGACAATGGAAACAAAGAGGCCTTAACCTACGCTGTTCTTGTCATTGCCTCACTTATGCATCTTGTTAAATTACTGTATGGCGACGAATTACAGTGACGATAATGTTATCAATATTTTCTCACAATAAAATGTTCAAATGTCTGTAAATCTGATACTTCCTGGCAGATAAAAAATTGTGTGCCGGAACCGAGACTCGAACCTGGGACCTTTTCCTTTCGCGGGCAAGCGTACTACCGACTATGCTATCCCGACACGACTCACGATACCGCCTCACAACTTTACTTCCGCCAGTACCTCGCCTCCTACTTTCCAAACTTCACAGAAGCTCTCCTGCAAACACGCAAGACTAGCACTCCTAGAAGAAAGGATATGGTGGAGACATGGCTTAGCCACAGCCTAAGGGATGTTTCCAGAATGAAACTTCACTCTGCAGCGGAGTGGGCGCTGATATGAAACTTCCTGGCAGATTAAAATTGTGTGCCGGAACCGGGACTCGAACCTGGGACCTTTGCCTTTCGGGGGCAAGCGCACTACCGACTGTGCTATCCCGACACGACTCACGATGCCGCCTCACAACTTTACTTCCGCCAGTACCTCGCCTCCTATTATCCAAAGCGCACTACCGACTGTACTATCCCGACACGACTCACCATGCCGCCTCACAACTTTACTTCCGCCAGTACCTCGTCTCCTATTTTCCAAAGGAGGCGAGGTACTGGCTGAAGTAAAGTTGTGAGGCGGCATCGTGAGTCGTGTCGGGATAGCACAGTCGGTAGTGAGCTTGCCCGCGAAAGGCAAAGGTCCCAGGTTCGAGGCCCGGTTCCGGCACACAATTTTAATCTGCCAGGAAGTTTCACATCAGCGCACACTCCGCTGCAGAGTGAAGTTTCATTCTGGTCTGTAAATCTATCGGACCAAACTGCGTGGTCATCAGTCTGTAGCTTACAAACTACTTAAACCTAGGTAAACTAACCTAAGGACAACACACACACCCATGCCCCAGGGAGGACTCGAACCTCCACGCCGAGCAACCGCGCGCTCCGCATCTAGACGCCTTAGACCGCTCGGCTACTCCACCGCGGCTTCTCAAAATAGCGAATTTCTTTTAGCGTCACTGTATAAGATATGGATGTTTGGTAGAACATCCATACCTTATACAGTGACGCGTTGAGGATAATACTAGAGGACCCATGGGACTATTTCGCACCGTTAGTGGAATCACAAAAATGTTGGGAAACAATGGACGTAAAGTTGAATATTCACACATAGCTTTGTTCAGAATCAATCAATGCGAGTGTTTAAAAGCGCAAATAAAATACCTTGATCCGCTGAGTGTTGTTAGGTAAAAAAGAACTGCGTACCTTAATTAGAACGGAAGATATCGTAAAACAAGCCGATTAAAATATTCAATACAAGGACAGAAGGATGCCGCATTTGAATAAGAATAAAGGATGCAGAAATTATGATACTTGATGACAAATCTGTGGATGAATATCTTTCGTTTAAAATAAAAATGAAGGAAATCGGCAGGGTAGTTTGGTCTGGCCGACTGACTACTTTTCGTAGATTCTTTTAATATACCGTAAACTGAGGTTACTTAAGCCCAGATATGTAATTTGGATCCAAAAGAAAAAAACATTTATCAGTTCCAGGCGTTCTGTAATGCACGTATAAAGCTGACTGACCATTTCGTCGACAGGTAGTAGCACTAGCTAGTGCCTAGTGCCCTTAGCATTGCATCTGCTTTTCGCGTCTTCCCACAGTTAATGTTACACTGTTGTGTAGTGAAACCAAGGATTGTCGCTGCCAGAAAACTTGTACTTTCACCGCGCTGCCCACTGAAGTTGCATGCAAGTTAAAGTAAAATTTACGTTTTATATATATTCCTTCAAAAAATAACTATTGTTCTAATTATTAACGCCCAGTAAAATTAATGTATTTAGCGAACAGCGCGTTTTCAACCTAAAAATGGCGTATAGTATTAGGAACTCCGGAGAAAGTGACTTACTTCTGAAAATGAAATCTGTACTCCAACAAATGAGCGTTCTCCAATTAATTGTAAACTTCCGTCCTCTTATCCACCCCTCCGTAGTAATCTTCCAGACAACGAAAATAAAGAAGACAAAGAAATGCTAAAAGGATTTTGTTCTTGTGGCTTGGAATAATGTTTATTTCCAGGTCAAGTAATGACAGTATGGGACAACGGTGCCATTCTTGATGCATGACACTGACAAGAAAGGCCTGGACATGGCCTTCTTTCCGTTTCATTCTACAAGTGGTGTGACTTTAAAAAAATTAACGCACCCACTTTAATTAGAAGGAGGTTTGTTTTCAGTGGTAACATAAACTATACTGTGCACCACACTTTATTATTATGAATATCTAGCACAGTGTAAACGAGTGCTGATGTGCTTCTTCCAAACAAACACAGTTTATCATGTATTTTTAGGATAGTTTCCAATTAAATGTCAAATTAAAAGAACATTCTTCACACCAAAATATATTTATATGTTTTTATTTCCGATGCAAAATGTTCAAATGTTTGTTAAGCTTATGGGACTTAACTACGGGTCATCAAACTACTTATGAACTAAGGACGGCACAAATATCCATGCCCGAGGGGGGATTCGAACCCCCGACCGTAGTGGCCGTGCAGACGGCGACTGGAGCGCCTCAGTCCCCTCGGCCACCGCGGCCGTCTTTCCGATGCACCTTTTAACTGCATTTTATAAGGATAATAATGCATGGGTTCATGTTAGCCAAACTCTGGGGTTGCTCGGACCAAATTTCGATAATTTTTTACTCACATACAAGAAATAAAATTTGGTGAGAAACAGACGTAAAGTGCTAGAAAAACACCACAAATATAAAAGAATTTGGGATAGCTGTTTAATTAATGGCTTTAGGCTTTCATTGGTACTACGTAAACAAAAATTTTCTCTTCTTGGGTCCAAGTAAATTCAGTTTACGGTATTTAAGATAAGAAAATCCTTTCTTATAGTTACATACTATCTTAGTAACAGTTTAAACCATTTAGTATTGTATGTAATGGAACAGGTTGTCATATTGTAATGCTGTAAAGTTTTATTAATGAGTTTTCTTGAAAGCGAAGAGCCTTTTTTAATAACTAATATTGATTTCCCTAAATACTGTTTGTAGCACTGATTGAATCTGCTATGTAATCAGGAATACCGAAAAGGAGATATTGGAGATATTTAAAGTTGTATGTCGATTGAAAAACACTGAAATCAAGATGGCAATATATAGCTAGCGCTCTCTAGAACAAAGTCGTAAATACTACGTTTGGAGGGAAACAAATGATCACATCCCGCGTGTTTTGTATTGTGGTAGTCATTTTGAGGCTCTGGAATTTCGTGGAATCTATTTTGGATGTTTGTTGTGTCCCTAATGACTATAGGCTTTCTTCCTGCAAGCAGGTAGACAGGAATGTGGACTTTGTGGTAGCTATACACAGTGGCGCATTCAGGATTTCGTTCTGGGAGAGGCTCATTTTTTTTTTTTTTTTTTTTTTTTTTTTTCAAAATTAAAGCTGACTGCAGAGGTGCTCCCCTTTGGCTAATGACTTCCCTCTCCCCTAACTGCGACCAATCTCTCCCAACTCTAACACCCTATTTCAGTGCTTTCCAAACTTTCCCTCATGGTGACACCCTTTATAGCTTACAGTTTTGCGCGACACCCTTTACTAATATAAATTTAGATTTTTAGATGGTTCTAGCGAGGGGGGGGGAGGCAACGGAAAGAAAGTATCGCTTAAATGTAGTTTGTAAACAAAACTGAAATCCTCGTACGCATTGACATGTTTAATGTTGATACTGACTGTAGCAATTACGTACACTCATCGCAAGAAAAGGAAACATTAGGAACTACGGAGATGTACAACAGAGTAACATCGCAGACAAGAATGCCTAACGCACACAGTAATACTTGCTTCTACATGCGACACAACTTCCGAAACACGAAAACTGAATTTCGGAAACCGTCTTTCGCTGTCGTGTTTACATGTCAGGACCAGATACGGTTTTGCTGGATCGATTGAAAACGGCATCTGGAAATTAGCTGCTCGGATTTTTGATTTAGATAGCACAGTGGCTGTTCCCTTCCAGTTCAATATTATCACATTATTTTCAGATATAAAGAGGATGTATTTATGACAAGTGAGGAAGTATTATTTATTATTATTATTATTATTGTTAGGTTCTTGCTTCACCACGACCTCGGAAGTCCCGGCATATTCGGAAAAATGGATAAATATCTGTGACAAGTAAGAATATGAATGTCATTATGGTTCTAGAGAGAACAAAAAATATCAACGCATACTAGGATTCGAACCAACGATCACTGCATTTAAAATACTACTCTCCGTTAATCACCCGGCCATACTCCATACTAAACATCGCTACTGAATAGCTTTAGTCAATGGACAATTGTGACTGTTTTTACAATCTGTGACAGCTTTTACAGCCACTGTGTCATTGATTGACATTTAACTGTAAGATACGCTACCGAGGGTGACGTGGCTTTAATAAATTCATTAAAAACGCTCAGGTGCAGCTTTTTGAGAAGGAAAGCAGAAGGTTCTTTCAGGCAGCAGGTTCCAGCAAACTGCGCACGGGAAGAGCTGTTATCGAGTATCAGCAGCAGCTCTGCGCATGCCTAAGCCTAGTAATAAATAAATGCTCGCTGTCTAACTCAGTAATAAAACGCGTGGAACACGTGGTGTGGGATGCGGTGGGTAGTTCCAGCGCGTAATGTGGTACATGCTCGGACCAGACAACAAAGATATTTACTCGCGGTTTACAATCCGGATAATCGGGAATCCCTGTAACTGAGGTCCGCATAATCAACCGACCGATCATTCCTTTAATACGTGATGTGTGGTGCACTGAATAAAGAGAGGGATTATTAGCTGCAGGCGAGTCTTCAGGATAGTATGAAGAGAATGATGTGCGATTTTATGACAAGATTTTTGAATTTGGTAGTCTCGCGACAGCACAGGGTGTCGCGCACCCATTTTGGAAAGCTCTGCCCTAGATATTAGGACCTGGATTCCTAGTTTATTATCTAATAAAAATAGTTTTGCCACTTAATATGTAAATAACTTTTATTTCACGTTTTGTAAATTATTTTCTGAAACCCCCCAGGCTGGCCAAAAGTACTCATTTTTCAACCCCCTTCCCACCAGAAATTTCAATGACTCAGTTTGCGTCATGCCCCCTGTGGGCGCCTATGGCCTACTGAATTTATTAATGGTAATGAGTTCTTATCATTCGCTATAAGATACATAAAAAGCTCGTCGATGTTATAATGTTTAATTAACATGAGACTATATGGGTAAAAACTGAACTAAAGTAACACTATTGTTGTTCGTAGTTTTTGGCGGTCTTCAGAAGATTTCACTCGGTGGCGCCGCTGACCTGCTAAGCACGGGGACGCCGCATATGAACATTCGGCTCGTTACTTCAGCGTAGCAGTGTCAATAGCGGCAGCATTAGAGCTGGTCGCGGCGGCATTAAAGCCGCTCACAGTGACAGCAGCAAACTTTTTTAAAACAAAGTTTTTAAATATTCACTAGATGAACCACTTACCTATATATAAACCATATTAATTTAAATGATATTATTTCAGACCCAGTAGCTTTATAAAGGCATCATCCGATAGTCTAAGTATCGGTCGATAGTGGGCGGACAGAGTGGGCAAATCACGCACACATGTCCAGGATAATGTTCATGTCACATTCGTGGACGTTCAGGGAACATAATTCTGCAGATTCACCGCTGTATTTTATAGCTTTACCACATTGACAAATGATTGACATTTCCCCAGTTGTTACAGATTTGTCAGCACTATAATCTGTTACCGGATCGTAAGAGAATGCTCCTCGTTCCAGGTTCACTGAAGCATTGCCTCTGCGGAATCCATCAATTTCATTTTCCCGTGCTCGCTGCTGTTGTGATCGATGTGCCCGAACTCGTTCCGTTCTATACCTATCTACTTCGATGTAATTCACTCTAGAACGCAAATCTGCCCTACCAAAAAGACTTATTATGTATTTCGCTGGCCATCACTGCGGTTAGAGCGTGAGGTAGCTCGTCGCATATCCGATTGACTTCGACGACCTATGTTAGATCAAATGTTTCAAATGTTTGTGTAGCTTATGGGACTTAACTACGGAGTCATGTCCCTAAACTTACAAACTACTTAATACGAAGGACGGCAAAAATACCCATGCCCGAGGAGGGGATTCGAACCCCCGACCATAGTGGCCGTGCAGACCGTGACTGGAGCGCCTCAGTCCCCTCGGCCACCGCGGTCGGCACCTACGGTAGGTCTTTTTCTCCTCGGCATTGTAGACAGTAACAGATAGTAGTGTTTTCGAACACTAATAATGGTAACTATAATGGTGACATAACGACAAATGAAGTTTAAATTTTTTTGTTCTTGGCGTTAGTTTCAAGGAACTTTGCAGTGGCACTATATTCAGTGTGAACTTTGCATATATTTAGTGTATGTGTAACCTTTGACAGTGATTTTGATAGATCATATACGGGTTCATTTTCTGTAAAGCGAACTTTACTCTTTGAAAGTATATTTCTGAACGCACCCAACACAACAACCAAGTCATTATTTTACATGTTTTAAATCTAAATTTTCATCGAAATTTTTGCATATTTTATCACCGTTTAAACCTTCCCTGGACTTACACGAATATTTCAAGACGAAAATTAGCCAAATCGGTTCAGCCGTTCTCGAGTTTTAGCGAGACTAACAAACAGCAATTCATATATGGCACCCAAAAGGTTTTAAAGTCTTTCCACTATTTATTGCGCGTTATAATGGTGGGATGCCTTTTTCTGTGAAGGCAGAATGTACCCGCAGTTGTTGTTTTGTTCTATGGCGCTCGTAATTCCGAGATTCTAAATATCGAGACTGCACTGTATCCAGTTTACTTATTATCTAATTTCCTTTAATTGTTTTTACGTGTAAAATCTCACAATGTCCAATTTACATTTGCCTAAACCTGTTCGCCTCCCATGTTATATTCTACGGACTCCTGATTAGGCTTACACATACACTAGAAAGCTTAGTACAGGAAGGAGATCTGGAAAAACTGGTAATTTGTGGAGTATCGCAAATATACAGATATTTTAACTTAATTACCAAAGTTTCGGTTACGGTTTCGGGCAAAAATCATGTTTCGGCCGGACTCTTAATTTTCACAAATTCCACCACCAACTTTGAAGCATATTTGCCTGAAGTTTTACTTACCTTCGTGGTGGCGTTGTTTGATGATGTTGGCAATCGTGTGAAGTTGGCTTTAGGCAATGAAGCAACATAGCAAGTGTTTTCTCATGAAGTTTTCGTTTTACAATAATTAAAGATTTGAAGGCAATAAGACGTAACTAGTAATTCTTGTACAGTCGAGAGTGTGATGGTGGTGGACATTCTGTATTTGGTGAATTTCATTATAATTTTAGAAATATTAATCAGAGTTCATAAAAATTTTCAAAGGTGATTATCGGCTCTGAAGAAGTATCTCAAGAATTCTGATATGCATATTTAAAATAAGATGATAAAATTGTATTGCACAAGCCATACATCGAATGCAAACAGCGTCTATAAGTCAATCGCAGCCATAACCTCAGGAATTAATAAAAATAAAATATTTTAGATAGGGATTGACTAAAAAAATTAGGAGAAAATTGACCATTTTAACATTTATTATTTAAAATGTGGCTTATTCTCTATTGCGTGCGGTCCAGGCTAAGGCTGAAAAAAAAAAGACGTCGAACGTTATCTTTTCTTCGATAAAAGGCACAGCGTAACAATGGTCGGCAGAGATAAGAAAAGGGAACATTAACGGCAGAGAGAAACACATCTATCTGATTAATTGCGTAATATTTCAAAGTAATGTTTCACGGCGACCTTGGCGGGCGAGGAACGACCCCATATCTACAGATCCATTTTGCGAGAAATGTTAAGATGATGTTCAGGAGCTCCCTCATACTAGAACGTGTGCATTCTTGAAGCCAAAAGAATCTCTTCTAATAATAGGCAACTCATCTTCAAGTCAGTGTTAATAACGGGTTCCTGTATGACTATGCGGTGACAGTACAGACTAAATAAACTGATTATCTGTAAAACCAGATCTTTACAGGGAAGCGTTCTTGAAACTGTATTTTCACAATGATATTTGGATATTCTTCGGACCACTAATGCGTATTACGACTATTGAAATGGTGTCTCTTCTTTTTGGACATGTCCGAAAGAAAACGCACCATTACTAGACAGTAACGTCCGTAAATTTACGATATATATATATATATATATATATTGAACTATATCGACCGTTTCGTGGGTGTTGACATAAATTCAGCGACAGAATTGAGTATTTGTGCTGGACCGGGATTCTAACCCGAATATCCCGCATCAGGTCAGCGGTCGCCTCAACCGATTAGGCTATCCAGACACGCTTCCTTTCCAACCCAAATTCTCAACGTGTAGCCCCCTTCACATTGATTCCTCTTACTTGGTGCCTAAAAGAACAGACACCATATTAATAATTGTAAATTTCCCCACAACAGGCAATGACAATTTCAATGCGGACGCATTTCCTCGCGCGAGCCATTGCGGGAATCCGGTGTAGACTGCGAGGAAGAGGAGGCAATGGGCAGGTAGCTAGAAGCTGAGAATTTGGGTTGGAAGGAAGCGTACCTGGATAGCTTAATTAAGGCGAACGCTGGCCCGAAGCGGGATATCCGGATTCCAATCTCGGTCCAGCACAAAATATCAACTTTGTCATTGAATTTATGTCAACAAACGGTCGAAATGTTTTAATATTGCGATTTCGTATTACGACTGTTGCCGATGCCAACACGAGTCAAAGTAGCTTCATCGGTGAACATTAAAAATGGGATTATTTATCGATTTTCCAGCTTTGAAAGACAAAGTTCCTGCCAGGCCGTGGGTTCGGGGGGAAGGGGGGGGAGGGTACTTCATCAACAGTTGCTGTACCCCTATCATCAACAGGCCATAAGATCACCGTGGAATTGTATCAATGGCTGTAGCAGATGTGTGCAACAGACTCACTGTTGAGATATTTATCTATGAGGCAGGGTTCACAAGAGATTCAAATTTCCATAATCTGCATATGTGATGTAGATGGAAATTCTCAAGCAATTCAGGTAAGATGGTTTCAACGCCTATCCTCACTTACGCATTGGCAGGCGTACTTGTTTACGGATTAACAGCACAGTACGTGCTCCCATAAAGATGACATGCGGCGAATTATCTGGACTTCATCATTATTGTATTGCCTACCCTGCCGAAGGATGTGCCATGCCAGCAACGATTACAGATGTGGTTGATCCATGATGGCGTACCAGGCACACTTTGGTGACAATGTGTGCTGACATCTGGTACAGACATTTCAAGACTGCTGGATTGGTCGAGGAGGACCCACACTTCGGCCTGCTCGTTCCCCAGACCTCAGTTGTCCAGAGTTTTGATTATCGGAACCCTTAAAGGAAGTGGTCTGCGCTATTCAGTCATTGACGTGCTGACAACGGCCGCGCGGAAATGGCCGCGTGGTCTAGAGCCAGTTCTTCACGATCGACTTTGTGGTGAAATTGACTACTCGAAGTGCGTGCACCTTTCGTGGCTTCGTCTAAAACTGTAGCCACTCTCATAGCGAATGCGTCTATGACCAACAGAGTGTGCCTAGCGTGAAGTTCTAAATTTTTATGTGCTGCAGAATGCGCATGCGCAGAAGCAAGTAACTGTAATGGTGCCTGCTGAAATCGAAAGTTAAACTATTGTGCCCTAGTTCATTCGTATTACAGATTTGCTTTCGCATCTTATCTTTATTTTGCCTTTTTCTGTGTAATGTAGAAAAAAAATATTGCACCAGAGCCCAGTATTCTTTTTTCTCGCAGAGTTTTCCATGAAGCTAAACCACAGCTAAAATATGTATACACGAATAAAGGAACTTTCAGACAGTTACAATTGTTGATGTTAAAATAACGAATTCTAAAATTATAATAACTGAGAAAATGGTCACTGAGCCACGTTACCTGTAAAGACCTGAAATAAAAATAACAGCTAACGTGGATAAATGACCTTTCTCTCAGTTATTAATTTTAGAAATCCAGTTAACATCAACAATTGTTACTGTTTGAAAGTTCCTTTTTCTACTAGGATTCTCCTACAAAAACCTAAAAATCTGCATTCAAAAAGATACTTACGTTTCACGGGGAAAAAGCCTACAATATGCATAAATACAAACGAAGGCCTAAATATATAGGGCGAATCACGTAACACTTGCACCGCAAATATTGCGGAAACAGAAAGTGCGATTGTTGTGCGGTTTTCACAGAATGGATTGGTAATCTAGGACTCTTATTATTAGCCAATAAACAGATTGTATTTTTATGCAAACACACAATTTTTGAAATGGAACAATGGTTGTTTCTATCGTGCACTGTAAGTTTTGACACCAGCTGAGTACAAAGAATTTTGAATGACACTTTTATCACCTTTAGTTTGGCAGATACAACCATTCAAAGTTTTGGGGACTCAGGCTATGACAGCGTTGCTGACTGGCTGGTGGTCATGAGACAGTGAGCCGTGCCCCAGGGGATAGCCACTCGGCCAGTCAGATACGCTATCGAAGCATCCGCCCCCAAACTTAGAACGATTGCAGCTGCCAAAGTAAACGTGATAAAAATGTCATTCCAAATTCTTTGTACACAGATGGTGTCAAAAATTCCAGTACATTCTAGAAACAACGATTGTTCCATTTAAAAAAAACTATATGTCTGCATAAAAAATACAGTTTCTAAGTAATATTACAATCCGTTTGTTGGCTAAAAATACGAGCCCCTGACTTCCAATCCAATCTGTGAAATCCGCACATAAGTAGCACTTTCCGTTTGCGCAAGATTTGCGGTGCAAGTGTTAGGTGATTCAACCTGTAGAAACATTTTTAATGAAATTTATTTCAACAATGAAGTAGACAGAAGTCTTAACCGGAATCGTGGGTGAGTTTGGACCAGACGACAAATATAAAACCGTCTAACAATCGAAACACGCGGGATTTTTAACTTCAAGCGCAAGTCTAATCTTAGTTGTTTTTTGTATCCCATCCATGTTGCCACTTCTGTATACCATTCTCGTCGCCACTTTTGTATCCCATCCTCGTCGTCACTTTTGTGTCCCAGCCTCGTCGAAACATTTGTGTCTTGTTTTCGCCGATTGTCGTAGGTGGTGGCCGAGTAGAAAGAGACCGACACAGGAATAAAGGATGCACGCGTGTGCAGGTACGGAGGTGACCAGCTAGTGGGACAGCAGAAACTGGAAACACTAGAGTAAATGAAACTGGAAACACTAGAGTAAATTAGAACGAGATATATATTTCATAGGGACTTAGTAATAATTAACTTTTACAGAGTTCTTGACTGCAGAATGCTTATACGTAGTTTATGTAGAGAGTCCTGCCTACTGAAGATTTTTAGTGCCTATCCGATAGCCATGTATTATCTGGTGCCTATCTGATTCCCAAGTGGCCGATGCAGCAGTCGTGGCCACGAGCGGAGTTGCAGCAGAGGGCGCTCGTGGCTGACGTCGTAAGAACGCCGCGCATGGCGGCGCGCGACGAAAGTACGTGGCGCGCAGTTTCGAAGGGGAGGTAAGTGGCATCGCTGGGCCCAATTTGACCTACTTATGTTGTAGTGTTTCAGCACAAAGCAGCGGGCTCTCGCTGACTGAAAAAGAAATATTATTCAGTCACAGAATCTTTAAGGATTTTCAACCTTGTGATTCTGGGAACTTAAGTAAGGATGAAAATACACAAGATATTTCTTTTGACTCAAATAATTCTTTGCGTGATAGTTCAGTAGAGGAAAACAGCCAGCTGTCAAGTAGTACATATTTTCGATGTAAATACCAGTTCGTCTATTCATCCACTAACTAGTCCCGATATTGACAACATTTGGGACATTTCCATGTTCCGCTGTCATTATTTTTGTTTCCGGTTGATGTCATAGAAAGTCCCTATTTAAGTCTACGGAAAGTTATGATAAAGTCTATAGCATAAGTTGGATTTTTAATCTCATCTATTTTTGTAATGGTATAGGATGTCAAACTAAGGTACTGAAAATTATTCTCAAATATGAGACCTAGGAGTTAAGGTTAAAAAATAACACAATGTAAAATTTATCAACTCCTTAAACTAACTTATGCTAAGGAAGAAACATACTTCCATGCACAAGGGAGGTCTCGAAGCTACGACGGAGAGTGGCCATGCAGTCCGTGTTGAAGTCGTAGATTGCGAGGCCATTCCCGTGCGGCTGTATTAACAATCATGTGATATTAGTACAACGTACTATCTCATAAATATAATTTACAAGAAAATGTAGCCCCACAAGTAGCTTTAAAATAATTGTACTTGCTGTAGATTTAGACACTTCTATGGGTTTCTACTTCAGAAAATTAAACTATTACCAATAAATGAATCCAAATATTGCATTACAAAATATTACATGAAAATTTACTTATAATAGAAATTAATAGTGATAATGGTCAAGTCACATAATCACATGAGATGTTTACACTTAGAGCTTAATGTGCTCATATCGTATTTAGTTGATAAAAATATAAGCTAGTTAGAAACTAGCGGTTTGTGGAAATAAAATATACTGTCTGACCGCTAAGGGCTACTGTCAGGAGCGTCATCAGGCTGAGGTGGGGTGCGTGCAGGCAGAGGCCGCGTAGAGAGCCTACATAGGGGGTGAGTTGCCAACGGCCGGTGTCCGCCATGTTTTTACCAGACAGCGCGCGGGGCGTGCGTTTGCATAGCGCCCCTGGCAGAAGTGCAGCCACTTGACGATTGTAATACGGCATCAGTTCCACCCATTACACCAAAGCACATCTTCTAGCTTACTAATTAGTATGTGGTTAAAGAAATGCCATTAATCTATGTTGAAACAGGCCTAATAAATTTGTAAGTAAATAAATCTCGTTAAACAGTTTCTATGACTGTCGAACTGTTAATACCACATTTTACGATGTTGTGGTCACTTCGACCGTTGGCAGCTTATTAATAAGAAAGAGAGATATTTGATGTTATGTATCACAAATAAAATAATCCTATTTCAGAATTTTCTGTCTGCATATTCATAGCTGAATGCATATAATGCATTTTCAATGAGCTGTCAATCTTAAAACATTTTCCTACATCCCGTAACCAATTATAGGATTTTGAATAGCCAATAATACACAGCCAAGGGTGAGGTGCCGTAGTCATGTTAAAACATATCATGCAGCACGACATGTCAAAAGAAAACAGGACCATGAACTAAAAAAAAAAATGCTAGAAAAGGCTGTTTACAAAAATTACTACTTACCAGATTCCAACCCGTGACATTCACATGATTTCAGTACGCAACCACTACACCACGAAGGAATTTTAGAGGCAGTAGTTCTATTACTGAATTCGATCAGAGCCTTTCTTGTTTTGGGCAGGGCGGGGGAGGGAGAAAATATTTACTTCACACAGGCAGAAATAAGTTGGCGGTTTCCGTAAGTCACCTTTACGCTTCCCGCTTTCTCGTTTAACTTTGATCGGCCACTGTTTCCGTATTTCCTCATTCCTTGCGAACACAAGCACCATATAACAATCTTCACTTCAGTTTTTACAGCCAACGAGGAACAATAAGGCATTTTAAATGTTCAAATTTTTATAGAGCTTAAGGGACTTAACTACGGGGTCATCAGTCCCTAAACTTACAAACTACTTACGAACTAGCTTATACTAAAGACGACACAAACATCCATGCCCGAGGGGGGGGGGGGGGAATTCGAGCCCCCGACGGAAAACGACATCGTAGCGTAGCGCATAAATGCGCTCGGCCGCTCCGCCGCGGCGAGGCATTTCTCTTGACTATCCTTAATGATTAGCCGGCCGCGGTGGCCGAGGGGACTGAGGCGCTCAAATCACGGTGCGCACGGCCACTACGGTCGGGGACTGATGACCCCGTAGTTAAGTCCCTTAAGCTTAACAAACATTTGAACATTTTTGAACAACATATTAATTGACGTAAATAGAACCTACAAAAGACGTGCAAAAGTGGAGCAGTGCCTCCCGTAATACGACCTGTACGTAACTGTAATCGCTGTCGGAAGCTTGGAAGACACATCACAGTACAGAAACACTGTAGCTATTAACACTTACACAAAGCCCGCCAAGTCTGGTAAAAACATGGCGCCCTGGCTGTAAGCCAATCAGGAGCGGTCTCACGCATGGCCACTCTCTCCCTATCAATTTAAAGGAAGATACAGAGGAAGTTCAGAGGCGAGCAGCTAGATTTGTTCCCGGTAGGTTCGACCAATGCGCGAGTGTCACGGAAATGCTCCGGCAACTCAATTGGGGATCGCTGGAAAAAAGACGACGTTCTTTTCGTGAATTTCTGTTAATTAAATTTAGAGGGCCGCAATTTGAAGCTGAGTGTAGTACGATCTTGCTGCCGCCTACTTACATTTCGCGTAAAGATCACAAAGACAAGATAAGAGAATTAGGGTTCGTACGGAGGCACATAGGCATTATTTTTTTCCTCGTTCAATTTGGGAGTGGAATAGGAAAGGAAATGCCTAGTAGTAGTACAGTGTACCCTCCGCCACGCACCTTACGGTGAATGGCGGAGTATGTATGTAGATGCAGATGTATACAGGGTCTCTAAGGCCGCGCCAATAGCAACGACATCTCGTACCAAATACTTGAAACAGCTGCTTAACGTAGACGGTTGCAAACGTAATGCAAAATATTGTATGACCAATTAGTTCACCAAACGATATGAAATACCAGACTCTTTCCTGATGTAGATAGAGGTCAAAATTTTTTGAATAAATTTACAGATTTTTTACATCATTTGTTTTCGGTGAGAGAGTTACAGTGCAAAATAAAGTTACAATGTTTCCAATATTCTGAATAAGATATTCATTAGGGAAAAGGACATTTTGAAATATGGGAAATATATGTAATTTTCATATACATTAAAGGGAGGAGATAAAGAGAGGAGGTACTAGAGGGGACCGGCAGATAACGCGGGAAATAAAGTCAGAAGCAGGGACGTGTGGATAGAGGGGGGAGGAAGCCAGGATCAGGAGGGGAGGGGATGAGAGGGACAGAGAGAGAACTACATGAACTGAGTACTGAGTAAGTAACTACGCGAGCAACACCGAGATTACAACTAGCTAAAATATAGAGAAGCCTAAACGTACAATGCAGTACTAAATGAGCAAAGCGATGGGAAAACATTTTATGGGAAAGAGTGTATGTTGCATATTAACTTATCATGCAAATTAGCAGCTGCGAAGCACTGACAGATTCGTTAGTATTAAATGTATTGTAACCAGTTTTGTTGTAAAACATCAGGAGTGGATGGATAAGGAGTAAGACAGCGTTATAGCACAGTATAACATATACAGTCGCGACACTCACTGCTGTAAAAGTTGTTACCAACGGACAGTTGCTGCGACACTAGCGCTCCTAGCGGTGGGCAAGCCGCCGAAGTAGTGGTGTTTGTTTATAATCACTTTTGTACGTAATTAACGAAATACTTGCTATAATTTTTGCGTTACAAGCATTATTAAAATATCGACAGACAAACATAATACGGAAATTCATATAGAAACAGCCTCATTTAAGTGAATCAATGGTATAAAGAACAACTCCGTCATGAACAAATACTTACGAATATGTGTATATTTGCAGTTTATTCTGCTGAAAGTAAGTTGGATATAAACATAATGGTATAATAAATTTCTATTATGTTGTGTGCTTAGTATGACAGTTTTTGACGTGTATCAATTCGATATGGAGTCTAATGATTCTCACATTTTTACACGACACTTGTCTTTCTTATACGTGCATATTCTTTTAAGTGTAATTACTTTAGCTTTAAAAAAACCAATGTTTTGATTATTCTTACCGTTTGTGGTTCAGATGTAGCACTAATTGTCGAATTACATTCTTCTTTGTTGGAAAACAGTTTGGTTGCTTTTATCGTTATATTGCCATGTCTGTGACGTTTTTCCTTCAGCTACAGTTGTGATGGTTGATTTGGTACGTTAAATGCCCTATTTATTGCATTGTATATACGTTTCCTATGTTCCACCCTCACCGATTTTACTGTAATTGTAATGAAGAATACTTAACGTTCCTGCGTAGAAACTGATGTCTCTCTGCTAAAGGGCATGTCTCCTGGTGTATCCTAGGCATTCTTATTTTTATTTGAAAATGAAATTATTTATTTGAAGCCTGTATGTTACAGGATAATTGTAAATTAACTGTCCTGTAACGTATCGTTTTGTACCATGTCAGGGATCTTACGAAACGTAAGAAACACAAATGGGGAGCTATTTTTAAATTATTACCTCTTTATAAGGCACTACATACGTTCCCTAATGTAAAAAGTATGCTGAAGTCAATCTAAACGATACTATTTGCACTCATCAACTATCGTATTCAGAAACGTAGCTGCCGGCCGCTTGGAGCGCTGCTATCGCGGCGTATAACAAAAATCTGTGACAGTATCGTGACTGTATATGTTAGACTGTGGTTGTAGCCTATGTCCAATGTTGTTCAATCTATACATTGAGCAAGCTGTGAGGAATGCATGGAGACATTTGGAGAAGAAATTAAAGTTCATGGAGTAGAAATAAAAACTGTGGTGTCCCTAACGGAATTACTATGTCATGAGCAAACTGCAAAGCACCCGGAGGAGTAATTAAACGGAACGGAGAGTGTCTTGAAAGCAAGGAATAAGATGAACATTAACAAGAGTAAGGGTATTGCAATGAAGTCAGAAAATCAGGCGATGCTATAGGAAGTAGATTAGTTAAACATACAATAAAAGTAGTAGACAGTAGTAGACGAGTTTTGTTATTAGCGCAGCAAAATAACTTCTGATGGCCGAAGTAAAGAAGTCAAGGAAATATAAAATGCAGAATTGGTATGGGAAGAAAAGCGTTTCTGAAGAAACGAAATATGTCCACATCCAATATTAGTTTAAATTTTAGGAAGTCCTTTCTGAAAACATTTGTCTGGAATGTAGCGTTGCATGGGAGTGAAACGTGGACAATAAGGAGTTCAGACAGAAAGATAATAGAAGCTTTCGAAATGAGGTGTTATAGACGATTGATGAAGATTAGATGGGTATATCATGTAAGTAATGAGGAGGTGCTTAACAGAATTGGGGAGAAAAGGAGTTTCTGGCATATCCTGATTAAGAGAAGGGATAGGTTGGGGGGACATGTCCTGAGACGTCAAGGAATCGTCAACTTAACATTAGAAGGAAGTGTGTGGGATAATAATCGTAAAGGGAGACCGAAGGCCGAATACAGGAAGAAGATTCAAAAGGATGTAGGCTGTCATACGTATCCTCAGATGAAGAGGTATGCACAGGACACGGTAGCGGGAGGGCTGCATCAGTCTGCGGAATGACGACCATAACAATTATTTTGAATGAAAACTCTAATTATTCTTTGCACGAATGATAGAAGAATATATTGTTCCTTCTTTTATTTAATGAGTAGCTAAGTTCAATATGGTCACTCGTAATCTATATGTCGTATCCTATATGGCTGCTTCTAAAGTCTAATGTATAATTTTGTATGTGAAAACTTGAATTTTGTCATTGTGAAGTACCATATTACAAGGTCAAGTGAGGAATCGTATGGTGGATATGAAATCAGACGTACTGTCCTCTACGTAAAATGGTCTGCAAAAGTTCTTTTTTTTAATTTATGCTGCATGTATCGGGTCAGAAACGACCCACCCCTGTAGAACAAGAAGTATGACCAACCTAGGTATACGTAGATTGTAAAAATAAAACTTCTTCAGAAATACATGACGCATAACGAGGAAAAAAATTGTGACTATAAATTTATTTCTACTCCGATTTTGCAGCAGCTCCATAGGAAGACACAGGTTTAACTATTTTCACATCCATTCTTTTAATTCATATTAATGTTTCACTTCTGGAAAATATCATCAGAGAATGGACTTCAACATTGTCACCAGAAGCAGGAATGAAGCTTGGCTACAAGAAAGATAACCTCATTGTACCATGTCTATCCTCTGCTGATGATCTCAGTCTCAGCATAGAGGAGTCTACTCATCAACTACAGAGCCTCTATAATGTTGCAGTAAAACCGGCTTGAAAATCAACATACAGAAGACTGAGTTCATCACCAATATCAAACAGGATTCTTCTACAATCCCACTAGGAAAAAATAATAATAGTAAAGTTCCTGAAGTACTTAGGAGAATGGATTTCAGCAAGTGAGAGCGAAACCTTGGCAATAGACGCCAGGTGCACCAAGTTAGAGAGAGCCTATCATTCCTGTAAGAATATCAATACCTCCAAGCACCTATCCAAGAACTTAAAACTGAAGCACTACAACCCGGTAGTAAGAGCCTCTGCACTCTATGCCTCCGAGTGCCTCTTGATAATCAAAAGGGCCCACTCAGGACAGTAGAACTTAAAGTGAGGAAAATCCTGAAGGGTATATTAGGACCCATAAAAGAGGAAGTCGGTACTTACAGAATCAGGCACAATAACGAACTGTATGAACACCAGGAAGACATAGTCACACGTATGAGGAAAAGGTGACCGACCTTCTACGAGACAATGACCCGCCTGAATCACTCGAGACTCACCAAGAAGATCCTCACAGTGACAAGCAGGGGAAAGGCGTCTAAAGCCAAGTGGTTCACCTCCGTTAGATCAGATTTAGAGGAACTGCAGAGCCTATTACAAATAACCGAGAATCGAACGCAATACCGTCAGGCCATGCTACATGGAATCTTCCTAGTATCTCTCACAAGCAAGAAGCGTACAGGCACCACCAGACCTAAATGGACGTATGAGAGGAAGCAGGCTCACAGCCAGAAGATGAAGGCGTAGTGGACCAAGAAAAGGCAGAAGACGCTAGCTGAGAGTTCAGACGAGCCTCATGGTCCCTAGGAGGCCGTAACGAACTGAAAAAAAGTATATTCATATGCAATGTATCACTATACTCAGCAGGCCCAGTTAGCTGACCATCCCGCTAGGTGGCCACGCGCTCAAACCATTCCGGACCTTCACGGTCGCAGGTGGGCGGGTTGCGGATGCCGTCCGGAGCAATCTGATCCTCTCCTCACAAGCGGTGCCCCAACGCTTCTGACGTCGTACAGTCAGAAACCGGTCCTCAAACAATGCCAGCTCTCCAGCGTGGACTAAATGTAAGTAGCGAACCTGAGTCATAGATTACATCAGTGCTGTTCGCGAATACCGTACCGTGTTAAATGGCTTACGAGCGAAGAGGGCAGATCCCTTGCTTGGCAGGAGCAACGTTCAGCTCCCCGTTCAGTCATCTTGAATTGGAGTTTTCGTGGTTTGCCTAAATCACAAGTGAATTACCGCGGTATTGTACGTCCCATATACTCATCCATCACAATGACGGGCCCGGTGGTCTTGGGGTAAAGTGCTCGACTGGATACCGAAGGGTCACTGGTACAAAACCCGGCCGGACCTCGGATTTTTTCAGCCTGCACTTTAATCCATCCTTCACCTCTCAGCGATGTGAGTAGTCGCCAGAAAGGACACGTGGTTCGGATTCCACATTAAGCTATAGGTCCCCTTTCCCCAGTTGAATAACTGGGGTAGGCTAGGGAAACGCAAGTCGCTGAAGTAGCGTCCAATTGCAAGACTTGCACCAAGCCAATGAGCCACACGAAATTATTAATATTATAATGCATCATAATTTGCGTTCTTCATCTTTAATGGTATTGACATCGACGGAACGTTAAACTCCTTTACCAATTGTTAACGCCTCAAACTGGATATTTATCTACCGTTTTTAAATCATTTTGAAGGGCATGGCATGTCATCAAAAGTATCCTGACACCTCAAAAACATAGGTTTTTCATATAAGGTGCATTTTGCTACGTACTCCATATCTGCGCCCTCACTAGCCATCAAACATCGTGAGGGAGCACAATGGCGAGCTCCGCACAACTCACGCACTTCGAACGTTGTATGGTGATTGGGTGTCACTTGTGTCACAAGTCTGTATGCAAGATTTCCATACACCTTAACATTCCTATGTCCTCTGTTTCTTATGTGATAGTGAAGTGGAAACGTGAGGGGACGCGTACAGCCCGAAAGCGTACAGGCAGACCTCGTCTATTGACTAACTGATCGCCGACGTTGAAGAGGATCGTACAGTGTAATAGGCAGGCATCTATCGACACCATCACACAGGAATTCCAAACTGCATCAGGATCCACTTAAAGTACTGTAACAGGCGAGAGGTGAGAAAAGTTGGATTTCACGGTCGAGCGGCTGACCACAAGCCACAAATCAAGCAGGTCAATGCTTGGTGCAAGTCGCGTAAACATTGGACGACTGAACAGTGAAAAACTTTTGTGTGGAGTGAGGAATGACAGTGCACATTGTGGCGATTCGATGGCAGGGTGTGGGTATGGCGAATGACCGGTGAACGTCATCTGTCAGCGTGTGCAGTGCCATAAGTAAAATTCGGAGGCGGTGGTGTTTTGGTATGGTCGTGTTTTTCGCGGAGGAGTCTTGCACCCGTTGTTGTTTTGCGTGGCAATTGCATACATTGATGTTATAAGCACCTTCCTACTTTCCAATGTGGTACAGCAGCAATTCTGGGATGGCAATTTCATCTTTCAACACGACCGAGCACCTGTTCATAATGCACAGCCTGTGGTGCAGTGTTTACATGACAATAACATCCCTGTAATGGACTGGCCTGCGCAGAATTCTGACGTGAATCCTGCAGAACACCTTTCGAATGAAACTTCCTGGCAAAATTGTGTGCCGGAACCGAGACTCGAACCAGGGACCTTTCCCTTTCCCGGGTAAGCGCTGTACCGACTGAGCTATCCCGACATGACTCACGATGCCGCCTCATAACTTTACTTCTGCCAGTACCTCGCCTCCTACTTTCCAAACTTCACAAAAGCTCTCCTGCGAAACATACAAGACTAGCACTCCTGGAAGAAATGATATGGTGGAGACATCGCTTAACCACAGCCTAGGAACATTTCCAGAATTGAACTTTTCACTCTGCAGCGGAGGCGAGGTACTGGCGGAAGTAAAGTTGTGAGGCGGCTTCGCGAGTCGTGTTGGGATAGCTCAGTCGACAGAGCGCTTGCCCGCGAAAGGCAAAGGTGCCAGGTTCGAGTCCCGGTTCCGGCACACAATTTTAATCTGCCAGGAAGTTTCATATCAGCGCACACTCCGCTGCAGAGTGAAAAGTTTCATTCTGGAAACATCCCTAGGCTGTGGCTAAGCCATGTCTCCACCATACCCTTTCTTCCAAGAGTGCTAGTCTTGCATGTTTCCCAAGAGAGCTTCTGTGAAGTTTGGAAAGTAGGAGGCGAGGTACTGGCGGAAGTAAAGGTGTGAGGCAGCATCGTGAGTCGTGTCGGGATAGCTCATTCGGTATAGCGCTTGCCCGAGAAAGGCAAAGGTCCCAGGTTCGAGTCCCGGTTCCGGCATACAATTTTAATCTGCCAGGAAGGTTCATATCACCGCACACTTCGCTGCAGAGTGAAAAGTTTCAACCTTTGCGAGTTTCGGAACGCAGACTTCGTGTGAGGCTTCACCGACCTACATCGATACGTCTTCTCAGTGCAGCACTCCGTGACGAATGTGCTGTCATTCCCCAAGAAACCTTCCAGCACCTGATTGGACGTATGCCTGTGAAAGTGGAAGCTGTTATCAAAACTAAAAGCGGGCCTACACCATATTGAATTCCTGCATTACTGACGGACTGCGACACGAATTATTAAGTCCTTTTCGGCGCGGTATCTTGACACTTTTGTAGTTCCAATTGTACGACGTATTATGTTTCTTAAATACATGTTCCCTAAAAAAATGAAGGTCTTAAAATACAAGAGATAGGAAGTTCATATTTACAGAGCTTCTACATTAGTATGATTTGCAGAAACATTACCATTTGAATCGTTTCGGCCCCTTGGGTTCAAACTCGATATCAATATCTCGGCGTAACTCCAGCCATCGGTAAAAAGCGCCTGCGGCTGTCGTTTTCGCTATAAACTGAAAGAAGGGGGTAAGTGTGAGTTGAGAAGACGTGGAGGATACTTGGCAGTCATAAATGCGAATCGTAGCCTCAAATCCATGTAAGAGGGCGTGTCATTGGCTTAATAATGTGAAGCAGCCATCCGGGAAAATGCAATTCGTATGGGACGAATTGTTTCGGCAGTACAAGGGGTATGCCATATCACCCACACAACAGCCAGCCGGCCGCAGTGGCTGAGCGGGCTGCGGCGCGCCAGTCACGATCTGCACGGCCACTACGGTCGGGGGTTCGAATCCCCCCCTCGGGCATGGACATTTGTGTCGTCCTTAGTATTAGCTAGTTCAAAAGTAGTTTGTAAGTTAAGTCCCATAAGCTCTACAAACATTTGAACATTTAGACAACACCCGGAGATGATCTACAATTCATCTGAATGGCGTTTTGGTGCACTGCATAGAGAGGTAGTAACACCACAATAAATACATCACATAATACATGAAACGCGAACCCAAGCCTTAATGCTTGCGACGATGTAACCTGCACCGCATTGTTTTGCTTTGGGACTTAACTACGATTGTCATCAGCCCCTGCACCGCATTTATCACTGATAATAGTAAAAGTAAAGCAATTGTGACTATACGTTGTAAGAATCTCCATATTGGGCTATGTACGGTTCTGATACTGGCTCGATGTTATCGTGGGGTCGACCCGTACATGTCTTCTTTCATGCACTAGTAACTATCTTTTAGCTTGTGATCCTGTAGCTAAAAACACTTCGCAAGGGCTGTAGTTTTCGAAACAAATATACCGGGTGATCAAAGTTTTATTTAAAAAAAAGTATTGCTAGACGCGTGAAAGATCTCTAGCGCGCGTCGTTTGGTGATGATCGTGTGTTCAGCCGCCACTTTCGTTATGGTTAGCCTCCCACGTCCCCAGACCTCAGTCCGTGCGATTATTGGCTTTGGGGTTACCTGAAGTCGCAAGTGTATCGTGATCGACCGACATCTTTATGCCTCACCATAACTCCGGACATTCTTTACAGTGCTATTCACAACATTATTTCTCGACTACAGCTATTGTTGAGGAATGATGGTGAACATATTGAGCATTTTATGTAAAGAAAATCTTTGGTTTGTCTTAATTTCTTATGCTAATTAAGCTTTTCTGATCAGATGAAGCGCCATCTGTCGGACATGTTTTGAACTTTTCTTTTATTCTAATAAACCCCATATCATTCCAAGCATGTGTGTCAATTTTTACCTCTCTAACTAAATTATTCCGTGATTATTCAGAGATTTAGTTGAACAAGCTCTATTAAATCAGACTGGTTCTTTATTAGAAATGGTCACATGAAATAATAATCATAAATAGAATAACACGGTTAAACAGGCGCATTGTCTGCGATGAGAAATTGGTAACACTTTTCCCCAACTAAGTAATCGGAAACAAAAAACTATGCATATTTGCCCCCTACATGAAATTGTCAACAGTTCAGAATAGTTCAAGTTTCCCGAAAATCACTTCTACACTCGTGAGTTCTTGTGTAAACACACGCCAGCCGCACTGCCGTTCACTTGTTCTCGCCAAACGTAAAGTCCCGAGAAGCGACCGTTTGCTGCGCAAATCTTAAATCTCTCGCTGAACGAATCACTCCCGTCACGCAGGTAGGTCCTTTTCTGCCAAGACCAGACATGGCGTTCCTTCTCCGCGCACACCCTTCGCACCTCCTTCTCCCAAACACACTCTCCCTACCGGTTCTGTTCTTAGGCCATCCCTTCCAAAATCGTATACATATAACATGAAATATTTCCTTTAGTAAAAACTGACCACCTAAAACCACTTCCTTACTAATATAACATTATTTAAATACTGAAAAAGACTGTTAACTAGTATTACTTAAAGTCTGAAATCAATAAATAGACAGACCAGCTTTCATGAGCTTGAACGCTCATGCGACACAATTTTTTCGCAAATTACCGGCAAATTATACAATAAATCGATAAACTAAATTGAATAAACGATAGGTACATCAAGCTGCTTCCGTTTTTTTTTTTTCAGGTCACTGTCCAGAATATGATGACCTGTTTATATTTCCACTATCAATTTATCAATTAATGTAAGTTAAAATCAGTCATTAAATAAATATAGCCGCGGCGGAGCGCATTGAGGCTACGATGCGCGAAGTCGTTGCCCGTCGGGGTATCGAATCCCCCTTTCGGGCATGGATGTATGTGCTGTCTTTAGTATAAGTCAGTTCGTAAGTAGTTTGTAAGTTTAAGGACCGATGACCTTGCAGTTAAGACCCATAAGCTTAACAAACATTTGAATTAAATATACACAAATTTGACACTCTTAAGATGGTAGCTAGAGACAATAAGCTATCATCTAAACCAGTGATTCCCAAAGTGCAAGGGGTCCATGTCATTGACAAAATAATTTGGGGGTCTATTTCTTTTAATTGGGGGTGCACGATGGTGGTTCACATTTAAGAAAGTCGTTACAAAAATTCAGAATTATTCTCACAATGATGAAGATTGATCCTTTGTACGTCACTGTTCGCTTCATTCATTAAACGACAGAGTGGAGGAATTCTGTATTTTTGATCTCCTGATGCAGGTCCCTAATCAGATTTTTTTTTAAGTTGGAAATGACTGAAAGAGATTATTTAAGGTTAAATCTAACAAAACTGAAACCAAATATTCATAATTTACTAAAAAAAGCTTCAGCCACATCCAAGCCATTAAAAGGCTGTGTGTATCAGTTTTGTTAAATATACATTTGTGTCATTTAAATCAATAAATATAAGAAGCTTAACATCTTTCGTTACCTTTTTTCTTGTTTTCACTCCACCCATTTACAGTTAAAGTTACCAAAGTTAGTAGCACCATATCAGGCGCGAAAACAAATCTGAAATTAGCAATTTGTAAAAAATGAAGTACATAAAAGGCAGGGGTCTGCAAAGGGCAGATAAAGTCTAAGAGACAAAAAATTTTGGGAACCCCTGATCTAAACCATAGTTTGTTGAAATTGCATAAGATATTCAAAAGTTGACATTTTAAGCTTAATTTTACTATATTTTGTTTTAGGATCATAAATATTTGAAATTTTTGAGATACGGAAATTATTTTTAGAATCATGAGATGTGCTTAATTATTGCAATATTTTATATGTCTTAAATTCTGTCGGTAAACAGTTATAGATAATTTCATTTTTTTCTGAAATACTGGATTGTGGAACTCACAAATGTCCTTCAGACAGCATTCATAAACGCTCGGCTAACAGCCCCCATTAGTTTTGAATAGAGAGCATGGGCCTTTCCCAGATTTCCGTCAATTTGGACAAACCCCTGACCGCCTGTCGGTTAAACCCAATACCTGGTCTGACTGACAGCTGCACCAACAGTTTGCTGCGGTCCACTGTTGCCCGGTACCTTTCCAAACAATACCATTAAGTTATTTATATTACCTGAGCGACTCTACCGACATTAGTTCCGTAAAGTCACATGCTGGAGATCACAATTTGGTACATTCACAAATCACGTTTGTTGCATTTCCAGAGCACTGTGACCAGTTTGACATTGGTGACTGACGTCCTACGAGCAGCAGCCATAGACTTCTGTACGACTTTCCAGACGCCATTTTTCAGCAAGACAATGCACGACCACATGTCGCTGCTCGAACATGTGCCCTCTGGTTGTCACAGGACGTCAAGCTTATGTCCTGACGTAGGTCACCAGACTTATCACCACACGAAAATGTGTTGTATGTCGTGAAATCACGTATGTAGTTGAGACGTTATATGGGGTAGAGATAGGGAAAAGAAGAGGTGTAGGGATGTAATTTTTTTTCGATTTTTGCAGAATAATCCTTTATATTTTTAAAATTACGATAACTCTCAATTGATTTGCTATTTTAAAGATATAGATGTTAAGAGCTTATACATAGAATACTTGCCTGATGTATATTAAATAACTCTGACGTGTTACTTTCATATGTTTTGAAATAATTGAATAGAGTTAGTTGTTATTTGCTGTTTGAACAAGACGCTCAGTTTCTAAAAGTCTGTATGACATGTATCTTAAAGCGCAGCAAATATATATATATATATACGAAAATGTGTGGTGTATGGTGAAATCACGTGTACAGTGCTGTGACCCAATGCCTTCGACCACGGGTATACATTGTAACCATGTGAATGTGTCATTGCTGGCTACACTACAGGACGCCTTTTGCGCCTTTCACGCGTCGATTCCATCACGCAGGGGCCCGTGCCTACTACGAAATAGAACAAGTGCTGATGCGAGGTGACTGAAATGCTATTTACAGAGCTGTTCAAAAATAAGGAACATATTTCAAGCATTTATTGCTTCTAAACAACGAAAGATAGAAACACAAATCCAGTGTGTCTGGCAAGAGAACAGATAAAATTTTAATAAAAGTTTAATATGGAAAACACCCAAGATCGCTTATAATTCTTCATATAAATGGCCGGTTTCGGCGAGGTAATCGCCATCTTCGCATCTTTCATTCACCACATGACAAAGGGCCGTGTGAATAAAACGGAGTATCTCCTTTATACTCTGAATTCCAGAGAACATATTCAGGTTCGCATGAACAAAGCGAGTCGGAGAATGTACTTCAACACAGTACGTTCTGAGCGTGAGTAAAAGGGCGAGAGAAGTTGATCACAACAGAGAACGTTCTCCGATTTCGTATGAATAAAACTAGAGAAGTTTCTCACGACCGGAGAACATTTTCCGTTTTCTGAAGTGAGCTTTCTAGCAAACTTCGTGCTGAGTAATTTCTATGAAGCTTACGTTTTACTGTGGTTTATAATAAAAACGTCAAAATATGTGTCCCTGAGAAAGCATAAAAAGTTCCTTTATACGTAGGTACGTCCGGAAAAACACGAGAGGAACTAAAAAGTTTATGCTGTCAAGTCGCTTCCTTCACGATAATGATGACCAATCATTTCATATACTGACGATAGTGATCTCAGAGTTTTTTCATTGCCGATTCAGCTGCGAGTTTTACCCCTTCGTTAAGAGTGTATTTTTACAGTTGTAAATATCTAAACAGGAAAAATATCATATTATGTTTTTAAATAGGATCTATTAATAAGGCCTTATGACGTTAATTCCAAATAAAGTGCATCCTAGGACTTCCGTCTGTTGTTGTTGTTATGGTCTTCAGTCCGGAGACTGGTTTGATGCAGCTCTCCACCCTACCCTATCCTGAGCAAGCCTTTTCATCTCCTCATAAGAACGGCAACCCACATCCACTTGAATCTGCTTACTATACGAGTCTCTTGGTCTCCCTCTGCGATTTTTACCCCACACACTTCCCTCCAATGCTAAATTTACGATTCCCTGATGTCTAAGAATGTGTCCTACCAAGCGATCCCTTCTTTTAGTCAGGGTATGCCAAAAATTCCTTTTCTCACCAATTCTGTTCAGTACCTCTTCATTAGTTATGCGATCTACCCACCTAATCTTCAGCATTCTTCTGTAGCACCACATTTCGAAAGCCTCTATTCTCTTCCTGTCTGCACTGCTTATCGTCCATGTTTCACTCCCGTACAAGGCAACACTCCACACAAATGCCTTCAGAAAAGACTTCCTTACCCTTAAATTAATATTCGATGTTAGCAAATTTCTCTTTTTCAAAAATGCTTTTCTTCCCATTGCCATTCTGCATTTTATATCCTCTGTACTGCGACCATCGCATGTTATTTTACTACCCAAGTAACAAAACTCATCTACCACCTTCATTGTTTCGTTACCTAATCTAATTCCTTCAGCATCTCCTGATTTTCTAAGACTGCATTCCATTATTTTTGTTTTGCTCTTGTTAATGTTCATTTTATACGCTCTCTTCAACACACTGTCCATTCCATTCAACTGCTCTTCCAGGTCCTTTGCTGTCTCTGACAGAATTACAATGTCATCAGCAAAACGCAATGTTTTTATTTCTTCCCCCTGAACTTTAATCCATATTTCAAATTTTTCCTTGCTTTCCTTCACCGCCTGCTCGATGTACAAATTGAATAACATCGGAGAAAGGCTACAACCCTGTCTCACTCCCTTCCCAACTGATGCTTCCCTTTCATGCCCTTCTAGTCTAATAACTGCGGTCTGGCTTTTGTACAAGTTGTAAATAACTCGCCTTTCCTTGTATTTTACACCTGCTGACTTCAGAATTTGAAACAGTGTATTCCAGTTAACATTGTCAAATGCTTTCTCCAAATCTACAAAAGCTAAAAATGTAGGTTTGCCTTTCCTTAATCTATCTTCTAAGATAAGACGTAAAGTGAGTATTGCCTCCCGGGTTCCTATGTTCCTTCTGAATCCAAACTGATCTTCCCCGATGTCAGCTTCTACCAGCTTTTCCATTCTCCTGTAGATAATTCGTGTTAAAATTTTGCAACTATGACTTATCAAACTGATGGTTCTGTAATTTTCACACCTGTCTGCGCCCGATTTCTTTGGAATGGGGATTATTACATTTTTCTTAAATTCTGAGGGCATTTCGCCTGTCTCATACATCCTACACACCAGTTCAAATAGTCTTGTCATGGCTGGCTCTCCCAGAGACTTTAGTAGCTCTGAAGGTATGTCATCTACTCCTGGGGCCTTGTTCTGGCCTAGGTCTTTCAGGGCTCTGTCAAATTCATCTCTCAGTATAGAATCTCCTATTTCATCTTGATCTACTTCCTCTTCCCTTCCCACAACATCGTCTCTAAGTTCATTTCCTTTGTAGAGCTGCTCTATGTACTCTTTCCACCTTTCAGCTTTCCCTTCTTTGCTGAGAACTGGTTTCCCATCTGAGTTCTTAATATTCGTAGATCTGCTCTTCTTGTCCCCAAATGTCTCTTTTATTTTCCTGTAGGCGGTATCTACTTTACCCCTTCTTATACATTCTTCTACAGTTTTGCATTTGGCTTCTAGCCACTCCTGCTTAGCCATTTTGCACTTTCTGTAAATCTCATTTTTTAGTCGTCTGTACTCCATTATGCCTGATTCATTTACTGCATTTTTATATTTTCGCCTTTCATCAATTAAATTTAGTATTTCCTGTGATATCCAGGGATTTTTTGTAGGTCTTGCCTTTCTACCTATTTTGTCCTCTGCTGCCTTCACTATTTCATCTCTCAATGCTACCCATTCCTCTTCTACTGTTTTATTTCCCCCCGTTTCTGTCAATTGTTGCCTAAATCTCCCTCTGAAATTCTCCAGAACTTCACTTTCCTTCAATTTATCTAAATCCCATCTCCTTATTTTCCTACCTTTCTGCAGTTTTTTCAGCTTCAGCCTACAGTTCATGACTAACAGGTTATGGTCAGAGTCTATATCTGCCCCTGGGTATGTCTTGCAATTTATAACCTGGTTCCGGAATCTATGTTTTACCATTATAAAATCTATCTGATACCTTCCGGTGTCTCCTGGTCTCTTCCATGTATACAACCTTCTTTTGTGATTCTTAAACCACGTGTTTGTTACGATTAAATCATGTTCCGTGCAAAATTCTACCAGGCGACATCCTCTTTCATTCCTCCTGCCCAGTCCATATTCACCTACTATTTTTCCTTCTCTTCCTTTTCCTACTACCGAATTCCAGTCTCCCATCACAATTAAGTTTTCCTCTCCTTTAACTGTCTGAATAATTTCCTTTAGCTCCTCATATATTTCTTCGATCTCCTCATCATCGGCAGAGCTAGTTGGCATATAAACCTGTACTACCGTTGTCGGTGTTGGCTTCGTATCTATCTTGACAATGATAATGCGATCACTGTGCTGCTCATAGTAGTTTACCCGCATTCCTATTTTCTTATTCATTATCAGTCCTACTCCAGTGATACCCCCAACTGATTTTGTATTTATAATCCTGTACTCACCTGACCAGAAATCCTGTTCATCCTGCCACCGAACTTCACTAATCCCCACTATATCCAACTTCAACCTATCCATTTCTCTTTTTAAATTTTCTAATTTTCCTACCCGATTAAGGGATCTAACATTCCACGCTCCGATCCGTAGAATGCCAGTGTTGTCTTTCCTGATGATAACATCCTCCTGAGTAGTCCCCGCCCGGAGATCCGAATGGGGGACTATTTTACCTCCGGAATATTTTACCCGAGAGGATGCCATCATCATATGTTCATACAGTAGAGCTGCATGTCCTCGGGAAAGGTAACGGCTGTAGTTTCCCCTTGCTTTCAGCCGTTCGCAGTAGCTGTGTGGCAAGGCCACATTAGCTGATGTTACAAGGCCAGCTCAGTCAATCATCCAGACTGTTGCCCCTGTAACTACTGAAAAGGCTGCTGCCCCTCTTCAGGAACCACACGTTTGTCTGGCCTCTCCACAGATACCCCTCCGCTGTGGTTGCACCTACGGTACGGCTATCTGCATCGTTGAGGCACGCAAGCCACCCCACCTCGGCAATGTCTGTGGTTCATGGGGGTGGCTTCCGTCTGTATCACAAATTAAATAAATCTGCAATACGACATAATGAAGTATTTTTGTATTGCTCTTGTTCATTCTACCCAAATCGGTCGACTTATTTAAGATGCGTTTTCTGCCGTCGTAATCGTAACTTCTCTTATGTTAGATGTAAGTATACACGACAGTAAAATTAATAACTCCTTAATTACACGCCTAGCAGTCTGTTTTTTGTGACAAAATCGCATGGCCTATCGCTTATGAGCAGAGCGTTGTTGTGTGACATTTAACAAAAAGTATCTGGTGTTAGAAATCTCTGGCAGTGTTCCACATTGAAACAGACGTAAATCTAAGGCATTCCTAAAATTTAGTTCGCAAATTGTGCTAACCCAGTTTCAATAACAAAGTTTCTCGCATGACGAACATTTTGTGAAATCGTCAGAAGAATAAATTTTCGTAAAAAGTCCTTATTCAGTCTTAATAATATGCTGCTCCACAACAAACTAATATGTAAACATAGTACAGTTCTTCCCGAACACATAGATGCCTACTCCATATTTGCTTGATTAGGTTAGTTTAAAGAAATACACGATTGAACAGCTGATCTGTGGCAGACACACGGAGAACTTATTCAAGAAGGAGGGGAACTAGCGGGAATGAACTTGCTGATCAGAGCGTATGCTTCGAAGCTTTTATTCATACGAAATTGAGAACTTAATCAGAGAACGTTATTTTGCTCTGAGAATCTTCTCTGTAGCATGTTCTCTTTCTTATTCATATGGCCTAAAGAAAAACGTTTAAAATCATACTTATTAGTCAACATTATTGTTGGCTTGTCATAATACAAATAAAATATCAAAATCTTCGTTCTTCAATGTGTTGTGGCCTCACACTAAGTTAAAACAGAACTGACAAAATTAGCTGCCTAACTCACAATATCGTATCAGATGGTAAATCAACTTATCTCGAAGTGGTTGTTTTCTAAGATGACACTTAAAAGCGCACTGAACTATTATAACACACTCCAGTTTTGGTAATGGCGTCACAAAAATGATTTTTCCTGCTGTGTCCAATTGCACCGACTACAGACAATAACATTATAAGCAACAATGCCAATTCGGCCGTAATTGGGATGTCTAGCTGGACTGTTCAAACTTTATATTGTTGTCTGAACAAAAAGGTTGGAATTATGGTCCAATCTTTTATAGGTTGAAAGATATAAAGTTTTGAAATCTGTTACTCCTTTTTGAACAGCCCTGTATTTCTTCACAACTTGCTAATGAACATGTCCTGTGAATATGAACTTCCTGACTTCCAGGCCTCTGTTTTTTTTAACATGTTTATCTTAAAAACTTGTTACGGACCGCCTATCCCCGCAATGTTAAAATGCGTCTATAATATGGAACATTTTCTCACAAATTACTGGAAATAGAAAGATGAAATTCATAATGTATGTGCATTGATAGGTTATAACAATATTGAAACAACGGTTTAGTGTCAAAGTATTTTCTTAGGTATTTTACATTTATTTTAAAGTAATTTTTTCCATCACATTTTACTTGGTTGTCATCCATAAATCTTTTGTAAATCAAGTAATTAGTAAATCAATGTTTCCATATGTAAAAGAAAACCATGTGACTAAGTCACAAAAATTTCAGATTTTT
Organism: Locusta migratoria; assembly: GCA_026315105.1. Classification (NCBI taxonomy): domain Eukaryota; kingdom Metazoa; phylum Arthropoda; class Insecta; order Orthoptera; family Acrididae; genus Locusta; species Locusta migratoria. Next base: position 159,574,199 of record CM048750.1, read on the forward strand.
AGGTTCACCAGTACCTAAGACAATGTTCCTAGAATAATTAAAAAGTAAACTTACAGGAAACGGAGAAAGAAGATTAAAATATTCCTGATCCATAGTTATTACCCCGTTCACAGTCTTCATAATCATCCCTCTGCACCTGTATTGCTTTTCGTTCCACTCATTTCTTGATTCTATTGTCAGCTTCTTAGTCTGTGCTGATCTAAAGCCAACATAGCACGAACTGTGTGGAAACCAACACGCAAACACAACTTTTCAAGGACCTGGCATTTAGTTATATTCCCAAGATTGAAGCTGCCACACCATCATACCCATCAAAATGTAGTGTATTAATTCATACAAATACTGTTTTCGGAAGACGATGCAATATCACACTATTCCAGCACTTGTTTCGGTTGAGTTTTTCCGTGAAGACATTTCATCGGAAGTCTTCTGTCAGCCAGATGTCTGGAAATGGGCTTTATTTCTTCCATGATGGCTAATGTTAGATTTTGATGGTGAATGTATTTCTTTTCAGTCGGTAGTCCCATATTGTAGTTTACACCAGCTCTTTTCACCTTTGGGACACAAACCATGATCCGGATGCTCATTTGCGGATGCAGTGTGGAAATACGAAGCCCAAATATCTCTCCTCATTTCTTCAACATCGCCTGTATTTTACTTCATTGCAACGCCATAGCAATTCTGAATGTTGTCTAGACGGAAACAGTCAATCTTCCTTTGCCATCTAATTTTTCCACCATCTATTTTTTCCCTTTCATATAGCACACTTCTTACAAGCAATCCCAAGTCACAGAGGGTAACTTTATGAAACCCGAGAGAAATATTTTCGGACAAATGCTCAAAGAGTCATTGGAAAGTGGCATATTTGAATTGATGTACTGCCAAAAAGTTTATGGTCAGCCATCAGAGACGTGTATAACTAAAGCGCAACACCCGATCTCACAAAACTATAAAAATAAAATTGTTATAACTCCAGTACAGGTACGTATGATACGTCATTTGAAACAGGAAACTTGATGGAATATAATAAGCCAATAAAACTAAAATCGATTTTTTAAACCAAAACACGATTCTATATTCCTTTACATGTTTGTAATTTCAAACCATTGTTAAGCTCCTGTTATACACATGGTTACCTAAATCAGAATGGCCAATATTTACTGTTTTTCCGCATATTGTTCTTGTTAATCCTACTCCGAAAATCAAACACTTTAATCATTACCGCTAAGGGAAAGTTTACAGAGGCAAGTTGACGATCTCATCATCTTTTGAGCTCTTATACTCTGAGTAACGCAGTTAATAGATTCAAAGAATATAAGATCCAACGATATAGTCTCCTTGAGTTTAATGAGCATGATTTCGCTGCGATAGACGTGTTCTTGTTACGCCATGCTAAGCTCCTGCTGATGCTGTAAGATCTGAAGATTAACGGCCCTGAACTCCTAATTAATCTCATGTACTTAGTTAAGAACCGGATCTTCAGGTACTGCTGCTTCCTTTAATACTAAATTTGTAGCAATAGTATTTTCGAGTTTAAACCACTGGAAAAGTAAAAGATGTATAAAAAGAAAAAAGAGGAAAGTCACAGTACGTAATGCGCAAATTTTCAATAAACTCCTCTGTAAACCAACGTCGACAGTTAAAGCAGAGCGTGAGGTGGAACAACAATATTGTAGACAACAAATAAAATATTGTAATGAAAATAGAATGCAGTGACCCACAGCTGAAAGAAAAAGGAAACTGGTCAGGAAATTGTACGCGCAGTGGAACTTCTCAAATTTTAGAGAAAAATGTTTAGGATTATCTGATGTTTGTTAACAAACATAAAGTTATATTAATTTTCCATAGAAAACATCTTCATTAAATACTTTTCTATGAGTGAGACATTACCGTGCTTCATTATTTCAAATGTTCAAATGTCTGTCAATCTATCGGACCAAACTGCGTGGTCATCAGTCCGTAGCTTACAAACTACTTAAACCTAGGTAAACTAACCTAAGGACAAACACACACACCCATGCCCCAGGGAGGACTCGAACCTCCACGGCGAGCAACCGCGCGCTCCGCAGCCAGACGCTTTAGACCGCTCGGCTACTCCACCGCGGCTTTCATTATTTAATATAAACTTTTGTACAAAGAGTACAAGTTATTAAACTTCTATATCAATTTTGTTTTAGTGCCCTGTACTTCGGCATTACATTTTACAACTGAGGAAATGTATTTGATTATATTAAAATAAAAATTCTTAGAATTAGGAGTATTAAAAAACTATCTTCGAAAACGAATATCTTAAAACGACTCAGCCCCAGTCTTCTTTATTTTCGTTCTCTACAAACATCTGATGGCAGTTATACTTGCTGCTAGCATCCGTTTTCACTATTGACGTTTATTAGTTGGAATTACAGGACGTTGACAGTGTATTGACATTTGATGACTAGACGAGAAATCCAAAAGTCGCGGGCTCGATCCCCGCCAGGTCCTAGGATTTTTATCTGTCACTTTCCACTTCTTTCACCTCAGGGAGTATTGCTCATGTGAAAAATAGCGAGTAACTCCGTGGTTCGGAACCCACGTTAAACTGTAGGTCCCCCTATAACTGGTTGGGTAAGTCAGTTCGAAGGTCGGAGAAAGGCAACGGCATGCCACCTCCAAATAGGACCATGCCTAGTAAAGCACTGTGCTGTTCAAACCACTCTTGGGATTGTTGACTGCTTTACCTTTTTGACCCCTGTTTTTTTACCCTTACCTATCCCATGACTGTCTTAATATCTGTTCACAGATAAATAAACTGTATAAACATGAAAATATGTCAGAGATGAATTATTCTATTTAAACACAATATGTTTCCTTCCTTGTTTTCTCACAATAGTTAGTCGGTGATCGTCACATACCCTTAAAAAGGAGAAGGGACGGGTGGGGGAAGGAGGTTTAAGAGCTTGCTGCATGAACAAAACCAGTAAATTATGCGACTGTAATAGTGTTTGAAGTGGAAAGCTTCAGTGGGTGTCCCTCTACAAAGGGCTGGCCCTCTTTTGCTCTCCGTCGGAATAGACCGTTCCACGTAAACTAATTACAGGAGAAAAATGAGGAGCGGGAATAGATTTGCTTCGTTGTTACGTGATGCAGTGGCGAGGACTAATATTCGGTATGGGCATACCAAATTTGCTCTGGATTACAAAACAACCAGTAATTGTCACTGTTATTGCAAGCTATAATAGCCGAAGGAAATATCTCAATCGAAAACAGAATGTCATTAGAGTGACAGGCGAGTATGTAGTTATCGCTTATTGGATCACACGCAGCGTCCATGCAAAATAGAAGCGAGTCAGCCAGTTGTTACTGTACTTGACAGCATTCCACAGTTGCTCGAAACGTGTTGGATGAGAGATTCAGATGTCTAAAATAAGAACAAAAACGGTTCTATAGATATTTAGGTAGATGAAACTGCAAGTAATTACAAATGAAAAAGTCACGTCCTTGAAGTAGTATTGTACAAATTAGTAAACCTTTGTATGAATCAGCCACTTGACATCCACTAAAACTTTATTATGCATTGTGCATTACAGTCTCTAGTCGTGACACACTGTTTATACTTCAGAGACACGTTCCGGAAAACGTTCAGACATATAATGCTTAAGTACTGCCCGGCGCGTTACATTTATAGCGAAAATTGTGGGGAAAAGCCGAGCAAGACGCCGTAAACCTTATGGACAGTCAACATAAAACTTTGGAAGACGGACATTCACAGCTAAAACTGTTCATGAGGAAGAAAAATGAACGGCTGCAGCTGTTTTACTACTCTGTTAAAAAGGACACCACCAGTTTCGTGATGTGTAGTCACATTATCAGGCTTAAGACCTGAATAAAAAGAAATCACAAACAAACCATTACAATGTGACGAACCAGATTATAAAACTCTGCTTTTGTTGTGATATTCAGTCTGGAGACAGGTTTGATACCGTTCTCCACCCTTTCCTATCCTGAGCAAGCCTGTTCATCTCCTCATAAGAACGACAACCAACGTCAACTTGAATCCGCTTACTGTATCCATCTCTTGATCTCCCTCTGCGATTTTTACTTCATACACTTCCCTCCAATGCTAAATTCACGATTCCTTGACGTATAAGAATTTGTCCTACCAATCGAACCCTTCTTTTAGTCAAGTTCCAAAAATTCTTTTCCCCCCAATTCTGTTCAGTACCTCTTCATTAGTTACGCGATCTTCCCAACTAATCTTCAGCATTCTTCCTCTTCATGTCTAAATTATTTATCGTCCAGGTTTCACACCTGTACAAGGCAATACTCCACACAGATGCCTTCTAAAAAGACTTGCTTACACTTAAATTATTATCGATGTTAACAAATTTCTCTTTTTCAAAAACGCTTTTTTTCCCTTTGCCATTATGGATTTTATATCATCTGTTCTGCGACTTTAATATTTTATTTTTTACTGTCCAAGTAACAAAACTCATCTACCAACTTTATTGTTTAGTTACCTAATCTAATTCCTTCAGCGTCGCCTGATTTTCTTAGACTGCATTCCATTACCCTTGTTTACCTCCGTTAATGTTCGTCTTATTCACTGTCCATTCCGTTCAACTGGTCTTCCAGGTTCTTTACTGTCCGTGACATAATTACAGTGTCATCGGCAAAACGCATTGTTTTCATTCCTCGACCCTGAACTTCAATGCCTTCTCCATATTTCTCCTGGCTTTCCTTCACTGCTTTCTCAGTGTTCCAATTTAATAACATTGGAGAAAGGCTGCTACTTTGTCTTACTCCCATTCCAACCAATGGTCCCCTTTCACATCCAAAAAATGTTCAAATGTTTGTATAGTCTATGGGACTTAACTACGGGGTCATCAGTCCCTAAACTTACAAACTACTTACGAACTAGGACGGCACAAATATCCATGCCCGAGGGGGGATTCGAACCCCCGACCGTAGTGGCCGTGAAGACCGTGACTGGAGCGCCTTAGTCCCCTCGGCCACCGCGGCCGGCTTTCACGTCCTCCGACTCTAATAACTGGTTTTTGTACTATTTGTAAATAACCTTCCGTTCCCTATATTTTATGCCTTCTAACTTCATAATTTAAAAGAGTGTACTCCAATTAAAACTGTCGAAAGTTTTCACATATATAATAGTTGGAAATGGAGATTTGTCTTTCTTTTATCTTCTAAGATAAATCTTACGTTTGTCCCACATCCAAACTCATCGTCCCCGAGTTCAGCTTCTACCAGATTTTCCATCTTTGTGGAAATAATTCGTGTTTCAATTTTGCATCGTTGACTTATTAAACTTATGGATCCGTAATTTTCACACGTCTGCTCCTGATTTCTCTGAAATTGGGATATTCATAAATGAGTAAATAATCATGGCAATGAGTTCAATGTTACTTAATGACAAAACATTAACCAAGGGGTACCACAGTCTTTAAAACAAACCCATGTTCCTAAAATTTCTCCGGTTGAAAAATCATTGTATTTTTATTATTTCAGTACCTGGTTCCTAGCAATTTCCTCACAACGTGTGTTCACCCAACCTATTCCGCACATGCACGACCCCCTGTTCAATGTGTTATTACAAGGTCTCGCGCCAGTTCTACAGAAGTGGTTGGCACATTGTTTTGTGGTTTCTTTTTATTCAGGTCTGAAACCTGATGTGACTACAGGTCACGAATCCGTTCGTGTACGTTTTAATAAAGCAGTAAAACTGCTGCAGCGGACCAGTTTTATTTATCATCAGTTCTGAGCGAAGAGGGGGGAAGCTGAAAGTTGCATATAATATGAACAAAGGAAACGAACTTCCAGACAACATTGTAGAAAGAGAAGAAGACAGAGATGAACTTGAGATACAATACACTATACTGAGAGAAGAATTCGACAGAGCTCTCAAAGACCTAAGTCGAAACAAGGCTCCTGGAGTAGACCACATTGCCTCAGAGCTACTGAAGACTGAGAGAGTCAGCCATGAAATAAATGCGTAGGAGATGTGAGACTGTCGACAGACCCTCAGACTCCAAGAAAAATGTAATAACCCCTATTACAAAGAAATCAGGTGCAAAGGAGGTGTGAAAATTACAGAACCATCAGTTTCAATAAGCCACGCTTCAAAAATTTGCGCACGAATTATTTAGAGAAGGATGGAAAAGCTAGAAGAAGCTGACCTCGGGGAAGATCAGTTTGTATTCAGGAGAAATGTAGGAACAGGGGACGCAATACACATTTTACGACTTATTTTAGAAGATAGATGAAGGAAAGGTAAGTCTCCAATTCTAGGTTTTGTCCATGTGAAAAAGGCTTTTGAAAATGTTGATCGGAATACACTCTTTAAAATTCTGGAGTCAGTTAAATACAGGGAACTGATAGTTATTTACAACTTATACAAAAACCAGGCGGCAGTTGTTACGGTCGAAAGCCATGAAAGGGACGTAGTGGTCTGTACATCGAGCAAGCTGTGAAGGAAAGCAAGGAGACATTTGGAGAAGAAATTGAAGTTCGGGGTGAAAAAATAAAATATTGCGTTTTGCTGATATTGTAATTTTGTGAGAGACAACAAAGGAAGTGGAAGAACGGAACCAGACGATGCTGAAGGAATTAGATTAGGTAGTGGCACAATAAACGTGGCAGACGAGTTTTGTTTCTTGGGCAATAACATAACATACAATGGTCGCAGTACAGAGAATATCCAGAATGGCATTGGAAAGAAAAGTGTTTATGAAAACGATATTTGTCTACATCTGGTATTAATTTAAGTGTAAGGAAGGCATTTGTGTGGAATATTGATTTCTACGGTAGTGAAACGTGGACGATAAATAGTTACGAAGTGTACAGAAGCTTTTGAAATGTAGTGCTACAAAAGAATGGGTAGATCTCCTAACTAATGAGGAATTACCGAACAGAATTGGGGAGAAAAGGAATTACTGGCGTATCATGACTAAAAGAGGACACATTCTTAGACATCAAATAATTCTGATTAAGCATTGGATGAATACCAAGAGATGAATACAGTCAACAGGTACAAATGGATGTGCGTTGCCACTTTTATGAGGAGATGAAAAGCCTTGCTCAGGATAGAGTAGGGTGGAGAGCTGCATTAAACCAGTGACGACAACAACAAAAACAACACATCTACATTCCTGGTAGTTTTTATAATATTTAATAGATGCAAGATAACTACTATAGAGATTTAGACTACGTTTGTCCGTCCTCTTCGGGAGTATTGCTGCGCGCTGTGGAAGCCCTACAATGTAGGATGGGCGGAGGACATCTAAAGAGTACAAAGATGGGCAGCTCGTCTTGATTTATCATGATACGGGGAGGGAAGGGTGTCGTGGAAATGATACAAGACTCAGTGGGAACCATTACGACATAAACGTTTATCATTGTGCTAAGAACAACTTGCAAAATTTCGACAGCTGACTTTCTCCTTCGAGTATGAACATATTTCGTTGATTCCACCTGCTTATGGAGAAAATATAATCTTAATAAAGTATGTTCTTTTTTGCGCTCTATTAGAGATGGAAATGGTAGATAAATTGTATGTAGGATGAAACATATGCCAAGCATTTAGATGTGATTTGCAACATGCTACAGCTAGATACCGCGTACAGAATATCTAACAAGGAGACATGTGTATCGGATTTTAGAATTTTTTATATACAACCATCCAAAGCCAATCGACGCAACTCTAAAAAAATGTCGAGAATATCGAGTACTCGTAAGTATTAATAACTGAAAGAATTGCAGCATCTTTCGGTGTAGCTCACGTGGTAGGTTCAGCACTTACAAACTCAAATGTTCAAATGTTTGTTAAGCTTATGGGACTTAACTACGGGGTCATCAGTCCCTAAACTTACAAACTACTTATGAACTACCTTATACTAAGGACGGCACAAATATCCATGCCCGAGGGGGGATTCGAACCCCCGACCGTAGTGGCCGTGCAGACCGTGACTGGAGTGCCTCAGTCCCCTCGGCCACCGCGGCCGGCCAGCACTTACAACTTGTAGAACTTGTCGGTAGTTAGAATCCCACTGTAACAGAGTTTTTTTTTTCCGTTGTGTTCGAATACTTACACAATTTTAATATCTATTGGTAATTTTTACGAAAAATGCACGTATTTTTGTTTATTTATGATTTGTATGTTTTATAAAAGGTTGTTAATAATAATGGTTTAAATGAAAAATCACAGCAAGTTTCATTTTTTTACAGTATTGGCTTCGCTATTAGTTGACGACGGTAGTCTTTGATTGTTTGAGAAGAGCTACGACACTGTTTTTGCAAAGTCATCTCCATAGCTACTAATGGCTTTTCAAGCAGCTAACTTACTCAACCATCTTTTTAGATGACAAGATGTACAGATCGTTTACATACAAACAAAAATTGACACAACAGATGGAATTAGAGATCCCGAAATGTGTTGTATAACTGAATTCGAAAACAACTAAAAAATATTTGTCACAGCGGGATTCGAACCACCGACTCTGTAGTTATGAGGTCAAAACGCGACCACCTGACATACACCGACAGATGCTTTAAGTGTTTTAGTTATTGATACTTATATGTACTTGCAAAACTTCAAATCGATTTTCTCAGGAATTTTGAGAGTTGCGTCGAATGGCTTCGACTGATTGTTATTTAAGTTCTGAACTTTGTTGTTGTTATGGTCTTCAGTCCGGAGACTGGTTTGATGCAGCTCTCCACCCTACTCTATCCTGAGCAAGCCTTTTCATCTCCTCATAAGAACGGCAACCCACATCCACTTGAATCTGCTTACTATATGTGTCTCTTGGTCTCCCTCTGCGATTTTTACCCCACACACTACCCTCCAATGCTAAATTTACGAATCCTCGATGTCTAAGAATATGTCCTACCAAGCGATCCCTTCTTTTAGTCAGGGTATGCCAAAAATTCCTTTTCTCGCCAATTTTGTTCAGTACCTCTTCATTAGTTATGTGATCTACCCACTTAATCTTCAGCATTCTTCTGTAACACCACATTTCAAAAGCCTCTATTCTCTTCCTGTCCGCACTGCTTATCGTCCATGTTTCACTCCCGTACAAGGCAACACTCCACACAAATGCCTTCAGAAAAGACTTCCTTACACTTAAATTAATATTCGATGTTAGCAAATTTCTCTTTTTCAAAAATGCTTTTCTTCCCATTGCCATTATGCATTTTATATCCTCTGTACTGCGACCATCGCATCTTATTTTACTACCCAAGTAACAAAACTCATCTACCACCTTCATTGTCTCATTACCTAATCTAATTCCTTCGGCATCGCCTGATTTTCTAAGACTACATTCCATTATTTTTGTTTTGCTCTTGTTTATGTTCATTATATACGCTCTCTTCAACACACTGTCCATTCCATTCAACTGCTCTTCCAGGTCGTTCGCCGTCTCTGACAGAATTACAATGTCATCAGCAAAACGCAATGTTTTTATTTCTTCCCCCTGAACTTTAATGCCTATTCCAAAATTTTCCTTGCTTTCCTTCACCGCCTGCTCAATGTACAAATTGAATAACATCGGAGAAAGGCTACAACCCTGTCTCACTCCATTCCCAACTGATGCTTCTCTTTCATGCCCTTCAAGTCTAATAACTGCGATCTGGCTTTTGTACAAATTGTAAATAACTCTCCTTTCCCTGTATTTTACCCCTGCTGACTTCAGAATTTGAAAGAGTGTAGTCCAGTCAACATTGTCAAATGCTTTCTCCAAATCTACAAAAGCTAAAAATGTAGGTTTGCCTTTCCTTAATCTATCTTCTAAGATAAGACGTAAGGTAAGTATTGCCTCCCGGGTTCCTACGTTCCTCCTGAATCCAAACTGATCTTCCCCGAGGTCAGCTTCTACCAGCTTTTCCATTCTCCTGTAGATAATTCGTGTTAAAATTTTGCAACCATGACTTATCAAACTGATGGTTCTGTAATTTTCACACCTGTCTGCGCCTGATTTCTTTGGAATGGGGATTATTACATTTTTCTTAAAGTCTGAGGGTATTTCGCCTGTCTCATACATCCTACACACCAGTTCAAATAGTTTTGTCATGGCTGGCTCTCCCAGAGACTTTAGTAGCTCTGAGGGTATGACATCTACTCCTGGGGCCTTGTTCCGACCTAGGTCTTTCAGGGCTCTCTCAAATTCATCTCTCAGTATAGTATCTCCTATTTCATCTTGATCTACTTCCTCTTCCCTTCCTACAACATCGTCTCTAAGTTCATTTCCTTTGTAGAGCTGCTCTATGTACTCTTTCCACCTTTCAGCTTTCCCTTCTTTGCTGAGAAGTGGTTTCCCATCTGAATTCTTGATATTCGTAGAATTACTTTTCTTGTCCCCAAATGTGTCTTTTATTTTTCTGTAGGCGGTATCTATTTTCCCCCTTCTTATACATTCTTCTACACATTTGCATTTGGCTTCTAGCCACTCCTGCTTAGCCATTTTGCATTTCCTGTCAATCTCATTTTTTAGTCGTCTGTACTCCATTTTGCTTGTTTCATTTACTGCATTTTTATATTTTCTCCTTTCATCAATTAAATTTAGTATTTCCTGTGTTATCCAAGGATTTTTTGTTGGTCTTGCCTTTCTACCTATTTTGTCCTCCGCTGCCTTCACTATTTCATCTCTCAATGCTACCCATTCCTCTTCTACTGTTTTATTTCCCCCTGTTTCTGTCAATTGTTGCCTAAAGCTCCCTCTGAAATTCACCAGAACTTCAAGTTCCTTCAATTTATCTAGGTCTCATCTCCTTATTTTCCTACCTTTCTGCAGTTTTTTCAGTTTCAGCCTACAGTTCATGACTAACAAGTTATGGTCAGAGTCTATATCTGCCCCTGGGTATGTCTTGCATTTTATAACCTGGTTCCGGAATCTATGTTTTACCATTATAAAATCTATCTGATACCTTCCGGTGTCTCCTGGTCTCTTCCAAGTATACAACCTTCTTTTGTGATTCTTAAACCACGTGTTTGTTACAATTAAATCATGTTCCGTGCAAAATTCTACCAGGCGACTACCTCTTTCATTCCTTCTGCCCAGTCCATATTCACCTACCATTTTTCCTTCTCTTCCTTTTCCTACTACCGAATTCCAGTCTCCCATTACAATTAAGTTCTCCTCTCCCTTAACTGTCTGAATAATTTCCTTTAGCTCCTCATATATTTCTTCGATCTCCTCATCATCGGCAGAGCTAGTTGGCATATAAACCTGTACTACTGTTGTCGGTGTTGGCTTCGTATCTATGTTGACAATGATAATGCGATCACTGTGCTGCTTATAGTAGTTTACCCGCATTCCTATTTTCTTATTCATTATCAGTCCTACTCCTGTGATACCCCCAACTGATTTTGTATTTATAATCCTGTACTCACCTGACCAGAAATCCTGTTCATCCTGCCACCGAACTTCACTAATCCCCACTATATCTAACTTCAACCTATCCATTTCCCTTTTTAAATTTTCTAATTTTCCTACCCGATTAATGGATCTAACATTCCACGCTCCGATCCGTAGAATGCCAGTATTGTCTTTCCTGATGATAACATCCTCCTGAGTAGTCCCCGCCCGGAGATCCGAATGGGGGACTATTTTACCTCCGGAATATTTTACCCGAGAGGATGCCATCATCATGTTTTCATACAGTAGAGCTGCATGTCCTCGGGAAAAGTAACGGCTGTAGTTTCCCCTTGCTTTCAGCCGTTCGCAGTAACCTTGTGGCAAAGCCACATTAGCTGATGTTACAAGGCCAGCTCAGTCAATCATCCAGACTGTTGCCCCTGTAACTACTGAAAAGGCTGCTGCCCCTCTTCAGGAACCACACGTTTGTCTGGCCTCTCCACAGATACCCCTCCGCTGTGGTTGTACCTACGGTACGGCTATCTGCATCGTTGAGGCACGCAAGCCACCCCACCTCGGCAATGTCTGTGGTTCATGGGGGTGGTTCTGAACTTTACGTATCATAAATATAAACAATCCTATAATCCGATACCCATGTGGTCTCCTTATAAAAGTAGATAGTAAATCTTAAAATTTTAAATCTGTAAGTTTCCCTTTGTCTTTCTTCTTAGATAAGTTTTAAGGTGAATAATCGTCGGCGACTTCCTGCACTTCTGCGAGATCAATATTTTATCTTCCTCTGAGGTAGTTTTTACCATTATTTTCATGTAAGACTGCCTCATACTTGACAGGATCGTCTATTGCAGCACACGTATTAAACACGTCTGTATTGGGGAGAGAAATGAATACATCATACATTCTTCTTTCTTTTTATATCAAGCAGTGTCCGTGTGTTTGTGGGTACGCACTGCATATAATTTTACAGTTTTGTTCCAATCTTGATGAAATTTTTCACTCGAAAGCTTCAATCCATGACGAAGGTCGCTGTAAGTGTAAAGGATTACGTACAACACAGAGTTCACGAGATATGACGTCATAAACAATGATATGCGAGAAAAACTGCTACATCACGCGACAGTGTTGCATATTTCTTCCTAAACCACTGGACCGGTTTCAATCAAATTTGATACACATATTATTTAGCATGAGGTAACGGTTGATGCAGTGTTACGAATCACATACGACAGATGGTTCAGGAGTTATGGCGTCATAAACAATAGGAATTGCAAGAACCTCCCACATAATGCGATGAGACTTTATTCACGCACTATATGAGAATGACAGTACTTAGCATCTTGCAACGAACTTTAAAGATAATTTCAAAAGTTTACTATATTTCTCCTCGCTGACAAACATAATAAAATAATGAAGGGAAAAAACTGTTTCTTACTATTTTTCCACTGTTAATGAACTAAAACTACGGCATTTGGCATGACGTTACATTTTATAATTTCTACACTACAAATTGTAGCCGCAAGAAATTTTGCAGACAGTATACACAAATGTAGCTGAATGTACCGTCGAAATTGTATCACAGTACGACACGTAGTTCATGAGAGGCGAGCATATAAAAGTAACGTTCATTGAAAACCTCCCCATCAGGCATCAAGTTCTAATCTATGAGTACTTATTTACTACTAATAGAATTCGCAACATATTTTACAGACATACACCACTTATACAAATTAATACATACCTAAAATAAATTATACAATTGTATAACATAGGTATAACTCAATAAATATGAGATCGTACGAATTTTATACGTCATCTGTATTTTGATTACTATCATTCTTTGTTTGAGTACAGCACTTATAATTTTGTACATTATGCAAGAAAGTGTTTTTTCTATATTCTCCATTAAATGTGACATGTTTTTAGAAAAAAGGAGATGGATAGAGAGAGAAGGGATAGGAAAGGTACTAACTCAAGGCAGGAATAAATAAATGAATACACAGGCAACGTCGTCTCCCCTGTATCGTGACAATACCAAACGGGCTGCCCTTCTTTGGAATCTTTCGATGGCTTCCGTCAAAGCACCTGACAAGGATCCCACACTGGGCAGCAATACTTCAAAAAACGGACTAGCGTAGTGTATGCAGTTTCTTTAGTAGTTCTGTTGTATCTTTCAAGGGTTCTGCCAATAAAACGCAGTCTCTTGTTCGCCTTTCCCACGATATTAACTACGTGTTCTTTCCAGTTTAAGTTTGAAGTAATAGTAATTCCCAGGAATTTAGTGGAGTTTACGGCCTTCACTTTTGATTGATTTATCTTGTATACAAAGTTTAACGGATTTCTTTTCGTACTCATGTGGACGACTTCATACTTCTCATTATTTAGAGTCAATTGCCAAATTTTACACCATACTGATATCTTATTTAGATCGTTGTGCAGTTGGTTTTGATATTCAGATGATTTTACTAGACGGTAAATGACAGCGTCATCTGCAAACAACCTAAAAATTTTCTCCCAAGTCATTTATGTAAATAAGGAACAGCAGAGTACTAATAACACTACCCTGTGTAACGCCGGATATCACCTTTTTTAGTTGATGTCTCACCAACGATTACTTCAAACTTTCATCTTTGACGGGAAATTCCCTATCTGGTCGCAAATCTGGGCGATATTCCATAACCACGCAATTTGATTAAAAGTCATTTGTGGGGTATGGTGTCAAAAGCCTTCTTGAAAAATGTAGAAATAAGAAATCAATCTGACAGCCTTCGACATTCGCGCTCATCGGATAAAGAGCTAGCTTTGTTTGAAAAGAACGATATTTTCTAAATCCGTGTTGACCTTCTGTCAATAGAACATTCTGTTCGAGATAATCCATACCATTTGAGTACAGGATATGTTCCAAAACCCTGCTGCAAATTGACGTCAATGAAATAGGCCTGTAGTTTAGTGGGTTATCGTACTACCATTCTTAAATATTTGTGTTACCTGTGCAACTTTCCAGTCTTTTGGTACAGATCCTTCGATGAACAAGCGGTTGTTCAAAAATGTTCAAATGTTTGTAATTCTATGGGACCAAATCACTTTGGTCATACGTCCCTAGACTTACAAACTACTTAAACTAACCTAAGTACAACATACACACCCATACCCCAGGGAGGACTCGGAACATTCGACGGTGAGCAACAGCGCGCGCTCCGCAGCAAGGCGCTTAAGACAGCTTTTTTATTTTTTTCATTTTTTTATTTTTATTTATTTATTTGTTCTCCTGGTAGACCTTTGGTTTGAGGTCGTTGATTCAGTTCGTTCTTGGTTGTTCGTTGAATATATGGCTCAGCTTTTTTATTACACAGGGCGTTTAGCCCCCTAACCGGGCGTGCTGAGCCACGGCGCCCGGCTAGGCTCGTCTACTCCACCACGGCACGTGTTTTGTGTACCAAAGGCAATCACCACCTTCTTTGCCGGCCGCGGTGGTCAAGGGGACTGAGGCGCTCCAGTCACGGTCTGCACAGCCACTACGGTCGGGGGTTCGAATCCCCCCTTCGGGCATGGATATTTGTGCCGTCCTTAGTGTTAGCTACTTCATAAGTAGTTTGTAAGTTTAGGGACTGATGACCCCGTAGTTAAGTCCCATAAGCTATACAAACATTTGAACCACCTTCTTTTATTAATTTGTTTGGTATAAAACTGTCAATTGCTATCGATACCACTTCTTTGATTTAGCGCCCCATTTGATATAGATTTACGGTTAGGAATTGTATTGAGTCGAAACTGTCTTTCAAGGAGCAGTTTAATATATTGTTATCTGCTTTTTTCGTTTATTTTTGATTACTTTAAGACTTTCGATATTCAGTCTCGCTACGACAGCTTTGTGTTTAACCGATACCTGTATCCGTTTTGATGGTCGTTATGAGCTCGGGATTATTTGTTGCAAAGTGATCGTGTGTTTTGACATATATTTACAATTCTAGTTTGTTCATGCACTTTTTTCTTCAAAATGTTCAAATGTTTGTAAATCTATTGAAGTCAACTGCTTGGTTATCAGTCCCTGGCTTGCAAACTACTTAATCTAAGGTAAAATAACGTAAGGACAAGACAAACACCCATGCCAGAGGGGGGAATCGAACCCCAGACGGTGGACGGCCACGCGCACTGCAACACGGCGCTCCAGTACGCGCGGCTAATCCGCTGCGGCGCTCATGAACTAATTGCCACTCTATGCAGCTGTAATCGTAATGAACTAAGCTACAAAAGGGAAGAAAATTGCCGCACTCATTCACGCTAAGAAGCGGAACTTAAGCTTTCTGAATCACCCATGTAAGTAAATAAAATAAGTTCGACTGAGCTCACTGTTTCGAGATGTTCATTTCGTGACCTCTCTCTGATGTATATCGTGAGCGCAGTCTCCGATGACGTACGACCGGTCCGATGCGCCCCTGGCGCACAGTGTAGTGTCGCGGCGCGGCCCGTGCGTGCAGCCACAACACTTGTGCCGCCTCTGCCTCTGCCTCAGCCACGTCACGACCAACGCAGAGCGCCTCGTTACCCGCTAACTAGGCGACGGCCGAGCCGGGGACACCGCCGCATAATCACCTCACCGCAACACGACCACCACCACAAGCCTGCTGGGCTTGCGAGCTGCACCTCAGCTACCTAACGATATTACTCTACTACTCCGCCCAATAGAGCGCTCATCACGTATTAAACCCATACACTTCCATCGCATCGCATAATCGCAAAAGTAACAGCTCAAAACTCGCAGTTCCCTGGGTATTTACTTATCGCATGCTGTCGCAGTCCGTCTTTAACACACTCCACATCCTCTCCTAGGGAAACTTTCGCCACCTTCCACTCCCGGATGACGCCCTCCGTCCTGATATTTACCCATCCTATCAGCCTATCAAGCAAACCTACATTTCTCGCTTTTATAGATTTGAAAAAAGCTTTTGTACAATCAGCGGGAGTAAAATATAGCGAACGGAAGGTTATTTACAACTTGTGCAAAAACCAGACAGCAGTTATCAGAGTTGAAGGGCATGAAAAGGATGCAGAAGTTGGGGAGTAATAAAGGGTTGAAGCCTTTCTCCAATGATATTCAATTTTTACACTGAGCAAGCTATAAAGGAAAGTAAGCTAGACTGGGCATGGCATCTTTTCCATGGCACCAACATATCTGCAGCTATTGTTTTGACAACAGTCACGTGGTAGTGTACAGCTTTGCCTAGGATTATACAGAGGTTTTTTTTTTGTGAATGGAACTAACATTACATTTCAAGTGAAAGTATTATTAGTTTAAAATGATGGCATTTCTTGAAAACTGTGGAGCCGGCCACGGTGGCCGAGCGTACTGCAGTGCGCCAGTCACGGCCTGCACGGCCACTACGGTCTGGGGTTCGAATCCCCCCTCGGGCATGCATATTTGTGCCGTCCTTAGTATTAGCCAGTTCATAAGTAGTTTTTAAGTTTAGGGACTGATGACCCCGTCGTTAAGTCCCAAAAGCTCTACAAATATTTAAACTATATATATATATATATATATATATATATATATATATATATATATATATATATATATATATTGAAAACTGTGGAGTTATTCATTGTGGCCGGCTAATATTTGCCAACAGTCACGTGGTCATACGTTTGAACCACGCCATGTGTAGAGCCGCTCTGCTGTTTGTCCGGTCTGTTAGTATCTATGGTCGAAGCCTACGAATAAAGAAAAATAAGTGCATATTGCAGTTTGAAAAGTAAAACTATCAAGAAAAATGCTATAGCATAAGAAAAAAATTTTGCGTTCTCGATCTGTTTCCAAAAGAAAACAGCGCCGAAAAATGAATCTACAGACAATAGAAACTTGAAATTTGTAGACGTTGTTCATCTTAACTGTAGGCATCAACGATTTTTCAATATTGCCTTCCCTAGGGGTGAAGTAGGGGCTGAACGGTTTTTCGAAAATACGTTGCTTTTAAGGCAATTTTGAAGCAAGAACTACAAAACTTCCGATTTAGATTTTTGATTGGGTTTTGAAAAGACATATTTCGAGTTTTTTGAAATTTAGCCATTAAGGGAAAAGGGAAAATCTCTTAAGGGTCATACTAAAAATATTTTGATGCTACAAATGCGAAAATTAAAAATAAACGTGTTTTGCGATGTTTTGAATTCTGCCATCAATGGTGCTATAGAGGGTGGCAAGTTGTATCAAAATACTTGATTAGGAAAATCATTTTTAAAGCTAAATCTATGAAAATTTATATTCAGAAGTAGAAATAACCAATGCAGACCATCCAGTCTATGCGTGCGAAGCTAAAATATACTGGGTGGTCCATTGACAGAGACCGGGCCAAATATCTCACGAAATAATCATCAAACGAAAAAACTAAAAAGAACCAAACTTTTCTAGATTGAAGGAGGAAAATAGATGGCGCCTTGGTTGGCCCGCTAGATGGCGTTGCCAGAGGTCAAATGTTTATCAACAGCATTTATTTTAAATAGGTACCCCCATTTTTATTACATATTCGTCTACTACGTAAATAAATACAAATGTAAGCTACGGACTGATGACCATGCAGTTTGGTCCGATAGATTTACAGACATTTGAACACATGATAATTGAGTAACAATTACACAATCTACTACAGCTAAATCTTACCAACTGTTATTCAGTTGGTCTCAGACGTTTCATCAATGATTCTTGCGTTAGGTACGTTGTTAATATGAAACTGTTCATTAAAGAAACCAGGGTGACAAAAATAAGACCACCTTTTTTGGTAACTTGACAAGCTTCATTTATTAAAAAAACCGTACTGCTTTCAATAAAGTCAGAGGACATAAAACAGCGATTGATAGTAGAATGAACACCCCAGAATACCAAGACCTTGCATGTGGTGTTTAGTAGCGTGGTCGACATACGTCTCCCTCACTTTTTGTTACAAATTTTTCGCAGAATTACTCTCAAGTTACCGCTTGTGCTTTTGAACTATAGAACACTCACGAGTCAAAATGCCGTCAGAAACACGTTCGTATTAATGATTTAGATTCGTTGCTGTTTCGTAGATCAGTCATGCGTAGCTACAGCGTACAGTTAATTTATAAATATTAACAGAAACTACTTCATAAAGTTTATTCCCACAATTTTTACGACTGTCACTGTAACAGGACACTGAATTTCACAAAGATATCGCGTCTTAACCCGTGGATATTGGATGAGGATGTTCCTACTCCTAG
Source organism: Locusta migratoria (assembly GCA_026315105.1). Classification (NCBI taxonomy): domain Eukaryota; kingdom Metazoa; phylum Arthropoda; class Insecta; order Orthoptera; family Acrididae; genus Locusta; species Locusta migratoria. The sequence continues at coordinate 159,592,783 of CM048750.1, forward strand.
AATTTTAACCCTTAAGGACTGGGGAGCGGGGTGGGGGGGGGAGACATTTCCTCAACGATTCTTTCAGTTTATACTGTAGAATGTTTATGACTGACAGAGTAGATTGCGGGATGGTTTTCAAAGATTTTGTTCAAACCCTGCAAGAAGGAAGTTGACAAACCTTTCAAATTTCCAAAATATCCCGTCCGAGTTGGCTAAAGGAAAAGCGAATACGGTGGCGAAAATTTCTCACAGACAAATAGGTGTTATATAAGCTGCTAATTAACTTCCAGTCTTTGAGGACTGTGCCTAGCGTAAGGGACAAGTGCTTGGAGTGCAAAGTTGGAAGTCCAGGTTCGATTCCCCGGTACTCCTTTCAATTTTGTTCATTTCATATTACCCCTCGCAATGTAAACCTTTTATTTATGAAATTTAAATTTACTTAAACGTTTCAGTGTGCCACGAACGTTGATGTCATGAGGTGTCTCAATTAAAACACATTCAACCCTACAGCATCAGTTCGCCGGCCGCGGTGGCCGAGGTGACTGAGGCGCTTCAGTCACGGTCACCACGCCCACTACGGTCGGGGGTTCGAATCCCCCCTCGGGCATGGATATTTGTGCCGTCCTAGTTCGTAAGTAGTTCATAAGTAGTTTGTAAGTTTAGGGACTGATGACCCCGTAGTTAAGTCCCATAAGTTTAAAAAAAAAAAAAAAAAAAAAAAAAAAAAAAAAAAAAAAAAAAAAAAAAAAAAAGCATCAGTTCAGTGCCACAGTTCCCATCCATACACTTGGTATGTACAAAAATCAACATAGAAAGGTTATTTACTTAAAAACTTGAATAAAGTATGCTTTGCACCGAAGCATTCGAGTGGCAGTCGTGGTGGACGAAGGACGTGTGGCGGCCTCGCTGGCGGTCCTGTTGTAAACAACGGCTGTGTCACGCCTTACAAGGTTAGTCTTAACTGCCTTCTTGCGATTGTGGCTTTAGTTAACCCGATTAATAAGACAGAATGAATACGACAAAAGAGATGAGGAAAGACACGATCAAATTTACTTTTGACAGAAACTTTAACAGACCGAAAGCTTATGAGGTTAAACAGTGGTTAATCGAGAAAGTGAAGATTTCAGGGAATGAAGTAATTGGTGTACATTTATCGTTCGTTTCAAATGCTGCTTTTGTTAAGTTGACAAGTGCAGAATTATGTTATGCAATAGTTGATAAGTGTGGCGGTGTTATGAAATTTAACCATTCAGACGGAACAGTGAGTAATGTCATTGTTACTCACGCAGGTTTAGGTATTCGGACAGTGAGGGTTTTTGAGTTACCTTTCGAGATGCCGGCGGAAGAAATAAATTCGGTTCTCAGCCCCTATGGTACCATTCTGTCCAATGTCGCCGAAAAGTGGTCGGAGGCACATATGTTCCCTGTATTGAACGGCGTTCGGCAACTTAAGATGGAACTGCAGAGACACATTCCTTCTTATATCAATGTGCTAGGATACCGGGCTATTGTTATCTATGACGGGCAGCCGCGAACATGTGCTCTGTGTAACTCAACAGAGCACATTCGCAGTGAGTGCGGTAGGAAACGCGTCGCGCAGCTGCCGGCCGCAGAGCCTGTAGTCCCGGGCCAGGCGGTCAGCCTCAGGCTGACTTACGCCGCCGCCACGAACCCGCGCCGCTCAGCGGGGCCGTCAACAGCGGGGCAGGAGGACGTCGCGCCGGAACAGCCGCTACCAGGAAACAGCGCGGGGCCGAGCGTGGCCGATGACGAGCGAAGTGGTGAGGCGGGCCGGGCGCATCAGGAAACAGACGACACACACGGCGTGACTGAGCGTCGCGCTAATGAAGTGAAGCCAAACCCGAACATGATACCAGCAGATTTTGCGTCGAGTCCTCCGGCTTTTCAACATGAGGAGCTTGAGACCTCAGAATCGACACCCATGCTTATTGATGAGAACCACCAGCTGAATGTAGCGATACAAGGAGATCGCTTAGAAAATTCATCGCAAAGAGAAGGAAATCAAAAACCTCAAGAAAGTCAACGTAGTACCGAGAAAGACAAAAATAGGAATGAAGATCAACTCCAAATTGGGAAAGGAAAGAAGCTCAATGTCGACGAACAAAGCGGATCTCAGTGTAATAAATTAGATCAATCGAAGGATTCGATACAACGCGAAAGATCTTCTACAGAATCGACGGACAAATCACCTGATTTGTCACCGGCTGCATCGCCAAAAAGAAAACGAAATAAGAAACGCAGACTGGCTCATGAGGCTGCGGAGACTGTAGCTCCCATTTTAAAGGACAAATTGAGAAACATTCTGCAAAAAGATAAGAAAAAAGCGGACACATCACAAGGACGCTCCGGAGAGTCTCCTGCAGGAAAAAGAACTTCTGAAATATCCGGATGTGCCATGCAGACGCTACAAAGCGAGATTGAACATTCATTATCTGACACAGAAGAAGCATCCCTAATGCGAAAAAGTACTTCAGCTGCGAGATCTGAATGGAGCGAAGAAGTCGAGAAAGGAGCGGATGAGGACATGGAAGAGGATGCATTACCCGACGAAGATATCTTTTATTAAGAGATTGTCTGACAGCGTAAACAATTTACACATACGGAGTACAAAAATGAAAGAAGGTACACGGAAGAAACGAACAATTTCAGCCCTTTACGAAATCCTGTAAATTCCTCAATCATACTTCCTCATGGAACAAACATATAATGTGACCACCTTGAACATAAATAAAATTCAAAGTGAAATTAAAGTTGTAGCGCTTAGAGATTTTTTATATCAGTCCGACAGCGATATAGCTCTGCTGCAAGAGGTTAAAATCAGAAATTTGTATGTTGCTGGTTACAAAAAAATAGTAAACGTAGCTCCTGAGAACAGTTGCGGGACAGCTATTCTTGTACGGGAAGGTATCGAAATGAAAGACGCTGTTCTTTTAGAATCGGGGAGGGGCATCAAATGCAAAATTTTTAATACAACCTTTATCAACATCTATGCCCCATCCGGAAACAATGCAAAACCAGAAAGAGCTGCTTTTTATAAAACTGACATTTTACCATTACTCTATGATAACCCTGTCGACGTTGTAATTGGTGGTGACTGGAATTGTGTAATACATGAAAAGGACCAAAGGCCAAATTTTAATAAATCAAGGGAACTCGAGGGACTAGTAACCAATATGAAATGGAAGGACGCTTGGGAAATAAAGTATCCCACCATAGTGAAGTTTACCTATATTACCAACACATCCCAAAGTCGAATAGACAGGATTTACGTATCCTCGACCTTAGAAAATAAAGTGGATGTCATTGAAGTGATACCCGCCATCTTTTCTGACCACCAAGCGGTAAAGTGTAGTATACGGCTAATGAGACAGAGGACGTACTGGGGTAGGCCCGCATGGAAATTGAATATTAACATGTTGCCAGAAAATGCTCTCGCTGACTTCATAGCAGAGACGTGGCGGGCCTCTTTCAGAACACGCTATAAATACAAATCCAGTATAGAATGGTGGAGCGCTGTTGCAAAGAAACGGCTAAGAGGCATTTTGATAGAATACGGGAAAGAGAGGGCGAGGTGGTTGCGGCATACTATAGAGTTTCACTACACCTGCTTACGCGAACTCTATGAGCAACCAATGTCACAAGACATTTTTCTGCAAATCAAGAGGACCAAAGCTGAAATCTTAAAGCTCAAACGGTCACAGATTGATGGTCTGAAAATCAAATCCCATACTCAGACTGTGGTTGAGGAGGAAAATACATCGATATATCATCTCATAAAGCATGAGCAACAAAGGAGAAGAACTTTTATTGCGTCTCTTAGGGCCGAGGATAACAGCGTCCTGTCAACTCACAAAGATATTATTAATGAAGCCTATAGATTTTATACTGCACTCTATACTGAAAATAGTACCGAGGAACAGGTCATAAGGGATTTTTTATCCGGATCTGAACTTCAGGGCACCATCACAGAAGAGGATAATGACCATATTACAGAAGAAATAAGCGAAGAAGAGGTTTTGGAAATAATAAAGACTTCTCCTTTAAAAAAGTCACCGGGCCCCGATGGTCTGCCTCTCGAGTTTTATAAAGCGTTTTGGCATATTATAGGCAGTACGTTCACTGAAATTGTTAACGAAACCTTAAAAGGAGAGGCTGTCCCAGCAGATTTAAAACAGAGTTTTACAGTGCTACTTCCAAAAGGCAAAAACACGGAAACAAAAGACATCAAGAAAATGAGGCCTATTACACTAATGAATTCTGACTATAAAATAATAGCTAGAGTTCTGAAAGAGCGATTGCGGCCAGTCCTAGAAAAAATAATCGGATGCCACCAGACGTGTCTCCCTGGGCGCATTATTCTGAAGACGGTCAGCGAGTACAGGGACATTGTCGGAATATTTTCAAACACTTCAGCATATGGCGGTCTTGCATTTGTAGATTTCGCAAAGGCATTCGATAAAGTCGGTCACAACTACCTTTTTACAACTTTGTCGCACTTGGGCGTTAGCGAGGGTAATCTGAGGATTTTTTATAACATTTTGAAAGGTATACATACGAAGGTAATTATTAACGGTCATTATACTAAGGACATTCGCATTGACAATGGAGTACCCCAGGGGAGCCCCTTATCAATGATGCTGTTTGTCGTGGCAATAGAACCACTCTTACGACGACTGAATAAAGAACTAGAGGGCATCTTCATATCGGGACTAAAAAAAGTTATTAATGCATACGCCGATGATGTAGGCGTCATAATAAGAAGCAGTGATGATATGAAAAAACTTACAGTTAACCTGCACCTATACTGCAGAGCAACAGGCGCCGAAATTAATGACACAAAGAGTGCTTTTTTGAATCACAATGGCCTCACCAATATACAGGTTCCTTGGGCACATTGCGTAGAAAATCATACAGCCTTGGGGGTAACCCTATACAGCTGCCCTCTTAGGATGACTGCCGCTAACTGGAAAACAGTATTTGATAAGATTCGAGGCACCCTTAAATTGCACGACATGAGAGACCTGAACCTGAAGCAGAAAGTTAAGATCGTAAACTGTGTGGTACTCTCAAAAGCGACATACATGGGGCAAATTCTGCCTATCCCAAAACAAATAGCAAAGGCAATCATGAGAACCGTATGTCGGTATATCTGGCAAGGACAGATTTTTAAGGTAGCTTTAGAAACAATAACTCTGAAAACGGAAGAGGGTGGACTCGCACTTACTGACATTCAGCGGAAAACAACTGCACTATTCATAAAGAGGTCCCTTCAACTTATTGAAAGTCACCCAGACGGCATAACAGCGCAATTATTCAAATTGTTTCAACCTGAAAGCTTGCAGCCACCAGTCGATATCAGCAAAATAAATTATAAACTGAAATACATTCGTCTCTATTATTTGGAATTAAGCTACATGAGGAGTATTGTCTTGGACAAAAAGAAGAGACACTACCACTATATCATCGACAGATTAAAATCAAACGAGAACAAAAACAGAATGGAGAGCAAGTTTCCAAACAGGAATTGGAAAGTCATTTGGGAAAATGTGAGTAATCGACTGCTCCCATTAGAAATACAGGTAGCGTGGTACAGAGTTGTCAACAATATCGTTAGTACCAATGAGAGATTGTATGCAATAGGATGTTGTGATACAAACAGATGCCCAAAATGCAACGCAATTGATACCTTGGAACACAGATTCGTATGTTTAGAATACAGCGCGATATGGCAGGAACTAAAGAAACAAATATCGTTCCTTAAGAGAAGCGACGGGAGAGAAATACATTTAAATCTAATTTTCTTCCCAGACAAGATATATTTTCCTGCCCAAAAAAATAATGCCATTTTGTGGTTACTGGGGAATTTTATACACTACGTCATTAATAAGAAAGGGACCGGTACTGTCCAGGAATTCAAAGAATTTCAGCTACAAGGATATTACAACATATTCCGGAAAAGAGATATGAAAAAGAATTATGGCAACATGTTGAAGATTCTCTTCGAGAGAGAGGGCGTAGGATGATTATTACAACCAATTCATAACGCTAATAGAGGCATGCCAAAGTAGGGGATCGCTGTTGAGGGTGAAGTACGGTGGGGACTTCGTGGGCCCTGTGGCCGCTACGGTAGCCGAGAAGGCCTCAGCAGAACCCTGAAACAGCATGCCACCAACGGAAGCCGGAACACACTCCTTATTCTAAAGAAATAAACAGTTCACAAGCGGTCAAGAGGAAATAGAGAAAAAAGAATTATCACAAAATTTATTTATTTATTTTTATTATGTATATTTAGTTAGGAGAAACTTTTCTGTTAATCACGTTACAGAGAAAAATTTCTTTTCGTCACCAAATGACACTAAAGGATATGCCACAGAAGAGGCATCGCACTCGTTTACTTCATTTTTATGATTCATTTCGTTTCCTTAACCAAATATCTGGTCAATATTTGATAGAAAAAAATTAAAAAAATATGAAAAACAAATTATAAAAAAAAATAAAAAAAATTAAAAAAAATTTAAAAAAAATAATAAAAAAAATATAAAAAATCAAATAACATACAAAAATATAAAAAAAATCATGTGTGGTTCTTGCGCGGCATTGCTCTACAAAGTTAAGAAAAGTTCATCGAATGCAGACCACCTGTAAGCGAAGCAGAAGATAAAGTTCAGACATGGACGACACCACCGCCGGAGCAGTAAATTTTCGTGAAGACGAACGTTGCAGGCGAAGCCTGGCTGCATAACACGCATAAAAATAAAATAAAAAGTGGCTAAAGAAGCATACATGGGAAGATTTTTATTTTTCAGTATCGGACAGCAACCACTTTCTTTCTCAAAGGCAGAAGAAGCCGACGCCGATGAAGGCGATGTTGGCGAGCGGAAGGACGGGTTGAAGGGGAGGAAGGAGACCCGAAAAAAAAAAAGAAAAAAAAAAAGCGTAAGGGACAAGTGCTTGGAGTGCAAAGTTGGAAGTCCAGGTTCGATTCCCCGGTACTCCTTTCAATTTTGTTCATTTCATATTACCCCTCGCAATGTAAACCTTTTATTTATGAAATTTAAATTTACTTAAACGTTTCAGTGTGCCACGAACGTTGATGTCATGAGGTGTCTCAATTAAAACACATTCAACCCTACAGCATCAGTTCAGTGCCACAGTTCCCATCCATACACTTGGTATGTACAAAAATCAACATAGAAAGGTTATTTACTTAAAAACTTGAATAAAGTATGCTTTGCACCGAAGCATATTTCGGATAAAATTTCTCGCTTAAAATACTTTGGTAAAGTCTACATAGTGCGGAGATTTTCTTTGACGATGAACACCCTAAGGAATGTAATATAACTTCGGCATATAAATACGTGCTACAATTTGCGAAATATTATTTTCATTTGATACTTCATCGAATTATGAAAATTAAATGATGAAATAAGATATATTAATTAATTAAACTCATTTATTAATATTAATTAATTAAACTCATTGATCCAAAGGTTGCTGGTGAGGAACCCACATAACCTCATACAAATCGGATTTGATCTTCAAATGAAAATGTTTAATGATCGCAGGAAATTCGGTTTTCTCCAACCTAGGGAACGCAGTTACTACCTCAGCTGGCAGCCAACGATCAACTAACAACAGCTGCCGTTCGAAACTTGCTGTAATCTCCGTGGAAATATCAGGCTTATGCCGTCCTCTCACGGGACGTGGAAACGCACGTGGAGGAGGACGTGGTGACGTGGTAGCGTGGAATTCCGCGTTCCACTGCCCTGCGAACCGGGGAATGAAGGATCCAGCGTGTTAGATTTCTGATTCGTGGAGTGGAACGTGGCGACTGAAAAGCGACCTGGTTTTCACGTGACAAGCAGAACGTTTGATGCGCCATATTGCAAACGGAACTCCGTATTTCGTGCCTTCTTTCGTTTTACCGTGCGATGTATAAATATAATCTTTTTAAAGCGCCAGAAAAGTGAAGAACTTTTGAAAACGCATAATGTTAGGGATAATTTGTTACAATAAATTACCGGAAACTATATATTCATAGCTTTAAAGGATATCGTATTTAACGTTAGTCAGTGTTATAATTTGTATGCCGTGAAATAATATCGTTCCTATGCTACGGTTCAGCGCCATTCTATCAAAGGAGCGTCTTTATGATACTTTGTCATAAATAAATAAGATATTACAACGTGTTTTAGGTGCAAAGTATATCTAAAATATAGCGCATTCTTACTCGAGGAGAAGTAGCGTAGTTGTTAGCCGCGCGCCGTAGCTCAGCGCGCCCGGTCAGGCGGCTCAACATCCTCTGTAACGAAAAAGCTGAGCTAAATGAACAAAGAACGACCAAGAACGAATTGAACTAACGACCGCAAAGAATCTGACTATCTGAAGAAAAAACCGGACTTCAAAAATTTTTTTCCCTTCTTGTTTCTGGTTATTTCTTATTAATTTAAGTGTAATACCCGATATTCGTTAGTATTTCTTTTTAAGACGACTTATTCGCGTGGTGGTTAGCGTTACGAGCTATGGAGGAAAATAAATGTAAATAACAGTTTCTCATCTACACTCTCGGAGGTATTTTATTTAATTACGGTTTATGTAATTAATTTGTTAATTTAATACAATTATAATAACCAGTATTACTACAAACATGAACGAATTCTGCCCACGAGAGAACTAGTTGAGTATTTCGTGCAAGGGCACAGGTAATAAATTTCGAGACAGTACCCCACGTCATTTGGTTTTCGCCACGGTTGCAGTTGAATACAGTGCAGAAAGAGTGTGGTTATGGAATCAGATGAAGTAAAGGAGCAAAACTGTTTACGTACAATACTAAAAACAAAAATTATCACAACGAACATTGTCGAACTGACGTGTTGTCCCGCATGTATGAAGAAGTAGATTGTATCAGGGAGATCTTATTATCTTCGAAGGAATGCCAAAGTAAACATTTGGATATGCAGAATATGTACATCTTGATAAATAGCAATATAAGAGAGCAAGACAAGTGGAGCTGTCGCAGATGAAGGATTTCACCGTTTACAGTTTTTTTACGATATTTTTCCAAAAGTGATTTAGTCGTACATTTTGTTCAGGCTTTGTGTTTCTTATATACATGTGGCGTCTGTTCCGAAAGAACAGACGTCACTTCTGTTCCTGCAGTTTTTTTTTTAATATTCACAGAATATATGACATCAACTGCGATTGGCAAAGCTGAAAATGTGTACCCAGCCGGGATTCGAACCCGGGTCTCCTGTTTTCTAGGCAGCTGCGCTGACCCCTACACCACTAGTCCTTGCAGGTGCGGTGATCACTGTGTCCCCAGTGGTGTAGGGGTCAGCGCAACTGCCTAGAAAGCAGGAGACCCGGGTTCGAATCCCGGCTAGGTACACATTTTCAGCTTTGCCCAATCGCAGTTGATGTCATATATTCTGTGAATATTAAATAATAACAACTGCAGGATCAGAAGTGACGTCTGTTCTTTCGGAACAGACGCCCCATGTATATATATAATATGCCGGTGACGGGCAATGATCCTATCGTTAGCGGGGAGGGTGGGCAAGTTTGAAGCCCTTACTCTTAGGGGAATTAGTTTCATAACTGTACTGTGGACAGGGCGAAGCTGGGAATTTGTATTTGATTGGAGGAGTGCTTAGGTAGTCCTTGCAGGTGCGGTGATCACTGTGTCCCTAGTGGTGTAGGGGTCAGCGCAACTGCCTAGAAAGCAGGAGACCCGGGTTCGAATCCCGGCTGGGTACACATTTTCAGCTTTGCCCAATCGCAGTTGATGTCATATATTCTGTGAATATTAAAGAATAACAACCTCATTCTGGCTTCAGCTGCCGCCGCGAACGGAAGTACACGCTACCGCTCCGCCTCGCCAGTGTTTACGCCGGTGATGTATTGAGTCGTGGTTCTAGTTATCTGTTCTGAGTGTTGTTTCTGTGCCGTTATACGCCGTCTACTTTTTTATTTTGTGCGTGTTTTCCTTGTTTTCGGCGATTCGTCGTCGATCTACGGAATTTCGGTTGTAACCGGAATCCCACAGCACCTGCAAAACATGTCTGCATCCAAGAGGAAGAACACCCAGGCCTTTTACTTCGACAAAGAGACCCGGCGAATCCAACCGTCACGAGTTGAACTGGACGACTGGCTTACCGAGGTAATCGGCATCAGCATTGATTCTGTTCATACCATGCAGTTAGACCAAGACGAATATTGTGTATTTGTGAAGTTTTATGACCCGGTAACTGTCGATAAAATCCTGTCCACGGTTGGTAGAAGTGCAGAATTTTTACACAGAAACGGCGCCAAAAGTAGAGTCGCTATAAAAAGGGCGGATACAACTTATAGGACTGTTCGCGTGTTCAATCTGCCGATTGAAATCGATAACGAGAAAATCAGGGGGTCCTGTGTAAATACGGGGAAGTGAAAGAAATCATTAATGAGAGGTGGGGTCCGCAGTACAAACTGCAATGTTTTAGTGGTGTGAGATCCGTAGACATGGAAGTTAAGACTAACATTCCATCTCATATAACAGTTGACGGTTGCAAAGCACACGTCATATATACTGGACAAACGCCAACCTGCCACGTATGTAACGAGTCGGGTCACTTTAGGTCAGACTGTCCCCGTCGCGTAACTGTGTTGAAAACCAATTTAACACTGCGACGAAAATTAACGTTGAATGAAGTTTTATCGAGTGACAAGTCTGCACAATCGGAAATTGAAAAGGTTAATACCAACAGTCCCGAGAACCTTGCTGAAGAAATCAATGAGTTTCCGGCTCTGAAAGTTCAACAGGGTTCTGATCCTGTCCTTCATGACAATGAAATACAGAATAAAAAAAGGCCGCACGAACAAAGTGAGGATCACTCGGACGACGAAATTTCATGGAAGTCCCCTGCAATTCGTAAACCGAGAGCCTCTGGTGAGGAACAATTAATAGATGCCGACGGAATGCAGATCGATCCCGTAATACCGGAGGAAAAACTCGAATCTCCGGTAGACTCGGAGGCAGAAGAGGTAGAGCAGTAAAGGGTAGCTGCGACCAGTGCCGCCGCGAGTGACGTGCAACTTCGGCCTCAGTGCGGGCAGCCCGAGGTAAACACCGGCTGTAAGCAGGAAGTAAACAGCAGTACACAGCAGCCTCTAAGCAAAGCCTTACCACAGGTAGCAGCAAGAGGCATGCCTGACGTAGGGTCAACCGTGTCAACAGTTACGCCTGCTAGTGTGCTTCTTACGACCACCTAGTCTGGTGGCTGCATTAGCACCACCTCGACAACAAAAGAACCTGTCATAAGTGCTAGTCACGTTGCAATTACAACGCAGACTAGTTCATGCCCTCCTATCACCTTAACTGCAAAACAACCCGTGACGTACGCTACAGTAGCCGCAACTTCCATACAAACCAGCGGCTACGTTACAACCACCGCGGGCACTCAGGAAGAAAGACGTCGCAAACTCAAACCTCAGCCTAATCTCACTGTTCCTCGAAATGTAGGGAAAACGAAACCAGGGGGACCGGAGAAGACGCAAAAAATATCAGTTATGAAATAGTGCAAGAATATCATGATGATGACCATACCAAAGATTTCAGTTAGGTTACCCCTCGACTTAGTATGGACAGCAGGAATTTTGTCAATTGTTCAACGAATTTGTCGTAAGTCTGATCATTATTTGATTTATTACTGAGAACCGTTACTTCTCTGCTCACTGCAACTGATTTTTTATTTTAATTTTTATTTTAAATTAAGGTTACGAAATGCAAGCATACACTATAGCCACTATCAACATAAATAAAATAACTTCAGATTTAAAAATAGCTGCACTAAAGGAATATTTATATCAGTCTGGAACAGACATTGCGTTATTGCAAGAGGTATGGACAACTGACCTCACGGTTTCAAACTATGTAGAAATTATAAATATGTGTCCTGTAACGCATCTAAGAACAGCCTTTTTAATACGCGAAGGTATACCTGTGACGACCATCGAAAGACTGGAATCCGGGAGGGCATTATCTGTACAGATTTTCAATATCACTTTTATTAATGTATATGCTCCGTCAGGGAATACCAACAGATCCGACAGAGCCACATTTTTTACAGAAGACATTGTGTATTTATTGCGGAAAAATCCAAGCAATTTGGTATTGGGCGGAGATTTTAACTGTGTTATTAACCGCAAGGACCAGACACCTAATTTTAATGGCTCTGTTGAACTGAAACATTTAATAAATGACTTAAAGCTTAAAGATGCGTGGGAAATTTTTAACCCAACGGCCGTTGAGTTCACTTTCGTGACCAGCACTTCACGAAGTAGAATAGACAGGCTTTATGTATCTGACAATCTGAAACAATTTGTCCTGAAAGTAGAGACCATACCTGCTTATTTTAGTGATCATAGTACAGTCGTCTCTTGTCTTAACCTCAGTCCTCAACCAACAAGACGTTTCAAAAATCAGTGGAGCCTCAATATCTCCCTTTTAAATGAGGATGATCTCGAGGAGGAAATGTTAGCAGCCTGGGATTTGTGTCTTCGGTCAATCGAGAGATATCCGTCAGTGTTAGACTAGTGGACCAAAAGGGCGAAGCCGAAGATGAGGACAGTCCTAATGCAATTCAGTGCACGGAGGAATAGAGAGCTGAAGGACACCATGGAGCATTATTATACCGTTTTGAGGGAACTGTTCGAACGGGCAAGTGTGTCACCTCCTCGCATTGATCACATCCGGAAAGTCAAAGCGAAGCTCCTGAATCTGTAAAGAAGTCAATTAGAAGGTCTGAAAATAAAATCTAAGGCAAAATCTGTATCTGAGGACGAAACCACTTCGCTTTATCACCTTCTGCGACACGCCAGAAATAGAAGAACAAGTTTCATCGAGGAGATACAGACGGAAGATGGAACGAAACTCTCTGTTCAAAAAGACATCGTCAATGAGATCTATAGATATTACCAGGATTTATATTCAGATAACCGAAATGATGAAAATTCTCCCGCAGATTTTCTAAACATCGTTGAGTCGCACATATCAGAGGAAGACAATAACGAACTTTTGTCCCCGGTCACCAAAGAAGACATTTATGACATAATATGCAACTCTCCGCCCAAGAAATCTCCCGGCCCTGACGGTCTGCCAGTAGAATTTTACAAGCGGTTTTGGTTTCTCATAGGTGACAAAATTACGCAAATGGCAAATGAAGTTCTTGCTGGTAAAATGGTACCACCAGAATTCAAACTGTGCAACATTGTTTTGATTCCGAAAAATACAGGGAGGAAGAACCTGCAAAATTTCCGTCCTATTTCTTTACTGAATTCCGACTATGAAATTATATGCAGGATGATCAACGGCAAACTTCTAAGCATTTCCACGAAAATCATTACTCCTTACCAGTCAGGTGTTGCCAATCGGACCATATTTCGCAATATTTCAGAATACAGGGACGTAATAGCACTAACGGCCGTTACCAACATCAAGTGTACCCTGCTCTTTCTCGATTTCCACAAAGCCTTTGACTTAGTAAACCACGGGTATCTCTTCGGAACAATGAAGAAAATGGGCTTCCTTCCCAGATATATCGATATGATTAAAAATACCGCCACAGGAATAAAGGCAAACATAACTGTTAACGGCCAAAACACCAGGCAACTAAATATTAGCAGAGGGTTTCCACAAGGCAGCCCGCTGTCGATGTCCTTATTTATTATATCCTTAGAGCCCTTTCTGCAACACGTCCATGCCAATCTAACAGGCATTTTGTTATCTGGGCATAAGGCAGCTATCCGAGCGTATGCGGACGATGTGGCCGTCATATTAAGAGGTAACGATGATGTAATGAACCTAGGCCGGATTGTAAAAAACTACTGTCTTGCGTCCGGCGCTTCAATAAATGCTTCCAAAAGCAAAAGCAAATTCCTAAATTTACGGGGCATTCCTCAATTCCGAATATCATGGGCGGAAGAAGTAAAGAAGATTAAAACGCTTGGCGTACTACTAACTAAATGCCCATTAAAAATGTCTGCGGTGAACTGGAAAAACACTTTGGGGAAAATACAAGGATCCATAATCGGGAATAGAGATCGACGTATGAGCCAGATCCAAAGAGTAAAATTCATAAACTCCTGCATTTTTTCGAAAGCTTATTATACGGCTCAAGTGTTCCCAGCCCCCGTAATGGTTACAAAAAAGATAATGTCTATTGCAACAAACTTCCTATGGAGAGGGGAAACCTTCAGGGTAGACGTTCTAACAGCAGTGTTAGACCCTAAAAATGGAGGTCTCGGTCTTGTGGACATGAAGAACAAGGCTTCTGCATTATATATAAAAAGAACTGTTAACATACTCAGGACACACCCAGATAGCATTACAGCTAAGATATTTCAATGTGTTAAACCCGTTAGCCTGCAGTCTCCGGTGGATGTACAAGCAATAAACCCCCGTCTCCGACACATAAGGACCTTTTATATCGAAGCGAGTTACCACACTGATATTGTCAACAGCTCGAGGGATGTGACGACAAGAGATATTATACGCAAAAAGAAGGAAAATGAGGGAAGAAACAAAATAGCAAATAAGTTCCCAAATATTAACTGGACAGCTGTTTGGAAAAACGTAAACCTGAAATGTTTGTCATCTGATGTCGTCTCTGCATGGTATAAGGTAGTGCACAACATCTGCAGAACAAATGAAAGATTACATGCAGTGGGTATAAGTGATACCAATCTTTGCCCCAAATGCCAACTGGTGGACACAATAACACACAGATTCACTTGTGCGGGTCATTTTGAAAACTGGAAATGGATCAGACAGAGCATCGCTTTCCTGTCGAGGTCTTCGCCCGATTACATTTACCCGGAGGCAATTTACAGGCCACAAAAAATCCACTATCCGGCTGCAAAAAACAACGCCATACATTGGTTGATGGGCAAGTTCGTCAGTTATGTCATAAACAATTTAGGTACGGATAACACTACAGAATTTACCGCATACATGATGTGTGAATATTATAAAAGTAAAAAATACACGGATCACAAAAAACAATTTGGAAACATGCTAAAAATTACTTTTGAGAGGTTAGGAGTTGGCTAACAGTTACAAACATGAACTAAGCCCATACTGCAGACATCGGGATCTCCTAAGGATACCAGCAACAGCGACACTACTTTTGCTTGGCATCGCAAATTGAATATTCACAAAATGTATGTGAGTTAAAAAAGAAGAACTCTATTTTCACAATTACGAAAAAGTTCAGTAAACAAGATGAGGCAGCAAATACAAATATGTCCGTCCGAGGATGATGTGAGAGAAGGTAGTCTTGCGTTCCATCTGGTTTCGCAATTGATCACCTGGTGTTTTGTTTAAGTTTTCCACGATACTGGAATGATGAAGAACCGCATCCCATTCATTTTTATTATTTTTTTCCCCAAGAGAGATATTTGTTTCAGTTGTTACAAGAATACTCTCATGCTCCAACAAAAGAAGTTAATTCAGTTGGCCATTTCAAAGTCTAGAAGAGGACATTTCTTTTGCTTTAAATTAATCAGAAGAATACAAGTTAAGACACAGAGGAAAAACTGTTTCCAGCTGACACAACTAGCCGATGAAGGCATAATTCTGAAAAAAAAAAAAACTGCAGGGTCAGAAGTGACGTCTGTTCTTTCGGAACAGACGCCCCATGTATATATATATATATAATATGCCGGTGACGGGCAATGATCCTATCGCTAGTGGGGAGGGTGGGCAAGTTTGAAGCCCTTACTCTTACGGTAATTAGTTTCATAACTACGAGTTTGAGTACTGTGGGCAGGGCGAAGCTGGGAATTTGTATTTGACGGGAGGAGTGCTTAGGTAGTCCTTGCAGGTGCGGTGATCAATGTGTCCCTAGTGGTGTAGGGGTCAGCGCAACTGCCTAGAAAGCAGGAGACCCGGGTTCGAATCCCGGCTGGGTACACATTTTCAGCTTTGTCCAATCGCAGTTGATGTCATATATTCTGTGAATATTTGTGTTTCTTGAAGAAAAAATTACAATTTCTGGAAGAGTATTGCATGCAACGTGCAAGCATAAGAAAGCTACATTATTCAGTTTTCTTTTCGGCTTTCGCTGACAGATACCGTGTAATTTTACGCATATCCATCTGCGTTAAGACAATGATCTACACGCGCCAGCCCGAAACGAGCGCTGCGGTAGCACATCACGATGAGCAGCACGTTGTGTTCCGTGGGATGTAGCAGGTCGTTTCAGAGCGTGCTGTAGCTAGGTAGACAGCACGTCTGGCCTGCGCCACGTTGGGACAACACGTCCCGTGTGAGGACGGCTTTACCAACAACAGTGCAGGTTCCGGAAATTTCCCGCTCTTTCATACAAATTTACCAGACTAATCAAACCACCCTCGTAGCTGCTACTTATTGCTACTTGCTTGGTACGCCGATACATGAGAATGCTGCATACGTCTGGCTGAAAACAGTAACAATAATAAATCAAATTGGAACTTTTCCCTGCTCAGAGTGGATTTTTACCTTGGAAATGAGGAGGAGGGACTGCCACGTTAACGCAGAGGATGTACTTCCACTTGTAATTCTAGCGCATTCCTCTGGCGACCCAAATTCAGCGAATACATTTACATAGCGGAGCGGTGTTTGAGAAGGAACGCGCGGGACAGAGTAAGGGGAAACCATCTCGTTCACGAGAAGTTGGCTGAAGTGAATTAGTCTCCCGCAGAGATGTTAACACGAGCGGTGAGGACATCCGGCGGACAGAAGTATCTTAAAATATTCAGAACATCTGCATAGTTAGACTGGCGGAGGGGGTGCCGAGGACGGAGACGCAAACACGGCGAGACAGGGGAAGGAACGTGCGAGACGAGGGACAAAAGACGGTTATTTCTGAGGCACTGAATAGTGGCGCAACTACTGACACTTCCGTAATGTAGCACTGACGAAATGCTATTTTACTACGTCGTTTACAGCCGTCGACAATATACTTCATTTGAGTGTCTAGAGAAAACTGTGATGATTAGACTGAAAAAAGAAATTAAACAAATGTTTTTTCTGGGTATTTCATTTGTGAGAGTTCTGGATGTATACCTCCTAGATTCAAATTTGTAATTACTCCTTCTGTGTCAGGTAGAATTCTCCAGTTAAAGATAATTTTCATCCTTTTTCATTTCAAATCAAAACAATTTAAATACTATTCTAGCCCATTAGTCAGGGTCGTCCACAAAGTAAGTACCGTGTCTATTTCTATCCGCGGCAGAGCTACGATCGCAGTTCCGAGCAGGCGCTTTATAGGCCAGTCGCCAGGTATGTTTAGGTCCAAAAAAATTCAGGAAGGTTGTTAGGACATATTAGAGTAGTATTAAACCAAGTTTGCAGCTTCGAAATCCTTTAGCTTAACTTTTAAGAGCCAAAAAACTTCGAAATTGTCTGAATTTTTTCTGGTTTTGGCTTATAACTTGTGAAGGGTGGTTTTTTGACGAAAAGTCACTCACATCTTTGTTAATGTAGGTAAAATATTCTAAAATTTAAGCCCAACCGCAGCTCTGTAAGTCCATTAGTTCCCGAGATATTGGACTTCAAAAATTGACTTATTTCTCCATACAGTTCAAATTTCCGATTGTAGTCATCTTTCGGCTAGAATATTGGCTCTAATGATCATCCCATGGGGAAAGTCATAAAAAACAAAGTTATAGAGCAGTTATTTCGCTTTAATCTAAGTACAGAACGAAGTCCATAGGCTCAATAGATTTCTAGTTATCGTTAAAAAACGTAAAGTTGTAAAAATGGGGTTATTTAATAAACTGACCCAGATGAATTGCAGTCCACTTATTCTATATATGTTAAAGAAAAGAATTACTCATTGACGATGATTATTAACGCATTGTACATAAATAGGATTTTTTCAACACTGTTTTCAGCAAACGTTGAACAGTGAAGTTCCTTGAGTCCACTTCCTGCCATTATGGCACCGATGACCCTCCATGAATGACATGAGGAGGTGAAAACCTCCAAGCTATGTTGACGAGCTGAGGATGCTATGGCTCTCCACAATGTCTCGGGGTTTCAAGTACAGTGGTTGGTCGTATGCCACAAAACATGTTTCCTGACCGTAAACGCTTGTTCTTTAACTGGCTTCCAAAAGTGATGTGAAAATAATGTCGTAGTCGGTTGGGGGAGCATGGATAAAAGGGAGATATATAATCTTTGAACGTTTGTAAGGAAGATCTTCGGTCACTTTCTCCACGAATCCATTCCATCCTGTGATGCCTGGCATGTTAGTTGCTTTTCCAAACTACCACAGCAGGTGTGAGAATTTTGGAAAAATGTCTTCTGCGATTTTCACTTCGTTAATTGAAATGGCAGACAAGCCAGATTTCTTTCTGATAGAAGAATGTTTAATGTGCGTGGCAGTGTGTAAACCTGATAGACTCTGCAGAAACAGACTTCAACGTGGTATGCTTTTGTCTGGATGAACGGATGAATGAGGGGTCATGATCATTATACCAGTCATTTCATGTAACGTATTTTCTCCATCAATTGTGTTAAGAATCACATCTGCATTGTCGAACACAAACTGCATAAAAGTTCCTTTGTCAAATAGTTGGGTCACTTTTCCAAGGATAATAGCGGAATTGTCATACCGCATGGCCTTCGTATATGTACAAGAAATTCCATACTGTGGAAAA
Organism: Locusta migratoria; assembly: GCA_026315105.1. NCBI lineage: Eukaryota > Metazoa > Arthropoda > Insecta > Orthoptera > Acrididae > Locusta > Locusta migratoria. Next base: position 159,611,467 of record CM048750.1, read on the forward strand.
GTTCAACAAGATGCTTTCATCCAAATTTTCTAGACAAATAGGTTCCAAAGCTTATTTGAATTCAGGATAGGAAACATTTGGGCCTCGTTGCAGCCATGATTCCATGAGCAAATTCTATGCACTTCTTTTTCCACGGTTCGGGAGAAGAACGTTTGTTTTTCAGGATAATGTGTTCAAGCAACAGTTGCAGAGAATCAGGATCTGCTGCCCATGCGTCTTTTAAAAAGGCATCTGATGGGGGATATTGAGTAGTGTCAAATTTTTGGAAACGAATGTCTTGCAGGTTAATCTCTGCTGCAGCTCTGACAACTCTAAGCCGCTCTTCAGCAGGATCGCTTAGTCTTTGATTGTACCCCTTTTCATAAAAAATGTTTTGTCCAATGTCTGTGAACATCAAGACTGGGCTGTGATACGAACCAACATGCGCAAAAATATTTTTTTATCCATATCGCATTTTTAGATGAGCTTGAAAACTTGCAACTGTTGGTTTGTAATTACCTGTGAAGATCTCTGCAATCAAGTTACTTATGGAAAATTGGTTTTATTCCCTTGTTTCTGCAAGGTATGCATATGTACGCTCCATACCCTCGATAAGGAGGGGTTGTTCAGGACGCCCTCGTTTACCTCCTACACCAGTAGATCGCGACAGCAATACCTACTTTAAAAATATATTGGTATGCACTAACACATAAATTACACCTATTTATATATAATGCGTTAATAATCATCGTCAATGAGTAATCCCTTCTTTTCCTTTAACATACATAGGATAAGAGGACAGCAATTCATCTGGTTCAGTATATTCAATACTCCAATTTTTCCAACTTTTCGTTTTTTAACGATAACTAAAAATCTATTGGGACTTCGTTCTGTACTTAGATTAAAGCTAAATAAGTGCTCTATAACTTTGTTTTGTATGACTTTCCCCGTGGTATGATCATTAGAGCCAATATTCTAACCGAAATATGACTGAAATCGGAAATTTGAACTTTTTGGAGAAATAAGTCAATTTTTGAAGTCCAATACCTCGGGAACTATTGGATTTACAAAGCTGCGGTTGGGCTTAGAAACTTAAACCAAAGGAAATTTATCGACAAATCTGCGAGGTTTACGGTCAAAATGTTGTGAGTGATTCAATGGTTAGAAGATGGGTCAACTGTCCAATAAAGAGAGTGATCAAGTGGACGATGAAGAAAGAAGTGGACGCCCGTCTGTGGTTACTGATGAACTAGTTCACACGATTAAAGATTAAGCACTTAGTGCCCTCGCTGTGGATGTTCCGCAAATCTCGCGATCACCAATTCATGAAATTGTTACTAAAAATCTGAAATTACGAAAACTTGGTTCATACTGAACAAATAATAATAATAATAATAAATAATAAAATAAATAAATAAAAATGGGCAGTGCACTTCAGTTTTTGACACGCTACAATAAAGAAGGCGATCGCTTTCTTTCTCGGATAGTCACGGGGAATGAAAAATGGTTGTCGCACGACACCCCTGAAGCAAAACGGCAATCAATGGAATGGACGCACACTTCATCCCCAACGAAGGTTAAGCGTAAACAAATCCTGACACTTCGAGAAGTCATGTGCACCGTTTTTTGGGACCGAAAAGGCATTTTGCTGATTGATTTCTTACCACGATGCGAAATAATCCATGAAAATGGTTACTGCGAGACTATTGAGAAATTGCCCTACTTATTTCACAAAAAGCGCCGAGGATTACTGTCAAAAGGAGGGGTCTTTTTTTTCACAATAATACCCGATCTCACACGGCAATTGTGACCAAACAACTCTTTCGGGAATTTCACTAGGACATTTTTTATCATCCTCCGTACAGACCGGATCTCACTCCTATCGATTTTCATCTCTTCTTACACCTAAATTCTGTTCTTGGTGGTCAACACTTCGACGATGATGACGAGCTGAAACATGTTGCCACATAGTTGAAGACACAGTGTAAGAATACTCTAAAAATGTTGGAAAAAACTATTTTATATTGTTTATTTAGTTTGCCAGCTAGCTCAGTAAATGGATGAAACATGAACCTCCTCAGGGACGTGATTATTCAGGTTAAATTTTAGTTGAAGATTTTCAACTTGTGCGAGTATTCTTACAAGGTAGTACCACATTAAATTCTATAAAAATAATGTTTAAAGGCAAATGTTATTAATATTTCCTATTGAAGTCAATGTGGAACCTATCCTTTATATTAAAATTCTGAATATTATTCTAAGTTACGTATATAATTGAATGTCCAACTTGAAGTAAAAGAAGCTAAATGAAAACTGTCTTTTAACGTTTTAAGATATGGCTATTAGGAAATTATTTAATATAATATTATTCACTTCTCACTACCACATTTTACCATCATTACCACAGAAGTTTGTGTAATTTTTACGTAAGTCCAGTTTGGTTTTGCACAGCTGAACAAGAAAATTATTATTTTTTCATTATTAATCCTTATTTTCAACGCGTCCTTGCTTTATCAGTTACGAATTCTATATTTGCCACGTAATGGCGGCGGTTGATGCAATCTGTGTCGTTAACCTCTTGCTGAAACAAATGCTAATGTCGTCCTGAAGTATTTCATATAAATGATCAGGATATTTCTAACTAATTAAAGTTCGTACACTTATTTCATTTAATACATATATTTTAAGACTTTTAAAATGTTCAAACACATTTACAGACCTCATAACAATGTTTCCTTAATTTCCTCAAAAACAATCTCGTCACGATATCTGAAACAAACAGAGTAGACACAACAGACAAGATACAACCAGATACAACAGGATACAAAAAGATTACTTTTTAACATTACATACATTTATATGTTTTATTTGTACACAGATAATAATACACTTTAAAATAATTATTCTTTGTTACCAGTGTATACACAGACCTTTTGTTACATGATGCGCCTATGTTAGTGGTACCACTAATCTTTCAAATCGTCGATTTCGGTAAAAATTGGAAGGACATTACAACAGGCGGCAACCTTCTTTGAACAAGGAATACTTAAACTTGTGCCACGCTATGACAAGTGCCTATAAAATTTCGGAAGCAAGAAAAGTAGTTTTAACAGTTGTAGATTTTGTACAATAAATATTTTTCAGTATCTGTACACGTTAGTTTTATATAATCAAACGGAGCTTACTTTGTGGATATACCTCGTATATTATCGGTGTTCAAATGAAAAAGTACGAAACGTCTTAACAATCAAACTTATTGAAACCTGAGTATCGTAGTGTCGTCCCCTCCCATTGATCTCAGGTGTCTTAGCGTGCCAGCCACAGATATTCATATTTCAAATGACTTATATGAAAAGATTAAAAGTAAAACAAAAGTTCCAGAGTTATCTGTACAAGGAGTTAAGGTGGTTACTGCTTGTGGGGCAAGGAGTAAAATAATTAAGAAACAGGTGTTGCTCGAATTTAAAATACAGGGCCGTGAATTCACTGTAAATGCCATGGTAGTCACAGGTCTGTGTGTCAGTTTGATTTTGGGCGCAGACTGGCTTATAAATAATAAGCCTATGTTGGATTTCAATGCAGGTCTCGTGAGAGTGATAAAAGGTGAGGAAGAGCAAATGTTTCATTTTCAAGGAAACCATAACCCACTTAATATTTGTAATGAACCTCGGGTTCAGGTAATAAGGGAACAAATGTTTTGGAATATTGAAACAGAGGAAAGAAAATGTTTCTTTATAGAGGTGAAACCTCAGGTTGAGGAAAGTATAGGAATAGAGATTAAGGAAAAGATTGTAAATATTCATGGCTTAAACGAACAGGAAGCTGGGGCATTAGAGGCCATTCTTTTACGTCATAAAAGTGCTTTCTCAAAGAAACCAGGTTGTATGAGAGACTGCAAGTATGAATTTAAAGTCAAGCCCCATGAACCTTTTAGATTTAAACCTTATTCCATCCCTTTAGCCAAACGAGAAGCAGTGGAGCAGGAGATAAAGAAAATGATAGAATGGAACATTATTGAAAGGTCTGGTAGTGAATATTCTAATTCTCTTGTTATAGTCCCAAAGAAAGATAATTCAGTTAGGATCACACTAGATGCAAGAGCTTTAAATAAAATTATATTACCACAAATGGATCGGCCCGAAATACTGGAGGAACTTGTTTAGAAGTTTCATGGAGTCAAGATATTAACAAGCATAGACTTGACTTCTAGCTTCTGCTAAACACCTCTAACGGAAAACTGTCGCAAATACACTGCCTTTATATATGGAGGAAGGTGTTATCAGTTCAGGGTATTACCTTTTGGTCTGAAAATATCAACATCTGCCTTCATATGCATGCTTGATAAAGTATTGGGGGAAGATCTGCTTAACAGAATTACTGTTTACATTGATGATATTTTAATTGCAGCTAAAGATTGGAAGGAACACAACGAAATATTAGAACAGGTCCTTGATAAATTTGAAAAGAACAACATTAGTGCAAATTTGGAAAAGTCTGAGTTTGGGAAAGGTGAGATTAAATTTTTGGGGCACGTCATTTCAGCTGAGGGCATAAAACCTGATCCAGATAAGCTGGAAGCTATTAGAAATTTTCCAGAACCTAAGAATAGGAAGCAAATTAAAAGTTTTATGGGAACAGTGAGCTTCTATCGCAAATTTGTGAATAATCAAGCACTTAATGCGAAGAACCTGTTAGAATTAACTAAAAAGAATGCCACCTGGATTTGGACGGATGAGTGCAGGAAAGAATTTCAGGACATTAAAGATGTATTGTGTAATAGCATTCCTTTATCACACACAAATTTGAACTTCCCATTTTGCATATACACAGATAGCTCAGAATATGGATTGGGGGCACATTTGTGTCAATTTATAGAAAATGGGGAAACGGTATTGCTTTTGCCAGTAGAGTACTTAACAAATGGGAAAGGAAGTACTCAGTCACTGAAAAAGAATCCTTGAGTGTTGTGTGAGCTTTCAAAAAGTTTAGGTATTATGTAATGGGTCGTAAAGTAAAAGTATTCACTGATCATAAGGCCTTGTCATTTCTTATGGATTGCAGATTCACACATAACAGATTAACAAGATGGGCAATTGCCTTACAAGAGTATGATTTTACCATAGGATATTTGCCAGGGAAAGACAATATTGTGGCAGATACGTTGTCAAGGTTACCCCAGGGCATGGATAAAGCAGGGTTCAATGATAAAGGACAGAAAGAGGTTTCCATGTTATACTTGACAAAAGTTGATAAAGAGGATAAAATTAGAAGCATTGTGCAAAATTTGAGGAGGGAACAAAACAAGGATGAGGTTATCAAGATGATAAAAGCTGAATGGAGTAAGAAAACGAGTGTCAAAGTGAGGAAGTACTACACCATATACAAGGGAATTCTGTATAGAAGGGCTGACCCTGAGAAACAACATTGGAAAATATATTGGCCAAAACACTATATTAAAACTCTGGTATGATTTGTTCATTATACATATGCACATTTTGGGGCAAAGAAATGTACTGATAAAATTAAAGAAAGTTGTTATTTTAACAATATGGAAAAAACTGTTCAAAAGATTTTGAAAACATGTAGCAAATGCCAGAAAAGCAAAATCTCCAGTGTAAGTAGCAAAGCAGTAATGCATAGTATGATACCATCAGGCATTCTAGAGAAAGTTTGTGTAGATTTATATGGGCCTCTACCAACATCTCGAGGAGGATACAAATATTTATTTGTAGTACTTGACATGTTGTCAAAACACGTGAAGTTGTATGCTCTGAGGAGAGCCACAGGTAAGTCTGTAGCAGACAGAATTCGTAATGATTATGTAAACAAAATCGGAAAGCCAGAAAAGATCATTAGCGATAATGGGGCACAATTTATTTCTGAGACTTGGAAAAGGATGTTAAAAGATCTTGACATAAAACCAATTTTTATATCTAAATATCATCCCCAATCAAATATGAGTGAAAGGGTGATGAGAGAGCTTAACAGGTTATTTCGTACATATTGTGCGAGAAAGCATCAGACCTGGATTGATTATGTTGACGAATTTGAAAGAGTAATTAATGAGTTACCGCATTCCACAACAGAAATTCCGCCTCTGGAGTTATTAACTGGGGAGAGGGTTCCTAGTATGATAGAGCAATTAGTCGACTTTCCACCTAGAGATGATTTGTCTATTGATGAGAAAAGGGAGTTGGCTATTAAAAGAATTAAGGATAAAGCTGAAAAACGTAAACGTAAACATAGTGCACAGATAAAGAAAGTTACATATCAGGTCAATGAACTGGTATTGGTAAAATCTAGATTAAGGTCAACAAAAATCAGCTCTGAAATTAAGAAATTTCATGAAGCTTATCAGGGACCATACAAAATAATAAGGATAGCACATCCTAGTGCAGTGGAAGTTGCACACCCAAAGACAGGAAAAAGTAGAGGTTTGTACAACGTAATAGACATCAAGAAATTTCTCACAAAATAGGTACAAATACCTCAGGGGGCAATAGAGCTCTTTGCTTTGCCAGGTAACTGACGCCTACCAGGTACCCTAGTTAACTTACTTCCTTTCCTTTCACGCTGTTAGTTCTTCCTCTTACTATTCAGTCTGAACGCTTTTCTATCGTCTTTACTTTCTTCTCTTTCAAAATACCAGATTGCACGAAATCACTAATTTAGACGAGTATATAAAACAGTATTTGACATGAGTAAGCAGGAATACGAGATTTACAGACTTAATACGTACTGAATTTGGCTTATGCGAGTATGTAACAAATATGGAGTATGGTAAATATTGGAACTCAGCAATAAACAAACATCTGCATAGCACGAGTTACCTTTACAAAGTTAAGTGGCAGGCACAGATCTTCTCAGAACGAAACATAACATTGTAAATAGCTGACTACATTATTGGTGGATTTTTATTTAATTCCATGATTGTTTACGCTGATGAGTATAATGTAATATATGACGCTGAGAAGAGGACGGCGCAACAACAGGTGAGTGAACTTAGTGAAAATGGCTGTTGGACATAGGCAATGTAAAACATTATGAATGGTATGAGGAACGAGGTGTATGGTCTGCTATGTGTAGTTTTAAGCAAGTATTGAGAAGGTGGTAAGTAGGGTCAAGTACAGGTGACTGATAAAATCGGCCTGGAAATAGGCTCATAATTAGGAAGGTAGTAAGGTGGTGAGAAGGGTCAAGTACAGGTGACTGGTAGATCCGGCCTGGAAGTCGACTCATTACGATTATATATGGTATTTCAGGCGGCAGTGAAGTCGTCATTTGTATAATATTGAAAATAGGTAGGGGACGCAGTGTGTGCCCCACTCTACATTTTTTGAATTAGAAATACACACTAGCAGAAATGGCACCATTTTTAAATACATTTGTCCTATGCTCTTACACACCTATGGATTAGTATATGTATAAATTATATGTTATTTTGACATGTTTCGCCTCCACATAAACGTCAGGAAATCATAAAACATCAGAGCGATAAACAACATATACTATGGAATATATATATCATACATAATAGAATTTCATGGTCAGCTGTCAATGAAAGCAACAATCCGTCAGTCGGAATTATATTTTGCCTTTATGCAGCAAATGGTTTCTGTTGATTTCTGTGATCTGCATTTTGCATTAAATATTAAACATTATGACACGCTATATATAGCCTATTACAGTGAATATAAACATGACATCTATTTGCCAACAGTACGGTATTAAATATTAGACATGGCATGTGTTGCCAATTGTAATATGTGACTGGAGGTAACACTTGTTGACAACAGAGTATTGTCAATGAATGAAGGGTCAGTGACCCAATTAGGAAACAGATATATATATATGACTTAATATATCTTAATGTGTGTCACGAAAGATAGTTAAACATAAGTTTATGATAGAACAGGTAACTGAAGAAATATGGGAAAGGTCAATGACCTCTCCTTGATTCAATATACAAAATGTCTGCATTGATTTGATTTTATAAACGTATTTATATGTATAAATTTTATGTACCACTTTATGTATAGCCTTCGTATGTACAAGCGTGTGAAGTCAGCAGTGCAATGTAGGCTGTGAGAAATGTTATAAAAAGTATAAAGTCATGAGTGCCTAGTGTTGAGTTTGCACTCATTGCGTGTGTCAAAAGTGCAAAACCGAAAGTGAGTAGGAAATTCTATTAATAAAAAGAGAAAGTGTTTAGAGGCTTGGTGGACGGCATTGTGCCGATATAAGTGATAAATGGCCTCGTGCCAAAAATAGTTTCATTTGTTTTGTCAACAATCGGAGTTGTGGTGGTTTTGATGGACAGCATGCGCCGAAAGTTAGTAATTTTATGTAAGGCAGTGTACTATGTGTTGTGGTGGTATTGATGGACGGCAATGTGCCGAGAATTTAATTGGTGTTATAAGCGGCCATGTGCCGGAAGTCTAAATGTCGTATATTCAAATGGCAAGGTGCCAATAAATTTTGTAAACATGGACGGCAATGCGCCGATTTCAAATCACAACTATTGAGAGGCTTTAAGCCTGCTGTATTTCCTGTAATTATTCAATCTTTTGTTTTCTGCAGTTTCATAGAATGTGTTAAGTAATTTGCAACTTTGAGATTTTGAGTGTGTATTTTCAGAAGGATATTTAGAGTATATCAGCATTTATATGTAGTTTAATGGATTGTAAAGTTAGCTAATTCATAGCTGCCCAAGTTCAATTTAGGCAGGGTTATAATTTTGATGTTTCTTTACTTTTTTGTGTAATCATTTTTGATTTAGATGGGGAGATTCACAAGTAATGGTTTCAAGATTTATGTAAGTTCTTGAGAGATAATGGGTACTATTTTCAAAATTTAGAGGGTTCTTATTTCCAACTTGTCTGTTGTCTTTGAGAACATTCCAAGTTTGGAAATCTCCGAAGGAAGGGGATGTATGATATTCCTGGCCTGTGGCCACTTCATATTTCTGGGCGCTGGCCGTTTCTTTGCTAACATTGTACGTGCCTTAAACGCGGAAGAAAGACAGCAGTGCAGCATATGTTGAAATGGGTGGGGGGCAGTAGCATATGGCGCAGTAGGTGCTGGTTCCCGAAGGAAAGCCCGCCTATGTTACTGGTGCTCTCCTCGCATTGGCTGCTGCATTTCACGTCACGTGATTTCTTTTGAAATTACTTTTGTTTATTATAAACTAAATATTAATTATTCAGAGCTGAGAATTTATTATAAATATCTCCCAAGGACAGGCTAGATTTGGACAGTTTAAAAAGTTTAAGGTGCCTTCTCTTATTGTAACAAGAGAAGAGCGATTTTGCAGAAGGCGCGCGACGGCCCTGTTTTGGCGCGAAATAGAGCGTCAGGTGCCCTCTCGCAACGCGCCGCAGTTTCAGCCTCGAGCTGACCACTATACGCGCCGGACCGCACCGGTCATGAGTTAAGATTTTTGTAATAGTGATAACAGTCGAGGTCTCAACAGACGAGGTCTCAACAGCATAGGCCGTATCATATTAACAATAGTTGCTCATCATATTTTTTATTTATTTAATAAATGACATCCTTGACAATTAAAAATCTCGCGAGTCGCTTATTATGCTTCTACCATACAGAACTTATTTTAGCCTCACTTGTATGCTGTAGAAGAACCAACGACCTGTGTGCTGTCTTCTGCGCTGGGGACACAACTATAGAAGACAACAGATTAGTCAGAACTCTATGCTGTCCATAAAGTCTTGGACAGAAACTACAGCACCTCGTGCGTACTGTAGGGCGGTACAAACGCACACTGCTACGCAACAGCATCCGCAAGGATGTGGAGGTTTTTGGGGACTTGTGGGAGGAAGCAGTATTAACTTTTCCGTCCGCAAATAAAACCCTAGGAAGCTTGTAACATTCAGTAGGCTACGCAAGTCCATGAAGAGCAAATGGCCTGGAATGCTCATGGAGTGACGGATTCTGCTCCATGATAACGCGCGTTCACACGTTCCACATCTACAACCGTACTCCGCAAGCCACTCGACGTTGTGTGGCTGAGGGTACCTTGAGTACCACTACCGATTTTCCCTCCTATTCCAGTCACGTATTGTTCGCGGAAAGAAAGATTGTCGGTAAGCCTCTGTGTGGGCTCTAATCTCTCTGATTTTATCCTCACGATCTCTTCGCGAGATATACGTAGGAGGGAGCAATATACTGCTAGACTCCTCGGTAAAGGTAAGTTCTCGAAACTTCGACAAAAGCCCGTACCGAGCGACAGAGCGTCTCTCCTGCAGAGTCTTCCATTGGAGTTTAGCGATCATCTCCGTAACGCTTTCACGATTACCAAATGATCCTGTAACGAAGCGCGCTGCTCTCCGTTGGATCTTCTCCACTTCCTCTATCAATCCCACCTGGTACGGATCCCACACCGGTGAGCAGTATTCAAGCTGTGGGCGAACAAGTGTACTGTAACCTACTTCCTTTGTTTTCGGACTGCATTTCCTTAGAATTCTCCCAATGAATCTAACTCTGGCATCTGCTTTACCGACGATTGATTTTATATGATCGTTCCATTTTAAATCCCTCCTAATGACTACTCCCAGATAATTTATGGAATTAACTGCTTCCAGTTGCTGACCTGCTACAGTGTAGCTAAATGATAAGGATCTTTCTTTCTGTGCATTCGCAGCACATTACACTTGCCTAAATTGAGCTTTAATTGCCATTCCCTGCACCATGCGTCAATTCGATGCAGATCCTCCTGCATCTCAATACAATTTTCCATTGTTACAACCTCTCTATATACTACCGCATCATTCGCAAAAAGCCTCAGTGAACTTCCGATGTTATCCGCAAGGTCATTTATATATATCGTGAACAGCAACGGACCCACGACACTCCCCTGTGGCACACCTGACATAACTCCTACTTCGGAAGACTTCTCTCCATTGAGAATGACCTGCTGTTTTCTGTTACCTAGGAATTTCTCAATTCAATCACACAATTGGTCTGATAGACCATATGCTCTTATTTTGTTCATTAAACGTTTGTGGGGAACTGTATCAAAAGCCTTGCGGAAGTCGAGAAACACAGCATCTACCTGAGAACCTGTCTATTGCCCTCTGAGTCTCGTGGACGAATAGCGCGAGCTGGGTTTCACACGAACGCCTATTTCGAAACCCATGCTGATTCCTACAGAGCAGATTCCTAGTCTCGAGAAATGTCATTATATTCGAACATAATACATGTTCCAAAATTCTACAACTGACCGACGTTAGAGATATAGGCCTATAGTTCTGCACATCTGTTCGAGGACCCTTCTTGAAAACGGGGATGACCTGCGCCATTTTCCAATCTTTCGGAACGCTATGCTCTTCTAGAGACCGACGATACACCACGGCGAGAAGGGGGGCCAGGGTCACACAGAGTGTACTGGCCAAGTTCAAGCGGGTGCTGCTTGAGCATCCGCCTTACAACTCGGACATGTCGCCCTGTGACTTCCATGTTTTGGTCCGGTAAAAAAACATGTCAAAGGAAGGCGCTTGAACTCTGACGACGAACTGAAGGACACAGCAGAGGACTCGCTCTTGTCACAGCCACAGGAATTCTGCGAACAGGAAATACTTCGGGTCGTTAAACAGTGGGATGGTTGTACTCATCCTTCTGGAGAGTACTTTTGAATATAAACTTCAATTATACCCACAGTGTCGTTTAATACCTTTTTATTTGAGTACACCTCGTAAATATTTAGAAACCACGTCTCGTTTCCGCCGATTGTCATGGGTGTCGGTGGCCGAGTAGAGAGAGACACAGAGACATAGGATGCACGCGTGTATGGGTACAGAGTCTGAGGTGACCAGCCAGTGGGACAGCAGAAACTAGAAACACTAAGCTAGATTAGAACAAGATATATATTTCGTAGAAATAGTACAATACTTAACTTTGTTAACTGAAGACTAGTGGAATGCTGATATACAGTTTAACTAGATAGAGGGCTGCCTACTGATGAGAGACTGTTCTAGGGCCTGTCTGATCGCCAAGTGACCGATCCAGTTCGGTGGTGGCCACGAGCGGAGTTGCAACAGACGGCGCTCGTGGCTGACGTCATAAGAACGCCGCGCCGTGCTTGCATGGCGGCACACGGCGAAAGTACGTGGCGCGCACTTCAGACTTGTGCCACACCACAAGTACAAACTAGAAAAACGTACAGACCTATACATTATCATCTACTGAGTGGAATTAGATATTTAAAATACTAAACATAGGAACAAATTATATTTTATCAAAAATTTTGTTTTCCTTATCCCGTGAAGAAATTTTCACTCTCGAATATCTTTCCAGATGTAGTTGGCTAGCATTGCACACATGCATTTTCCTTCATAACGCTTTTCCAACAGTGTTACGTCACGATAGAACGTTCGCCGCAAACATCACTATAGGTCTCAGGAAAATAGTGTAGATTTGAGGTTATAAAATGCTTTAAATATGTGTTGTATCCTAAATTGCTATATGCATTTATCGTTCTTTTTAACCAATTCCTCGTTGTTGTTAGCTTCTTTCCTCATCAGAAAACTTTTTGTTGGATTTATTTTGTTGTAATGCATTCTTAAAGAATCAAGTCTTTTTCAGGTTCTGTAATTTGGAGCACTTCAACATGCCTTATTTATTTTATTTATTTATTTATTTATTATTATTATTATTATTATTATTATTATTATCATTACGCAGAAAGAAGAGGAAATGTTCGTTAAAGATGCACTAACCATTGTCTTTACAAACTGTTTTAAAAGGTAAACGGACTTGCATTCCATTTTCCGGCTGGAGAAGCAACCATTTTGATGGATATATGAATAAACTTGCGTATTTTTATACTTTAATGAAGCGTTTCGCCTACAATAGGTATCCTCAGATATCCTACAAAGAAAATAAGTTTAATTAGGAAACGGTGATGGTCCTAATTCGTGAGTGTACACACTTACCGATGGAGGAATTTAGTGCTGCAACTTGCATTTACTAGTCCGGGCATGGGCAGTTCGTGAATTGTAATATGGCCACCGAGCGAACACATAAAGAGTGCCTGGTTTATCAGCTGTTAAGTGTTATGATAATCATTGGCATCCTGCAACGAAAATAAATAAATAGGTAAAAAATAAAGAAAAAGACCGAAAGTGGTGGAACCACTTAGAAATTGTGTTGTTATGGTCTTCAGTCCGGAGACTGGTTTGATGCAGCTCTTCACCCTACTCTATCCTGAGCAAGCCTTTTCATCTCCTCATAAGAACGGCAACCCACATCCACTTGAATCTGCTTACTATACGCGTCTCTTGGTCTCCCTCTGCGATTTTTACCCCACACACTTCCCTCCAATGCTAAATTTACGATTCCTCGATGTCTAAGAATATGTCCTACCAAGCGATCCCTTCTTTTGGTTAGTGTATGCCAAAAATTCCTTTTCTCGCCAATTATGTTCAGTACCTCTTCATTAGTTATGCGATCTACCCACCTAATCTTCAGCATTCTTCTGTAGCACCACATTTCAAAAGCCTCTATTCTCTTCCTGTCCGCACTGCTTATCGTCCATGTTTCACTCCCGTACAAGGCAACGCTCCACACAAATGCCTTCAGAAAAGACTTTCTTACACTTAAGTTAATATTTGATGTTAGCAAATTTCTCTTTATCAAAAATGCTTTTCTTCCCAATGCCATTCTGCATTTTATATCCTCTGTACTGCGGCCATCACATGTTATTTTACTAACCAAGTAACAAAACTTATCTACCACCTTCATTGTTTCGTTACCTAATCTAATTCCTTGAGCATCGCCTGATTTTCTAAGACCGCATTCCATTATTTTTGTTTTGCTATTGTTAATGTTCATTTTATACGCTCTCTTCAACACACTGTCTATTCCATTCAACTGCTCTTCCAGGTCCTTTGCTCTCTCTGACAGAATTACAATGTCATCAGCAAAACGCAATGTTTTTATTTCTTCCCCCTGAACTTTAATACCTATTCTAAATTTTTCCTTGCTTTCCTTCACCGCCTGCTCAATGTACAAATTGAGTAATATCGGAGAATGGCTACAACCCTGTCTTACTCCCTTCCTAACTGTTGCTTTCCTTTCATGCCCTTAGAGTCTAATAACTGCGGCCTGGCTTTTGTACAAGTTGTAAATAACCTTACGCTCCCTATATTTTACCCCTGCTGACTTCAGAATTTGAAAGGGTGTATTCCAGTCAACATTGTCAAACGCTTTCTCCAAATCTACAAATGTTAAAAATGTAGGTTTGCCTTTCCTTAATCTATCTTCTAAGATAAGACGTAAAGTGAGTATTGCCTCCCGGCTTCCTACGTTCCTCCTGAACCCAAACTGATCTTCTCCGAGGTCAGCTTCTACCAGCTTTTCCATTCTCCTGTAGATAATTGGTGTTAAAATTTTGCAACCATGACTTATCAAACTGATGGTTCTGTAATTTTCACACCTCTCTGCACCTGATTTCTTTGGAATGGGGTTTATTACATTTTTCTTAAAGTCTGAGGGTATTTCGCCTGTCTCATACATCCTACACACCAGGTGAAACAATTTTGCCATGGCTGGTTCTCCCAGAGACTTCACTAGCTCTGAGGGAATATCATCTACTCCAGGGGCGTTGTTTCGCCTTAGGTCTTTCAGTGCTGTGTCAAATTCATCTCTCAGTATAGTATCTCCTATTTCATCCTTATCTACTTCTTCAGCCCTTTCTACAATATTGCCGCTAAGTTTATTTCCTTCATAGGGCCTCTCTATATACTCTTTCCACCTTTCAGCTTTCCCTTCTTTGCTGAGAACTAGTTTTCCATCAGTGTCCTTGATATTCATAGAGCTGTTTTTCTTATCTCCACATGTTTCTTTTATTTTCCTGTAGGCTGTGTCTATTTTCCCCCTTTTATACATTCTTCTACATCCTTGCATTTGCCTTCTAGCCACTCCTGCTTAGCCATTTTGCACTTCCTGTCAATCTCATTTCTTAGTCGTCTGTACTCCATTTTGCCTGTTTCATTTACTGCATTTTTATATTTTCTCCTTTCATCGATTAAATTTAGTATCTCCTGTGATATCCAAGGATTTTTGTAGGTCTTGCCTTTCTACTTATTTTGTCCTCTGCTGCCTTCACTATTTCATCTGTCAAAGCTACCCATTCCTCGTCTACTGTTTTATTTTCCCCCGTTTCTGTCAATTGTTGCCTAAAGCTCCCTCTGAAATTCTTAAGAACTTCAGGTTCCTTCAATTTATCCAGGTCCCATCTCCTTATGTTCCTATCTTTTTGTAGTTTCTTCAGTTTCAGCCTACAGTTCATAACCAACAAGTTATGGTCAGAGTCTATATCTGCCCCTGGGTATGTTTTACAGTTTAAAACCTGGTTCCAAAATCTATGTCTTACCATTATAAAATCTATCTGGTATCTCCCGGTGTCTCCTGGACTCTTCCACGTAGACAACCTTCTTTTGTGATTCTTAAAACATATGCTATAACATTATAAAACATTAGTTATAACTAAATTATGTTCTGTGCAAAATTCTACCAGGCGGCTTCCTCTTTCATTTCTTTTGCCCAGGCCATATTCACCTACTATCTTCCCTTCCCTTCCTTGTCCTACTACCGAATTCCAGTCTCCCATAACAATTACGTTTTCCTCTCCCTTAATTGTCTGAATAATTTCCTTTAGCTCCTCATATATTTCTTCGATCTTCTCATCATCTGTAGAGCTAGTTGACATATAAACCTGTACTACTGTGGTCGGTGTTGGTTTTGTATCTATCTTGACTAGGATAATGCGATCACTGTGTTGCTCATAGTAGTTTATCCGCATTCCTATTTTCTTATTCACTATCAGATCTACTCCTGTAATACCCCCAACTGATTTTGTACTTATAATCCTGTATTCACCTGACCAGAAATCCTTTTCATCCTGCCACCAAACTTCACTAATCCCCACTATATCTAACTTCAACCTATCCATTTCCCTTTTTAAATTTTCTAATTTTCCTACTCGATTAAGGGATCTAACATTCCACGCTCCGACTCGTAGAATGCCAGTATTGTCTTTCCTGATGATCACATCCTCCTGAGTAGACCCCGCCCGGAGATCCGAATGGGGGACTATTTTACCTCCGGAATATTTTACCCGAGAGGATGCCATCATCATATGTTCATACAGTAGAGCTGCATGTCCTCGGGAAAGGTAACGGCTGTAGTTTCCCCTTGCTTTCAGCCGTTCGCAGTAGCTGTGTGGCAAAGCCACATTAGCTAATGTTACAAGGCCAGCTCAGTCAATCATCCAGACTGTTGCCCCTGTAACTACTGAAAGGCTGCTGCCCCCTTAGAAATTATCAGCTGAGAAATATATTTAGAACCAGATCTCATGAACACCTGCTTACGAAAAGAGGTTACACAAAACAGCATTAATCTTTCTCTGAGAATCTGAAGGTTTCTGGCCATATTGCACCTACTATTAATGTGCGAATTCTGCATCTTTCAGAAAAGGGTATGAAACTCTATTTTCTAGAGGAATTTGAAATTTCCTAACGATCCTATTTTGGAGTTGAGGGTAAGCTGAATGATCAGCTGATAAGAAGAAATCAACAGTATTTTGACATTATGATGTTCCTTTTTAACCGTACCAAGTCTTCGCATTTTATAACAATGTCAAATAATTAATTTGTAAATTTTTCAATGCTAAATATTCTTAATACATCTCCCCATTCTTTAGGTGTTTTTTAGCGACTTTTAACTATGTAAACTATTGGTCAATTCCCTCTTTTATACTTGTGACTGTTATTTTTAGCCATAACTGTTTATCTGGATATTGTAACACCAGCTGATGTTCATCTCATAAGATTTTCAGAACCATTCCGCTTCCAGTTTGTTTTATTAAATGATTTAAATCGTGTCATAACTCCCATTCTGTGTTAGTGTAACTTCAACTTAAATTTTAGAGATATTCCGCGCACCATTGCTTACCTCTTTCATTCCCAGTGTTGTTCCTAGACAACAACGTATTAAAAGTTAAATATACCGTATTTTGTGCATCAATCCTTAAAGTTGCATTTCTGTTGATGGATAATATGCTTCTAGTACGACATTTTGCCGCTTGGTACGGCGTGTGGCCACTTCTGAGGCATTAATCCGTCCATCTTGGAGGTTGTGTTGCTTTTTTCGTGTCTGAGAGTGTGAGCGTAAGTGTGATTCCTTTTATTTTATTCCAGCAGTGAATTGTCTTGTCTTTGATGCTGTGGAGATGATTATGCTAGCGTTATTAATCTGGCAGTGTTATCTATCAACAAAATAACGTCCAAGTAATTAAATACTTCGACAGAAGCGTCTGTGCTGCGCGTGAAATACATTACATAAAAAACCAAAAGTTCGACCAAAAATACACATTTTGATGTTTACTGCACGATGTTAATACAGAAAACACTGAATGTTTATTTTTCCACAGCTGATTTCATAATGTGGGAAAGAAAGGGTTAACCCTTTCTTTCGGCTTACAGACTGCATACAACGCCACCTGCTTTTCTAACATCAAATCATTTGCATTTCACGAATAACAGCGTCGTTTCAACGCATTCTACGGTGCGGCGGAGCGGCCGAGCGCATTGAGGCGCTATGCCACGATGCGCGAGGCCGTTCCCCGTCGGGGGTTCGAATCCCCTCTCGGGCATGGATGATTGTGCCGTTTTTAGCATAAGTTAGTTCATAAGTAGTTTGTAAGTTTAGGGACTGATGACCCCGTAGTTAAGTCTCATAAGCTCTACAAACATTTGATTTCAACGCCTTTTACGTTCGGCAGCGGGCTTGTGTTGACATCCAGTGTGCTCCTAACCCGCGTGAAGCATACAGTGCCTGGCAGCGAGTTAATGTAAATTATGTCATCGATCTTGGAGATTTCACTTATCAATGCTTTCTTGTCAGCTGATAATTTGTATGTGGTTCCTCCATCACTTTCCTTCGTTTTTTTCCACTTTAGGATGTCAACGATAATCGTAATATTTAACAGCTGATATTTCAGGCACTCCTGACAACTTTATTCTGTTTACGTTCAATAAAAAGGATCGGTGAAATGTGTGATCTCTCAAACGTCTAAAGGTGCCAATTAGATGGTAAGCGGTTAATTAGAGCATCTGTGAGGATAACTACTGCATTGTTCAACGTTTCAAATCCGACAATATCCTCGGTAATGGCAGCGTACACATACGAGGTGAAACTTCATTGACGAAGAGGATGAAAGGGTTCAGAATGAGGTGGCTTCTAAGAGAAAACGCTTATGATAATGCATGCGGGCTTTCTACAGTCAACCACGCAGGCGGTTTTCTCACTTGGCTTGTTAGCAAAGTGGTAAGAGTGCCTGGCTACTAATCCAAATGCTGTGGGTTCGCCCTCCGGCAGGTGCCAGTATTTTTTATCTGTCACTTTACACATATTTTTCCTCTGGCAATGTTGCTGATGTGAAAAATAGCGAGTAGCACCGTGGTTCGGAACCCACGTTAAACTGTAGGTCCCCTATAAATGGCTAGGAGGAACGCAATGGCATACCACCTCCAAACAGGACCATGCCTAGTAAAGCACTGTGATGATCAAATCAATCTCCGGATTGTTGACTGCTCTACCTTTATCGTGTTGTTCACCTATCATTACCCGCATTAGTCTGAGAGCTGTGAAGGAATATCTCCTCATCCTCAACAGCAAACTGCTTAGTATGACGTGCACATTTCGAACAAACACTGCCATGTTCCAAAATGATAATGCGCCATACATATAACCAAAAAGACATAACCGTGCTTTGTACAGCATCAGAACATCATCAAACATCTTTCCGGACAGAAAAATCGTCATGTTCAAACATGATTGAACCGTTAAGGGGGAATCCTATAGCAGAGGATGAGGACCAAATGTTCAGCCCCAACAGCGTTGCTACAATAATAGATTATATTCTACTCCAAACTATAAAGACACTTTATGAATCAGTTCCTCAGACAGTCGCAGCTTTCGTCAAACCCAATGATGCCCGAACTCTTACTCACAAAGACCTTGTATAAATAACTAACGGCACTGCTGTAATTTGAACTACGGTTGGGGGTTCGAATCCCCCCTCGGGCATGGATATTTGTGCCGTCCTTAGTCTTAGTTATTTCATAAGTAGTTTGTAAGTTTAGGGACTGATGACCACGTAGTTAAGTCCCATAGACTATACAAACATTTGAACATTTTTGATAATTTGAACCTTCGGCTGGCTGCCATGATAGTGGCAAGCGTCAGATAAATACGAATGTTGTTATAAGATAAATCGTGTATTAAATAGCTACTGCGGTGTATATAGACAATTGATAGTCACGTGTGTACTGTTTGTCTGTTGCAGTGTACCTGAAGCACGATGGTGAAGAGCTGCATAAATGCATAAATCAATTTTAAAAAAAGGAATAAAAAGAACGAATACTGTCTTCCCATTTATATTTCCCAGGAATACATGTAGCCCTACTACTTGGGTTCAGAGATAGCTGCTCTTGCTTAACAGACTGTTAGTCAAGACAATATAGGATTGAATAAAATAAATGACTGGCTTTCACAGTACTGGTAGGCTCTTAAAAAGGAGCTACTTTAGGCAGTACTGACGGACAGAAGTTCAAAAAGTTTTATTTTATGATTGTGTAAAATAACTATTGGGGCCACGAGATTAGTTGTCTCACTGCAGTTAGAGTTTTTGTTTATGAAATCATTATTAGCAACTTGTAACACCGAATTTAAATGTAACCTGCTTTACATATAGATATAAGAACTGAAAAGGGTTTGCAGAACTGTGTATAGTTCCATATATGAATGACACATACGCAAATTGGATGCACTTTGTGAAGTTGAACTCTACGACAATAGTTGTTGACTTTTGAGCAGTTCACGCTACTGTAAGGTATTTGGCTTACAGCATTAAAAATGCTAATATTCTTGCTAGATACCCTAATGCTAATGTTAGATGCATTAGTTAATTAGTATACTTCGTCTTCTTAAAAGAATTAGGTAGTGGCTGGTTGCTGTATTCACAAGATAAAGTCTAGTCCCCTCTAAACAACAACAACAACAACACAAGATAAAAAGCTATTTTACAGTTATGTATCTGATGGCATATTTCACTTTCACATTCGATTTTAAACATTAGCTGTTTCATTTTTTGATGCTATGATCTAAATATTGTAGAATACAGCACTAAAGCAGAGACGTAAAGTGTGAAACTCTTCCTAAATTAATGTTCGTACAAAAGTTTCACCATCGTACAATATACTTAGAAAGTGCCAAAACATCGTGTCTGACGATAAATTCCGTTCATATGCTGCACCTAGAACGCTAAAAACTAATTATTATAGTTCGGTTTCGTTAGGAAGAGGAAACACTATTGGCCAATTTCTACACCGTATGTGTAATCAGTTTACACCCAATCGATAGTTGCTGTATATTCGAGTCTGAAGCTAATTTGTAGTTATATATTTCAATTAGACATAGTTTTCGCGACTTAACTCGAATGAATACTCTCTCTAATCAAAAGAGCATGCCACCACAATGGCCGCCGAGTAGCTCTTCAATTTGTCCGCTATTCGCAGTCGGCCGCTTACAGGATTGTGGGGGCTTGCTTACTCACAACTAAATACTAGGGTTGGAAGTTAAGTAGTGGTAACGCTGCAGTGGAGACAGTATGAAATGTAATCTACTATTGTCGCAGATAGCACACGTTGTTGGCATGGCCGGCCGCGGTGGCCGAGGGGACTGAGGCGCTCCAGTCACGGTCTGCACGGCCACTACGGTCGGGGGTTCGAATCCCCCCTCGGGCATGGATATTTGTGCCGTCCTTAGGATTAGCTAGTTCATAAGTAGTTTGTAAGTTTAGGGACTGATGACTCCGTAGTTAAGTCCCATAGACTCTACAAACATTTGAACAATTTGTTGTTGGCATGCCTACCTTACCCCTGAGTAAGTAGACTCACCCGTCCCAGGCACCGGCGTGCGCACGATCGAGGGAAACACAGTCACGTGTGAGCGGGCGGCCTAACGTAACTGTGTCACTATGTTTTCGAAACAGGAACAACGAAGCTAGATCAAGGTTAAATGTGCCAGATGTCGTGCAGGAGGACAGTATCATAAAGTTCCTTAAGAGGCGTGCGGGAAATCGGCATTGCCCTACAGAAAAGTGGCACGTTGGGTAAAAGCTTTCAACGAAGGTCGGCAAACTGTGGTAGACAAGCATCGGACAGGTCGCCCTAGTGTCTCTTAAAAAGTAGTGCATAGTGTAGCCGCGTTAGTGGACCGTGATAGACGCCAGACCATTTGTGAACTCACCCACGAAACCGGATTAGCGCATACGACAATGTTCCCCATCCTTAAACAACGCCTGGGCATGCGAAAATTGCATCACGATGGGTTCCGCATGAATTGACAGAAATGCAGAAATGGATGCGTTACGACGCTGCTCAGACGTACTTGGAGGGCTATGAGCGCGAAGGAGAGGCTTTCTTACGCCGTATCGTAACACTGGACACGGGCAACATCGTACGCGCCAAAACTGTAACACCAATCCAACGAACGGCGTCATTATGGATCGCGCATACAGCGCAATCTGTGGCTGCTCTTCTCGGTCGATGGGACTGGGAAGTACTGCCAGCCGCCATACTCCCCGGAATTAAGTCCTTATAACTTTTACTTGATTCCGAAGATGAATGCAGGCAGTAGACCGACCCACCGCATCATCAACAGAACAGGCTCTGCTAACGGTATACTACGCTTTTCACATTGCCACCGGGTTGCCCCAACTCTGGCGACTACTTGGAAGAACACTATCAGATGCAAACAAGTACCGCGTTTGTGTCGGTTGTGAATAAATAGTGCTAATATTTAATTTCCAACCCCTGTATATGGCTTATGTTAGGTATTAATATTTTTCACCCCCTCTGACTGCAGTAGCGACGTTCAATGTTCAAATGTTTGTGTGTACCGAGCGAGGTGGCGCAGTGGAAGCACACCGGACTCGCATTCGGAAGGATGGTGGTTCAAATCCAGTTCCGGCCATCCAGTTATAGGTCTTCCGTGAGTTCCCTAAATCACTCCAAGCAAATGCCGGGATGGTTCCTTTGAAAGAGCACGGCCGATTTACTTCCACATCCTTACCCAAACATCCGAGCGTAAGCTCCGTCTCTAATGACCACGCAGTCGACGGGACATTAAACTCCAAGCTGCCTTCCTTCCTTCAAATGTTTGTGAAGCTTAGGGTACTTAACTGCGGGGTCATCAGTCCTTAAACTTACAAACTACTTCTGAACTACCTTATACTAAAGACAGCACAAACATCCATGCCCGAGGTGGGATTCGAGCCCCCGACGGGGAACGGCATAGTGCGTTAGGCTGCTCTGCCGCGGCTAGCCACTATGCCACTATCGGAAACTAGCCCCGAAAATAGACGCGTGTATATAACACGCCAAACGTCATTCCTCAGATCAAATTCTCACTCTCCTTCAGCTTATTTCACCGTAAACAACATTAGGTCGGTTATTCACACCATAATACAACTGACAAGGAAAGTCCTTAGGCTCGAACGAACAGAAATACACCAAAATCGTATGATAGATAATGTAAAGGTCCCTTATTGCTCTAGTGATACTCCCACATCTTCAAAACTCTGCAGTCGCCCATAGCGGCCTCTGCGTGTGCCATGCCGCATTGCACTTTGACCTGCCGGTACGCCAGTAGTGACGGTGCAGTGTGCCTCTGAAGTTGCGTTTTGTGACATTATTTGTGTAGTGAAGCGTCAGATGGGTCGGCGATTGGTAACCAATCCTGCTAATGTATTGCGATTGGTTGATATGAAATTCCGAAGAGCCCTTCTTCGTGAATACGGTCTTGGTGTAGAAGAAGAAACATTCATATGTTTTCTGCTATCTACTACAGTGCAGAAATATGAGAATTGATTAGAAACACTATAATAGATAATAGGTAACATGCGAATGATTCATCTTCTACACCAATACCATCTTCTACACCAATACCAACTACACCTCAAACAGTCACACTATATTAGCAGGACTGATTACCAATCGCCAACCCACCCGACACTTCACCACACAAATAACGTCACAAAACGCAACTTCAGAGGCACACTGCACCGTCACTACTGGCGTACCGGCAGGTCAAAGTGCAATGCGGCATGGCACACGCAGAAGCCTCTAATGGGTTACAGCAGAGTTTTGCAGATGCGGGAGTATCACTAGTACAATAAGAGACCTTTACATTAGCTATCATACGATTTTGGTGTATTTCTGTTTGTTCGAGCCAAAGTACTTTCCTTGTGAGAGCATTACGGTCTTTACACCGCTAGGGTTTCCTGCGGTCCGTTACCGCTGCACCCCTTACCCGGCCATGTAACACCTCCAGATCCGGTTGGTGCTATCTACCGGCAGCCATCGCCGTGGCCGTGCGTCTGGCTTCTTTCCATTCCTGCATCGTGCCGGGTTCGAAACCGGACCACTCGGACAACAACGGCGCCCTACTGCGAGACGCCACACGAAACCGATAACCTCCCAGGCAGCGGATTTCGCCTCTCGGATGCCTCTGGACGAAAACAGAAGAGAAATTTGTGTTATTCTGCGTATCGCCAGAAACGATACACGGACATTACGCGGTGTACGTACATCTTATAGGGCAGAGGCCAGGGCCCGAATGCGGCTGTGCTGGAAGAGTTGAAACACCTGTGCGAGTCGGTGTAGCTTGACTACGTACGATATGCCTCTTTGCGGATGTAGCTTTTAGAAACAAGGAATATCAACTTCTCCGAAATAGCGAACAATAGGTAATACAGTCTATCAAGGGACTTGTTGAGTGCGATGTCCCACGTAATATCTCTAGTAAGGTTTATTCGAGAGTGTTGGATTACCAATTATCACTGTCATTAGCTATTAATGACTCACCATGTGGCTCAGAAGAGCGACAGAAAATAAGTTTCCGGAAAGTGATGGGCCAAACTTGTGTACATTAACTATATATTACATGGACATCGCCCACATTCAAGCACTGTTTTTTTTTTTTTTTTTTTTTTTTTTTTTTTTTTTTTTTTTTTTTTTTTTTTTTTTTTTTTTTTTTTTTGCCGATATAATAATATCTTCATTGCCCTGATTCCTTGCATGCATTTCATAACCATAGTCCATTAGAGCAACCCCTCCTGTGGAATTGTGTGACATTGCTGTTCATGCCACCTGCAGCCATTAGACGAATTCACAATCTGATTTGTCCGTGCCTCCACGCTATTCTAACCTGTACACTCCTCTACATTTGCGAATAAGAACTTTCTCTCACAGTACGATTTCATCCTCCCCCCCCCCCCCCCCCCATGAAACCCAATTCCTTCAACAGTAAATTTAAAAGGCTAAAGAAAACACGGCCGTGCAAACTAGTCTAACAAACGGCTTGTTAAATGGAAAGAAAAGTAAAAAGAAGGAAAAAACCTCTAGTCAGTTACATGAAAAGAGTTTTGTAGCTTTATGCTCTGGTATCAAAGTGTACCTTGTTTACTATCCTTGTCAGGTGTGCGGTTGGATTACGCTACAGTGTCAGTGGATTACCAAATTTTTAAATTCTACATTCCCAGTTCCTACTAATGTTAATATCACTTTCTGCCCAAATTTCGAAGCTTTCTCTAAGTGCTCCCCTCCCAGAGCATTTTTTTTTTTCATTTTTTGACCTGCCCAGACAACTGTTCAGCAGTAAATCTGGGCGGACACGATCTCCGCAACTCAGATGAGGTCAACATATGCCTTAGTAATCTCCACGTACGAATTCCGTAACTTTTTTTCAGGTAGACGCACGCATACCTGCACCTCCCTTCCTAAAAGGTGCGACGGAAAAGAGGCTTCGGGAGGTGTGGGGGGGGGGGGGGGAATTTGAAGCAGAGTACACCACGCGTGACCAGTAGTGTAGTCGCGTGAGACCCCATACACTTGTATCTGCTGGCAGTGAAGAGCATGGTAGTGCTGCCAAAGTACTTTTTCTGAAAGAAAAAAAACTTTATTAAGCTTTCAGTATAGTGATACTGAAGGAATAACGGTATACATTCCCATCTACATCCATCCTCCGCAAGCCACTTCACGGTGTGTGGCGGAGGATACCATGCGTACCCTCGTCACTTCCTCCTATTACCGTCGCGTATGGTTCACGGTAAAAATGATTGCCTGTAAGCCTGTGTGCGCGCTCTAATCTCTCTGATCTTATCCTTGTGGTCTCTTCGTGAGTTTCTGGTAGGAGGAAGCAATACATTGGTTGACTCTTCATGAATCGTATGCTCTCCGAACCCTGACAGAAGCGCGTACCGCGGTACAGTACGTCTCTCTTGCAGCGTCTGACACTGCAGTTTCCTAAACATCTTTGTGACGCTTTAGCACTTACTAAATTAGCCCGTAACGAAGTGTAATATTCTCTGTTGGATCTTGTCCGTGTCTTGTATTAACTCTACCTGGTACGGATCCCACACTGATGAGCAATACTCAAGCGTTGGCCCAACGATAGTCTCGTAATCTACTTCCTTTATTGACGGACTACATTTCCTGAGCATTCTTCCAATGATGTTGTCTGACATCTGCCTCACCCACGATTGATTTTATTTGTTCCTTCCATTTCAAATCGCCCGTTGTGTCTACTCCCAGATATTTTATGGATATAACCGCTTCCATTGTTTATCCTGCTATTATGTATATACAGTCGCGACACTCACTGCTGTGAAAGTTGCTACCAACTGACAGTTGCAACGACACTAGCGCTCCTAGCGGTGGGCAAGCCGCCGAAAGAGTGCTGTTTGTTTATAATTATTTTTGTACGTAATTAACGAAATAGTTAGTGTATTTTTTGCGTTACAAGCATTAGTAAAACATCAAGAGACCTACATAATACGGAAAGTAATGTAAAAACAGCCGAATTTAATTGATTCACTGGTATAAAGAAATACTTCGTCGTGAGCAAATACTTACGAACATGTGCATATTTGCAGCTTATTTCACTGAAAGTAAGTATAATATAAACATAAGAGAAACCTAAATTTCTATTATGGTGTGTTCTTACAATGACAGGCAGGTTTTTGACGTACTATATCAATTCTGTGTGGAGTCTAATGATTCGCACATTTTCAGACCTCACTCGTCTTTCATAGACGCGCATATGGTTTTGAGTATAATTACTTTATCTTAAAAAGCCAATGTTTTAAAGATTCTTTCCGTTTGTGGTTTGGCTGTAGCAACAATTATTGTTGAATTGGGTTCTTCTTTGTTGGAATACAGTTTGCCGTTTTATTGCCAGGACTGTGAAGTTTTACCTTAAGCTACAGCTGTGGTTCTTGATTTGGTTCGTTAAATACTGCAGTTATTGCATTATATATACGTTTTCTACGTTCAATCATCACCGATTATAGTGGAATTGTAATGAAGAAACCTGTGCATAAAAGCGACGTCTTCCTCCCAAAGGGCAGGTCTTCTGGAGTTTACTAACAATTTAATATTTTTAATAAAGATGAAACTATTCAGTAAAAGCCCGTAGTTTACATTATAATTGTAAATAAACTATACTGTACTATATCGTTTCGCACTTTGTCAGTGATCTTAGGGAAACTAAGAAAGACAAATGTGAGCTATTTTTAAGATATTACCTATTTTTATAGCACTACATCCGTTACCAAAGGTAAAAAGTATATTAAAGTCAATAAAAAGTATACTATTCACAGTCATCCAATATCAGAAATGTGGCTTGCCGGCCGCTTGGAGCGCTGCTGTCGCAGTGTATAACAAAAATCAGTAGAAGTGTAGTGACTGTATATGTTAGACTGTGTTATGTACTTACATAATAACTGCGTTAATCAAAGTAACCGACGACATTAAACATGCTATGGACGGACGTGAAGCTACGATCTTAACACTGATTGACTTTAGTAAGGCTTTTGATACGGCTGACTTTGATATATTACTAATTAAAATGAAACAGCTTAATTTTTCAAACAGCGCAATAAATGGTTCGACAGCTACCTCAAAAACAGAAGTCAACAAGTCATCTGCGGGTTAGATAAGTCATCATGGGATAACGTGTGCTATGGAGTTCCCCAAGGCTCCGTCCTTGGTCCATTACTCTTTACACAGTATATCAATGATATTTCTTCAATGAATCACTCCTGCAACCACCATCAATATGATGACGACATCCAACTGTTCATAAGTTCCATCCCTAAGAACATCGATGATGCAATAGCTGGTATGAATGCAGATCTCTGCTCTGTTTCACGATGGGACCAAAACCTAAGTCTTAATTTAAACTCCAATAAATCCCAGGTCATTCTCATATCTCACCCAAAGCTAATCATCCCTGGAATACACATCAATGATACCCAATTACCATATCAGAAAACAATGAAAGTCCTTGGAATAATCTTGGATTAACACCTAAACTGGGAAGAACAAACAGTTGTAGCTTGCAGGAAATCGCTCTTGTCCCTATATTCAAAGCAAAAATTTAGAAAAATATTTTCAACCCAAGCTAAACAAAAATTAGTCCAAGCACTTGTCTTGCCAAATCTTTACTACTGTGATGTACTTCAACATGGCATAAATAGTGAAAATTCGAGACGCCTCGAGCTAGTGATGAATGCTTGCGTTAGGTATGTGTGCAATATACGGTTGTTAGGCATCTCAGCCATACTACCACTCGACATTTAAGAGAAAACTCAATACACACATTAACGACGGCATAGCCTCCATTGTTACACTGCTCTCAGTTCTTTCTCTCTTCTCTCCACCATAGCTTAAAATTTACCATTATATTTCTCTTCCTCTAACCAATCTACTCCTTCTATATCACTCTCACCACATTCAATAGTCTTATGTGTATGATGTGAATAACTTACAATCTGTAAGAACATAACGAGGCAATTACTAAATAGTAATAGGGCTGATGTTGACAATAAGAAACATGCTTACTGTCCTTTGCAAAGCCATTATTATTATTACTGTCACTATTATTGTTATTATTATGATTTTTGATTCTTATAAGTTATCTGAGTATTATTGTTACAAGTATACTCTATTAATAATCTGTACTTATTTTACTTTAATATTTGTATTATACATTGTCTTTCTGTAACGTACTAAAGAAATTGTTCACCTTCAGTAAGTCTGGTAAGGTGTAAGAGTGAGCCTAAAGGCGCTAATCCTACCAGGTAAAAAATATGCATAAATGAATAAAACAATAAAAAATGTAATGGATAGTGGAAGAGGGCAGACAGTATTGATTTATAAAAGCTTTATATATTACAAGGAAGTGAAATGAAGTAGAGAACAGGGCAAGAGATGCTATAATAGCTGTAGTGCCAAAATATTTAGTATAGGAAGTGATCATGTTTTGTCTGGATGGGAAGTAAATAATATTCATGTTCTATAGCTATTCAATACAAGAGTTAGGAAGAAAATCAGCGACGAATGAAATAAAGAAGAAGACTAGCGATGGTACCGATCAGCGCCCGGCAAAAATCATTAAGAAGTATCAGGAGGAGCAGACCGATTTGGGCAGCGTGTTGAAGAATAGAGACATTGAGAGGTACCTGAGAGGTACTTCAATTGGGTTTATTTCTGCAAACCTCTTTGGTGGTGGGAACAAGTATTGCTAGTGACATTTCGGACTCTATGAAAGGCGACAGGAGGCGGAGCCGTAACGGGATTCTCGTGTGGCAGCTAACTCACTGTGGTGTTTCTTCTCTGTCGGCATTCAAAGAAATAGAATTATTCGGTATTCCTCCGAACACCATATTTGTATTCCGCTGAACTTCAAAAATATCCATTTTGTAATCATATATGTAACCCTTGTTCAGCATCTTACGGTAATATATATGTATAATGTATGAACTATTTCATTTCAGTCACCCTTTCATCATTCTTAATTTAATGCAAATGTATTTTTTGTCTTTTTTGGAAGGGATTATTAACACTATATACAAGTAGCAAATTAATGCTCAGTAAACCCCCTTAATATTCAGTGCTTAATAAAGTGTACTATTCCAAACGCTGTCAGATAGCACGTAAGCGCTCGTCACCTCAGACGATGAGCAGACCAATTTCCAGTTAATTCAGTATCAAAAGAGAGAGTCGTTCATTTATCGACCTTTGTAGCAGTAACTTCCTCATTCATTCACAAACTAAACACGAACCTTCTAACATAACATACATCATGAGCAATATTCTTACTACAAGACTTAGATACCAAAAATGTTCAAATGTTTGTTAAGCTTATGGGACTTAACGGTGGGATCATCAGTCCCTAAACTTACAAACTACTTATGAACTACCTTATACTAAAGACGACACAGGGATCCAGGCAAGAAGGGGGATTCGAACCTCCGACGGGGAACGCTCTCGCGGAACAGAGCATAGCGCCTCAATGGACTTGGCCACTCCACCATGGCTACTTGTTCAGATGAGCATATAAGGAACACTTGGCCTAAATTTTATGAACACGATGAAATATGAATAATTTTTACTGAAAAATTTGTCCAATGCAGGTTTAATAATTATTTTCAGCGGAATCACATCTTATTTATTAGTGTGAAAAGAACAGTTTTGATGGATGGTGTGTTACGTACAAAATTTAAATGTTTCCTTTAGCTTCAAAATATTTTGGGTTTAAAGTATTAGTAACTGAAGCTCGTTATACTTCATTCCATCACCTTCTTTTCAATTAGCAAATTTACGGTTTTGTACATTCATACATAATTTGTCGTTTCGTACATTTTGTAATTAATGTAACCAAGTTGCTTACCAGTGTCGAAGTGGAAACTGTGAGTCTACAGGTTAGTTGCGAAGTTCGTGTACTGGCGGTCAGGGCCGTTCCTGCCGAGTTACGGAATTCGTGTGTTAATGGGGGACGTTGATGAAACTGACCAAAAATGTCAATTTTCGATTATTTTTTTATTTGTTAGTTCAACTGATGAACAATACGTTCCCAAAGATTCAATAATGAAATCGCATCCGAAGTGCCTGAAATTTAATTAAAAATGTGACGCGGCCTGCCTGCCAGGCCCTAGTTCTGAAGCAGCAATTCAATACTAGCTCAGTGAACAACAATTCTGTGTATTACTTTCAATCATACATAGAAGGCCGTGATACATCATCTTTGACTCTATATGAATAAAAAAAGTCGTGTTAGTGACACTATTTATAGCTAAAGAACGTCTGAACCGATTTGGCTCAAATTTGGTGGAGAGGTAGCTTAAAAGAAGAAGACGGACATAGGATACTTTTTGTCCCGTTTTAGCGAGTATTATATCATAATTTGAGAAAAACTGAGAGTACGCTTGCAACTGGCATCATTTTCTCGATTCTCCAACAATCAGATTATTCATTTGCTACTCGCCTAGCGACCAAATACGCTGTAACAGAACGAACAAATACGCCAAGGAGGTTAGAATAAAGGGAGTGTGGTTATGCACACAAGGTTAAAACAGTCAGATAGATTTAACATGAAATATTATTTCTTTACTAGCCCCTCCGTATTATTCTTACCTCCGTGATGTCATCGGTGGTGATGATATCTTTGGAGCATTGCAAAGATAGAATTGATGTTCTTTCGTGGTATTTTTGAGTGTTACAAACAAATTAAGTACAGATAGTGCTTTATTTTTTAGAACAATGCTTCCATTGCGTCAGTGTAATATCGGTCGGCGTAATTGCAACGCAATCTTACTACGTGATCGTAGTCATTGAGACCGACGACGATCGTACACAGCGCTTGGAGTTAAATCGAAAAGAAATTCTCAAGCGCGATCCGTTATGACTCTGAAGCAAAGGGTACAGTCGAGTTCGACTCCCTCACATGTCAGTTCTAGTATAATATATTTGTCCAATGAATACCCGTTTACCATCTACATTTCTTATTGGTGTAGCAATTTTAATGGCCAGTGGTGTACATTATTTTTTGAAAATAAAACTTTAAATTGCCTTTCTAATAATGTTCAATATCTATCATCAAAGGATTTTATATGGAAATATATTACTTTCATGTAAAGCGTGATAAAAAATTTCCTTGCCATATCTCCAAAACTGTGGATTTTGAGCTTTTTTTTTTTTTTTTTTTTTTTTTTTTTTTTTTTTTTTTTTCTTAAATAGTGTGTTTTTCATCAGCGTCCCACTTTATGGAGATGAAAGCTCCGGAGTTTTTGTGAGCCGGTAAAACCATTAGGATGTTGCTCGGCCAGATGTTCGGCAGATGCAAACCGATGCACTACCGGTACCAGCGGTAGTTTCGCGACCTAGTGCACCATTGGCAAAGGGAGCGATCCACGCTGAGTCGCCGCTCAAATGTCGGGCGTTGTCTGCCCGGTCGCCGCGCCGCGCCGCGCCGCGCCGTCCTGTTTGCAGCAATGGCCGCTTTAAATATTCTTGGTATTTGCGCGCCTAGCGCGGCCGGCGCCTCCAAATTAATGTTTGCTTTCCGGCGGGAGGTGGCCGCGCGCCGCTCGTTAAGCGGAGCACTGCCGGTCGCTAGCCGCTCCAGAAATGGGAAAAGGGGACGGGGGTGTGGCGAAAAAGTAAACATAACACGTAGCTGAAATTTACGGAAGATTACTCTCTGAAATTATTATCACTGCTAAAAACAGCGTAGGTAGCTACGCGCAAATATAATCCCAAAGGACCCCCAGTCCTTCAGGGCACTCTTTTCACAATATTTTATTACTGCGGAGCCAACAGGCTTGCTCATGAAATGTGTGTGAGCTGTTCCACCTCACGTTTAGAATATGAAATGTACTTAAACCGACCAACTCTGGGAGGTTGTAGGGGACATAAAAACAAATATTTCTCCCTAATGTCATTTTTCCTTTGAGGGGTATATGAACCAGTCATAAGCTCTGCAATTATTAGAGGATGCAGTCTTCAACATGCACAATTCGCATGTTTAGAGTGAGGATAACCCAGTGGCCGACTAAGGCTGTCGGAGGCCGGGGGCTGCGGTGAAACAAATTGAGGCCCCGTCCACTTGTAAATACGTGTATTATAATGAAACAGTAACTTTCGCGTCCCTCCCGGGACGATAGGTATCGGCCAGTCTGCATAAAGTAGCTTTAGAGGTTCGGATGCCTCACGACGAGAAGCGAAAGTAGCTCAGAAAAAAAAAAAAAAAAAAAAAAAAAAAAAAAAACCTTTTTTCCGGGTATTTGGACCCACAAGATGAGGGGCCCGGGTCGGCGGGTCGGACCGCCCCCCCCCCCCCCCTTTAGTCCGCCACTGGGATAACCCACATGCCACAGTTACTAGCGCACATCGAGAGCGGTTCTTCATGTGTGGGTCGGTGTTGTTGGAGACGGTTTAATTGGGCCGTATCTGCCACCTAGGCCATTAAATGGCAGTCACTGTTACAATTTTCTCGCCAGAGCATTGCCAGAATTGCTGGAAGACGTCCCGCTCCCTACAAGACAACGCATGAGGTTCCAACGTGACGGGGAGCCGGCACATTTGAAAGTAGACCACTGCAGATGTAATGTGATATTTAGCCATTTTAGCTGACTATATTCACTGTAGTTGTCTGCTTACTAGAGTCAACTTATCTTAGTCTCGGTAAATAATCAAAAATGCACTGCTTAAATAGTGTAATCAAATCTGCATCAATTAATTTAATGAAAAACTCACAGTTATAAAATTAGTAAATAGAATCTTGATGAGAGCAGCCAAAACCGAGGTTAATATTAATTTAATGAAATGATTCTAGTAGCGGAGAACATAGAAACATTACTTTTAAAAATTATAGTTCTGGGTGTACAAGCCAGTTAAAAGACTCGTGTAAACTACTTGATGTGCTGCTGCAACTTGTTCCCTGGCCCAAATTGAGAACTAGTTTGACCTTAAATTACTCTCACAGCCGCAAGTTAGAAAAGCAGCGGTCATATGAATTGTAGCTCACAGGAATCACACTTACCATGAAACGAGCCACCACAAATAAATTACTTGATGAAAGTGGCGGACGAAACAAGAGGCGCAACGGAAATATTAACAATAATCAGCATCTGAATCTGTTCTCAGCACATGTGAAACAATATTTAATAAAGAAAGAAATTTTATTCTTATCGAAAAAATGAAGATGGCAGACTGGTTGGGGAAATTCGTTTCCTTTATACGAAGGTGCATTTCCTACATTTCTTGCATGATGCATTTGGTACATTATGATTACATTCTCCCTCCTCTCTCATTTCCTCTCTTCCTTCCTCTCTCTCTGTACATTGCCTGTTCCACTTCTGTTCGTCTCCTAATACCTGCCCATCAATTGCCTCGCCCCCACCCCCTTTCTATCAATCCTTCCTCTCCCGTCTCTGTTCAAATCCTGAACACTTTTAATTCCCCAACCTCTCTCCCTCTCCTCCTCTCTCTGCAAATGTCCTATCTGCAACTTTCGTGATAGTTGGTAAAACTTCATCAAAGTACCTGCCACATTGCATCGTACAATGTCCAACAATAACTAGCGTGTTTTAATTCAGCGTATTAGCAATCTCAATTCTAAATTTATCCAATGCCGTTACGCACTGTCAGCTTAACAGGCTCACCAGTGGTCAATCCGGGCATAACTTTGTTTTCGAGAAGGAGTTGGAAAATAACTTTCCCCTGTCGACTTTGGTCGGAGTTGCGTATGCATAAATTCCAAATACATTGAGACAATTGTCATACCGCTTTATAAGCTTCAAAAAGCCTTCCAGGAAAAACTCAGAGCGGTGCATACGGAAGAAGCGTTGAACGGCTTGTTTGACGTCAGCGTTGCTTCCAAAGAGCCTTCCGCCGAGAGTCTTCTTCAAAGCTGGAAAACAGATGGAAGTCACTTGGTGCGAGATCAGGGCTGTAAGGTGGGTGGTGTAGGCGCTCCCAACCAAGACTTGCAATATGGTTTTGCGTTGCCGTCGCCGACTGTGGTCTCGCATTGTCATCAAATGTCCAAATGTTTGTTAAGCTTATAGCACTTGACTATGGGGTCATCAGTCCCTAAACTTACAAACTAATCCTTATACTAAGGACGGCACAAATATCGATGCCCGAGGGGGGATTCGAACCGGCCGCGGTGGCGGAGGGGACTGAGGCGCTCCAGTCACGGTCTGCACGGCCATTACGGTCGGGGGTTCGAATGCCCCCTCGGGCATGGATATTTGTGCCGTCCTTAGGTAGTTCATAAGTAGTTTGTAATCTTAGGGACTGATGACCCCGTAGATAAGTCCCATAATTTCTACAAACATTTGAACATTTTTTTGAACACCCGACCGTGACTGGAGTGCCTCAGTCCCCTCGGCCACCGCGGCCGGCGCATTGTCATCCAATAGCAGAACGCCAGATCTGAGAAGGGCAGGCCACTTTTCCCGGATCACGTCTTTCAATGACGACAGATGGCAAAGTACTGCAAAACGTACAGCGACAAAACTCATTGGGCGTCCCAGACAACGGTGAGTAGCAGACGGAGGACTTTTGATCATCTTTCGTAGAAGTGGTGACGGATGTTTCCACTCCATAGTCGTTCAACGTTTCTGCCGTATGCAACGAACCGGTTTTTTCCTGGACGGCTTTTTGAGACTTTTAAAGCGGTTTGACAAATGTCTCAATGCACTTGGAAATTATGTATAAAAATAAATATATTTCTTACCTTTAATGTCTCATTCTATTTTCTTTTTCCTTTCATACACATCTCTGCCCACAATCGACAGGGGAAACTTATTTTCCAACTCCCCCTCGTATAAAACTATGCCACCTACGAATTATTAGGCGTTGTATTCATTGCTGGTCAAAATTCAACACCGAAAATTACCAGAGGTATCACAGCGAAATTTATTTTGGAGATAATACGTTGTACAAAGATCAGATGACTGGAATCGCCAGCTTCATCCGAAATGAGGAAGAGGATGAGGTCAGTAATAAATGTTGCCACCAGCGCTGATATAATGTCCTTCCGATTTGATTACTTTGTGACAGTAAAACTGTGTGTGTAATGAAGGACTATTTCAAATGCGCCACTTTTGTAGACAGCAGATGCAACCAAAGACATTTATTTTCAGTAACACGCAACGACTATAATGTAATTATCATAAAAATATTATTATTGTCTCTGTTATAATTAGTATATAAATGCATGTTGTGCAAGAAATCCATCTCTTTGTTCTTGTCTGATTGTCGATGTTATAGGGCGTATGGGAGAAAGTATAATTTTACATCAGGCGTCAGTAGAGTTTTTTCGAATATTATGGCATTACTTATTGTTTTGTGTATTGGTGTGTATTGTTTAAAAGAAAAAATATTGGCATTAAAAATAATACGGGTGTTAATCTCAATTAATGTTGGACATTCTAACCCACTTTAAAGAGATTTCTTTTCAGAAACGATGTTAGTAGTTATCGCAGCGAGCAGCCGTCGACCTGGACTGCAGCATCCTGCCGCCATTACGTGGCAGAAATAAAAACCGCAATAAATATAAATCAGGGTCGGGTGGTAACCAAACTATTCATGATTTACTAATTTTATTTCAGCTCATCTGGACGCTACAGTAATCTTATATGCCTTTAAAAAAATAAAAAATAGAAAACAGTGGTAAAGATAATTGTACGACAAAGGTATTGTATGAAGAAATGCAGATTATGACGTGTTAGTAACCCTTAACAGTGAATTATATTTCAGAATAAATGGGGATATTGAAGTACTTATCTCATTTAATAATTTTCTTCATTGGCAGATTTTAGAAGGCCATTATAGTGAATCAGTTTTCATGTTAGGGGACCTTCATTTATTTTTCATTGTGGTGTGTAGATAAAGTGGACTGTGAAATTAAATTTTTAAGGATATTACACAAAAATACCCTAGGTTCGTTGCAGGTGTTTAGTTTCACATAACAGTCCAAATAGCTACTAACTAAGAAACTTCCTGGCAGATTAAAATTGTGTGCCGGAACCGGGACTCGAACCTGGGACTTTTGCCTTTCGTGGGCAAGCGCTCTACCGACTGAGCTATCCCGACACAACTCACGAAGTCACCTTACAACTGTACTTCCGGCAGTACCTCGCCTCCTACTTCCCAAACTTCGCAGAAGCTCTCCTGCGAAACATGCAAGACTAGCACTCCTGGAAGAAATGATATGGTGGAGACGTGGCTTAGCCACAGCCTAAGGGATGTTTCCAGAATGAAACTTTCACTCTGCAGCGGAGTGTGCGCTGATATGAAACTTCCTGGCAGATTGAAAAGGTCAAATGTGCCAGGCAAAAGTCCCTGGTTCGAGTCCCGGTTCCGGCACACAATTTTAATCTGCCAGGAAGTTTCATATCAGCGCACACTCCGCTGCAGAGTGAAAGTTTCATTCTGGAACTACTAACTAACTTCAATGGAAAGATATTTTACCATTAGTTGTGTGGAATGCGCCACATGTAAAAATACTAGAACAAATCGGAGACATTAAGTAAAACTCAACCCATACTGAGCTAGCCGAGAATCAAAAGGAATAAAATAAAATAAAGAATAAGCTATTTAAACAAAATAATAAATAACAAAAACTATCCATTAAAGAGTATTTTTACATTGGCTATGTCCATTGCCAAGGAATAAAGAGCACCTGCATATGTTGTTGGAGAACAGCACACCACGCTGATCCCTCGTACTAGCCATTTTGATCTGTTGTAGCAGCGAGTAGTGTAACTCAGGACGGTCGTCCCGCCGCGGACAACCACACGTTTCCGACAGGCGAGTTATACAGAGAACGAGGTAGTCAAAGCTGCAAGGCAGTCCTACTGGTGACGAAGAAATGTTCAAATGTTTGTAGAGCTTATGGGACTTAACTACGGGGTCATCAGTCCCTAAACTTACAAACTACTTTTGAACTATCTACAAATAAGGACGGCACAAATATCCATGCCCGAGTGGGGATTCAAACCCCCGACCGTAGTGGCCGTGCAGACCGTGACTGGAGCGCCTCAGTCCCCTCGGCTACCGCGGCCGGCGGTGACGAAGACGACTCGAATATTGTGTGCAACATGTGTTCGCTTAATATCCTGTAACATCTTGACAAACTGTCACCATCGGAAGATCCGAAAGTATGGAACGACAACAGGCTACAACAATTCAAAAATGTACCTGTGGAACATCGCAAGAGTTGTAACGTCTCAGTTACACTTGAGAATCCTCTATAATGGATCCTGAAACAAGAAGGGGTGAGGCGAATATATGTTGCTGTTGCGTCCTTCACTCCATAGACTGATTTGATGCATCACGTCACGCTACTCTTTCCTGTGCAAGCTCTTCATCCCTGAATAAGAACGACAAACTACACAGTTGCACTTGATTACTGTATCCCTTTCTGCGACTTTTACTCCATAAACTTCCGTCCAATGTTAAATTGACGATTCCTTGATATATCAGAAAAGGTTCCATCAATCGATCCCTTCTCTTACAAGGATGGCTAGCGGATTTTAGATTTTTGTTATATTTATGGTACGTGAAGTTCAGAACTCAAATAACAACCAGCCAAAGTCATTCGACGCAACTCTCAAAAATTGTCGAGAAAATCGAGTTTGAAGTTTACATAAGTAGCAGTAATTACAACGGTTGCATCATCTGTCGGGGTAGCGCCGGTGGTAGCGTTTTGGGTTTCCAATTTTGGGATGGGTGGTTCGAATCCTGTCATGACATATATTTTATTTTTTCCGTTGTGTTCTAATAGTTACACAATTTTAATATCTAATGGTAATTTTTTTACGAAATGTGTACGTGTTTTTGTTTACTCGTAATTTTACAGACGGTTGTTAATAATTATGGTTTCAATAAAATAACGTAAGTTACATATTTTACAGCATTGTCTCCACTATTGGTTGACGACGGGAGTCTTTGTTTGTACAGTTTGTGAAGGGCTACGACGCTGTTTTTGGAAAGTCGTCTCCATAGCTACCAATGGCTTTCCAAGGAGTAATCTACTCAACCATAGTTTTACTTCTTGACACGGTTTTCATCTCGTCTACACACACATAAACAAAAACTGACACAACACGTAGAATTAGAGAGCCCCAAGTGTTTTATATAACTGAACAACTCTACGGTTGTGAGAGCCAAATGCTACCACCTGAGCTACACCGACAAATAGCGCATTTGATTTAATAATTGGCACTTACGTGTACTTACAAAACTTAAAAGTCGATTTTCTCGAGAATTTTTCAGAGTTGTGTTGAATGGCTTTGGCTGAATGTTATTTAAGTTCTGAACTTCACGTACCATAAAAATAAAGAAATTCTAAAATCCTATACCCATGTGGTCTCTTCGTTAGTCAAGATATGACAGAATTTTTTTTTTCTTCTCAATTCTGTTCAGCACTCCTCCTTAGTTACCCCATCTATCCACCTAATCTTCAGCATTCGTATCAGGCACCACAATTCAAATGCTTCTAACATCGTTCACGTTTCACTCCCGTCCAATGCTAAACTCCAGGCGAATGCTTACAGAAAGGACTTCCAAAAATTTAAATTAATAACGAATGTCAGAAAACTTCACTTCTTAGAAGTGGATTATCTCCCATAGCCATAGTGCATAATAAATCTTCTTTACTTCGGCCATCAGGACTTATTTTGCTATCCAAACAACGAAACTCACCTACTACTTTTATTGTCTCATTGCCTAATCTAATCACCTTAGCATCTTCTGATTTTCTTACACTACATTCACTCCTCCTTGTATTGCTCTTGTTAATGCCTAACTTATGACCGCCTTTCTAGACACTGTCCATTCCATTCAATTGCTCTTCCAGGTTCCCTGGTTTCTCTGAGAGAATTACATCGACAGAATTACTTTGGCAAAGGATTTTATTTCTTCTGCCTGAACTGCAAGAGCTGTAAATGGCTAATTTAATTTCGCATTATGACTTGCCACGCGAAAGAGAAAATTCAGTAAAAATATTTGTACTTTTTGCTTTCCCATTCAAATTTAACTGGTTTATATTGCTACACAGACGCTTTAAGTACTTTAATTAGCACTTAATTTCGGGTAAATTATATCAGAGCACAATTTATTGTCATTTTCGATAACAAAGGGAACACAATAGTATTGACTCTTGTTTCGGCGCCTCGAAGCCTTAATAACAGGAATACACGCAGTGCAATAAATTCTCTATGGAAGCTGCACGAATTTTATACCTCTACGTCAGCGACCGAAAGGGATTTTATTGTGTTCGGAGCGGCGATCGTGCATTATAAAGTTCGTGAGAGACTGTTTGCCTGTCATGTTTCGAGGAAAAAGGAAAGGGAAAAATAAGTTGCTGCTGGAATGCTAGGAACAGGTTCCGTGACATTTGTTAAGAGCTGTAACTAAGGTCTGCCGTTTCCCTTCCAGACTTATTTTTTTACATATCCCCGAAGCGGTCTTATATTTAAATCTCGTTCATAAGCCGAACGCATTCATTGAAGCGTTTAGAATACGAGCGTCGGTAGAGGAAGCTCTTCATCTTTGGTTTCCGGTTTCCATCCGATAGATGCCCCGTAGCGGTCATTGGGTTCGAGAGTGAAGACAGGAAACATGTATTTAAAGGAAGCAACCAGCAAGATGCCGAAGTATGCAGTGATATATTTTAATGAGACTGGAAAACGTACTTTCCTTTTGGAACGACAGCGAACTGATACAATATTTTAATATGAGGAAACCAGTTAAGTTCGCAGAAATTGTACAGTTTACTTTTTCGATCTTACATCAGATCAAAATGAGACAAATTTGTCTGTAAAATAAAAAAAACAATGTGTCTTGGAGGGAATCAGTTATTACAGAATACCAGCTAAAACAGTTTACAAAAATGAACTAAAAGGTTAAATAAAACAGCATACGTCAAGTTGATGCTGGAGCGTTGAGCGTGAAGGGCCTATTAAAACGAAACTAAAAGTCTTCCATAATGCACTTAAAGGGCCTTTATTAAACTCCCTTGGAGAACCTGAAATAATTTTTCATCATATAAAACATCCTTTGACACTTTTAAATGAGCAATTGGATTTGAGGGAGATATATGTTTTCGATCTTTTTAACGACTTGCTGAAGTGCTTTTTTGCTTCCTTTTCTTTTACTCTGTGTTTTTAATTACATTATGATTAACTTATCTTTGGAAAAATTCTAGTGTCCGATACCACCCGCCAGCTTTGAACAATGACGTCGTGCCCGATCCACAGAGAGTATATATATATATGATGTATTTGGCGAATGTTACACTGAATCTCAAGGAATCGAAAGTGGGATGTAAAACAATTTATTGCAATCAAATATACGCATGTTTCAATAATTTAAACGGAAATCAAACTGAATTAAGAGATGGAAAAGAGAGAAATATAAAAATGAAACATTTTTCAATTAAAAGTACGTAATAATCGAAGTACATATTTAGATAACGACACCTTTAAAAATCAGAGTATTATAAAATACTGAAATTGGAAAATGTTCAACAATATTCATCGAATCTAACGTAACTACCCCAGGAATGTGGGTTTTGTGTGAGGATAAGATGTCGAAAATATTACAATTCATTAAAGGTAGTACGAAAAGACGAAAATATTACACTTATATAAATACAAGGTCTGTTGTAATTACCGATAAGAACTATTTCCTAAGAAAAGAACAGTTGGTATAGGTAATTAGATCTGAGTTATATAGATCACTTCTAGTAACCGATACCAAACATTCCCTTAGAAAATAAGAAGCGCTGGCGTTGGTAACTAAAATTGAGTTATATATGTCAATTACAGGTACCGATACCAAACGTTCCTGTAGAAAATACGAAGAGCTGGTATCGGTAGCTAGAATTGAGCTATATAGGTCAATTCTAGTTACCGATACCAGCTCCTTGTATTTTCCGTACTGGAATACAACCCGTCTGCTTTGACGAATGGCGTCATATCAAAGATTATATATGAGCAATGCGTATCTGTGTAAAAACAAAGAATTGCGTGTGGATAATGATCATAGATACATTTTACACTATACATGTTAATATTTAAGTTTTACATTTCTATCAGAGAATAATTACTATGATTATGAATCGCTTAATGAAATAATGGGGAAGATGAGGGAGAATAGGGTTTATTGGGCGGAGGCATTGAAAATAAAGAGAATACTAAGAATATAATAGCAATACATTAAGATCTATAATACGAGTGAAAACTTAAAGATTGTCATATGACAGTACTGCATCAATGAATGTAATTACTATACCACTACTGAGCTAAATAATCAGTTATTAAAAGTTTCAGAAACCTGTATCACCCCCTTCGCTCAAATGTAGTATAGGATATACATTTGTTGTTGTTGTGGTCTTCAGTCCGGAGACTGGTTTGATGCATCTCTCCACAACACCCTATCCTGAGCAAGCCTTTTCAACTACACATAAGAACGACAACCTACATCCGTCTGAATCTGCATACTGTATCGAACTCTTGGTCTTCCTCTGCGGTTTTCACCCCACACACTTCCCTTCAACGCTAAATTCACAATTCCTTGATGTCTAAGAATGAGTCCTCCCAATCGATCCCTTCTATTAGTCAAGGTATGCCAGAAATTCCTTTTCTCCCCCATTCTGTTCAGTACCTCCTCATTAGTTACGCGATCCACCCACTTAATCTTCAGCATTCTTCTGTAGCTCCACTTTTCAAAAGCCTCTATCCTCTTCCTGTACGCATTGTTTATCACCCATGTTTCACTCCCATACAAGGCAACAATAAAAACAAATGACTTCAGAAATGACTTCCTTAGGCTTAAATCAATATTCGATGTAAACAAATTCCTCTTTTTCGAGAACGCTTTTCTACCCATTGTCATTCTGCTTTTTATATCCTCTGTACCTGCGACCATTTGTTTTTTTTACTGCCCAAGTAACAAAACTCGTCTATCTCCTTTATTGTTTCGTTACCTAATTTAATTTCTTCAGCATCAACTGATTTTCTTAGACTGCACTCCACTACCTTAGTTTTGCTCTTGTTAATGTTCATCTTATATGCACCTTTCAGCGTATTGTCCATTAAGTTCAATTGCTCTTCCAGGTCCTTTGCTGTCTCTGATAGAATTACTATGTCGTCGACAAAACGCAATGTTTTTAATTAATCTCCCTGAACTTTAATACCTTCTCCAAATTTCTCCTTGAATTACTTTATAGCTTGCTCAATGTACAAATTGAATAACACTGGAGAAAGACTACAACCCCCCTTCCCAACCACTGCATCCCTTTCATCCCCTTCGACTCTGACAACCGCTGTCTGGTTTTTGTACAACTTCTACATAACCTTACGATCTCTTTATTTTACTCCTGCATCCTTCAGAACTTGAAAAAGTTTATTCCAATCAACATTGTCAAAAGCCTTTTCCAAATCTACAAAAGCCAGAATGTAGGTTTGCCTTTTCTTAATCTATTTTCTAGGATAAGCTGTAAAGTGAGTATTGCCTCCCGTGTTCCTACGTACCTTC
This sequence comes from Locusta migratoria, assembly GCA_026315105.1. Taxonomy (NCBI): domain Eukaryota; kingdom Metazoa; phylum Arthropoda; class Insecta; order Orthoptera; family Acrididae; genus Locusta; species Locusta migratoria. The sequence goes on from CM048750.1 coordinate 159,653,922, forward strand.
TGAGCCCAAACTGATTTTCCCCGAGGTCGACTTCTACCAGCTTCTCCATTCTTCTGTAAATAATTCCTGTTAATATTTTGCAGTCATGACTTATTAAACTGATGGTTTTGTAGTTTTCACACCTGTCTGCGCCTGCTTTCTTTGGAATGGGGATTACAACATTTTTCTTAAATTCTGAGGGTACCTCGCCTGTCTGATACATCTTGCACACCAGTTATAACAGTTTTGTCACGGCTGGTTCTTCCAGAGACTTCAGTAGCTCTAAGGGAATGTCATCTACTCCAGGGGCTTTGTTTCGAATTAGGTCTTTCAGTGCTGTGTCAAATTCATCTCTCAGTAGAGTATCTGCTATTTCATCCTCATCTACTTCTTCTCCCCTTCCTACAATATTGCCTTTATGTTCATTTCCTTCGTAGAGTCTCTCTATATACTCTTTCCACCTTTCAGCTTTCCCTTCTTTGCTGAGAACTGGTTTTCCATCTGTATTCTTGATATGAACAGAGCTGTTTTCCTTATCTCCAAATATCTGTTTTATTTTCCTATAGGCTGTATCTGTTTTTCTCCTATTTATACATTCATCTACATCCTTGAATTTGCCATGTAGCCACTCCTGCTTAGCCATGCACTTCCTGTGAATCTCATTTCTTAGTCGTCTGTACTCCATTTAGCCTGTTTCTTTTACTGCATTTTTATTTTTTCTCCTTTCATCGATTAAATTTAGTGTGTCTTGTGATATCCAAGGATTTTTGTAGGTCTTGACTTCCTACCTATTTTGTCCTCTGCTGCCTTCACTATTTCATCTTTAAATGCTACCCATTCCTCCTCTACTGATTTATTTTCCCCCATTTCTGTCAATTGTTGCCTAAAGCTCCCTCTGAAATTCTCAATAACTTCACTTTCCTTCAGTTTATCCGGGTTCCATCTCCTTATTTTCCTACCTTTCTGCAGTATTTTTTTTTCAGTTTCAGCCTACAATTCTTGACCAATAATTTATTGTCAGAGTTTATATCTGCTCCTGGGTATGTCTTACAGTTTAAAATCTGGTTCCGAAATCTATGTCTTACCATTATAAAATCTATCTGGTATCTCGCGGTGTCTCCCGGTCTCTTCCACGTATGCAACCTTCTTTCTTGATTCTTAAACCATGTGTTTGTTATAACTAAAATTATATCAGGTAGCTTCCTCTTTCATTCCTTTTGCCCAGACCATATTCACGTACTTTCTTCCCTCCCCTTCCCTTCCTTGTCGTACTACCGAATTCCAGTCTCCCATAACAATTAAGTTTTCCTCCCCCTTAATTGTCTGTATAATTTCCTTTAGCTCCTCATATATTTCTTCGATCTCCTCATCATCGGCAGAGCTAGTTGGCATATAAACATGTACTACTGTGGTTGGTGTTGGCTTCGTATCTATCTTGACTACGATAATGCGATAACTGTGTTGCTCATAGTAGTTTACCCGCATTCCTATTTTCTTATTCATTATCAGACCTACTCCTGTAATATCCCCAACTGATTTTGTTTTTATAATCCGGTACTCACCTGACCAGAAATCTCGTTCCTCTTTCCACTGAACTTCACTAATTCCCACTATATCTAACGTCAACCTATCCATTTCTCTTTTTAAATTTTCTAGCTTCCCTACACGATTAAGGGATCTAACATGCCACGCTCCGATCCGTAGGCAGCCAGTGTTGTCTTTCCTGATGATTACATCCTCCTGATTAGTCCCCGCCCAGAGATCCGAATGGGGGACTATTTTACATCCGGAATATTTTACCCGAGAGGTCGCCATCGTCATATGTACATACAGTTGAGCTGCATGTCCTCGGGAAAAGTAACGGCTGTAGTTTCCCCTTGCTTTCAGCCGTTCGCAGTAGCTGTGTGGCAAAGCCACATTAGCTGATGTCACAAGGCCAGCTCAGTCAATCATCCCGACTGTTGTCCCTGTAACTACTGAAAAATCTTCTGCCTCTCTTCAGGAACCACACGTTTGTCTGGCCTCTCCACAGATACCCCTCCGCTGTGGTTGCACCTACGGTACGGCTATCTGTATCGTTGAGGCACGCAAGCCACTCCACCTCGGCAATGTCTGTGGTTCATGGGAGTGGAGGATACACGTCGAATAATCAGAAATTTCGATTTTGAACCCCGCTCAACAGGATACACATTTAAAAATCGAATAATCAGAAGTTACAATTTGAACTTGTATCCTGTTGTACACTATACCACATATATATATGAATACAATATGCTAAGCTAATTTCTTCATTTCCTAACCTCCAATAACAGAAAAATAATTATTCTTCTGAGTCAATACGAACACGTTTTATCTTTGAATTTTTAGTAGTGCTATATCTGGGGCTTAGTTTATGTATGACATCATTAGTTAAAGATGAGGGATTGTATCCCATTCTACACCATACCCGTATTTTTATAGGAATGCTTGGTATCGGTAACTAGAATTTAAAATAGCAGATTATGTTACACAGCAAATTTTACACTTTGACAAATTTGTTTTTATCGATAACCAGTAAAGTATATCAAATATTTTTACTGCTACGTACGGCGTCGGCGAGTTTTAGGCATCTTAGCTGTCTATGTGCTGGCACCAGTCTTTGCTGCAATAGTTTTCTGTCTCCATGGTGACCGACGGCGTCCCATGGCCATTACATCTCTGGCGTATCGTCTGCTTCGCCAATGACGGGACGTTTGGACTGTCTCCACGCCGCCGTATCCACGGCAATCTTTGGCATCGCTACATTTTATCTTTGATCTAGATTCTATCTTCGATTCAGGCTTTATCGTTAACAGCTGCCACCAGAAGGCAGGTACTTCTTACACAACTAATTTCTTTTTACTCTGAAATACTTGTACTTTTTCTTTACATGTGAAATTGATGACAATAACAACTAAGACTTATAGATAACAAAATGCCATTTTATGTCCACAATGGGTTATTTATATTTTTATATTATTTTTTACATACGTAATTACAATTAGACATGCCTCATTGGTTCCCGACGTGCTTACGCTGCAGGCGATGGGTGGGGCTTATCCTTTATTACTGGTAACGACCTCTCGCTGTTTAGCAGTGGCCACACACTCATCGTCTCAGCACCAACTTGAAGTGTACTGTTTCATTTAATCTTGTTGTTCATTTGTGTAAAATGTTGTAATTAGTGCTCGCTTGTACCTGTTTCCCTCCAATTTATATTATCTTTTATTTTACAGACAAATTGGTCTGAGGATTATATGATGTAATTTCAACGAAATTGACTGATTCTGTCATATTAAAAATATTTTTTGGTTTCCTACACATTTTTCTCCTAATCAGAACAGAGACAGTTTAACGAATGAAATTATTTGGGAAACATTTTTAGTAGCTTGTTGTGATGCAATGACGTCATAAATGAGGATATTTCCAGAATGGAAAACTTGATATTTTGTGTGTGTGTGTGTTTGTGTGTGTTTTCAATCTAAATTTCATTTTTCTCTATTAACAAAGTTTAAAGAGAAAGACCATTTGCAGTATTTTGTCTTGTTACATAATTTTACATTATGTGGATCAGAGTACACATTGTGTAAGTAACTATAAATGAGCTCAGTACTAAAGTGGAGAGAGAATTCCACGAAACCAAGCTGTGACGCTATGCGTCGCAGCCGCTATGTCAGATCTGAGCAAGGTATCAAATACTTTTAATGAAAATGAAAATAATTTCATTATTAAATTATATAGATGATACTGATTCATACTCACGATTGCGAATATATTTCATTGTATTTAATGATATTACTGTTTACTGATATTATGTGGCGCTTTCTGAAATTTGTTTACAGAACGATGAAAGAACCGCTCCACAGTCGCAAGAATGACCAGTACTTACACCCACGAATGCCCCTCGGAAATATGACGAAACCGCTAAACAGCGGAACAGATCTCTGTGGAAAGATGCGTTTCAGTATATTTTCATTTAGTGCGTTGATTTATTGTACTATTTGCTGGTAATTAACGTAAGCAGTAAAGCTCATGAAAGCTGGTTTGTCCACTTATTTATTTCAGACTTTGTACAATTAACAGTCCTTTTTTGTATTTAAATAATGTTATATTAGTAGGGAAGTGATTCAGATGGTCAGTTTTTACTTAAAGAAATACCTCATGCTATGATGTATACGAAGCGAAGGGTGCGCGGAGGAAGAGGAACTCCATGTATAGTCTTGGCGCAAGATCCGGCCGCGGTGGCCGAGGGGACTGAGGCGCTTTAGTCACGGTCTGCACGGCCACTACGGTCGGGGGTTCGAATCCCCCCTCGGGCATGGATATTTGTGCCGTCCTAGTTCGTAAGTAGTTCATAAGTAGTTTGTAAGTTTAGGGACTGATGACCCCGTAGTTAAGTCCCATAAGCTTTACAAACATTTGGCGGAAGAAGGATAATAGGAGTAATTGGCAGCCTGTTAAGATTTACACAACGAATGGTCGATTTTCGAGACTCTTAATTTGCCGAGAACAGGTGTACGCCAGTGTAGTTGATATATGATTACGTTTTTACACAAGAACTTACGAGTGTACAAATGGTGTTCGAGAAACTTAAAATATTTTGAACTGTTGACAATTTCACATTGACTGCTCGTGAAATCTATTGAGTTTCTGCGTTTCATAGAGTTATGGATACTTATTTGGGAAAAAGTGCTGCTACCAATTTCTTATCGCAAACAATGAGACAATTGCGTGCTTATGGAATATCGCCACAATTGTGCGATTGAATTCACGATTTCCTCTCAGAAAGGACACAGTTCGTAGTAATTGACGGTAAGTCATCGAGTAAAACAGAAGTGATATTTGGAGTTCCCCAGGGAAGTGCTATAGGTCCCTACTCTTCCTTGAGTTCATAAACCATTTAGGACACAACCTGAATAGCTCTCTTAGACTGTTCGCGGAAGATGCTGTCGTTTATCGGTTAGTGAAGTCAGCATATGATCAAAAGCAACTGCAAAGCGGATTAGACAAAATTCCTACATGGTGCGAAATTTGGCAATTGACACTAAATAAAGAAATGTGTGAAGTAATACACATGACCACTAAAAGAAATCCGCTGAACTTCTATTACGCGATGAATCAGTCAAACCTTAAAGTCGTAAATTCTACCAAATACCTAGGAGTTACAATTACGGACAATTTAGACTGGAGAGAACACATAGATAATATTGTGGGTTACGTTTCATTAGCAGAACGCTTCGATGATGCAACAGCTCCACCAAAGAGACTGCCTACATCACATTTGTGCGTCCTCTCCTGGAGTAGTGTTGCCCTGTGTGGGACCCTCACCAGGTGGGACTGACGGAAGACATTCAGAAGGTTCAGAGAAGGGCAGCTCGTTTTGTTTTGTCACTTTACAGGGGGAAGACCGTCACGGAAATTTTGCACGATTTGCGATGGAAATCATTAAAAGAAAGATGTTATTCGTTGCGGCGAAATATATTTACGAAATTTCAATCACCGACTTTTACTTCTGAATGTGAAAATATTTTGCCAGCACCCACCTCCGCGCGCTATTAGAGAATGGAATGGTAGAGAAAGGTTATGAAAGTGGTTAATGAACCCTTTCCCAGGCACTTAAATGTGCTTTGCAGAGTATCTATGTAGATGTAGATGTAAACCAATTTATTCTATATATGATTAATAATTCATCTCACCACTTACAATAAGGAACCAATTTGATTTATTTTTAACCTTATTCGAATAAATCTCTGACTTTGCGTACATTATTTTCAAACGCTTGAAGAAACCCTTTCTTATTAATGAACCAGTTATTTTTATGTAATATTTCATATTTTTTCGTAAACTACAGCCTATGCATAGAGTACTTTTACTACAGAATTACAGGTAAAAGATAATATTTGCTAGTAAGGTAGTTGTTGGGGCACAAAAACAGACATGTACGGTGCGACCCTAAGAAAATATTGAGCCAAACTTCGAAATCAGAACAGTACATAGCCCAATACGCAGGTTCTTACAGCTTGTAGTCACACTTGCTTTAATAGTAGCTGTGATAAATGCGGTGCAAGGTAAAGCGTAAAGATGCAATTTTTACAGATCTGCATTTTATATTAAATAGTGCAAGTTTTGTCTGTTCTCTACTTTTTTTGTCCATTCAGTTTCTGTGTGTGTCAAGAAAACAGTTAAACGATAGTTACTCCAATGCTATTTCTTCATTCTACAAAATAACACCTACCCAAGTCTTTATTTGCATGCGATCACAACACGACTAATAACATTATGAAGGTCAAACATAATAGCTATGATCTTCTCCTTACAACAGTAATAGTAAATCCTCTCTCGCTATGATTGAAAGTATGTTTTACAATACCAAAATTAATACTGCATCCTACAAACCCTACAGGACCACCCAAAAATCAAAGACAACAACACCCTTCAAAACTTTACTTTTTGCTCGTAGATGCAGAAAAATTATTCCTCATCTCCCAAACTCCCTACTGTTTTTTTTTTATTTTCTTTTTAAGCAACAACCAGTTGTACAGTTGAAACGATTTTGACAGGTTTCGGACATTTAGTGTCTTTCTCAGCTACTCGGTAGTGGCTGAGCGCTCTAAGGCGCCTTGCTGTAGAGGGCGCGTCTGTTACCCCTCGGAGGTTCTAGTCCTCACTCGGACACGGGTGTGTGTTGTCCTAGGTGTAAATTAAAGTAGTCTAGGGACTGATGACCACTGCAGTTTGGTCCCATAGCTTTACATTTTTGTCCTTCTTCAGATGTCTACTGAAGACCCCTGGATCTCCTTTCAAACATGGTAGAACGACAAGTGTCCTTCGACCATGTTTCGATTAAGCATACAGGATCACTAACAATCTTTGGCACCAACTGCCAGAAACTGGTCAGAATAAAACCATTTATCTGTGCAACTGTTTGATGCTTCTAAAACAATGAAACTTTTACTCCTTTTGTACACGGTAGCAGAATAATGATGTCTTCTCTCATATGAATACAACTGTGTGTAGACTGGTACTAAGCTTTGAATAACAATTGATCGATAATGTCTGTGTTATAGTAAGCATAATTATTCTGCTTAATCAGCCTGGCATTGACTGATAGCGTTATGTATGGCCCTGTTAATGTGCTCAGCCGGCCTGAATGTCTGAGTGAATGATGATTTCAGCTGACATAATGACATATACAGATTTGACGTGACGTGACGTGTAGTTATGTGATTTGACAATCTTCAAATGTGTTAATTTTTAAATATCATAGTTTGACTACGCCTGTAAACACGAAATGAGTATATGTTCTGGTGCGATTTTGGCAATAATTGTTGTCCATCAAGAGACGTGCAGAGATTAAGAGTTTATTAATAAACCAGTTGCTACGCTGTGACAAAGTGGTTTAATTAGTTTCAGTATCGACAGTATATTTCTAGCAGCTTTGAGGCAGAGAAATTGGTTATGATTTTTATGTCGGAATGTAAGAAGAAAATCAATGCAGAAACTAAATACGTGTAAAAATTATCAATGGACACAACAACCTTCCTTCCTATTCCGAATGTCAATCATAAATATAAATTTAAATCTCACTCACCTTTATCTGCAGGGAAGATTCGTGGTGCATTACATACGTAAAATCTTTCTATACTGCTTATTCGATGATAAGCCAAAATCTTGAAATATGTGTCACATACAGGAAGAAAATTTTATCTGATTCATGTTCCAGTTTGTATGCACGAATGAAATGTGATGCGTAATTAAAAATGGGTTATAATTTCAAAGAATGGTGATAAAATTTTATACCGTGTAGAAACAGATCAGATGCAAACCAAGATACGGAAACAGTCGATCAAAGAAGACGTAACAGAAAATTTTACTGCAGACCCCGTAATGGTCGAACAGTGGAATGAAAATGAAAAAATGGTTTCCTCTGAACTATTAAATCTCACTATCTCTCTATTCATTGGGCATCTGAAATAAGTATGTAAATTGTTGGAGACGAAAAGAATAGGGTACAGCTGAGCAATAACAATAATTTCAACTTACATAAATTTTTTTAAGAAGCATTGATTTTGACTGCTACAGGTGTACTTATCCTATGGATGTAAGGTGGTTGTACACGATTGTCAAAAATTTATGTTATGCTGTTACCCTCCGGATTCCACAAAGGTGCACTTCAGCGGGGCTATTCGGATAGTGGTCGAGGCAATTACGGGCAGATACACAACTACATTACAGACCATGAAAATTGCTACACCAAGAGGAAATGCAGATGATAAACGGGTATTCATTGGGCAAATATATTATACTAGAACTGACATTGTTAACATTTTCCCGCAATTTGGGTGCATAGATCCTGAGAAATCAGTACCCAGAACAAACTACCTCTGGCCGTAATGATAGCCTTGATACGCCTGGGCATTGAGTCAAACAGAGCTTGGATAGCGTGTTCACGTACAGATGCCCATGCAGCATCAACACGATACCACAGTTCATCAAGAGTAGTGACTGGTGTATTGTGACGAGCCAGTTGCTCGGCCACCATTGACCAGACGTTTTCAATTGGTGAGAGATCTGGAGAATGTGCTGGCCAGAGCAGCAATAGAAAGTTTTCCTTATCCAGGAAGGCCCGTACAGGACCTGCAACATGCGGTCGTGCATTGTATGGTGAAATGTAGGCTTTCGCAGGGATCGAATGAAGGGTAAAGCCACGAATCGTAATACATCTTAAATGTAACGGCCACTGTCCAAAGTGCCGTCGATACGAACAAGAGGTGACCGAGACGTGTAACCAATGGCACCCCATACCATCACGCCGGATGAGCCGCGGTGGAGTAGCCGAGCAGTCTAAGGCACCTCACTGCGGAGCGCGCGGTTGCTCGCCGTCAAAGATTCGAGTCCTCCCTAGGGCATAGGTGTGTGTGTTTGTCCTTAGGTTAAACTTAGTTTAAGTAGTTTGTAAGCTACAGACAGATGACTACGTAGTTTGGTCCGTTAGAAAAAAAATCGCCGGATGATACGCCAATATGGCGATGACGAATACACGCTTGCAGTTTGCGTTCACCGTGACGTCGCCAAACACGAATGCGACCATCATGATGCTCTAAACAGAACCTGGATTCATCAGAAAGAAATGACGTTTCGCCATTCGTGCACCCCGGTGCGTCGTCCCGTACACCATCGCAGGCGCTCCTGTCCGTGATGCAGCGTCAAGGGTAACCGCAGCCATGGTCTCCGAGCTGATAGTCCATGCTGCTGCAAACGTCATCGAACTGTTCTTGCAGATGGTTGTTGTCTTGCAAACGTCCCTGTTGACTCGGGGATCGAGACGTGGCTCTACGATCCGTTACAGCCATGAGGATAAGATGCCTGTTATCTGGACTGCTAGTGATAGGAGGACGTTGGGATCCAGCACGCGTTCCGTATTGCCCTCCTGAAGCCACCGATTCCATAATCTGCTAAAAGTCAGTGGATCGCGATCAACGCGAGCAGCAATGTCGCAATACGATAAACCGCCACTGCGATAGGCTACAATCCGACCTTTATCACATTCGGAAACGTGATGGTACGCATTTCTCCTCCTCACACGAGGCATCACAACAACGTTTCACCAGGCAACGCCGGTCAACTGCTATTTGTGTATGAGAGATTGGATAGAACTTTCCTCATGTCAGCATGTTGTAGGTGTCCCCACCGGCGCCAACGTTGTGTGAATGCTCTGAAAAGCTAATAATTTGCATATCACAGCATCTTCTTCTGTCGGTTAAATTTCGCGTCTGTAGCACGTCATCTTCGTGGTGTAGCAATGTTAATGGCCAGGAGTGTAAATTAGATGGATGTTTGGTTGAAAATACGCTTATTTCTACTTAATAGTCATAATCTCTAATAATATAATAATTACAATATTATTGACAGTAATAATTTCACATTAATGGAATGTAACCTTTATGAAATGTTTCTCTTCTTGTAATTCACCTCCAGCGCCCACAGACAAACTACTTACTACCTGTCACCCCGAAGCAGTATTCACGGGACCAGGTGGTACACGTTTGTCGTATCCATTGACGTTTACCTTCATCTGCAATACGCGACCATTTCACCCGACAGAATTGACATTTCCATTCCACCGCCTCTTATTGTTTCTGTTAAAACGTTTCACAGTCTCTCTGTTTAGTGCGGCTACTCTTGCTTTCGAGAGACCCTCTGATTTTCTCAAGGAAAGATGGTTTCTTTTTTAGAATGAAACACACCAGTCATTTTCAAATATGTCTTTGTAGGAGTGTTTCACGTTGTTATAACTAGATTCAAGGCTGCCCACACACATCTTTCTGTGTCAGTCCAAATCCTCTTTTTCCCAAATGTTCTATTCTGTTGGCAAGAGAGGTTTCCAAATCTTGAAAAAATACATGTGGATGTTCATGCTTATTTATTTTTGGTAAAAGATTACTGTTACCCCTCTCTTCAAATTTTTTTTATAACGTCGGTACAAACTCGTATATGGAACTCCATAAGTTTTACTGCCTTCTAATAGTGACATGCCTTTCATCGCTGCTTCAACTGCCCCCTTCATCGACCCCTCATCCCATTCAACTCAGCTTCATTTTGGTTTGTATGTCCTCAACATCTAGAAGGAATAATTTATTAGAATAGCATTACAAAACAGAAAAAAATGTTTTGTACATGCACTTACCTCATGTTCATTCAGTTTCTCACCACTATTCATGAAGTGTCGTTCTTAGTTATTCAAATAGTTCAGAAATACACTTAAACGCTATTGCTAAGTAGTTCCTTAGTGCACTGACAAATTGCAGCTTATGTCATCTGTGGTGTAGGAAGGACCGAGTATCATGTCTCAACTAATTTCATGTCTTGCATTACTTAAAAACGGCAGGAAATCCCTAGCGAACACCAAATCAGTATTACAAATGGGGCAATGACCAGATGTGAGCCACTTACCTTCTACATTTTAAATAAATCTTGCGTAACCTTCTGAAGTCAGGAAATTAAATAGACGTGTACACTGAATAGACAAAACCTGCAACAACAGTAAACATTCACCTAATGGCTTGTCCTTTTTTCCTTTTCTAATTTTTGATTTTATCTATTTCTTTTGTGGCGCTTGTGCAAAAGCTTACAATTATTCATAAAGCCCCTCTATTCTATTAGCCCCGCTCTACCCTAACCAGTGCGTTGGAACTTTCATTTTATAAAAAGAAAACTTTTCTCTACAGAATCTCAAACAGCCCTTCTTAACAATAACTATGATAAATCTTCACATTTTGCATTCTAAGTTGAAATCACATTTCCTTCCCCCTCCTTCTCAAAAAATAAATAAATAAAATTAAAAAGACCAAGCCTTACATGCTACGCTATCCGACTATCACAAGAGAGATCACTACACGCTCCACTCTTCCAGACAGAACTCTGTCGCATCACTACCTTCTCGCATCTTCCAAAGTTATTTTTATACTTTTTCCATAGATACATGATTACTACTTGTTGTACCAACAATGTGGTGAGCAACATAAGCGTTGAAACTTGGAACTTCTTATCAGATTAAAATTGTGTGCCGTAACCGGGATTAGAACCTGGGACCTTTGCCTTTCGCAGGCAAGCGCTCTGCCGCCTGAGCTATCCCGACACGCTTCACTGTCCGTCTTCACAATTTCACTTCTGCCAGTACCTCGCCTACTGGAAACATAAGCGTTAATAACCGTTCATTACTCCTCCCTGTCCCCTGACAAAAATTTTGAAGGAGGGGAACGATGCCAAAATTTTACAAAGAACCATGAATGTTAGATGAAAGAGAAACAACTTACGTCCGTAATATGAGTAATGCCGTCTTTGGTACATGAAAATTAAACATTTGAAGTACACAAATAGAGTGACGGTCTGCAAGGGAAAAAAAAAGAAGAAGTTCATGTGCAGAGAAACACAAATCCGTAAAAGTACATAACTGTTCGAATCATGCATATCATTTTAGTATAAATAAAATTAGAACATAGTAAATAATGAGGCGTCTTGCACATTCCTTTGGTCCACATGTATGACTCGTGGTAGTCGCATCGCTAGGAGTACTGGGTATTTACTATCATCATCAGATCTACATGGGAAGGCTTTGACATCATCTACCCGAAATAGCAGATTACGTGAAAATGTACATGCGGAATTTTGAAAAACAGGAAGCAGAAGCGAGTGGAGACAATAGGCGGAAGGCCACGCAGGTTGGACGGGTTTTGTTTTCGGGTGGCGGGCCTGATAAGAGCTAGACAGATGGAGACGGAAACGAGCCTGCTTTATTTTTGTGGTCCCTTATTGTTGTTTCAAGCAGGCCTTATCTTTGGTGGTCTCGCGTTATCCGGAACGAATTCTGGAACTACTGTGCGGCTACGCTTTTGAGAACGTTTTACTTTCCTATGAAATGCAGTTCTGTTTTTCATGGTGGACGGCATGCTATAAGAGGCTCACCCAGGCCTTGAGATCTACAAGTTTTTAAGAACTGATATAATTTGTACCTGTATTGAACCCTTTTGGAAGCAAACGCTGTATACCCTAATGACATCGTAAGGCCCTCAGATTAATCCTACGGGTAAGGGGGAAGGAAGTGCATGGGGCAATCCTCCCGATATGTATGTCGTAATTGCGCTCTTCGTGCGACTGCAGACTTGACGGCTTTACAGTCTCAAAGAGAAGGAATTACGTTCCCGTGACAACCATGTATTATACGCGGAAACGAGAACTATGGCTTTTCATTGTCGTATTTTTTTTTTCAGTGGACATGGCTTTTCTAAACCTTTATTTAACCGCATTTCTAGGGGCCACACAAATCTCTAATCGTCGCAGGAAAATTTCGATACACTATAAGGTCCTTTTTAAATCAGATGTTCAAATGTTTGTAAATCTATCGGACCAAACTGCGTGGTCATCAGTCAGTAGCTTAAAAACTACTTAAACCTAGGTAAACTAACCTAAGGACAACACACACACCCATGCCCCAGGGAGTACTCGAACTTCCACGGCGAGCAACCGCGAGCTCCGCAGCGAGACGCTTTAGACCACTCGGCTACTCCACCGCGGCAAGGAACTTTTTAAAAGACATCATCAAATTTTACTGTTAAAATTGATTACTGACATACAAAGACCTTCCTTCCGGCAGTTCTCTTTCCGGAAAAGAGTTGACAGCAGTGTGGCTAGCAATAAATTTCGTCCTCAAGTTTTCCTGTCTTCATTTATGTATACGAGCTTACAACCAACACACCATGTACAATGTTTCCTATCCACTGCAGTTATGTTTGTCCCTAGTTCTTATACATTGACGTATTCTTCTGAAATTCTTCATTTGTGTGGCCATATTTTCATATAATCCCTATATATTAGTGGTGAACTCACATATACTTTTTCTCATATTGATCTATACATCCCTCTCCATTTATTTTTAGGACTTGTTTTTTGACATTGTTTCTTTCTGCGGTCTTCAGTCCAAAGAGTGGTCTGATGCAGCATTCCATCGTACCCAATCCTGTGCAAGCCTCTTCATCACTGAATAAGAACAGCAACCAACATCGTTTTGAATCTGCTTACTGTATTCGTCTCTCGGTGTCGCTCTGCAATCTTTACGCCACACACTTCCTGCCAATGCTAAACTGACGATTCCTTTCCTAGTCAAGATATGTCAGAAATTTATCTCCCAAACTGTGTTCAGCACCTCTTCATTAATTATACGATCTACCCATCTAATCTTTAGCATTTGTCTGTAGCACAAAAATTTAAAACGCTTCTATTATATTTTTGTTTGAAGTCCTTATCGTCCACGTTTCACCCTCGTACAATGCTACACTCCAGACAAAAATCTTTCAGAAAGGACTTCCTAAAATTTAAATTAATTACGGATGCTCAACGATGTTCGCTTCCATAGAAATGTTTTTCTTTTCATAGCTATCTTCCTTACTTCGGCCGTCAGTAGTTATTTTGCTACACAAACTAAAAATTCCACTACTACTTTTATTGACCCATTACCTAATCTTATTCCTTCAGATTCCTCTGAAAATTCTTACACGGTATTCCATTGCCCTTGTTTTTCTCGCCGGCCGCGTTGGCCGAGGAGACTGAGGCGCTCCAGTCACGGTCCGCACGGCCACTACAGTCGGGGGTTCGAATCCCCCCTCGGGCATGGATATTTGTGCCGTCCTTAGTATTAGTTAGTTCTTAAGTAGTTTGTAAGTTTAGGGACTGATGACCCCGTAGTTAAGTCCCATAAGCTATACAAACATTTGAACATTTTTTTTTTCTCTTGTTAACTTTTATAGAATATGCACCTTTAAAACCACTGTCTAATCCGTGCTATTGCTCTTCCAGGTCCTCTGCTGTTTTTGAGATAATTACAGTGTCATTGGCAAACCGCAAAGTTTTTATTTCTTCAACCTGAACTGTAATTTCTTCTCCATATTTCTGATGTTCAGATGTTTGTTAAGCTTATGGAACTTAACTACGGGGTTATCAGTCCCTAAACTTACAAACTACTTATCAACTAGCTTATCCTAAGGACGGCACAAATATCCATGCCCGAGAGGGGAATTCGAACCCCCGACCGTAGTGGCCGTGCAGACCGTGACTGAAGCGCCTCAGTCCCTTCGGCCACCGCGGCCGGATCCATATTTCTCCTTGCATTCCTTTACAGCTTGCTCAATGAATACAGATACCCATGCTCGAGGGAGGACCTGAATCCCCGACGGCGAGCAACCGCGCACTCCGCAGCAAGGCGCCTTAGAGCGCTCGGCCATTCCACTTCCTCTTCGCCTTAATTATACATGTATGGTGTCTTTCTAGTCCGAAAGGACACACGCCGTATACAACCTCTGGTAATAAACATGAGTGAATAGTCCTGTAACATAAACGTAGATGAACTATGACCTACAGTTACCTTCCGCAACAGTTTCCTTCCATACCTATGCACCGATGAGCTCTGCGTCACATGTCCTGGAAACTTTGCACGAAGTGTTCGTAAGCCTTGTCACGTTTCGTTGGATGTCAGAAATATCGTCAAATCTCTCTCCTTTCAAACCGAGTTTGAGAAGGGAATAGAAAGAAGTCTGAGGTCCGAAGAGTGTGGAGGATGTCCAATGAGAACGCTCGCCCACACACAGGTAATATCGTAAAACAGATCCTGGCAAAAAAAGAAAAGGGGTGTTGCAACTTGAAGATCCACCGTATCCGCCACCGATCCTTTCATCAGCACGGATGAACACTAGGCCGGAATGCTTGCGGGAATCGGTGACGTTCCGCGTGTAATAAGTGATAAGCGATAGGGTCACTAACAAGGGAATATCATCAACTCGACCTCATATTTTCTTGAGAAAAAAAAAATACGTGAGCTATATATCAACTGTAGAAATCGATATCATGTGAAAATTTGGGCCATTATTCAGATACTACGCAGTTATGGCCTCCTCAAAGTACAGCTTTTAAACATTTGCGCGCTCGGGTTGTTCCTCACTAGGCCCGATTCACTGCTGCCGCTTAATACCCGAACGTCTAGTACTGTGAGGAAAGTCTAGTAAGAGACTATCGTGCGACATCTCCATGAGCGGTATAGAATCTGCAACCTTTTAAATGTCAAAGAATTAGAGCTCTTTAAAGTCGACACCGGTAAGTATTATCATTTGCAGTTATTAGACGTACTATACATGGTGCTTTCTTTATACTTTTCCTTATATCAACTGCATTGCAGATATCATAGAAAATTGCACTGATGAATACGTCCTGGATATAGAAGAAATTAGAGGGTTGACGTTCGGTGCAGATTTACAAGAGGATGACGACCACAACGACGCTGCCATTTCACCACCGTCAGATTCGTCGAACACTTTCATTGCTTTAACGGAGCTTGGGCGTGGATATGAGGTCGTCATTGATGGTGAAAGCTAATTTGGTGTTTTTAAATCGTCGAATACCACTTTGCCCCTCTCCGTAACAGAAGAATATATGCAACGAGCCGTTTGCGTTTTATACAGCGCGTCACAACTTCAGTGGAAACGAAGGAGACTGTTTTTCAACAAGCAGTGTCATGTAATTTAATTTTCAATATCTTTTATGCACATCATTTTGTTATATGCAAAGATATTGAAGTGGAGTAAACTTAAAAGAGTTAGAGTACATGTGTTTCATTTTTTAATATTATTTCCTCCTACTCTTCCCTAGCACTTCAGATTTCACATTTCGGGGGACTCGCTGCTGTCCTTTCATTGCACAGCACTTCGCGTTCGGGCATTAAGCGGCCGCAGTGAAGCGGGCCGAGTGACGAATAACCCGAGCGCGTGAACATTTAAAAGATGTTCTTTGAGGAGGCCGTAACTGCGTGGTATCTGAATAATGGCCACATGATATCGATTTCTGGAGCTGATTCTAGCTCATGTATTTTTTTCTCAAGAAAATGAGGTCGAGTCGATGAAGTTCCCTTGTAAGTTAGAAATGTGTAAGTTGGTAATTTATGTCCGACAGGTAGCATGTTCGAGTAGTCCGCGCAGCCGAGCCGATCATTGTTCGTAGTCGTCAGCGCGACTGGATAGTAAATAGGAAAATCCTGGTTCGAATCCCAGCTGGGCACAAATTATCAGCTTCCATATTTTATTTAAGTATCCCCTGGTACCTAATCACGTAATTTTTTTTCTGTTGACAAATTGTAGGTGCAGGATCCGTAATGTTATTTTCGGAACCATTTACTTCGTAAACAACATCAACAGAAATAATTTGTCCAGAGGTGTAGCGTTTTGCTGTAGTGAATCGTTGCAGCCGTTCGCGAGATCTGTCGAGGCCGCCGTTTGTGCTGTTAAACCCGGGTCAAGTGGAGTCACTGGTTGGCTCACGCGCTGGGCTTGAATCGCTGGCAGCCATCCCCTATGTCCATAGACCAAAGATAACACACACTGCTCGTGTCCCTATCTCTGCTGTGTTGTAGTGTGAGACCAACATCTAACATTGCCCCGAGTCACGTGACTGCGGCTTCGTCATTACGAGCCACAGTGTTTCTAATTTACAGGTGAAGTTAAGAGTTGATTTTAACAATAAAACGACTTCTCGAGTTCCTATTACACATGTAGTAGTAAAGGTTACGTGATTTTTTCATATTGCTGACATTAATGCGGTGATTATCGTTCTTACATGTACCCAGTCGAAAAGTATTGTTAGTTTTGTTTACAAGCAACAGAATTAGACATTCTCAATGTTTGTGTTGCACTACGAATTGTTTACTTTTTTCAACTGTTTATTGTGATTTTTTATGGGAAGGTAATTTCAACGTGTCTTGACTGAATAAATATGTCAGCAAGTAAGTAATTTCTGGTGCAAATCTGCCATTAAGAGCGTTACACAGACTGTTCATTATGCCTACAAAACCAGTTCCTTGTCACGTACATCAATAATTCTTTTAATCGCATTATTATGTAATGTAAATGGGCAATATTTTTCTTGTTTTACGATTTGGTTTCGTTGTCTGTGGAAAAAGTCATAAAAATAAACGCTTGTATTATATTAAAATAGGACATTATGGATGCGAACCGAATTCAAGTAGGTGTATCTATAAAAGCATAACAAAACATTTCACATGTATTTTTGAGGAATCGTATGAAAACTGATGCTGCTTGTGAAACTGGTTTATCGTCGCCTGTGTAAGCTACAAATTAAAAGACTCACAGTACAACAAAAACAGTCATTCGCTTAAGAACTGCATTCTGTTGCTTATAAAAAGAACAGTGAATACATTTCATCTAGGCGCAGGTAAAAACTGTAACCGTTGCACTGATATTGCGAATGGAGAACTAATCCCAATTGCACTACTGAATGTATAAATAAGAATACTATAAGACGTTTTATTGTCGAAATCTACGCTCAATTTGCAAGAAGAAATGAGACTCTCAGCTGCATTTCACATTGCTCGTAGTGATGAACGGGCTTCCTGCCCAGTGTCACGTGACTTAGACGTTGGTTTCAGTACCATGACGTCACGCGCAGTGGTCTGCCGTTCACATTGTTTCCATAGACCCTCTTTATTTCCCGCTGATCCCATCGCGCTCGGAACCAAGGAGGTTAGAATAAGGGGAGATGCCCTTCACGCCACAGAAGTGAAGCCATTGTCGCCATATTATGGTGCCAATGACACTTGTGGTGACGAGTGTGTATGCATTGCATTCTGAGTTGAAAGTGGTAGTTAGATGAAATGAAAACAAATGTTACCTGCATTACCTATCGATGTGCTAACAGAACAAAATAGTCATCTGATATTTTATAGAGATTTTTTTTAAAATTAAATTAATACTTTGTTTCGGTGTTTTTACCTCGGTGACTTCTAATTTTTATTTTTGCGAGGTATAGCTTCAATTCAAATTTCAAAGACCTGATGGTACAGAATTTTAGTATGAATGACGTGGAACCTGTAGAAAAAATTTTCGTGTGTCCAATATAAAAAATCTCTCTTCAGTACTAAATTTACGGAAGTGATACAGCTTGGTTCTATCACTGTTGGAAAAACGTTTTTCTACATTTCCTGCGAACTACTACAGCAGGCAATTACAGTTCTTGTAAAGCATTTGGGGATTATCCGGATATGTCATACTCATCGAATGAGAGTTTTCGTTAATAAATCAGAGTTCAGCTATCTGGAGGGTCTGTATTTCTTCACAAAAGTACACACTACATTAAATATATACCGACTAATGAGAAATTTAAGTGTATGAAAGTTAACAGGGCAAGAACTACACAGTGCTTCAATCTAAAAACATTTTCTTGACTCCGCAACATGGCTAACTGGCTACAATCGACAGCTAAGCTTTGCATAGTAGCGTCATCTCCCCTTATTTTAACCTACTTGCTCGGAACAAGGCAGGGTCCTTGAATACTGATGTAGCGGCATTATTTCTGGTAGCAGATGGAGGGGTTGTGTAAGCAGGAATGCAAGTCACCAGTTACATAGGCTTCTAATACTGACAAAATATGGAACCGCCATTTGGATTGGGGGCATGAAGACAGCTTCAATGTGACGCCGAAACTGGTTCCTTATTGATCATTCGATTTATAAAAACAATTACGGCAGTTGGTTCCATTTAAGATAATTTCTTGGTTGATTTTTCAACTGATTTGAGTCGCTAGAACTAATTTTAGTTGCTGCACAGAATTAATTACTGCCCTCAAATTTTATGTAATCTTATGGTCTCAAAAATACCCACTGTTAAAGAATTCATTACACACATCAAAGAAAGTGTTTCATCTCCTTGGTTGCAACGTCTCCTGAACACCAACAGTTGACTCAGTGTATC
Organism: Locusta migratoria; assembly: GCA_026315105.1. Classification (NCBI taxonomy): domain Eukaryota; kingdom Metazoa; phylum Arthropoda; class Insecta; order Orthoptera; family Acrididae; genus Locusta; species Locusta migratoria. The sequence goes on from CM048750.1 coordinate 159,673,223, forward strand.
ACAGCAAGAACACAGTTTGTTAGATTATCCACAGATGTAGACAAAGATGTAAACAAACAGGCATGAACAGTGTCGATACGAAGTGAGTAACACGGCCGATCAGCCGAGCATATGCGATTAAATATTTCAGGTAACATCAGTAATGAGTACAGTTCGTTAGCATAAGTATTACGACACAACCATAATTAACGTAAACTACAATTCTGTACAGATTATTATATGAAAACTATGGGGTGTAGCATGTACTAGAGACGCTTTTATTTGTGTGATTTATGGATCTGACTCTTAAAAGTTTTATCCCGAATATGTGAGTCCTGATGCCTGGAAATTTTGTGTGAAATTTCTTTATACAGTTGTAATATAATTCGTGTGCTTTTTTTAATGTTGTATTAATGACTGACTTGTTTTTACTGCTGTTGTTGTTTGGACGTTTAAGGGGGGACATAACTGCAAGGTCGCCCGTTTTTGCGGCACTCATGATTTTAAATCACATGAACGAAATCCATATGGGATTTTTTTAAAGTAAATATTTCATGTCACACTACGATGATGGGAATTTGTTATTTTTTATTGTAGTATTGTGGTTGCCTGGCACATTATCCGTTATGGAGTCGTTATACACTAATAAAAACAGTTAGGACATTATTTGAGATATTTAGGTTCTGAAGTACTATCATCGGCGAATGAAGTAAATTAGTTCGATGTCATTCGGTCGGTTCTACGGAGTGGAGGCAGTAACATTACGAGCAACCGAGATAGTCCTATTAACAGAAAGTTGCTTTGTTTGGTTGTGTGGCCATTTTCCGCAGCAGCTGTTAAAATTTATTGTAAGAGGTAATCCGTCTTATGCTGACTGCAATAAGAAGATTTATTTTACACCAGACGCGTTTCGCTTTTTATATTGAAAGCATCTTCTTTGGTCTGTAAATGATACAAAATGTTTGTATAGTTTGTATTCGATACATAGATTAAAAACAGTTATTAAAAAACTTTGTGCACGTAAGGCCTTTGTGTTTTTAACTTGGTATTTCGTCTACCCACGGTGTTGTTCTCTTGTTTACATCTCACTGCTGTTTCTCCGTCTTGTTAGCTGGAGTTGGTTTGTTTATGGCGTGTGTTTTTCGGCTGTGTACAGCACCTTTCGTCTGTTTTTGTGTCGTTTCTTCCATCATAGCACATCACACACTTCACTTCACTTATTTGGACTGCATACAGATTGCATGTCACTTTGTTTTAAATGGAGCGCTCATTTTTAAACAAAGTGACATGCAATCTGTATGCAGTCAAAATAAGTGAAGTGTGTGATGTGCTGTGATGACCGTAAACTCCTGTCAACAGCCCTTAGAGAAAGGAAGCTGACTGCAACTCAGCTTCAACGCACCCTCCGGGCAGCAACAGGACGCGCAATATCAGAACAAACAATCCGAAATCGTCTTCGCGAATATAGCCTCTGCGCACGGAGGCCTTTGGTGTGAATCCTATTAAAACCACGACTCCGTTTAGCCCGCAGAAATTAGACGGAGGAACATCAAGATTGGAGTCGTAACGAATGGCGCCGGGTTCTGTTCTGAGATGAGTTAATATTTTGTGTTCAGCCGAACAATCGTCGTTCCCTCATCTGGGGAAATCATGGAAGTCGAAACAGGTCTGCTTACTTGCAGCAAACATCACCATATCATGGTGGTGGGACAATAGTGTGGGCAGGAGTCAGTATTAGCGGACCTTTATGTCGTACAGAAGGAGCTTTGGCTGTCATAGAGGTCGTTAGACCTCTATTTAGTTGTGCCCATAGATGGTGCCGGAGGAGATGGGTTCGTTATGGGTTCGTTCTGGTGGACGATAACGCACGTCCCAACAGAGCTGCACTTCTGGCAACATGCTTGAAGCTGAATGGAGTGGCCAGCTTGTTCGCCACACTCAATCTCGATTAAGCATGTCTGGGATATACTTAACGGACGCATTGCAGGCAGACCACCATCTCTCATAACGGTTGCAGATCTGGTTATTGCACTCATGTAAAAGTGGACAATTATCCCTCAAGAGCTGACTGGTAAGGTCATACTGTCATGCTACGCAGTGTGAAACTCTACTGACCGTCCGAGGTGATCACACACCATATTAGAGGGCAACGAGAATCACCTTTCCACTATTATGGTAACCCCATGGTGCCTCGCTCTAAGTAAACGCTACGTAAACGTCAGGGATAGCGTTGAGACAGCAAATTATCGCACTGTATCACACGCACACATTACAGTTGTAACCAATATCTGAATAAAATACGTTACTATGTGTGTGTATAAGGACTAAATTAAGTCTCTCCATCCTTTTTATTCAAACTCGGTAGCCTTCTGTCCTGGTATGGAATATTTCTCCGGTTTGTTTTTCGATATCTTTCATATACACGAAAAAAAATAATAAATAATTTTTTTTAATTAAAGAAAAATAATAATAATAAAAAAAAGGCTATGCTTGAACATACGACTTCTATTTTTCCTGACCTTTCTTGTCATACCACTAACGGTTGAAGTATTCGCACGGGTCTTCTAGTTGTAGCACTATTTGAGTCTTACATGAAGAAACAACGGATCCACGACCTGAGTGCTGCTTCTGCGCAGGGAACAACAGCAGTGAAAGAAGATACCAGGTTAGTGTGTGAAAGAAGATACCAGGTTAGTGTACAGAAACTCTCGTCTTCATGCCATGAAGAGGCACGAAGAAATACGGCCCATCACGTGCAGTCATCTTTTCAAAAAAAAAAAAAAAAATAAATAAAAAAAAATAAAAATGTGCAAATGTTTGTAGAACTTATGGGACTTAACTACGGGGTCATCAGTCCCTAAGCTTACAAACTACTTATCAACAATCTAAGACTAAGGACGGCACAAATATCCATGCCCGAGGGGAGGATTCGAACCCCCGACCGTAGTGGCCGTGCAGACCGTGACTGGAGCGCCTTAGTCTCCTCGGCCACCGCGGCCGGCGCAGTCCTCTTTTCTATCACAAATAAAAACATTGGCAGGAAGTGTCTTAGTAAGAGGACCGCGGGTGAAAGAAGGGAAAAAAGCTTGAACCTTTTGTATTCACTTTTAATTAATTAACTGTCTCGAACTTAAAGACAATTACCTCATCTATTTCTCCTTTTACCCCGCCGTAAGTTGAGAGAGCAGAATATCATAATGTATCACACACACACACACATTACAATTGTAAGCAGTATCTGAATAAAGTGTGTGCCCTTGTGCAGCGCCGACTTTAGGGTGGGGCAACCCGCGCGGTCGCCCAGCGCGCCAACGCAAGTCTACTGCTACTGCCTGCATCCATTCATGTTCCACGCAAGCTTTATCTGACGTCATGAGCGGAAAGATCGTGGGCTACGAGAAAGACAGGCCCCAGCGCAGTCGTCATGCCAAGTAAGCAAGGTAGTTCCGAGCCGGCGCGATCGCTAGCCGACTGGCCGGCCGCTGGGGCACACCCCACTGCCTCATAGCGGGCAGCCACTAAGCTAGCGACCACTTCGGCTCGGAACTACCTTGCTTACGTCCCATGGCGACTGCGCTGAGGCCTGTCTTTCTCGCCGGCCACGCGGCAACATAGGAGTCAAGACTACCACAGCGTCTGTCGTATTCGCATCAAGAACTGCAACGAGGAACCGCTGATGCAACCGTACCATGTCTTGTGCACCACATAAACTAGTTTCTGGAAATCCTTGATAAATGTTACACTAATTTGGAAACATACAAATAGTTGCCAATAGGCTATTGTAACAGCAACTGAATTGGCGTCATTTCTTGATACGCAGTCATTATTTAAACCATAAATGCGATTAAGACGTATTAAGGTGATCAAATGGTGATCAAATAACTGACCCAAAAAGTAATTTGAAGTTGAGTTTTTCAATGTACTTTTGGGCACCGTGAACGCATATAGGCCTATGAAAGGAAGATTTGAACAGATGTAAGACTTTTCTGCGACATGGAGTATCATGTTTCACATTTAAAAAAATTAAAATAAAGCACTAAAACAACATCGTAAATTACAAGAAAAATTAACTGTCGAAATCAGATTTTGATGGCGATTAGTTATTCGGCAACATTATTTCACAGTCAGACAATGCCCACTGAAGCCTTAAATATAATCTTCAACAATTACATCGCTTTTGTGGATAACGTTGAAGACTCTGTTAGCAATACCCTTGAATTTTGGGAGCAGCGAGCAAGACTGACCAATTTGGCCTTTTTATGCATTGAAAATGAAGCGAATTTCAACCACTTTTTACGCCTGTTCTCGCTGTTTGGAACATGTTTTCTGGGGTTTTTATAGGTGTATCTGTACAGTGTGGTAGTATAAAATATTTTAGACTATTTTTCCAAAACGTGCGAGTCCAAACAATATACCGCTGCTATACTGAATGTTACGACAGCGGCAGCAGCATGTTCGACATGACGTCGCAGGCAACAGTTCCAATGTTTGTAAAGCTATTGCACGAAACTGCTATGGTCATAAGCACGTAGACTTGCAAACTACTTAACTTACACAAAGGACAAAATACATACCCATACACGAAGGAGGAGTCGAACCTCCGACGGCGAGCAACAGCGCGTTTCGCAGCAAGACGCCCTGGAATGCTCGGCCACTCCACCACCTCCCGACATACACCTGCTCAGCTCTCATTCCAGACGCTGCTACTCCCGGACACGATTTATTATCCGGCCACGAAAACTAACGCTGTGAACTGGATACGCGGCCACACCGTCCGCTACCTTTTCGACCGCGAAGAGAAACCAGATCTGGATTACTAGACGTATCTCAATGATCGCCATTGCGCAATCGTTCGTAGCCCCAAATACCAACAGTTCTTTTCAAATTTTTTATGGAGTGTCTTTCACGATCCGCCTCCCAGCTGGGACGTTCAAACTATGAGGACTTCATGTGATGTTCTTGTTGATACGAGTCCTGAACGAACTGAAAACGGAACCTCTACGCAAATTATCGAGAAGACAAATTTGGACATTATAAAAGACATTAGTCAAGCATATGGACTAGACATCAACCTCAGTAAGTCCAAACTCATGTTAATTGATCGAGAACAACAGACCCAGCTCACAGGTCAATTAAAGGAACTGGAAGTCGTGCAGTGCTTCACCTATCTTGGGTCAACCATCTGCAGCACAGGTAGTTGTGAAGAGGAGATATGAAGACGCATCACGCTAGGACGAGTGGCTATGAAGAAGCTCATGAAGATCTGGCAGAGCAGAGAAATAACAAATAGCACAAAGATCCGGCTAGTTGAAACACTCGTGTTTCTGTCTTCTTTTATGTCTTGTCTTCTTTTATGGCTGTGAATCATGGACACTCAAGGCCAGAGACAAACAACGCATTGATGCGTTTGAGCTTCGGTTGAGCGTTTGAGCGTAGGTTGCTAACGCATAAAATGAACCGAAAGAAGAACAAATGTGAACATTATTGAACAAGTGAATATCTCCAGACGCCTTTCTTCTCGAGTCGACGAAAAAATTCTCCAGTTCTCTGGCCATATTGTGAGAAGAGACGGAGAAAACCGAGAAAAAATAATCTTACAAGGAAAGATCGAGGGCACAAGACCAAGAGGAAAAGCAGGGAGCAGATGGATAGACCAAATCAAGAAGATCTCCGGTCTACCTCTTCAGCAGGCACTGAGAGAAGCTGACAACCGTCCGGGATGGAGACACTTGGTTCATGGGGTCACGACGCTCAGTAATGAGCACAACGACTTATGATGATGATGAAGTTTGGATGTTCCACCACTGAAGGTGTGTGAAGTTCCGCATAGAGAGAACATGACATAAAATACTTGTATAAATAAAATAAAAATTTAAAATAAGTAAATAAATAAAAATTGTAAATACTCCTACCCATTCCTATATTTTCCTCTTCTCCCTTGGTGTATCTAGGTTAGTTTGATTTGCTATAGGTATAGACAGGAGCCAACGCTTGAAGAGGTACAGGTTTTTTTTTTTTTTTCTCTTTTTTTATGGGCAAAAGTGGCAGTGGCACGTAGGCCCCTTAAAAATGTAAGACAAAAGAAAAAAAAGAAAGAAAGAAAAAACACAACGGCTCACAGGCAACACAAGACACAAATGGAGCTTGTTAGAGACCTTTGAAATTAAATGGATAAAAAAATGTTCAAATCTATCGGACCAAACTGCTTGGTCATCAGTCCGTAGCTTACAAACTACTTAAAACTAGGTAAACTAACCTAAGGACAACACACACACCCATGCCCCAGGGAGGATTCGAGCCTCCATGGCGAGCAACCGCGCCCTCCGCAGCGAGACGCTTTAGACCACTCGGCTACTCCACCGCGGCTAAATGGATTTCATTTCCGTTTTGTATTTTTATGTTTTTTATTACATACTGAAATTCACAAGGAAAAAGATAATATAATTCACCATTTTGACGATTTTTAGAAAACAGTCAAATGCCTGGTTCAGAGCATCACAGGTTGGCTGTTTATGTAATGAAGGGCGCCAAGTGAGCGACCCGGCTTGGGTGCCTGGAGGGTTAAGACCGGTCTTGACCATGTATGTATTGTGTACATCTTACCTCATCCCATAACTCTTTTGAGCAGTTAAATTCATAAGGGGCAGCCCTCAGTCGCAAAGTACGGAAATAATCGTTACCAGGTTTCAATGACGCTACGGGCACCTTCTTCAGACGAAGATGAATATGTTAAACCTACATGCCAAAATTTAAAATACAAAAAATATATCTGACATAATCAGATAGTCATGCCTAAAAAGTAAATAGTTGTAGACAGGCGGAGCAGTCACAAGGGGCTGCAATGTCTCCCTTGCTAACGTCGACAGATAACCGGCAGTATACAAAAGAAGACATTATCCCGTTCTACTCCAGAATTTATTTTTAAGTTCAAAGAATTACTAACCGCAATACTCACTTCCACTGTGTACAGTTTTCGGGCGCCACTGGCCGAGTCCATCAGCTAGAAGGCTGGGCGGCGGCCTGGGCGTCCGGCGGCGCCTGCCGGTGGCTGTAGTGGCGGGCAGCCGCCGCCAGGGGCGCTGGTGCGGCGGCCGCGGCGCGCCGCCGCGGCGTCGGCGGGCTGGCTTCAGTCTGGTGGCGGGCGCGAGTTGCGAGTGTGGCCGCTTGCTCTAGGAGGCGCGCGACCCACGACCAGCGGGCGGCAACGAGGCGAGAGCACGCACCAGGACGCGGACGCCGGCCGGCATGGTCGCGGCGCTGCGCCGCCCCGCAAGGTACTGTGCGGCGCCGCTCTCTGCACGCTGCCACCACCGCCTGACAAACTGTGCGGGCACCAAAAGTTGCACTCACACCTGTCTCCTCTTCAAACTACATCGAACATTTTTGTCTTCTCCGATTCCGCGCCTAGCCGATAATTGATGACCCAGATTCGATCCGATCCCATGTCACATGACATCTTGCAAGCCATGGATTAAGGGCAGCAGACAGATTCAGTTTTTCTCGATTTCAAGGAAGGAAGGAAGCTTGGGGTCATTAGAGACGGAGCTTACGCTCGGAAGCTTTGGGTAGGGATGTGGAAGGATATCGGCCGTCCCCTTTCAAAGGAACCATCCCGGCATTTGCCTGCAGTGATTTAGGGAAATTACGGAAAACTTAAATCTGGATAGCCGGAGGTGGAATTGAACCACCATCCTTCCGAATGCGAGTCCAGTGTGTTACCACTGCGCCACCTCGCTCGGTTTTCTCGATTTCAAAAAGGCATTTGACGCGGTGCCGCACTGTAGATTGCTCAACGAAGATACGAGCATATGGAATAGGTTAACAGATTTGTGTCTGGCTGGAAGACTTCCTAAGTAATAGTACGCTGTTCTCGACGGCGAGTGTTTTAGTCAGAGACGACTGTATCGTCAGGCGTGCCCCAGGGGAGTGTGATAGGACAGCTATTATTTTCTATCTATATAAATGATATGATGGACAGAATTACTCGTAATTTGCGGTTGTCTGCTGATGACGCTATGCTGTATGGGAGGGAGTCGTCTTTAAACGACTGTAATAACATACAGGATGACTTGGAAAAATTTCTAGTCAGTGTTAAGAATGGCAGCTAGCTTTAAATGTAGAAGAAGGTACGGTGATGCACATCAGTAGGAAACAAGAATCCATTAATTTTCGACTACAGCATTAGTAGTGAGCTTCTTGATACAGTCGCGTCGTTCAAATACCTAGGCGTAATATTGCAGAGCGATATGAAATGGAAAGAATATGTAAGGACAGTTGTGAGTAAGGCGGACAGCCAACTTTGGTTTATTTGGAGAATTTTGGAAAGATGTATTTCATCTGTAAAGGAAACCACGTATAAAACGCTTGTATGACCATATCTTGAGTATTGCTTAGGTGTTTGGGACCCGATGTAGGTAGTTTAAGGGAAGACAAAAGCAATTGAGAGGCAAGCAGCTATGTTCGTTACTGGTAGGCTTCGACCAATGCACGAGTGTCACAGAAATGCTTCGGGAACTCAAATGGGGATCGCTGGAGGGAAGACGACCTTCTTTTCCAGAAATTCCACTGAGGAAATTTAGAGGGACGGAATTCGAAGCTGAGTGTAGAAACATCTTCCTGCCACCTACTTACATTTCGCGTAATTATCACAAAGACAAGATAAGAGAAATTAGGGCTCGTACAGAGGCATACAGACATTCCTTTTTCCCTCGTTTTCCTGTTTGATAGTGGAATGGGAAAGGAAATGTCTAGTACTGGTTCAGTGGACCCTCCACCACGCACTTTACGGTGGATTGCAGAGTATATATGTAGATGTACCGTCAGCACCGGTGGAGGTGATTGAAGACTTTCATTTTGACTTGCCAGACACAGACTGAATAGCAGATAAATAGCCGAAAAAGATAAGTAAATCTCTGCGCTAGAGAAGATCTGGAAAAACAACCGATATAGTGTTATATATGGAAAGCAAAGATCGCTGCCATACTGCCGACCGGTATTAATCCTTAACCTCGTCCGGATTACTGAACAGTGTGTGTTGAGTTACCCAGTAGCCCATTTCCTTGCAAATATACGGGATGGTGGAGAATGAATGTTTCACTTGGCACTGGGCGCGTGCTGTTTCGGAATTAAGTAGCAGATGAAAAGTACTTTCTGTGCCGAGATTCGAACCAATAACACTTCCTAGTAGTAGTATATGGACAGCACTGCAGTTGTTGGAATGTCGTATCTATAAGCGACGTTTCGGGTTCGCGCTCTGATCCAGTTAACTAATCTTGCCAGTAAATCTCAATGATCTGTTTCTGACGTCGGTGGTACAAGAGACAAATGAATTTCACAGTGCGGCAGTTCGAAGTTCGTATTCCGCTATCGATGAGACCATGCTTCCTTCCCGAGGCAGGGACAAGACTTACAGACGTAATTGCTTGTTCATACAGAGTTCAGACTACCAAAGGTCGTTGTAAAATTCTTTAATTTTGTGATTATGTAATGTAGAATCACCCCGCTGAAAGAAATTTCACAAGAAAAACCATCTTGGTTCGTCTTAGTGAGTCATGAAACTGCTGCACCTAAAGGGTGAAATGAAATCATTCACAGCTGAAGTTACAAGTGTAGTGATCACTCATTGTTAGGGTAAAACTAGACGTTGGAACGGTAAACAGTTATTTCACTGCTTGATATAAGGCAGGATTGGGCCAGTAAGAACGTAGAAAGTGAAATCAGAAACATATAAATCTTTTACAGTGCTGTTATTAATGAGTGAAATAAAATCTGATGCGTCGCTATAAGAGCTAATTGAAAGCATTCTCCCACGATTGGGCTAGAGTGATGCACGGAAATGACGGAAAGATTCGATCATCATGGACTGAGATTCTAGCCCATTCCTTCCGTTAACAACCAGAAAGCCCTAATCCCTGAACAAAACCAAATTACCGTTTGCATCAGGTTTTTATTTTATTTTTTATTTAGCAGAAAAGCAGGAACAATTGTTATACTTCCGTTATTATACGTTAACGTGCGAACTCGGTGGTTGTTCCTCGGGCATGTTCACGCCTTAAGTACGAGCTTAGCCCAGACCAGTAATTCATTCCAGTGGAGAGTGATTTAGTAGGTAATCGTGAGCAAACGCAATTGGCAAAATGATTTGCTGCACCCGAGCTACTAAAGTGGATGCGAAATGGTCGAGTGGCCTTACCCGATACAAAGTACTCGAAGACCGCCAGTGGCCATGTGTTCATTGAAGTTCATTAGTTATGCATTCTTGTTCCTCCCTCTCTTACCAGCCATCTACGATACTTGTAAAACAGTAGGATAAACGTTTGGAATAATGAACCTCACTCCTCATGTTCAACAGCAGTGTTTGGTGTGTGTGAAATGTGGTCTATACGTGAATAGTCGAAGAGGTTCCACTCCATCGTTTAACTGCAGGTATTTTTGCAGGTATGGCTAGCGTCATATTAATACAAGCGCACTAGAATCCAGCTCCTAGGTTTTGTACAAAACAAGTTAATAAAAATAAATTATCTGTATCTACTATCACATATTTTCAGTGCAAGAGGCTCCAAACTGTACTTTCCCAGCATTTTCACGCTGATATTCTGTCAGAAGGGCTTGAAATACGAAGTACTGTAAAAGGTGTTTCGACGGTCCAAACTACATACCTTCGATTATGACGTTTTTATCTTTGTTATTCCTACCTGTTCTAGGGCGAGAATTGTTGTAAGGATTCTGCAGATTTCGGTTTCACCTTAAGCATAATCTCGCAGTATGTCAACCACCGTGGCAGGACGGTGTGTTGTCGTATAGTCCATACGTCAGTACATTCGGATTTAAATTACTGACCTGTTTGGGAAAGGCCCAAAGAGGCAAAGCAGAGAGGTGGGCTTTTTGTAATGCTGAAGCTAGACGTTAATTTGGAAATGAGTTGGGTTATTAACGCATTGGTTACTAGGGTGAATAAATGTAGAAATAACGGCAACCAGACGCCCCTTTATGCAACAATAGTAGAAGTTATGTGTGTCAGTCAGTCATTATTTTATATTTACTACAAATTAAGCACACAGCTAATTTGGAGCAGTGTACGTATTTTCGCCTTAATTACTAACTTTCCCGAAATGAAGTTCTCCGTATTCTCCGACGTAAGTTTCAAATTTGTAGTTCTTCCATCTGGACTCTGCAGTAGACGATCCAATCAAAGGAAGTGATTATGTACACGCGTGCTATGCACACGAATGATTAATGATGATGGCTTTTGTAAGAAGTAATATAATGTGTAGGCCTATTAATATGTAATTTAAAAGAGAAGTGAAACCTCCGAAAAGAGTTCATCTGATGAATGTATGAAATGCTTACAAAATTCTAATTCTTTTGGAAAGAAGTTTCGAAAACACACACACACACACACACACACACACACACACATATATATATATATATATATATATATATATATATATATATATATATATATATATATATATATACAGGGTATCTCACTAAGTGTGTTTGCCTCTGTAACTTATAAAATAATAGATGACGGGAAATTTTAATGCGGTAGGTCAACCCATGAAATGTTACACTTTCTGCGGAGCTATGAACATAGTTTATTGTATCAATTTCCAATGAGTTACGGCACAAAGATATAATTTTTTAAATGGAACAATAGTTTTTTCTATCGTGCATTGGATTCGTTGAAACTAGCTGCGTCCAAATCAATGTAATCTACATTCCTATCACTGTTAGTTTGGGAGCTACAACCCTACGACAGTGTAGCTCACTGGCTGGTGGTCATGAGACAGTGGGCCGTGCCCCAGGGGTCATCCACTCGGCCAATCAACTACGCTATCGCAGCCTCCGCCCCCGGAACTTTGAAGGGTTGTAGCTCCCAAACTAACAGTGATAGGAATGTAGTTTAAATTGATTTAGAAGCAGCTGGTTTCAAAGAATCCAATGCACGATAGAAGAAACTATTGTTCCATTAAAAATATTATATCTTTGTGCTGTAACTCTTTGGAAAATGATACAATAAACTATGTTCACAGCTCCGCAGAAAGTGTAACATTTCTTGTGTTGACATACCGCATTAAAATTTCCCGTCACCTACTATTTTATAAGTTACAGAGGAAAACACACTTAGTGAAACACCCTATATATATATATATATATATATATATATATATATATATATATATATATATATATATATATATAAAGTCATGACAAATACACGTATTTAGTCTCACAACAATAAATAAAGAACCTTATCCTGCCTGTCACACTGTAGAAAACGTCGTTTGCATTAACATGACATCTATGGATTAACGTCACCACTCCTGCAAAATCACTCCAGACAGGAAACAGGTTTTCGGCACAAAGCTTTTTTGTTAACGCGGCGTTCGTTTTGGCTTTTGCAGATTGCGAGACGTACAAAGCGTAACGAGCACCGTGTTTGCCGAAAGCTTATGCTGCCCACTTTGCGACAGAAGCTGCGTCAGATCATTACTAACGGTGCTGGTCTCCTCACAATAAAAATCCAACGACCACACTACATTTTTCCTTCGCTTTCTGTTCGCTGCTCTTTAAATCTGTGATACTCAAGGATGACAAGAGACGAGATAACTACAGTTACATCACCACTAGAGGTTACGTTCTGAGCCTGCCACGAGAAGTAACACGTCAGCGGACGTCATTTAGTTGAATTTTGCTGTAGTAGCATGGTAACTGCCGTCGTTTCGCTAACTTCTGACCAGATAAGTGGCGATTTATCTCATCTTCCAAACACCAAAATTTAAGTGCACGAGAAAAGACCGATTAGATTATCATGCCTAATTTTGTTAACAAGTTGTCAAAACGAACATGTAAAATAGCTTCTCTCCCACTTAAACTAGTCCTTTCATCGGATTTACTTCATTAGCATCGATTACGTCCGTAGTTGTTTTATTACATATGGCGCGGAATCACAACCAGAAGAGTTCCATTCAGATTCCGGCTGTGAATGAATACGATCTCGTATTAAACTCGCGCGTCGTTTGTTACAAAATAATGCCGCTTAACCAGAGCTTCTTCGCAAGTATTTAAATATCCCGTCTTAAATCACTCGCCGCAATCGTCTTGTAATCTAGTATTATGTACAAACTGGACAAGAATTGATTGTTTTACAGTGAATAATTCCAAGTCTTATAAAGTGTTTCGTTGAAGTGAAGTGTCCATGCGACTAACTTGGGTGAGGAGGATGGGAAAGACTTAAATTCCATCGTGATATATAGAAATTCTACTGCTTCGTAGCTACGTCCGCAAGTCAAGATTTAGTTGGTACGACCAAACGGTAATTTTGTAGCATGCACTTTCTTCGATGGAAACGTACGTAGAAACTGTAAACTTTATTTGGTATCATCTGGAACCTTTGTCAACTTGATGGTCTGCCAGTTTCATCTCATTCTTGGTTGATTTAGCATTGTAAATGCATTGTCGAGAGTTTATTGAGTGATACGACGACCTGACTAGTATTATAAACAGTGTTAACTATGGCAAATGGAATTATTACAGCGCAAATCTGTAAAATTTGCAAAAGAGAGCTTAGTATTTAACGTCCCGTCAACAGCGTGGTCATTAGAGGTGGATCTCACGCTCAGAATTTCAGGCAAGGACGGAGAAGGAAATTGGCTGTGGCCTTTCAAAGGAGCCATACAGACATTTGCCAGGAGTGATTTAGGGAAATCACGGGAAACCTAAATGTGGATGGCCGGACGTAGATTTAAACCACGTTCCTTCCGAATGAGAATCCGGTGAGTTACCACGGCGACACCTCGCTCGGTGAAAAGTGTGAAGTGTAGCCCAGGGACAAATTTACGGATACATTAACTTTCGGGCCGGCCACAGTGGCCGAGCGGTCTGCGGAGAGCCACTCACGGTCTGCACGGCCGCTGCGGTCGGGGGTTCGAAACATGGATGGTTGTGCCGTCTTTAGTATAAGGTAGTTCATCAGTAGTTTGTAAGTTTGTAAGACCCTTAAGCTTCACATACATTTGAACATTTTGAACATTAATTTACGATTCTTTCAATTGTGCAGATGAGTTTCATGAGCTCTTCACAGGATTTCTTGCTATCACGAAAGCGTGAATAGTACTGAGATGGGGCGATTTTTTGACTGTGTTTCGATTAACTTCATTACTCTTATTAATCAACATGGCCTATAAAGAGACGATAAAATATATTTTGTAAATCATCTGACTTAAAGATACAAAGTCCCAAAGCCGATATAGCAATAGACAAATTTTATGTATTATTTCATCATGGTTGGTTTTAGCAACACTATGTTGCCAATATAAAATGATCAAGAACTAAAGCTTCATATTCGTGAAAATCATTTCTTTAAACATCTGAAGGGCCGAACCTTGATCGCCTGAAGCTGTATATTAATATTTGAACTAAGCATGTTCTTCTGTCTAGGTCAAACATGTGATTCCATGGAACCCATGCGATCGCATCCTTGCTTTCTCTTGCATTTAACTGCATACGAAAGTAATCACAAATACATAATACACTTCTAGCCATTAAAATTGCTACACCACGAAGATGACGTGCTACAGACGCGAAATTAAACCGACAGGAAGAAGATGCTGTGATATGCAAATGATTAGCTTCTCAGAGCATTCACACAAAGTTGGCGCCATTGGCGACACTTACAACGTGCCGTCATGAGAACAGTTTCCAACCGATTTCTCATACACAAACACAGTTAACCGACGTTACCTGGTGAAAAATTGTTGTGATGCCTCGTGTAGGGAGGAGAAATGCGTACCATCAACACCAACTTTAATAAACGTCGGATTGTAGGCTATCGTGATTGCGGTTTGTCGTATCGCGACATTGCTGCTCGCGTTGGTCACGATCCAATGACTGTTAACAGAATATGGAATCGGAGGGTTAAGGAGGACAATATGGAACGCCGTGCTGGATCTCAACGGGCTCGTATCACTAGCAGTCGAGATGACAGGCATCTTATGGCTGCAGTTAGCCTTGACGCTGCATTACAGACAGAAGCGCTGCGATGGTGTACGCAACGACGAATCTGGGTGCAAAACGTCATTTTTTTTTTTTTTTTTTTTTTTTTTTGATGAATCCATGTTCTGCTTACAGCACCATACTGGTCGCATCCGTGTTTGGCGACATCGAGGTGAACGCACCAAACGCAGTTGATAAACGGGTATTCATTGGATGAATATATTACACTAGAACTGACATGTGACTACATTTTCACGCAATTTGGGTGCACAGATCGTCATAAACCACCTCTGGCTGTAATAACGGCCTTGAAACGCATGGGAAGAGCTGGGATGGCGTGTACAGGTACAGATGCCCATGCAGCTTCAACACAATACCACAATTCATCAAGTGACTGGCGTATTGTGACGAGCCAGTTGCTCGGCCACCTTTGATCAGGCATTTTCAATTATTGAGAGATCTGGAGAATATGCTGGCCAGTGCAGCAGTCGAACATTTTCCGTATCCAGAAAGGCCCGTACAGGACCTGCCAAATGCGGTCTTGCATTATTCTGCTAAAATGTAGGGTTTCGCAGGGATCGAATGAAGGGTAGGGGTTGTAACACCTGTGAAATGTAACGGCCATGGTTCAAAGTGCCGAGGTGACCAAGAGGTGTACGCATACCATCACGCCGGGTGATACGCTAGTATGGCAATGATGAATCCACTCTGCCAATGTGCGTTCACCGGTGATGTCACCAAACACGGATGCGACCATCATGATGCTGTAAACAGAACCTGGATACGTACGAAAACATGACATTTTACATTCGTGAAGCCAGGTTCGTCGTTGCGTACACCATCGCAGGCGCTCCTGTCTGTGATGCAGCGTCAAGGATAACCGCAGTCATGGTCTCCGAGCTGATAATTCATGCTACTGCAGACGTCGCCGAACTGCTCGTGCAGATGGTTGTTGTCTTGCAAATGTCCTCACCTGTTAACTCAGGGATCGAGACGTGGCTTCACGATCCGTTACAGCTATGCGGATAAGATGCCTGTCATCTCTACTGCTTGTTATACGAGACCGTTGGGATCCAGCACGGCGTTCCGTTTAGCCCTCCTGAACCCACCGATTCCATATTTTGCCAACAGTCTTTGGATCGCTACCAACGCGAGCAGCAATGTCGCGATACGATAAACCGCAATCGCGGTGGACTACAATCCGATTTTTATCAAAGTCGGAAACGTAGTGGTACGCATTTTTCCTCCTTACACGAGGCATCACAACAAGGTTTCGCCAGGCAATGCCGGTCAACTGCTGTTTGTGTATGAGAAATCGGTTGGAAACTTTTCTCTTGTCAGCACGTTGTAGGTGTCGCCACCAGTGCCAACCTTGTGTGAATGCTCTGAATAGCTAATCATTTGCATATCACAGCATCTTCTTCCTGTTGATTAAACTTCGCGACTGTAGCACGTCATATTCGTGGTGTAGCAATTTTATTGGCCAGGAGTGTATATTAGTTTTCAGACTGCTAAATGTGACTCAATTTCAATGTGTTTTATCTTCTAACGATTCGTTGTGATTAATTTTAAACGACGAGATCACTATCGGTCTCTGTCACATTTCGCTCTGTTATTTAATTTTAAAAAAGTGACAAAAACACAGGTAGTAAGTGTGCAAATCATGGTCAAACTATTACCGATAATTAACGCAATTATTGGGCTGTAATTCACAGAGTCAAGATCACTTTAGGTGACGTCGGACAAGAAGCTTTCAACGTTACTGTCGTACAACTACGTGACACAAAACTTTTCACACAGAATCGTGATACCATTGTCCCTCCAGCCCTGAAATAGGTCGCTCGTGTGCAGTTCTGTTCCAATCAGCGTATTTGGTCTACCAGTTCAAAAACATGTTCAAATGTTTTTTAAGCTTAAGGGACTTAATTGCGGGGTCATCAGTCCCTAAACTTACAAACTACTTACGAATTACCTTATACTAAATACGACACAAACATCTAATCCCGAGGGGGGATGCGATCCCCCGACCGTAGCGGCCGTGCAGGCTGTGACTGGCGCGCCGCAGACCACTCGGCCACTGCTGCCGGCTCATTCCAGTCACTAATGGGCAAAAAACTCTTTAGATTTTAGCAGTGGTCATGGCGTTACAGGCGGACCAAGACGCATCCATAGGTATAGTATAAACAAAGGACACTTTGCACATCACATGTGGAAGAAAATGTTTCGTGAAGGAAGCAGTCAGTTCTTTGATATCAGTGCTTCTAACATTCTTACCCTTCCGGTTCCGTCCCCCTTGCCTACTTGTTTCTCTCTCACGCGGACTCTTGTCCTTTCCAATCACTCCTTCTCCCTCCCCCTTTCCTCCACCTCAACCCCTCCCCCTCCCCCGGCTCCCTCTCTGTCCCTCCCTCCCCCTCTGTCCCTCGTGGGCGGACTTGTGTGAGTGTGTGTGTGTGTGTGTGTGTGTGTGTGTGTGAGAGAGAGAGAGAGAGAGAGAGAGAGAGAGAGAGAGAGAGAGAGAGAGAGAGAAAGAGATTGACAGAAAGAGAGAGAGAGAGAGAGAGAGAGAGAGAGAGAGTGCGGGGTTGTAACTATGCGATAGTTTAGAGGGAACTCTGGAACTACAGCTTTCGATTCAGGGAGGCAGTGCAGTGGTTTAGGTTTCGCATTCGCACTGAGGGGGAACGGAGTTCCAGTTCCGATTCCAGTTTGCCCATAAATACTTCGTTTTGCTGTGTTTCCGCTACATAATTCCAGGACAGTGGCATTATTCTTAAACTGCCACAGCCAGTTCTTTTCGTCGTTCGTTCAATGTGTACTTGTCTTCGATCCCACAAAATATTAACCACGAGCCTGCCTTTATCTCGTACTCGTGGTGAAAATGCTATTGATGAGAAGTTCTCGAGTTTCTAGCAGGGCGCTAGGGGAGGTATACCGCGACGGTCCTTCGAGTGTCATTCCATGTCCTGCCGAGGAGTTCAGCAGCAGTTTCAAAGGATGACATTCGAGCTCCAGGATATGTAAGAACTGTCTGAAGCAGGATACGCCGAAAAAATTTGCATTATTAATCTTAATCTAGTAAATAACATTTCCGAGTAGTGAATTCGGGAAACGATCACGATAAATCGTTAATTAAATTTTGCTTATTTTCGTCATGATCTTTTAAAATGACTGCTACATCTTTATCTGTTGAATGTTCAGATAGGTGTACACGCTTGTAAGGAATTTCGAAATTGTCCTGGGGTTTTCGAAAGAATTCCGAATTCATTGCAGAGATGAGCACAGTATTGTATCCAGATCCAAGGAAGACACTTTGAACATCTCCTTTAACAGATAACCCATAGGTCAAATGTGAACCGAAT
The DNA here is from genome assembly GCA_026315105.1 of Locusta migratoria. Lineage (NCBI taxonomy): Eukaryota > Metazoa > Arthropoda > Insecta > Orthoptera > Acrididae > Locusta > Locusta migratoria. The sequence goes on from CM048750.1 coordinate 159,691,564, forward strand.
GCGATGTAAAACCTAATAGTAAAGTCTAAATTTCAAATTAATTTGTATTATCTAGGACGATGTTTACAATAAATTCAGTGAAATGTGAACTAAATGCGATGTAAATCCTAATAGTAAAGTCTATATTTCTGATTAATGTGTACTAAGTAGGAAGATTTTAACCATGCCGCGAGTTGTGGCGTGTAACCATACGTTGGTAATTATCTCGCAAACGGCTCGTTTGTCGAGCCGTATTTACTGGTTCATTTTTTGCTTCTATTATCGTGCACTTTCAACCGTGTAAGTTTGCGCCATCTTCTTTGATACATCCTATATATAGGGTCATCAACGAAGATATGCAAATTTTTAATATGTTATTCTACAAGTAAAACTATGGAAAAAAGTTCTTATCATCATAGGTCCGCAAATGTTTCGTTACAGAGTTAGAGCTAATAAAGTAGTTTTCAGAAATTCCAGAGAAACCAAAAAATAATTTGGTAAAATTTGTAATTTATCAACTGAGTGGCCCAATTTTTATTTTAAATGACAGACAATTGCACATAGTTTTCAACAGAAGTTGTGGAGTATTTAATTTTCCAAAATGATGGTTTTTGAAGAATCTTCAATATGCAAAAAACATATATGAAGGGCGGTTGTTGCCTTCATGGAGGATTTGCGCATGCCCAAGACGAAGTGCGCAGCAGCTTCGGAGCCATTCGTGCGTAACCGTCAGAGCTCGAGTTGCCAGGAGCTGGGGTCTCTACCAACTCCAACGCCAGTGTTAAAAGCGGCGTTTCCCCTAGCCCCTCCCTGCTGCCTACAGGGGGTTCAGAAGAGAATTGCAGCGCTGCGGCCACTGCCCCCTATATCAAGCGGCCGCGCTTCGACTCTTAGGGCCCCTTTACACGCTACAACACGTCTGTGCAGACTAGTTTTGCAACGACCGTCTGCGCATTAAAACGTTGCATTTATACGTTCCGACCGTTGGTACATCTTTGCTCAGTCTTGAGTTGTTCTGTCCATGGTATAAAGGCTATGGGCAAACTAAGTAAATTTGCTTATAAAACAATATTGCTGTCCACAGCAATTACATTGGAAGAAAAGAAAAGAAAGAGGCCACAACGTAAAATGTGGGTCAAGGACTGGCTATTAAAACGTTTATCACTTTCACGCATTAATCTTTTAAAAGAACTAAAATTCAGAAAGGTGACTGGTTCAGTTATTTACGAATGGATAAGGAAACATTTTTTGTGCTTTTAGAACACGTCATACCACACATAAAGAGACATGACAGTGTGATGAGAAAGTCAATAAGCGCTTATTAGAGATTTTTAGTGATATTGCGGTTTCTAGCAGGCAGAAGTTATGCTGACCTTAAATTTTCTGGTTTGGTGTCATCATCATCACTAATTCACATGATTCCAGAAACATGTGGTGCTATAAGGCAGCAATATTTGAAGGTGAGAACAGAAGTTAGTCACAACTCCTTATGCATTTATTTATTTATTTACAATCTTTCTCTATTTGCAATTGGCTCGACTTCTTTCAGTTTTGCTATTAATGCTTGATATGCTACACGTTTTTTATCTGCTTTTAATCTTCCATATGGCTGGAAACGACTTGTGAAGTTCAATGAGTTCCGTTGAAAACTCTCTTGAGTACATTCGAGAATCGTGACTCTCTCCTGAAACATCGCTCATATTGTTACGTTAGCCTCCTCACTGTCACAACAACAACAAAAAAAATAATACACTGTACGCTGGCTACAGCAACAATTGACTGTGCAATTCGTCTGAGATGTCGTTTAGAAGCTCCGACTTGTCTGAGTGCCATCTGTGTGATTTCAAACCGTGCCAGACTTTGCGCAGACCGGACACCAACCAGTAGCGCAGACCAAATCATCCGTCGATTTGTAATTTACACACTACGACATGTCTGCGCAAACAAGGTGCCTACAGACAAGTCTGCTTACATGTTGGAGCGTGTAAAGGGGCCCTTATAGTGCTGTCTCCGTGACGTAAATGGACATATAAAATGATCTGATAGAGGAACGAAACGAAGAGTGGGAGTTAAAAATTACTTTATATTTTGCTTACTCATTTCCTTCTTTCATGGTGAGCTTTTTCCGGGTGTTCACTGAACCAGCGAACACATACGACGTACCGTCACTGAGAATAACATATTAAAATACCTGCATATCTTCGTAAATCACCATGTTTATGTGTATAATGTGTGTGTGTGTGTGTGTGTGTGTTTGTTCGTGTATGTGTATGCTTGTTTGTGTGTGTGTATGTGTGTGTGTGTGTGTGTGTGTGTGCGCGCATTCTTTAATCTCTCCATCTATGTTGTGAAGGTGTATAAGAATGTGGACCTGAAAAGGCGAATTAAATGAGTACGGTGTGCGCGTGTGGCTGCTCAGAGTCACAGAGGGAACGTGTTTGGTCAGGAGGTTAATACACTTTCTTGCCCCCGTGTAATCCGCTGAGCGCTGCAGTATAATGGGGCACCCAGCGTAAGGCTCTTAAACGGCCCGCAGCTCTCTGCGCCTGATCCGGCGGCTACCCGCGAAGCACCAGCTGCGCGCTTGCGGCGTATTTCTGGCATGAACGGTACCCGGCGAAACACCTGCTGCAAACCGCATGCACGACTCGGCAAAAAGAAGCTCGCCTGCTCGTACGACTGGCAGGCACCTGACGGCTGCTATTCGCCACTATTAATGAACGCTCTTAGCCGTCATTTGGCTGTCTTGTCACACAGACTGCCTTACGTAACTGTTTCGCCATTATTTACGCTCGAGAATTTATGCTCACATTCTTCCTCCACACAACAATCATTCACAGAGTGTTGCAGCCTTCATACGTTGTCACTGAAATACAAGGCAGTTGCAGACCTTTTCAGGGAACCCTACATACAATATGACTGCCAACTCTTTACAGTACATATATGGGATAACAGTGCGCAAAATAAGCGAAAATACGGGATAAATGGAAAAATAAGGGAGCTGAAGTTTCCTTCTCGTACAGAACAGATGATAAATAATACTATGCTATTATTATTCTCTATAAAATGCTTATTACTAAATTCACAAAGCAAATCTCAAACATTGTTTTCCCTTGACATGCACGAATCACTGAACACTTTCTTAACTAGCATATTTTCACCCTGCAACGGAGTCTGCGTTAATACGAAACTTCCTGGCAGATTAAAGTTGTATGTCAGAACCGGGAATGGAACCTGGGATCTTTGCCCGCAAAAAGCAAAGGTCCCGAGTGCGAATCCCGTTTTCGTCATACTGTTGTAATATAGCAGTAAGTAGCACTTTCGTGACTTAACACGTTTAGTCCTTGCTGTTATAACTAAGGTTCTACATCTACATAAATACCCTGCAAGTCAGTGCATGGCAGAGGGTTCATAGAACCGCTTTTATTATATTTCTTTGCAGTTCCATTCACTAATAGCTCGCGAAAAAAGGGAACACCTTTTCGTTTTCCATATGATTTCTCTTATTTTATTTTGATGATCATATCCTTCTATGTAGATGGGTGCTAACATATCTGTTCTCATTCGGAAGAGAAAGTCGGTGAAAGAAATTTCGCAAATTGATCTCGTAGCAACGAGTAACGCTTTTCTTTTAATGACTTCCACCGCAGCTCATGCACCATTTCCGTGACACTTATATCACGATAATAAAAAACGAGCTGTCCTTGTCTGTACTTTCACAAAATCTCCAGAGTCCCACTTTGTGGGAATCCCACAATGCGCAGCAATACTCCGAAATAGGACGCACAAGTATGGTGTAGACAGTTTGTGTAGTAGGACTGTTGCATCTTCTAAGTGTTCTGACAATAAAACGTAGTCTTTGGTTCGACTTCCCTATAATATTTTTTCCCTATAATATTTTATTTGCAATTTAAGTTGTTCGTAATTGCTAGTCCTAAATATTTAGTAGAATTGATTGGTTTATAGTGTAACTGAAATTTTAACGGATTTCTTTTACTGTTCATATGGATGACCTCACACTTATCATTATTAAGAGTCAATTGCCAATTTTTATACCATGCAGATATCTTATCTAAATCATTTTGCAGTTGCGTTTGATCTTCTGGTGACTTTATTAACCCACAAATGGCAGCATCATCCGCGGACAGTCTAAGAGAGCTACTCAGATTGTCTCTTAAAACGTTTATAAAAATAAGGAGCTGTAGGGGCCCTAGAGCACTTCCCTGGGAAACGCTAGAGATCACTTCTACTCGATGACTTACCGTCAATTACTACGTACTATGTCCTTTATGACTGGTAATCATGAATCTAACTGCACAACTGTGGCGCTGTTCCATAAGCAAGTAATTTTATTAGAAGTCGCTTGTGAGGTACACTGTTAAAAGACTTCCAGAAATCTCGAAATACGGAATCTATTTGACATCCCTTGTCGATATCACTGGTCACATTATGTGACTAAAGAGCTAGCTGTGTTTCATCCGAACAATACTTTCTGAATCCGTGTTGACTACGGGTCAATAAGTCATTCTCTTCGAGATAATTCATAATAATATTTGAGGAAAGTATATGGTCTAAAATTCTGCTGCAAACCGACGTTATAGCCGTCTAATTCTGCGGGTCACTCCTATTGCCCTTCTTGAATACTGGAGTGACCGGTGCAACTTTCCAGTCTTCGGGTACGGAACGTTCGCTGAGAGAGGAGTTGTATATGATAGTTACGAATAGAACTATTGCATCAGCATACTCTCAAAGGAACGTAATTGGTTTACAGTCGGGACTGGGAGACTTTCGTTTGTTAAGTCATTTAAGTCGTTCCTTCCGATGGAGATCGTTAATTGTATTAATTACTGATGGTGGGGGTGTGTGCTTTCGTTAATTTAGTATGTTAGCTTGAACTATTACACGTGCTGTCTTCTGTGATGGAAATAGCCTGGTATTCTTAACCAATGTAACAGTTCCCAGAACGGAACTTTCACTATGCAGCGGAGTGTGCGCTGATATGAAACTTCCTAGCAGATTAAAATTCTGTGCCGGAACTGGGACTCGAACCTGGGACCTTTGCCTTTCGCGGGCAAGCGCTCTACCGACTGAGCTACCCCGACACGACTCACGATGCCGCCCCACAACTTTACTTCCACTTGTACCTCGCCTCCTACTTTCCAAACTTCACAGAAGCTCTCCTGCGAACCATGCTAGACTAGCACTCCTGGAAGAAAGGATATGGTGGAGACATGGCTTAGCCACAGCCTAAGGGATGTTTCCAGAATGAAAGTTTCACTCTGCAGCGGAGTGTGCGTTGATATGAAACTTCCTGGCAGATTACAATTCTGTGCCGGAACCGGGAGCGGTAGAGCGCTTGCCCGCGAAAGGCAAAGGTCCCAGGTTCGAGTCCCGGTTCCGGCACACAATTTTAATCTGCCAGGAAGTTTCAGTGTAACAGTTCTTTACATAAAGTTCAGCCTAGCACAAGTTGGTGTAGACTGAATATAAATATATCTTCCTTACTGGAGATTTATTCTTGGTAGAATGAATCATTATGTAAAAAACATATTAAGGAGAGAGGTCTAACTTAAGTTGTGCCTTCAGTTTTCTTCTTTAGTTGTGGTTGTCATAAACATGTTTTTATATAATATTCTCTTGAAGTATATCACTGAATAAAACTTTAAAGTGAAGAACTAACTTTAAATTCCACTATACAGATTAATATTCAGAATGTTATACATGCTTGACATTCAGTATCAGAATAATCAATAATACAGTCTTTTGTTTCAATAACTATGTACACTGTTTAACCATGGAATCTATATCCTGGGACTTCTTTGACTGTGTATAAATGGTCTCTTTGCGTTCTTGCTGCTGCAGCCTCTAGTAGAATCTGAAACAGACAGATTCTGGTGGTAGCTTCTGTCTTGAATAGGCCCAATTATACTTACATAAATTATATAAAACACTTCATTCAGCCAAGATCGCTAAAAATTTATTTTTGTCCCTTAACCGGTTCTAGTGAGCTTAGTCATCATCTTCAGCCAAAGCAAACAGGAGACTGACCTGGGCCAAGACCACATTTTATTCATAATGACGATCCATCCTGTGATGAAAAACTTTAACAAGACGTTCATGTGCGTTAGAAGGTTAATTTTACATATGACGCTAAGTGATTTTACTTGACATTCTGAAGATGGTGACTGAGCTCACTGAAACCGATTAAGGGACAAAAATAAATTTTTAGCGATCTTGGTTGAATGAAGTGTTTTATATAAAGTGTTGATCGCTCTCCATCGGCGTAAAATGCCTTTTAACTATTACATAAATTAAATAGCAAAGCCGGCCGCGGTGGTCGAGGGGACTGAGGCGCTCCAGTCACGGTCTGCACGGCCACTACGGTCGGGGGATCGAATCCCCCCTCGGGCATGGATATTTGTGCCGTCCTAGTTCGTAAGTAGTTCATAAGTAGTTTGTAAGTTTAGGGACTGATGACCTCGTAGTTAAGTCCCATAAGCTTAACAAACATTTTTTTTAAATAGCAAAGCTTTGGGTATCTAAAGGTGATATAATAGGGATTTTAGTTTGTGCCACTACAAGCTTTACTTGTAGATAAGTATTCATCTTTAAATGTAAATTTCTGAAAGGTATTTACTCTCTGAAGAGATTTTTTGTTCAGGTATGAAAGATCCTCAAACTAGAAAATCTGTATTGAACTAGGACTCCAACATGGAACCATTTTTACTTATACCCTGCTAGAAAAAAAATACGACATCGTTTTTGATGGAATGACTGCAGATGCCACCTGAGTGACAGTAGATACATTAATAACAGTTTCACTGTCGTCCGCCAACTAATATCATAGTGACAATGCAGGCAGACCATCCACCAACTAGTATCCACCAATCACATGAATGGAAATACATTATATAGAGCCTCGGGAAGCTACTGTATTTTAGTAACGACCGTGAACACTCGTTCATCACGTGATAGGTTACTCTATAACTTCATAGAATTGGTATTTTTTTATTGTTATTGTTATTGGTTTTTTCTGTTCCATAGGACCCGATCGAGGAGTGAGACTCCATGGTCATGGAACAAGTCAATACATTACTTGTTACACAAGAATGGTAATAGGAAATATTTAAGTAGTACTTAAGGTAAAGATAAAAATGAATTAGCTTAATTGTTCAACTTTTCAAGGAGTTCCTCGACAGAATAAAAGGAGTGAGCCAAGAGGTAACTCTTCAATTTGGATTTGAAAGCATGTGGATTAGTGCTAAGATTCTTTAGTTCTTGTGGCAGCTTATTGAAAATGGATGCCGCAGAATACTGTACCCCTTTCTGCAGAAGTGTTAAGGTGGTGTGATGCAAATTTATATTCGACTTCTGTCTAGATTCACCGAGCGAAAGCTACTAACTCGTGGGAATAAGCTGATATTAACAACAAACGACATTAAAGAAAAAACGTATTGTGACGCCAGAGTCAAAATTCCCAGACTACTGAAAAGGGGTCGACATGACGTTCGCGAACTTACACCAGATATTGCTCGAACCGCCCGTTTTTGAGTCAGAAATATCCTTTTTGCATCAGGCGAGCTACCCCAAAAAACAATGACGTACGTCATAAGTGAGTGAATGTAAGCGTAATAGACTACTTTTCGTGTTGAATAATCATTTATCTCAGATATTGTTCTAATGGGAAATATAGCAGAATTTAGTTTTGGAACAAGATCTTGAACATGGGCTTTCCATGACAGCTTACTGTTTGTATGAACGGCTACAAATTTGAACTGTTCAGTCTCACTTATCACATGCGCATTATGTGTAATCAGAATGTCAGCTTTCGTCAAATTATGTGTTAGAAATTGTAAAAACTGAGTTTTACTGTGATTTAACATCAACTTGTTTTCTACAAGCCATGAACTTATCTCTTGAACTGCATTATTTGATACTGTGTCAATATTACGAGCAACATCCTTCACTACCAAGCTGGCATCATCAGCAAACAAAAATATTTTACAGTCACCTGTTATACTCGAAGGCATATCATTTACATAAATAAGAATGGTCCCAAAACAGACCCCTGGGGCACCCCATACTTAATTGTGCCCCATTGGGATTGCACGTCATAGCCATTTTCTACACTGCGGAGAATTAACTTCTGTTGTCTATTATTAAAGTAAGAGGTGAACCAGTTATGGGCTACTCCCGTATTCCATAATGTTCCAACTTCTGCAAGAATATTTTGTGATCAACACAATGAAACGCTTTTGTTAAATCAAAGAAGATGCCTAACGTCCGTAGCCTCTTATTTAACACATCAAGGGCCTCACAGAAAAAAGGAAAATATAGCATTTTCAGTCGTTTGACAATAAATTATGTGAACTGAAATGATCAATTAATCTTGAATATACAGCCTTTTCAATAACATTTTTTCCATTAACTTTTTGGATATTATACGTTGTAAATAGTAGCTTACAATCAATTAATAGATCTGAAGATGGGCAGCTGTCCCGAAACCGCTCATGTTGTAGAAAATAAAAGCGCTCTGCAGACGGATATTTACGAAGTAATTTTTATTTCCGGCTGTGTGCACTCTAGTGGCCCTCCATCGTATTGGTATCTATCCAGAAGTCACTTATAACAAATGGTGTGTAGGTGGAGTTTGCGACCAGCGCCTCGTTCGCCCGCAGCCCTGCAGTAGGCGGTGCCGCGGTGGTGACGCCTACGCGCTGTGGCAGCGCCTCCTCTGAACGGCCGCAGCCGCACAAGAAGAGCGTCAGAGAGCGTTGAGTGACGGGCCGCAGCCTTCCGCCAACCGCCGCGCCGCGCCGCGCCGGCGCTGCAGCTGCAGTGTTTTGCGGGCTGACGCCACTGTGGGACCCCACTGACCTCGAATGCAGTCAGCTCCCCAGGCAGCGGAAGTGACCCCCATTTCTATCTGACGCCCGTTCTCGCGGCGTCTCCGCTTGCACTTCTCGTTACTCCTATATAGAGCCGCCAGTGGTGGCGATCCGAATTATTACCACCACTAAAGTGGGACTCAAATGCGTGCAAAACGCTTGTGCTGCGCTAATCATTAGGTTCTTAACGCGGTCGCATGGCCCAATCTACAGTCATGCTTAAAGAAAACATAAAATCTCGCAACACTAGACGCAGAAAGTTTACTTGCATGGGGCACGTTAATTAGTACATTGTGAAGAAATAATTATCATTTCAGTCACCTCGGTTCAGCCAACACCACCTGCAAGACGAGGCCTCACAACAGGCCGTGTCCACGTCACAGCGAGAGCATTCAGAAAGTATCGTTCTTGTGAAACACAGCTAGCTCTTTACCCGCATGATGTGATGCGTTCTATCGACAAGGGAAGCCAGATAGATTCTGTATTTATAGATTTATAGAAAATTTTCGACACTGTACCTGACAAGCGACTTCTGATAAAATTGCATCCTTATGGAATATCGCAACAGTTGTGTGCTATTGGATTCGTGATTTACTATCAGAAAGGACAAAGTACGTTGTAATTGTCGGAAAGTCATCGAGAGAACTTAAGTGGTAACTGCAGTTTCCCAGGGAAGTGTTCTAGGGCCCCCACTATTCCTTATTTTTATAAACAATTTAGGAGGCATTCTGAGTAGCTCCCTTAGACTGTTCGCGGATGATTCTGTCACTCATCGGTTAGTAAAGTCACCAGTAGATCAAAAGCTACTGCAAAATGATTTAGATACCTGCATGGTGCAAAAAACGTCATTTGACTCTGCATAATGAGAAGTGTGAAATCATTCATATGAACACTAAAAGAAACCCGTTGAACTTCATTTACACGATAAATCAGTCAAAACTACAGGCCGTTAATTCAACTAAATACCTAGGAGTAGCAATTAACAATGACTTAAATTGGAAAGAACACACAGAAAATATTTCAGGGAAATGCGAACCAAAGACTACGTCTCGTTGGCAGAACACTTGGAAGATGCAACAGTTCTACCAAAGAAACTGCTTACACCACAGTTGTGCGTCCTATTTTGAAGTATTGTTGGGCATTGTGGGATCCCAACTATGTTTGAGACTGAGATACGATTTAGAGAAATTTCAGAGAAGGGCAGATCGTGTTGTATTATCGCGATGTAGGGAGAGAGAGTCAAGGAAATGATGGACGAGTTGGGGTGGAAATCATTAAAACAAAGGCGCTATTCGTTGCGACGAGATGTATTTGCGAAATTTCTTTCACCAGCTTTCTCTTCCGAATGTGAACGTATTTTGTTAGCACCCACCTACATACGAAGACACGATCATCAAAATAAAACAAGTGAAATGAGATCCAAAACGGAACGATTTAGGTGTTCCCCTCTTCGGCGAGCTATTAGAGAATGGAACTGTAGAGAAACCTCATGAAAGCAGTTCGATGAACCATCTGCCATTCACTTCAGTGTGATTTGCAGAGTAATTCTGTAGATGTAGAGGTGGCGAACGCTACGAGATGGTGGGTTGTACCCCAGCGGCCAGCAAGTCAGCTAGCGTTTGCGGCCTCTCGGTGTGACCTTGAATGGTCTGTTGTGAGACCTTGTCTTCGAGGCGGTTTTGGTTCAGCATATGTTCTGTAGCGTGCTACGCACAAGGTACACCGTAGGTTTTGATAACAAGTTCCATACGAGATGGCATTACTTGTTTAAGGCGTGAATGACGTCCTGCGGTATAGCCATCATTTGCTGCCTCCACCTGGTTCCAAAGTTCATTTTGATGATTGGAAATTCGTCACTGTGCTGCATCCATCTTTTCACCACATCCCACACTTTACGTTTACATTTTACTTTACATTGGCAACATCAACACTTTCAATTATTATAAACGAAAACTGACGTTAGTGCAGCATATACTGGTGAATACTGCTGTAAATATTCGTAGAAACACATTATGCCTCTTGTTTTGTAGTTTGGAGTATATCTGAGGAAATAGAAAAACACAAGAATAACGTCCCATATTTTCGTAAAAAATCCGGATATTTACAAGCTAACAATTCACCCCATTAACTACACACCTTTTGATTTGCAGATGACAAACTGTCAAAGATACACAGTGATGTTTTTTTGAGTTAAAGAACCACAAACACAACTACATGTGGTATTAAAGTAGGCCTAGTATACCTATAAAAATAAGAAACGATTTATATTAGTTTCACAATTATCTGTAATTTCTACACTTAATGTACAAAAAGTAACATTTCATTGTTCATTTGACAGACAGTATAAAATAAATATCCCACTGATGATGCTGCAACGCTAACGAAACATGTCTGGGAGAAACTAAAAGCAATTGTGTTTGCTCAAGGTGGATCATACTTAAAAAAGCAAAAGATAAATACTTATTACACTTCATTACTATGTTGTCTAAATTATATACAGAAGGACAAACATAGGTCATTTCTGCAGCGTATGAGGCATAATACAAAGATTCTGCCCGATTCTTCAATTGGCTGAAATTTGGTGAACATAATTAAAACCATTATGAAGATATGTGTACCTAATATTCTGAAAATGTAGTTTCGAGAAAATGAGAAAATAATGTTCACAGTATTTTTGACTCACCGTATGCCTCTTTCAGAACCTTCTAGTGGCATAATATTGCTGGCCAGCTGTTTCTTTATCCTCTGCATACCTTTTCAGGAGTCTTTTCCTCACTCTTGTCTCTTTAGTGGTGGCTATCGCAGCCCCTTCAGCTTTAACTAATCGCTGACGATCTATGACAGTCAGATCAAGTATCATATTATTTCCTGGTTGAATGCCTAATTTGTCCATTACTTTTGTGGTGCCAATTAAATCATTAATGAAACAGTTAACAGCATCTATCGTTCCAACTTTAAATACAGTTCCTCCAACACACACTGTGTTCAGTACTCGTTGCCACACGCAGTTTTTAAAACGTCATTAGGATTTTGTATACGGACATGTAGACATTTGCTAAGTAATTTTTTAAAATGAAACTTTCACTCTGCGGCGGAGTGTGCGCTGATATGAAACTTCCTGGCAGATTAAAATTGTGTGCCGGAACCGGGACTCGAACCTGGGACCTTTGCCTTTCGCGGGCAAGCGTACTACCTTTGCCCGCGAAAGGCAAAGGTCCCAGGTTCGAGTCCCGGTTCCGGCACACAATTTTAATCTGCCAGAAAGTTTCAAGTAATTTTTTGTCTGCAAGGTCCCTGAATATTGGCTTTACTATTTCTATGGAATGTTCGTGGTGATATAACTTGCCTGAAGCATCAGCGTAGCCAGTGTGCAGACATTTGTTCAAAGAGCGTTTATTTAAAATTAAACAAACCATACAATTTTGAAAACGCGAAAAATTTGTCTTTAAGTTGGAGGCAAATTTTTTTTCGGTTTTTCAGTCATTTATACGTGCAGGTTCCCTTAAACCCCAATCTTGCTTCCTACTAAAGCGATCGTGGACTTCGATACAAAGAAATGATTTAGGAGACTTACCGAATTCGAGTGTTTGGTATTCTGCCAGCAGGTAGAAGATGCCGAATTCGCATCAGCTGAAAGTTACGCAGTAAAAGGTCAGAGGCGCTGCTATAAAGTGAGTGCAACTTACGACCCGGGCGTTGCTTTGCACGTGGCGCGTCCACTGAGTGGCAGGCGGCGCAGAACCCGTTTGTGGAGATGTGGTGGTGTGGTGTGGCGCTGTGGCGGCGCCCCGCAGCCAGGCCCGGCTGTCACATTAGTGACGACAGGCCGTCCGTAATGTGGCGCATGCAGATCAGCCACGCTGAGAAGTCGTGGAACTGGAGTCGCGACTGCCGCTGACACCTCATTTGTTCACGAACTCGTCCCGCGTCAAACACTGCCAAATCCTGTTATGTCAAGTGCGGCAAAATCCTTCAAGGCCCTTCATCATCGGTCACCTGCTGTCGTGTAAGCAGCTAGCGACCTTTTAGGAATTCCGCAAGGATGGCGAACCTGTTCACGCGTAAATTTCACGCATGGCTCAAAACATTTAGGGGCTCAGGTGACATACAATACACAAAATTAATATGATAACACATTTTATTCATATATGATTACAAATGGAATTTCTATATGATACAGTACGAACCACCCCCATGAACCATCAGTTTGATAAGTCATGGTTGTAAAATTTTAACACGAATTATCTACAGAAGAATGGAAAAGCTGGTAGAAGCAGACCTCGCGGAAGATCAGTTTGGATTCAGGAGGAACATAGGAACCCGGGAGGCAATACTCACTTTACGTCTTATCTTAGAAGATAGATTAAGGAAAGGCAAACCTACATTTTTAACTTTTGCAGATTTGGAGAAAGCTTTTGACATTGTTGACTGGAATACACTCTTTCAAATTCTGAAGTCAGCAGGGGTAAAATACAGGGAAAGGAAAGTTATTTACAACTTGTACAAAAGCCAGACCGCAGTTATTAGACTCGAAGGGCATGAAAGGGAAGCATCAGTTGGGAAGGGAGTAAGACAGGGTTGTAGTTTTTCTCCGATGTTATTCAATTTGTACATCGAGCAGGCGGTGAAGGAAAGCAAGGAAAAATTTGGAATAGGGATTATAGTTCAGGGGAAAGAAATAAAAACATTGCGTTTTGCTGATGACATTGTAATTCTGTCAGAGACAGCAAAGGACCTGGAAGAGCAGTTGAATGGAAGGGACAGTGTGTTGAAGAGAGCGTATAAAATGAACATTAACAAGAGCAAAACAAAAATAATGGAATGCGGTCTTAGAAAGTCGGCCGATGCTGAAGGAATTAGATTAGGTAACGAAACAATGAAGGTGGTAGATGAGTTTCGTTACTTGGGTAGTAAAATATCATGCGATGGTCGCAGTACAGAGGATATAAAATGCAGAATGGCAATGGGAAGAAAAGCATTTTTGAAAAAGAGAAATTTGCTAACATCGAATATTAATTTAAAGGTAAGGAAGTCTTTTCTGAAGGCATTTGTGTGGAGTGTTGCCTTGTACGGGAGTGAAACATGGACGATAAGCAGTGCGGACAGTAAGAGAATAGAGTCTTTTGAAATGTGGTGCTACAGAAGAATGCTGAAGATTAGGTGGGTAGATAGCATAACTAATTAAGAGGTACTGAACAGAATTGGTGAGAAAAGGAATTTTTGGCATACCCTGACTAAAAGAAGGGATCGCTTGGTAGGACACATTCTTAGACATCGGCGAATCGAAAAATTTAGCATTGGAGGGAAGTGTATGGGGTAAAAATCGCAGAGGGAGACCAAGAGCCGCGTATAGTAAGCAGATTCAAGTGGATGTGGATTGCCGTTCTTATGAGGAGATGGAAAGGCTTGCTAAGGATAGAATATGGTGGAGAGCTGCATCAAACCAGTCTCCGGACTGAAGATCATAACAACAACAAACAGTACGAAATTTTGCTGTCTTGACTCTAGACTTGACGTTCACATGGCGCTTTCTTAGAGCGAGGCACCATGGTTGTTTGTTGAAATGTTCGTAAATCGGACGAAACTGCGTAGTCATCACTCCTTAGGACAACACACACACCCATGCCCAAGGGAGGACTCGAACCTCCGAGGGCGAGTAACCGCGCGCTCCGCAGCGGGGCGCCTTAGACCGCTCGACTACTCCATCGCGGCGAGGCACCATGGGGCTACCATAATAGTGAAAAAGTCATTCTCGTTCTAATATGGAGTATTATCATCTCGGACGGTCAGTACAGTTCCACACCTGCGTGACACGGATAGTATCACGTTATCCAATCGGCTCTTGAGGGACATTTGCCATTCTTCCATGAGTGCAATATCCAGCTCTGCAAACGTTGTGAGTGCGCGCAGTGCGTCTACCAAGTTCATCCCAGACATGTTCAACTGTGCGTAGAGGGCACATTCCCGAAGGCGATTTCGGACTGTTTGTCTTGATATTGCGCGTCCTTTCACTGCCTGGAGAATGCTTTGCAGATGAGTTGCATTCAGCCTCCTGTCTCGACATACTGTTAATTGGAGATACCGGTCATCTTTTGCTGACGTTATCAGTGGATGACCTTGTCTTCTTTCAACGACTCCTGTTGTCTGGAAATTACACTTTGTGACACTCCAATAGCTGCATCCATCTCCATCAGCAACTGTTCCGCTTCCAACCTACCTATGGCACTCCATGCCACCATTCCATAGGTACGGCTAAGTTAGAGAGTCTGTATAGGGAGAGAGTGGCCATGCGTGAGACTGCTCCTGATTGGCTGAGAGCCCAGGACGCCATGTTTTTACCAGATCTGGCGGGCTTTACACGTGTGTGAATAGCTATAGTGTGCGTTTCTGTACTGTGGTGTATCTTAAAACCTCCTGACACCGATTTCACTGTACATTTACGAATAGGTTTATTATGGTAGACAATGCTCCACTTTTGCACGTCTTTGTTCGGTTCTGTTTACGTAAATTAACGCGTTCGTTGGTAGTTGACGATAACAAAAAAATGTTCAAATGTTTGTTAAGCTTATGGGACTTAACTACGGGGTCATCAGTCCCTAAACTTACAAACTACTTATGAACTACTTACGAACTAGGACGGCACAAATATCCACACCCGAGGGGGGATTCGAACCCCCGACCGTAGTGGCCATGCAGACTGTGACTGGAGCGCCTCAGTCCCCTCGGCCACCACGGCCGGCTCGACGATAACTTTAGAAATTCGTGACAATTTTTAAAATTACATGTTGGTTTGAAGTGATTCACTGAGTGTAATTAATAGTGTGTTTTACATAATCGTTAAGCGCAATCAAGATAAATGGCTCGTTGTTCCTTTTCCTCTGTTGGATTTAAAAACCGAAGTAAAGATTATTACATGATGCTTGTGTTCGCAAGGAATGAGGAAATGCGGGAAAAGTGGCCAGTGTAAATAAACCGCGAAAGCGGAAACCGTAAAAGCGACTTATAAAGCAAGAAAGGCATTGACGAAATGCAGTAATAGAACTACTGCCTATGAAATTCACGCGTGGTGTAGTGGTTGCGTACTGAATTAATAATGAGATGGATGCGGATCTGAATCCGATAACCGGTAATTTTTTTAATCAGTATTTGCTAGTTTTTTGTTAGTTCATGGTTCTGGTTTTTTATGTGTAGTGCTACAAGGTATGTTTTAACATTGCTACGGCACCTCCCCCTTGGCTGTGTATTATTGGCTATTTACAATCCTATAATTGGTTACGGGATGTGACGCGAGAAAGAGAGGGGGCGGAACTACTGTCTCGTTGTAGATATTCAGTTACCTATTTTGTTCCTGCCGTCTCACTAGAGATAGTATCGGTATTTTTTCGATTTTCGAAATCAAATGTTTGTATAGCTTATGGGACTTAACTACGGGGTCATCAGTCCCTAAACTTACAAACTACTTATGAACTAGCTAATACTAAAGACGGCACAAATATCCATGCCCGAGGGGGTATTCGAACCTCCGACCTTAGTGGGCTAGGGAGTGCCGGCCGCAGTGGCCAAGCGGTCTGAGGTGCTTCAGTCACGGTCTGCACGGCAACAACGGTTGGGGGTTCGAATCCCTCCTCGGGCATGGATATTTGTGCCGTCCTTAGTTGCAGTTAGTTCATAAGTAGTTTGTAAATTTGGGGACTTATGACCCCGTAGTTAAGTCCGATAAGCTCTACAAAAATTTAAACATTAAGTGGCTGCTTTTCTGCCTGGGTCGCTATGTAAATGCACGTCCCGCGCGTAGTCTGGTAAAAACATGGCGGCCACAGGCCGGTTGCCCACTCTCTCCCTATATAGGCTCTATAGGCTAAGTCACGTTGTTGCTGCATTTCACTACCTGCTCACTACACTACCTGAACCCAACAGTTTTTGCAATTCGTTTGGTAAACACAAGTCAAATCCAACCCCCTCTAAAGCAAACTCTGTTATTCCCTTTCGGTTGCCGTAATGTTGTTGTCTCCACTCCGCAGAATCGCCAGAAATTCATCTAACAATTTTATTTCATTTTGCCGATGACAATACTTCAAAACGTAGCTATCTCAACTGATCCCCTAATTGTTTAGAGCAGTGTATATGATACTGCACATACCACATTTTAGACTTAACGTGTGTATCGACTATGGCTTTTATAAGCAAGACATGATTTTGTAGCTGTTGCGACTTTTGTTACTCGTTAAAGTACGAAATCTTTATGTTTAATAAACCGCCCAAATTCTGCACTACGATTAACACGTTCTGAGATTCTTGTGATGATACGACCTTTGCCTGCATCGAAACTCCTGTCTTCTAGCAACGTTTTCTGTTTGTTATTTAATGGATTACAATAGTAGCAACGAGAAGCCTACAATCCACATCTCAGAAAGTTCACTAAAAATACATAACGGTTATATTATACAATATATTGATAAGTGACGTTACATCTAATAATACAGTAAAACACAAAATATAAAACACAACATGACACTGAGAACGCGTTGCTTCAGGACAAGATAAAACAGTAAATGATGATTCTATTAGCTCGTCCACCCTTTAATCAGTTAGAGTGTACTTAGCGCAGGGTGTGAAATTTAAAGTCGCCAGTTCGCCATTGGAATGAGTCAGGCCAAGAGGGACTTGTATCAATATTTTTAATTTATTAACATCCGTTCTCTGTATTACTGCAAATAACAAAAGTCACTTAACGCCACTTTTGCTTCGACATCACGGCTACCGTAGCTCCTCCACATTCTTTAGGTTCGTTCGAACGGTGTGAACAAGCACACGCGCATTGGCAGAGTTGAAAGTGTGTAAAAACCTGTGCTTTTTCCTGCTTCTGGCAACTGAGAGTGCACCTGCTTGCTGTATATCCAATGACAGCGGGCAACCAGACTAGCAGACTAGAACCGGATAAAAGCTCGGGCACTTCCAAGCTGCCAGATACGCGGATACGCAGAGCTGTCAGAGTTGGAGTGGGGTTAGACTCACGTGATTCGGTGTTTTATTTGTGACGAGTTCTTCAAAGTTTTGAAGGCTGTTGTAATTTCAGTGTTCGACTATTTCATGTTTAGGTTCACATTCAATAAGCATTTTATTCGATCCTGTATAAACAGATTTGATGATAAAGCAGGTTTTCTGTAAACAGTATGAGCTGAATACAAACTGTTGTTTCCCAGGCGTTTCAAAAGATATACAGTGTACTTTTATACAAGATCCTCTAGTTGCACATTTCGTGCTGTTCTACTAGTGATGACAGCTTCATGTGTGAGAGGTCGAGGCCTGACAATAGACTAAAGACTGCTGCAGACATAAACAGGTGGATTTGCTGATAATTCTTGAGAAAGGGCCTACTGAGTCTGAGTTTGATTCGACATCTGTCACTGATAACACGTATTTCTCTGCAATAAGGCAACGGTACGCAAAAATGAAGATGCAGACAGCTAGACAATGGTACTGGTATGTCCTTATGTTTCCTGTATTTATGTTGAACTTTAGTATTCTATTAAACAATTTGATATGGCGTTATGTATAAAATACATTGCTCCTAAAGTTTGTCGAACTAACTCCACATAGAGAGAGAGAGAGAGAGAGAGAGAGAGAGAGAGAGAGAGAGAGAGAGAGAGGGAGGTAGAAGAGGAGGTTCATTTTTATTTATTTATTTATTCAAGCAAAGAAGTTGCGGCGACCAAATTTGTTACACTGACTAGTGGCTTCTGAGCTGAGCACCCTGACTTAGAGATATTACTGCAGTTATCTTTCAGTGAAGAGAATGAACAACTGAATCCAGGCAGGGGCAGTGCGACGTCCCTCTCCCTTTTTGCTCTTCCTCCATCTGATATCTATTTGTCCTCTACAGAGACGTAGGATTGGAAAATTAAGTATCTGTTTGATAGCTGTTATAGAAAGGAGTCCACTCAGTCACTGTTAAACACACGTTAAATAAAACCTTGTACTTATCTTATATCTTGGCCGGTTCCGTTGCTTGCTGCGATGTTCTTGCGTTGTGTACCATTAGCTGTCTTGTTATTTCACTGTAAATATTTTCCAGGAAATGAAAACGTGTAGTAGAGTTTATACTTTTTTATTAACTATTACTGCCCTCCTTTTTCTTGCGCAAACTTTCACAAATATAAATAACAAAATATCACATACATGGCCTCAGAGCAATAGTCAGGGTGTCACTGCAAGCGTCCTGCGAGAGCGAGAGTGCCCCAGCGTCTGCGAGTTCGATGCTTTTATTCCCACTCTGAGGTTCATGTAGTGTCCACAAGTACAAAGTGCGCGCCACCTACTTTCGCCGCGCGCCGCCATGCACGCACGGCGCGGCGTTCTCACGACGACAGCCACGAGCGCCCTCTGCTGCAACCCCGCTCGTGGCCACCACGGAAAGACACCGGTCACTTGGGACTGAGTTAGCAACCAGTTAGGACCTTCGTAATCATATAGGCACCAGAGAAGACTTTGCTATCGTACAGGCACTAGGCAGGCCTCTAACAACTATGTATCAACATTCTGCAGTACTATGTAAAAGTTAAGTATTGTTACATTCTGTGCAATATATATCTCTTTCTAATTTACTCGAGTGTTTATAGTTTCTGGCTGCTCCCCTCCGTACCTGCACCAGCGTGCTGTCTTTGTTCCTGTGTCGGTCTCGTTCCACTCGGCCACCGACACCTACGACGAGGCTGGGACACAAAAGCGACGACGAAGTTGGGACACAAAAGTTCACAAGTATGTCTTTATCCACTTAAAATTTTAAAGCAAGGTAAATGTTATTTACATATTACGTAAAAGTAGTAAACAACATACATATTTCATTTCTTTAATTTAATGGTGTTTGTGTTTTGCTAGTTATTTGTAAGATAGTTTTAAAATGTACGTCTAAGAAAGTAGTTGTCATGACTTAGAAAAATGGCTTCTGTTTGTTTACTTCGAGTATATTAAATGTTTTGACAGATCTGTTACGAGTTAAATGTTGTTTGTGCGTGTTAAGGACTTATTATTTTCATGAATATATTTGGTGTATCTGTTTCGTTCATCAGTGTCCAATGTTTACATGAATTTGGAAAGTCCCGTTATATTTATTAAATCGGCAATTAATGGCAAGATTCAGTGTTATTAAGTCTATAAACATAATATTCGTTATCAGTGAGCATTAAAGTTTCGTGTGTGCTAATAGGTTTCACTGTTCTAATTTTATTTATACTTTCAAATTATTGCAACATATGTCACCCAATACTATTTCTTCTATTTATTAATAGAAAAACGGTGTTTCACTTTTTTATTATACACGAAAATATATTTTGCACTAGGCCTACTATTATGTACTTTTTTCTGTATTATAGCTAATCAATTTTTCGACGTGGGGTAAAATTATGGATGGTCCACTTATGTATTGTTATTCTGGCATTTAGGTGTAATTACAGTCAATTAGAATGCATTATATGGTTTTTTTAACTAACGCTGTCTCCAAAAGGTAATACTTATTGGGATAATTTCATAAAGATATTGGGTCTGACACTAATGTGTAGTGATATAGGGTGTGCTTATATATAAATGTTACAGCAGCCCTAGTACAGCCGCAGTGAAGTGGCCGAGCGTTCCAAGGCAGAGTGCACCGCTGCTCGCCGTCGGAGGTTCGAGTCTCCCTCGGGCATGCATGTATCGGTTGTCCTTAGCATATGTTAGTTTAAGTACTTTGTAAACCTAGAGGCTGTGACCAGAGTAGTTAAGTTCCATAGATTTACAGACATTTGAATATTTTAGCCCTAGTACTACAGCGATAGCGTGGTTAAATTGCTCTTGCCTACCGTTCTGTACGCAAACCGCTGCGTTTCTATACACTCGCGGCCGGTGGCGAAGACGTACACTTCAAGATGGCGAAGTTCGTGGCTGCCGCTCTAAGTCTAGATCTACTAGAACGGCGGCAAGTTACGCACAAGAGTAGTTCGTCAACCAGTACCTTTCGGCACCAGCGAGCAACTGAGGGCAAGAGCATTTCTCTCGGGTTTTGTTACCTCGTACGTCGAACCGCTGTATTCGTCCACCGCCAACTTGTCGCCAACCTGTCCAGAGGAACCGCTAATATTGGTTCCGGAGTGTGAGGTCGGCTTTCACGCTTCTTATGCTGCTGTCCTGCAGAGGCGGGAAATTGCCGAAGTGACGGCGATAAAGTGATGTCCCTCCGCCGCGCATAAGCCGTGTCCAATCGTTTAAAATAGCCGTTGGAACGGCTATTCACCATATTGCGAAGCCGGCCGCGGTGGCCGAGCGGTCTGCGGCGTGCCAGTCACGGTCTGCACGGCCGCTGCGGTCGGGGGTTCTAATCCCCCTCTGGCATTGATGTTAGTATCAGGCAGTTCGTAAGTAGTTTGCAAGTTTAGGCACTAATGACCACGTAGTTAAGTCCCAAACATTTGAACATATTGCGAATTTATCGTGGTAATTAATTTGGATCCCGGAAAAATACTCCGTCCCTAGGAGACGACAGTGCCTTGGTTAGCCGAGCATCCCTGTGACATTAGATAGCCGCAGCGCGGTATGCCCGGTGGTCTAAGGCGTCATGCTGGGCGGCCGTTCCCACTAGAGATTCATCCTCCCTCGTGCATGGGTGTGTGTGTTGTCCTTAGCGTAAGTTAGTTTGTTATTCTAGGGACTGAGGAACATAGAAGTTTGGCCCAGACGGTTTACAGGCATTCGTACTTTTTTGTAGACATCTTTCTTCTTCTTTAGTTGTTTTCTATCCTTTTTTGCCTTAGTTGCTTCTTACATTAATACGCAGATTATAACACTACATCGCGATTGCAACATTTTAGACATTTGTAAAAAAAAAATTGTTACTTTGCCAGGATATGCCAGAAACAAAATGTTCAAACGTTTGTAGAGCTTATGGGACTTAACTACGGGGTCATCAGTACCTAAACTCACAAACTACTTATGAACTAGCTAATACTAAGGTCGACACAAATATCCATGCCCGAGGGGGGATTCGAACCCCCGACCGTAGTAGCCGTGCAAACCGTGCCTGGCGCGTCGCAGTCCCCTCGGCCACAGCGGCCGGCTATGCCAGAAACACTTTTTCTCCCCAATTCGGTTAAGAACCTCCTCAATAGTTACGTGATGTAACCATCTAATTTTCGCCATACGTCTGTAGCACCACATTTGGAAAGCTTCCATCAATTTTTTTTTTTTTTCTGAACTCCTCATCGTCCACGTTTCACTCCCATACAATGTTACACTCCAGACAAATGGTTTTAGAAAGGAGTTCCTAACATTTAAAGTAATATTTGATGTCAACAAATTTCTCTTCTTCAGAAACGCTTTTCTTCCCATAGGCATGCTACATTTGATATCATCTTTATTCGGCCATCGGAATTTAGCTTCCTACCCAAATAAGAAAACTGATCTACTACTTTTATTGTCTGATTCCCTAATCTAATTCCTCCAGCATCGCTTGATTTTCTGACACTACATTCCATTACCTTTGTTTTACTCTTGTTAATGTTCATCTTATACCTCACTTTGAAGACACTGTCCATTCCAGGTTCTTTGCCGCCTCTGACAGAATTACTATGTCATCAGCAAAGTTTTTATTACCTCTCCCTGGACTTTCTCGAAATTTCTTCTTACACTCCTTCATAGCTTGCTCAATGGACAGATTGAACAACATTGGGGAAAGGCTACAACCCTGTCTTACTCCCTTCCCAACCACTGTGATCCTTTCATGCCCCTCGACTCTGATAATTGCGGTGTGGTTTAGACTGATGTCTTATATATTCTTGCGTAATTATAACATGTTTTAGAAGAAAAAAAGGCGACGGACAGAGAGAAATAGGTTAGAAAAGGTAAGGCTTGAATAAATAAATTAATATCCGGGAATGTCGGGTTTTCGGCTAGTTTTCCTGATAAAGGAACTTTTTCCATTTTGACATGAGTTGCACAAACTGTTTGATTTTGATTTGATTTGATTTTCTCAGGAAAGCCAAAACAGTCTTGGTCCAACCCGCCACTGTCCGCACCGAAACTAAGTTTATTGTGCGGTATCACTCCCTGTATATCTAGTAAAGCCAACCAATGCCCTTGAACAGTGCAAGGAGTCCCTTTACCAGTTCTTTATTAAACACAATTGTTTCGGGTCTGGTTGTCCCAAATGTTCTGTGCCTTTTACTCACCAATGCAATGCATGTTTGACTTTGTTGCTATTTTCGATTGTACGTAAGTGGGCTATATTGGCTTTGGACGCACTGATCCTGGAT
The DNA here is from genome assembly GCA_026315105.1 of Locusta migratoria. Taxonomy (NCBI): domain Eukaryota; kingdom Metazoa; phylum Arthropoda; class Insecta; order Orthoptera; family Acrididae; genus Locusta; species Locusta migratoria. Next base: position 159,714,713 of record CM048750.1, read on the forward strand.
ACTAATGCAGTCAAAATCGATTTGCTAATATAAACAGAGAGCTATAATAACTATCAATGCTGAAGTTTCTTAATATATTAACGTGGTAGTGGTGCATACCGCTCCCAAATGTGTCTTCATTCAACACTGCTTTTTTTCTGTGAACTACTTGACAATGGCGGCCATCCCCCACGCGCCGTTGTAACCTCCGTGTGTCTCCCGCACCAACTGGGCGTAGCCTCCGCCTCCCCCCGCAGACACTTTGTCGCCGGGTGTCGTCACACGTTCCGCTCTGTCAAGCGTCCGTCGCGAGGCCAATCGGGTTACGTAGCCGTTGCCCTCTTTCCGAGCATAAAACGAATTTCCAGGCAGTCTGACTGGGGATAATTGAACGATGAGCTGTTTAGCGCGTAGGTGCCGTGTCGGCCGCAGTAATGGCCGGGCGCTGGCGTCGCCGGCGCGGCGCCGCGCGGGCGACATCCCGGCGCCCCCCGCGGCGGAGCCCTCAATTAACTGGCCGGTCGCGCTTGTTAGCTCTAATTGAATTCCGAGCGCTACAAGTAATGGATGGCGAGTGCGCCAAAAAGGGGAGCCGCCAGGCCAGGCCCGCGGTGCAGCCACGGCAAGTCCAAGCGCCCGCCGATGCCCGGCTGACGGCGCTGCTTGTATCGGGAATTAATTGCGCGGCCACTTGGAACCTGAAGATACAAGCTGCGCAGGCTGTTCATAAACTGCTGTGCTGGAGCAGGATAGCATCTCGCCCGTGGCCTGCGTTGGCAGCGACATCGTTTTGCATTACGACAGGCCAGTCTGGCTGGTTAGCAACCAAATCACTACTAGCAGTGAGGATGCATGGCTAGGTGGCAAAGTGTCCTCCCTCCCCTCCCCTCACCTCACCTCATGTATGTTCCTTACGCGCTGGTGAATTAAGCCACATTATCAATCACCAAACTCCAACCTTCTGAACAATTATTTATTAGCATTCACCGCATGCTCGCTTCTTGGATGTCAGATGTGCCACCTGCAACCTATATATATATATATATATATATATATATATATATATATATATATATATATATATAGGGTGTTTCACTTCCCAAACACCTGACTCTTCTGTTGAAACCCTACAGAGAAGTAGACGAAAGTAACCAGTCGGCAGACCTCAAACCTAGAGATCCAGACCACAACCAACGAGCCATTTGTTTCATTTGTGGGTAAAAATTACCGCCGCATGATATGTGATGATTGTATTCGTAACGGAGAAGACAGAGGAGACGAAGAAAGTGATGATTGATTTCACAAGCCATCGTCACAAAAATATGATGGTTTGAAAATTTAATTTGCGTGACGATTCTTAAATCTCATTTCTTTATACTCACGTCTATGTAACGGGTAAATCACTATGCCAAACAATATGTTCTTTGTCTGTGTTTGTGATTTGTTGTATAGATAAACAATGCATTCATATATAATATATACAGGGTGTTTCACTAAGTATGTTTTCCTCTGTAACTTATAAAATAAAAGGTGACGGGGAATTTTAATGTGGTAGGTCAACGCAAGAAATGTTACACTTTCTACGAAGCTATGAGCATAGTTTATTGTATCATTTTCCAAACAGTTACGCCACAAACATATAATTTTTTAAATATAACAATAGTTTTTTCTATCGTGCATTGGATTCGTTGAAACCAGCTGCGTCTAAATCAATTTAAACTACATTCCTATCACTGTTAGTTTGGGAGCTACAACCCTTAAAAGTTCCGCGGGCGGAGGCTGCGATAGCGTAGCTGACTGGCCTAGTGGCTATCCCCTGGGGCACGGCCCACTGTCTCATGACCACCAGCCAGTCAGATACGCTGTCGTAGCCTCCGCCCCCTAAACTTTGAAGCGTTGTAGCTCCCAAACTAACAGTGATAGGAATGTAGTTTAAATTGATTTGGACGCAGCTGGTTTCAACGAATCCAATGCACGATAGGAAAAACTATTGTTCCATTTAAAAAATTATATCTTTGTGCTGTAACTCTTTGGAAAATGATACAATTAACTATGTTCATAGCTCCGCAGAAAGTGTAACATTTCTTGCGTTGACCTACCGCATTAAAATTTCCCGTCACCTATTATTTTATAAGTTACAGAGGCAAATGAGGTGCGTCCAGAAAGTAAGTTCCGTTTCGTTATATAAAAAGAACGGGTAGAGATACAGAAAAGATATTGATTGTACAAAAATCTACAACTGTTAAACTACTTTTCTACATACCTTCTTAAATTTTGTAGGCAATTGTCATAGCATGGCACAAGGTTGTGTGTGCCTTTTTCATAGAATGTTGCCGCCTGTGTACTCAACCATGTGGTAACATGTTATTTCAGCTCGTCATCATCGTTGAAGTGTTGTCCACCAAGGACAGTTTTAGGTGTCAAAAGATTTTTTCTCGATAATGCCTGACCTCACACACCGAATGTGACCAAGCAATTCTTAAGGAAATTTCAATGGCCCTTTTTGATTATCCTCCATACAGATCGGACCTCGGACCTCTCTCCTAGCGACTTTCATCTCTTCTTGCACCTAAAATCTGTCCTTGGTGGTCAACTCTTCAACGATGATAAAGAGCTGTTACCATATGGTTGAATACACAGGCGGCAAGCTTCTGTGAAGGATGCATGCAAAAATTTGTGGCACGCTATGACAAGAGCCTACAAAATTTCGGCAGTTATGTGGAAAAGTAGGAGTTGTAGAATTTTGTGCAATAAAAATTTCTTTTGTAACTGAGTACAATTTCACTTTATTACCAAACGGAACTTACTTTCTGGACGCACCTCGTATACATGGCTCCATAAATGAGCCGTTCGTGAGATAATTAGCAATGTATGGTTCCATGCCGCCACTGACGTCATCGTAAATATCGCCTTAGTAAAAATTGATTTGAAATTTAGATTTACTATTAGGTTTTATTTCGCATTTAGTTCTCATTCCACATATTGATTACCTGTTAAAGGAGGTGTTCCAAGTATCTTTCTTGCTTATGGATGCAATACTGTGTTCTTCTCTGCAGTGAATTTAGAATTTCATATTCACACAATATATGACATCAACTGCGAATGGGCAAAGCTGAAAATGTGTTCCCAGCCGGGATTCTAACCCAGATCTCCCACTTTCTAGGCAGTTACGCTGACCACTACACCATTGGGGACACTGTGATCACCGCACCTGCAACGACTGTCTAAGCACGCCTCCCGTCAGAACAAATTCACAGCTTTGTGTCTGTCGGTAGCCGTGCTTCAATTTTGTACTAGGAGTCTATTTATGAAAAGTTGATAGTTTCCGAGTTGTAAGCAAAAACGCCAAAAAATGCTAATTTTTCGAATCTGTGCATTTTTTTCAATGTTGCGTCATGAAATTTTGTTGGGAATGCCAGAATCGGATTCAGCACCCCAAAAATAATACAGAATCGAAGAAATCAAAACTAAAACTTTCCTGGTAAAAAAGCATATCGACTGGATAATATAACTTCCTCGTGAATGTTATTTATGATCCGTAACTCACCGTATGGTGCGTGTCTGAGGGTGCCTTGCAATAGCCTTTGACGCCAGTTGACTGACAAATAGGTTTTATCACCGTTGTACCACTCACATGAATGTAAGATAAAAAAAAGTGTTTACATATCTGTTAAGCTTATGAGACTTAACTGCGGGGTCATCAGTCCCTAAACTTACACAATCATCCATACCCGAGGGATGATTCGAACCCCCGACGGGGAACGGTCTCGCGCATCGGAGCACAACGCATCAATGCACTCGACCACTCCGCTGCGGCTTGTAAGTCTTCATGGAGACATTTTTTACTCTCGGCAAGGTGTATAGCGGACGGTAACTTGGAACAGGCTTCAACCCCATTTCGCAGAAAACTTGGAAGGTGTGTGTAATTTCTCATAGATAGCGGACAGGAGGAGATAGAAAAGGGGAAAAATATGTGAACAGAAGCAATGGTAGGGGTATGGAGGAAGACAAGGACGAGGAGGAGGAGGAGGATGTTAGGTGCGACGTTACTAGCTCATTACAGAGGAAATTATCGCAGGATACTGGGGAGGCATGATCAACTCTCGGAAGTTGGAGACCTCAGTTTGTTCTACAGATGAACTTACATGTCTATGGGGCATATCTGACAAAGGAATGAATATCACAGACCCAACCCAGACGCGCTCTAAGGCCTTGCTGCAGTTTGCGAGTCTGCTCCCTATAGTATAAATGTTCAAATGTTTGTAAAGTTTATAGGGCGATATTCCATAATCACGCAGTTTTATTAGAAATAAAACATTTGTTATAACAGCCCACTATAGTTGACAATTAAACAGATGTAAATATCCTGTGCCATTACAGGGTGTGCACTACCACTTCTAGATTTAAATGAATCGAATTTCGTCCGATAACAAGATGTAACAAGAGAAAAGTATGTACATAGGAAAATCATTTCTCTCTCTTTGGCGCACCATATCAAAGTCGGTAGGAATACACCGACAAATTTCACGCCAAGAATTTCTGGTAGCGTCTGGGTCCTTTTATGTTTCGAGGGTTTTATCCCACAAAACAGGCCTTTCTTGAATTAATTAAATGAAAAGTCGCTTTATACATCCAGATTACCCATGTTTTGAATAGAGAAAATATCCAGTTAACAAGTGTGTACACTCGTCTCTCTCCCCACGCGAGAGAGAGGGAGAGAGAGAGAGAGAGAAAGAGAGAGAGAAAAAATGTTCAAATGTTTGTAGAGCTTATGGGACTTAACAACGGGGTTATTAGTCGCTAAACTTACAAACTACTTATGAACTATCCTATACTAAGAACGGCACAAATATCCATGCCCGAGGGGTATTCGAACCCTCGACCGTAGTGGCCGTGCAGACCGTGACTGGAGCGCCTCAGTCCCCTCGGCCACCGCGGCCGGCACACTCGTCTCAATTCGCACTGAATAAAACGACTGTCGACGGTAGGAACACTATTATGTGTGTAAGCCTTCATGTGGTCGAGTGCGCCAATGCTTGGACGACAGTGAGACTGCCGTCGGCGCCAGCGGCAGCCTGCGATCGCACAGCTAACGCCGCCGGTCATTCTAACGCGCATTTTTTTCTGTTTTTTTTTCTTTTTCTTTTTTGTTTTTTGCCTAGTTTGCAAACTCTGATTTACTCCAGTGCACTACTGCTGGAACGACGGTGACGGCCAACTGACCGCGACGGAAAAATTCGCCGTATGTGTAATCAAATGTTTGTAAAGCTTAAGGGACTTAACTACGGGGTCATCAGGCGCTAAACTTACAAATTACTTACGAACTACCTTATACTAAAGACGACACAAACATCCATGCCCGAGGGGGGGGATTCGAACCACCGACGGCGGACGGCCGCGCGCAACGCAAAACGCCGCTCCAGTACGCGCGGCTAATCCGCCGCGGCTGTGTGTAATCGGCCGAGCAGTATTCCTCCTTACAGGTGTTATGTGTGGAATTGATCGGATGTCTTACCCACTCCTTCACTTTGGTACTGTTCAAGCGTGTTTGTTTACACCTTATGTGGGTTGAGTGACATCTGTGGCCAATCTGTGTTCTTGATGCAATATACACATCCAACGTCAATATTCAGAAGACACTGCAGCCAAGGTCATGCGACACTTTTTTTGAAGCGTGCACTTCGCAGATTAGTAAAGGTGTGCAGGAATTACTCAACTGGAGTGCGCTCCTGTGCGTTGTGTACAAACTGTCGGAGGAACTGGACTACTGTAGGTCTGAAGAGCGGCGAGGATGCGCCGTTGGCAGCCGGCTGGTAACCTTGGCGGGGTCTGACCTGGACGCCTCGACTGCGGGGAACCTGCTCGCCGTGAGAGCGCGGTGTGAATTCATCAGGCGCGACAAACCGGTGCCCGCTTTAGCACCGGCTGCGTTCTTTGGACGTGCATCGCGCTGAAGCGGATTCTCCTCGTGCTTCTATACGCCAGCTCCCTACAGTGGTCAATCACTGAGGAATATCAAACAAGATCGTCTTAACTTCTGAACGGTTTCCGATAGGACATTCGTACAGCACACCTGAACAAGGAGCACGTTGGTAAACGCTATTTGCATGTGCATCTGCACGTGAATGTGGGTTCCTTTAGCGACGAAGCCAACTTTCATTTTGGATGGATTCAGCAATAAGAAAAAATGACCGCGTCAGAGTCAAACGGAAGCGGTTCAGCTCGGATGACTAACTGAAGAACACAGTAGAGGACAGGCTCTTGTCATAGCCGCAGGAATTCTGTAAACAGGGAATCAAAAAAGTACAAATGTTTGTAAATCTATGGGACTTAACGGCTTGGTTATTAGTCCCATGCCCGAGGGAGGACTCGAACCCCCGACGCTGACCGGCAGCCGCGGTGGAGCGGGCGAACGCATTGAGGCAGTATGTTGCGATGCGCGATGCCGTTCCACATCGGGGGTTAGAATCCTCCTCGGGCATGGTGTCTGTGCTGTCTTTAGTATAAGTTAGTTTAAAAGTATTTTGTAAGTTTAGGGCCTGATGACCCCGAAGTTAAGTCCCATAAGCTTTACAAACATTTAAATTTTTTGTGAACGGCCGCGCGCACCGCAGCCGGCGTTGTTCCGCCGCTGCGGAAACAGGAAATCCTTCCGATCTTTAAACAGTGGGGTAGCTTAAATGCAAACGTAGGCTTCCGCGGCTGTTGTCATTATCAATAAAATTCTTCTGGGTCAGACAAAGACACTGATGAAAGCCGCCTGCAATAGGTCCGAAACGTCGATAGAGTTTATAAAATGACGAGGCGGTCTCATACCCGGAAGAATTTTATTGATAGTGGGGTAGCTGTCCATAGTCGTCTGGTGATTACTTTTGAGTAACAATTTTAATTATGCCCACAGATTATTTTAATAGCTTTTCATTTTAACACCTCTCGTATATCACGAGTGTTTCGAATCTTGTAACAAGCAAATACAATTCTGGCAACTAATTCTGTCTCTACATACACTGGGGTCTCGTACACATGTGACTTTAGATTCTCGACAGGAAATATTCAGTGTCATTGGAGAACGTAAACGCAACAGGGCCACTTGACGGAGAAGCAAAGAAAACATAACGTGCATCACGATTTACTAGTGACGAGGCTCGTCTTTTCTTGTTTCCTTGAAGGAAGAAGGAATGTAGAAGTAAATGAGCTTCACAGGGCGTATAAGGTTGGAGGTAAATCTGTTGTAAATAAAATGGAAAACATTAATGCTTATATATATGGAGTATGGAAAAGGATGGTGTAAACTTACATGGTTGAAAGCACACGAAAATAGAAGCAAAAATATGCTAGGAAACATGGGTCCGCAAGCGAATGGATTGAAGAGTTGGTTGCCGGAGCTTGCTTCTCATGGTCCCCCTCCTCCCCCGCCTATTCTTTCTTCTCGTTGCGCACAGATAGTACACCCTGAACAAATAGTCGCTGTCTGTCTGACTGTATGTGGTTGTGCGTGTGTTTTGTAAAAACGTTCAAATGTTTGTAAGACTTAAGGGACTTCACTGCTGGGTCATCAGTCCCTAAACTTACAAACTACTTATGAACTACCTTATACTAAAGGCGACACAAACATCAATGCCCTATGGGGATTCGAACCCCCGACGGCGGACGGCCGCGCGCACCGCAACACGGCGCTCCAGTACTCGTGGCTAATCCGTCGCGTCTGTGTTTTACAGCTAGAGGGTTGGAGCAGTTGTGAAAAATAAAACTCGAGACTGGTAAATCAGAGGTTAGGCTGTCATACTGTTCGTGGCTCGAGTATGAAGGAGCTGGAAAAGGTGTGTAAATCAGATGGGTCAGTTTTAAAATAATATTAAAAGGTCGGGAGAGAATAAATACAATGAAAAGAATTCAGGGAACGTCAGCTTTCGTAATGAATTATTCTTGACTGCAAAAGGTGGATTTTTGCGGAGACAGCCAAAATACACCAATTTTCAATTAGCCCTTGAGCAGGAAAACATAAACAGTCTACTCTGTAGGAAATTTTATGGACTTTAGTTTTGAACAGGGAGTTTATTAGTGGAAATTTGATAGTTTCCGAGTTGTAAACAAAAAACCGCCGAAAAATGCTACTTTTTTCGAAACTTTGCATTTTTTCAATGTAGCGTTACGAAATGTTGTTGGGAAATGCCAGGTTCGGATTCATCACCCCAATAAACGTACGGAATCTAAGAAATGAAAACTACTGCAAACCTTTCCGGCTAGGGGCCCCATTGAGCACAAGTTGACTGGACTATCTAGAAATTTCAGGCTGATCGGTCAAACCAAACGTGTCATTCCCTTCGAGTCCACAGTTTGCGTAACTAACGGACTAAACTGATGTAGCCAGCCATGGTGGCCGAGGGGACTAAGGCGCTCCAGTCACGGTCTGCACGGCCACTACGGTCGGGGGTTCGAATCCCCCCTCGGGCATGGATATTTGTGCCGTCCTAGTTCGTAAGTAGTTTATAAGTAGTTTGTAAGTTTAGGGACTGATGACCCCGTAGTTAAGTCCCATAGACTATTCAAACATTTGAATTTTTTGAAACTGATGTAGTCATCGGCCCCTAGAGTTATAAACTACTTTAAACTAACCCATACAAAGGAAAACACACACTCACACCAATGTTTGAGGGAGGACTCGCACCTCTGGCGGAAGCGGCATGGCGCTTCAGACTGCGCGGCCATCCCCCCACGGTTTCTATCTTCAGGTACAATAGAGAGCGCATACAAAACTTATTATGTTTGCACGTTGTAGCAATTTTCAGCCTCTCCTTTGTACTTGTCCCGATAATTTTTTTCTATAAACTTTTACAGGACCATAAAGAATAAAAGAAAGAATGAATTACTTCTCTCCATCGACCGAATCATGAATTACAGTGTATAGTCCATTCAAAAACACATTGAAAAACACCCTTTCAGTTTTTCTGTAAATTTGCAACAATTTCTCGGTAGATTTTCCAAAACTTTTGGCATTCAAATATTGTCCTGATAATTAAAAACATAACAAGAGAAACATCAGCCAAATCGGTCCAGCTGTTTTGAAGTGCTGCTCTTACATACACGCGGCAATTACATTTTATTTATATCGATAGATTGCCTACAGACGTTACTGTAATCCAATGTACGTGTTTCTACGCCACAAATTTAAAGGCGGTTGTTTCTTTAATTCTGATAGTATACTTCTAAAGCAATAAAAATCTGTATAACGGCCAGTGGTCCGTTACAAGAGATAGGCTTGACAGGATAATTGTAGACTGAAAATAAAATCCGTGGTAAGTGCCAAAATGAAAAATTTTGTTTTATTGTGAAAGTGTGGGCTACATGCTTAACACTACTCAGTAAAAAGCGGGCTATCTGTTATTCAATGTGGAAGTAGTTCTAATGTTTCTCACAAGAATGCCCTACGATCCATGTGACACCTGTTGTTGTGAAGTAAAATGTGGGCAATGTGCCAGATAGCCAGAGGTGCATGTGAGCTTTGTTGAGGTTCCATCGTGTAGCAAGAAGTAACTATTCATTTTGTGCTTTTTCTGCAATGGAAATGGTAAATAAGCTTAGAGCAGACGGGAAGTCCTACAAGAACAGCCGGTATGTGACAGTGCCTGAGAGACAACCTCCACCTGTAGCAGTATGTTTAAATACCTCTATAACATCGTAGACCTAGGTTGTCGTTTATTAATACCTCAAAGTTGTATTCCTTTGACTTTTAATGCCGCATTTGTTTCTATATGCGTTTTTGTTCTGAGTACAAAGTAGTGAAAAACAGGTTATTAGACGCAGTGTTTACACTTCTAATGGTATTCTTTTACGTAGGTTTCATGCCGATGCCCATATTTATGCAGAAGCATTGCCTTCAAACAAAAACTAAACATCTTCAATCAGTTTTATGAACTAGGAGATAACTTCAAGCACAATTCGTATCTAATGGGAAACATAAGTGTTAAACGTAGGCGACATGGACCACACACAGACTCGACAGAAAGTAGTAGGCAGGCCAGTGTTTTTATACGATTCCTGATGACAAATGTGATCATAAACAAGTGTGCAAGCAAACATTTAAGGAAATCCATGGCATCACAAAGCGTAGGGTTGAAACATTGGTTAAATTGAAAAAGCGTTACGTACGTTGAACGTAGGGGAAATAAAACCAAAGAGAGGAAGTACACAGGTGATGATACACAGTGTATAGTTGAACACACAGCAATTTTCCCCCAAGAGAAAAGTCATTACAAATGTTCAAATGTTTGTAAAGTCTATGGGACTTAACTACGGGGTCATCAGTCCCTAAACTTACAAACTACTTTTGAACTACTTACAACTAAGGACGGCACAAATATCCATGCCCGTGGGGGGATTCGAACCCCCGACCGTAGTGGCCGTGCGGACCGTGACTGGAGCGCCTCAATCCCCTCGGCCTCCGCGGCCGGCAAGTCATTACACAAGGGCCAAAAGTTCACTTATGTGTTTAAGCCAAGATTTGAATTATCAGAGAATGTATGCTGCCTTTATTGACCTTCATCCAGACCACAAAGTCCAATACAGCTTTCCATTTACTCAAATTTTGGACACCGCTCGGTGGGTAGAGGGTAGAGGGTATTGCGTATATGCCCGGTTTTTACAGTAGAGGGAATGACACATAGCCCTATACTTATTTTTTATCATGAAAATATTTTCTTCATAAAGATAAAAATTGACTGGTCAATTCGACTGTAATAAGTCTTTAACGATTAACGGTAGACACAAATTAAAGCGAAAAAATTGCACATAAAGACAAACTGTTCATTTTAGGAGGTCTTTTGCGTTTTACTCAAAACGTTCATTTCGGGACTTTTATAGACAGTCTACAATTTTCTTGAGAGTAATAATGTGCTGCGGTGAAGTGGGCGAGCGCTCTAAGGCGCCTTGCTACGGAACGCGCCGCTGCTCGCTGTCGGGGGTTCGAGTCCTCTCTCGAAATTGAGTAGTTAAGTCCCTAAACCCTTTAATGGGTGACTTTTTATTTTCTGCTATAAAAAATACCACGATTAATGTATAGTGGGTATATACTGACAAAAATATTTTTAAAAGATCCTTAATATTATTATGCACTACTAGCAACAAACCATTCATTGGTGGTCAGCTGTATAGCGCTTCCATTACGTACCCGATGCAGTAAATGTCACTATTGTGCCTCTCATTTTTTCCAAAAAGGAAATAATGCAACAGTAGTATGTCATTAACTACTTTTACCTGGCAAAGAAGCAATACTAAAGTAAAAATTCTCAATGCAGCTAACTGTCGAACTGATTCAGTAATCTCTGCCATTTATAATTTCTACGCTACAAAAGAGTTTGTATTAAAATTTTAATCAGTTTGAGAGATAATGGAAAAAATAAGGCTTGTAGTTGATGAGCTACACTATGCATTAAAGAGTTAAAGTTACAATCATCTGTAGTAATAATGTAGGACAGAAAAGAAGATACTTGCGAAATTACAGGCATATTTCGCGATTTCATCCACAAAATAACGTTGTCACTAATCGAGTTCAGTCTTTGTCAGGATGTCTGAAACATAGTTTCGCTAATCAGGATACGCGTTTCCTCTGAGTAGTGCGTCCGGATTGTCTACTTCGGCATGGCGTTGCCTGGGTTACGCCGCATTGTCGTCCTGCTGAGCAAAACCACCACAGGACAAGTTGCTGAACTCGCGAAGTTCCTTTTTCACTTCCTTCAGAGGGTGAGCAGCGTAATAAACAGGTTGACAAACGAATATCTCGTGGAAGAACAGGTTCCTAAGAGGCAGCACAAATAGGCCCAAAAAAACCTGAATTCATATCAGACTCGCGAAAATAACCTTACACCAAGTCTAATACTTATAATCAGCCAACAGCAATCAATTATTTTTCAATCCGGTACTAAAAATAATCTAAGTAAAGTACTTTAATAAATCAATATATCGTAGGATTATAAAACGTGCAAATGATCCGCGTAGCTAATACATTTAAGAAGATATTCCCTTTCTTCTTCTGGTTCTGCCTCTGCCTCTTCCTCCCTGTGTTCTGCTCATTCCCTCATTTTTTGCCCTTCTTCCTCAGTTTTTGCCCCTCCCCGTCGGTCCCTTCTCTCTCTCTCTCTCTCTCTCTCTCTCTCTCTCTCTCTCTCTCTCTCTCTCTCTCTTTTCCTCTCTCTCCGCTATCTCTCTGTCTGTCTGTCTGTCTCTCTCTCTCTCTCTCTCTCTCTCTCCATCGGGCATGGATGTTTGTGTTGTCTTTAATATAAGTTAGTTCATAAGTAGTTTGTAACTTTAGGGAATTATGACCCCACAATTAAGTCACATGAGCTTTACAAACATGAACATCTATTAATTAGAATCAGGATCTACAAACTCGAAAGGAATGCTCACGATAACCAATCACTAATAGTTGGGACAAAAACGTTTATAAATATGTCTAAGAATTATTACATAAGTACTGCTAGTCTTTTATAAATAAAACAAAAAATAAATTATCGAGAGTTACCTACCGTGACAAACGATCAATTCAAATGTGACAATAACGAATACGATTTTCAGTCCTCAACAAAAAATGTTTGACTTACAATTGCGCGACAGATTGCTTTTGATCCACAAAGAAACAGTACAAATCAAAACAACAGATAATACATAATATGGAGCAAACTACCAAATCATTTGTGCTCGAAACCAGTTAATGTCAGTCCATTTATACATAGATAAATTATCATATTTATTCGCTTCCGCTGCCTAAATCAGTTTTCTCTCATATGCTGATGGGTTTTCATTCAAAAACATCAACAGGTCTTGACGTTCATTATGCTTAGTAGCCGTCATATTATGTAAGCAACTGCTTTGGAATTGCACTGTTGGTACGCCAAGGATAACAAATTTTCTTATGTGGTTTGTGAGCGATATCTCTCGAAAATTTGGTTTTGTAGTGTACCTCTTCTGATTTTTTTTGTCAGTAAAATAACTTCCCAGTTTCTCTCTCCTCTCTCTCTCTCTCTCTCTCTCTCTCTCTCTTTCTGTGTGTGTCGATAGAAATTGCCCCAAAGTTCTCGTAGGAAAATCTGCACCTCTTGTCGGATCGATATTGGTGTTCCACCTCGCATTTTGCGTGCGAAATCTGAAAAATTCAGATCAAAAACATTGTGACTGGATAATGTGATGATTGATGTTTTATTAGTGACATTAAAAACACAACATCTAATTTGTGACCACAAGAGTGACAACACAAATACCTACACGAGTGGAAGTGGCCGTGCGCTCTAATATGCCTTGCTGCGGAGTGCGGGGCTGCTCCCTGTCGGAAGTTCGAGACCCCGCCTCAGACTGAGTGTGTGTGTGTAGTCCACGATTTAGTATAAGTAATTTGCAAGTCTAGGGACTCATGAGCATTACAGTTTGGTACCATAGCTATACAAACATTTGAACATTCTGAAGCAATATCTGAAAGATTAACGAAAAGCTGTAAGTAATAACTTATTAACGTAAAACATAATGAAGTGAGCAGTTTGAAGATCACTTACTGCAAAAGGCTCGATGCAGGCCGCGCGGGAGTATCCGAGCGGTCTTGAGCGCCACGTTGCGGATCGCGCGGCCTCCCGCGTAGGAGGTTCGAATCCTCCGTCAGGCATGAATGTTTGTGTAGTCTTTAAAATGGCGTTTGACTCGATGCCATACTGCAGACTGCTAACGTAGATACGAGCTTATGGAATAAGATCACAGATTTGTGAATGGCTGGAAGATTTCCTAAACAATAGAACGCAGTACGTTGTTCTCGGCGCCTAGTGTTCATCAGAGACGAGAGTATCGTCAGGCGTGCCCCAGGGGAGTGTGACAGGACCGCTATTATTTTCTATCTATATAAATGATCTGATGAACAGAGTAGTAATTTGCGGCTCTTTGCTGATGATCCTGTGGTGTATGGGAGGGTGTTGTCTTTAACTGACTGTAATAGCATACAGAATGACTTAGACAAAATTTGTAGTTGGTGCGAAGAATGGTAGCTAGCCCTCAATGTAGTAAAATGTAAGGTGATGAACATGAGTAGGAAAAACAATCCCATAATATTCGAATACAGCATTAGTAGTGAGCTTCTTGATGCAGTCGCGTCGTTCAAATATCTAGAAGTAACATTGCAGGGCGATATGATGTGGAACGAACATGTAAGGACAGTTGTGAGTAAGGCAAACAGCCGACTTCGGTTTATTGGGAGAACTTTGGGAAGATGTACTTCATCTGTAAAGCAGACCGCGTATAAAATGTTTGTACGACCACGTCTTGAGTATTGTTCAAGTGTTTGGGACCCGCAGCAGATCAGTTTAAAGGAAGAAATAGAAGCAGTTGAGAGGCGAGCAGCTAGGTTTGTTACTGGTAGGTTCCACCGATGCGCAAGTGTCACGGAAATGTTCCGCCAACTGAATTGGGGATCGCTGGAGGAAAGACGACGTTCTTTTCGTGAATTTCTGTTGAGGAAATTAAGAGGGTCGGAATTTGGAGCTGAGTGTAGTACGATCATTCTGCCACTTACTTACATTTCGCGTAGTGATCACAATGACAAGAGAAATTAGGACTCGTACGGAAGAATATAGGTATTCTTTTTTTTCCTCGTTCTGTTTGGGAGTGGAAAAGAAAAGGAAATGCCTAGTAGTGGTACAGTGTACCCTCCGCCACGCACCTTACGGTGGATTGCGGAGTAGATGTAGATGTAATATAAGTTAGTTGATAAGTAGTTTGTAAGTTTAGGGACTGATGACCCCGCAGTTAAGTCCCTTACGCTTAACAAACATTTGAACATTTGAGCTGTTTATCCTGCTTAGCCTGTAAGACTTCTTAGCTACGCATATGCCCCCATCGTCCTTTGACGAGTGCACGGACTGCCGACTTCCTGTTGTAAACAGGCGGCAAGATGCCCACTGAGCCGCCTACTGCTAGTTCATTGCACCAGACAGACGGGGTATCACTTTCACTGCCGCACTCTGCACTTTAAGTGGTCGCATCCATTGCTGCTCTCATCTCACAACCACTTTAATGATTACGTTATGTCCCATTCTGTAAATGCCAGTAATGCAGTTACTGCCATTCAAGAAGGGCTATGCAGCTATTATTGCACGCTAACTCTTGTAAACACGTTCCATTTACCGTCCTAGAATCGCGATTTCAGCGTGTTTTCCACTTCCAATTACTAACTTGATACAAAACTCGAAGATACCTGTTCATTATCCGTTCTTATGCAGACGAAATGACACATGTAAACATAACAAGGTATTGCCACGTTGTTGTTAACCTTCATTCGTTCGCGCCTTTTTTGTTACAGTTGCGCTCCCGGGGCGGCTAGCAGCCGCCCTTCACATTTTCCCTCAATGAAATGATTTTTTTTTTTTTTTTTTTTTTTTTTTATTTGAACATCAATAACTTCTGAGTTCTGGAATGTTAATCTGTTAAATGAATTAACAAAAAAAAAAATGTTTGTAAAGCTTATGGGACTTAACTACGGGGTCATCAGTCCCTAAACTTACAAACTACTTATGAATTACTTACGAACTAGGACGGCACAAATATCCATGCCCGAGGGGGGATTCGAACCCCCGACCGTAGTGGCCGTGCAGACCATGACTGAAGCACCCCAGTCCCATCGGCCACCGCGGCTGGCAATGAATTAACATACTGCGCTTAGAATGAAAGATGTTTATTAATAACTAGCTGTAAACCCGTCGTTGCCCGGGTATTTATTTATCCTATACTCTCGTAGTCCACACCCCCTTCCCCCTCTCTCTCTGCATCCACCTCTTTCTCTCCCATCTCTCTGTCGTTTCCATCTTCCCCTCTCTCAGTAAACTTTTCTGCAAGGTGCCCTCTGTCATGTACCATACAAACAGTTATGTAGCCAGTGAGCTTTTTCTTGATTTAAAGGTCATGTGTGCAAAAATTCATAAAGACTGGAACAAAACTATGCATTTTGTAAAATACCTAAGTACCCTCCACTATGCACCAAACGAAATTTTATACAGTGACATTCCTCTTGTTTCTAAGATAGAGTGTGCAAAATTTCATCAATATTGAAAAAAAAAAACTATAGATTTCTATGCTTATAAAAAAATAATATGAAAATAAATAGAGAATTATCGCAAGTGTTTATTTTAAACGAAACTTCCTTTGCGCTATTGGTCACCGTTTTTGGCACGTTAACGCATGCGTGTTCCTTTCTTTGCATGTTTTAAATAGGAATTCGTCAGACACGGCCCAGCAGTGTGTCCATGAACCTGAAGATGTCAGCCAGGTGTGCTGACGAAATATTGTGCAATTTCGACAATAACATCCGACGTCTCGCCCGATAACCATATTTAGGAGTTCATAAGTAGTTTGTAAGTTTAGGGACTGATGACCCCGCAGTTAAATACCATAAGCTTAACAAATATTTGAACATTTGTTCAATACGAAAAATTGTTTTTCACTCCAATGTCTGGAATAACCTTATGTCGAATAACCTCTTGCATATCACCTCCATTCACCTTGCAGGCGGTTCAGTAATAATTCGGAAACTTATTCCGTCTCATCAGTTATTCAGTTTACTCATTTCAGAGCAGATATTTCAAAGTGATTGGAAGTAACACGCAAAGTAATTTACGACGCCAGCTGCCAGCGGGCGTTGAAATAAATCAGTGGAGGAAGTTGAACATATATGCCCAGGCAGGACTCGAACCTGGGACCACCTGCTTACTATGTGGTCGTACTGGCCACTACGCCCTTGGAGATACAGCCGCGGCCGCGCGAAATACGCTTGCTCGCCTCCCTTCACACGCAAATTCTCAACTTACGTAAACACTAATGGGTAGTGACCCTTCCCATTATCATTTCGCCGAGTCTCGTAAGAGTTCAGGTATAGTTGGCATGAGCAAAAGATAGGATAGATGACCGACTTATATGTATATCATGTCCGTTCTTTGGGACATATATTTCATTGGAACTGTCAATAGATAATTCAACATGAGATGAGTAATTATATCTTTCTTACTGTTAACTTCGTCCACTTGCGCAGGCAGCAGATTACCGCCCCTAGTGTTTATTACATTTCACTACTTAACATTCCCGTTAGATGGCGGTGTGATATGACTGTATTCTCTACTTAGACCTCCTCCTCTAGACGTCGTTGACTAAAATCTCCAATGGTCCGGTTTCGTCATTCAGTACGTGGCTGAATTTCAAAACCTGACAGTCTCGACAAACTGTTCGTGGATCTGATGGAAGGAAATTTGAAAGATCGTGCATAATTAGTGTCTCTTCAAAAACACCTAATTCTTCTATTGAAACCCTACAGAGAAGTAGACGAAAGTAACCAATCGGCAGACCTCAAACCTAGAGAGGCAGGCCGCAACCTACGATCCATTTGTTTCATTTGTGGGTAAAATATCACTGCTGCATGATTTGTGAAGACTGTATTCGTGAAAGAGGAGACGAAGAGAGTGATGACTGATTTCTCATGTCATCGTCACAAGAATATGTTGGTATAAAAATTTAATTTGCGTGATGTTTCTTAATTCTCATTTCTTTACAGTCATTTCTATGTAATGAGAAAATCACTATGTCAAACAATGAGTTCTTTTTCTGTATTTGTGAGTTATTGTATAGATAAACAAGATAAAAAATGAATTCATTCGTGTATATATAGTTTCTATAGTATGTCTGTCTAGATGTGTTTGCGTCTGTGTAAATGTATGGGTGTGTGTGTATTTGTTCACCTTCCTTTTCTTCCCCCAAGGTAAGTCTTTCCTCTCCCGGGATTGGAATGGCTCCTTACCCCCTTCCTTAAAACCCTCAGCATTTTCTTTTCCCTCTCCTTCCCTTCTGCCTGAAGAAGCAACTGGGTTGCGAAAGCTTGCGTTTGTGTGTGTGTGTGTGTGTGTGTATTCATTTATTTATTTGTGATGCTGTCACACCTGTGCTCCTTCGCCTGGTGAGTAATCTTCGTCTATATATTGGGTGTTTCACTAAGTGTGTTTGCCTCTGTAACTTATAAAAAAAAATATGTGACGGGAAATTTTAATGCGGTCGGTCAACACAAGAAATGTTACACTTTCTGCGGAGCTATGAACATAGTTTATTGTATCATTTTCCAAAGAGTTACACCACAAAGATATAACTTTTTAATTGGAACAATAGTTTTTTCTATGGTGTATTGGATTCGTTGAAACCAGCTTCGTCCAAATCAATTCAAACTACATTCCTATCACTGTTAGTTTGGGAGCTACAACCCTTCAAAGTTTAGGTGGCGGAGGCTACGACAGCGTAGCTAACTGGCTGGTGGTCATGAGACAGTGGGCCGTGCCCCAGGGTATAGCCACTCGGCCAGTCAGCTACGCTATCGCAGCCAGCGCCCCTGGAACTTTGAAGGGTTGTAGCTCCCAAACTAACAGTGATAGGAATGTAGTTTGAATTGATTTGGATGCAGCTGGTTTAAACTAATCCAATACACGATAGAAAAAATTATTGTTCCATTTAAAAAAATTATATCTTTGTGCTGTAACTCTTTCTAAAATGATGAAATAAACTATGTTCATAGCTCCCCAGAAAGTGTAACATTTTTTGTGTTGACCTACCGCATTAAAATTTCCCGTCACCTATTATTTTATAAGTTACAGAGGCAAACACACATAGTGAAACACCCTGTATATATGTTTGTCTGTATGTCCTCTATATGTTCATAAACCATTTATTCGATTACAATGAAGCATTGGTGAACTGTTCACCGTAAGCCGACGCAGGTTCCTGATCAAAAACAAAAAAGCACGACACATAGTTCAGGAGATATTATGTCATAAATAATGAGAGGCTACCGCGTAAGAATACCCAGATTTATGCATCAATTACTGGAAAATGGGAGTAGTTGGGTACCTGCAACAAAGTTTTTATGTAATTTAGCACGTTTTTGAAGCGTTTTTTAACTGGACTGTCCCCCGCCCCCCTCTCCCCCCCCCCCACACACAATAATAGTACCGCTCACAATAGTTTCGCTGTAGATGCCATAAAACTGTCGCATCAGGCATGACCTTGTATCAAATAAAGTTAGCCAGGCACTTAAATGTGATTTGTAGAGTATCCCATGTAGATGTAGATGAGAGGTAGATTTGCATGTTAGTATTTATTTTTTTCTGCAAGTCTCCCTTAATCCCTCTTGCTTCCAAAATTAAGCAGACTATTTTATTATACTCTATCTACATAAATGCGAAAGGACACTCACTCACTCACTAACACGAAATCTCCAAAACTACTTCACCTATGAAGCTGAAATTTGGCAGGCATGTAGTTTATAGATAGAAAATGTCAACTAAGAAAGTATTTTGTGATAAGTGGATGGCGGAGCATACTGCTCCTACAGACTCACGAAATCTACAGTTTCATTTCGATCATCATGAGATTTTGCACGCTTGACCTTCAAAACAAGAGGAAGGTCACCGTCTATTTTAAGCTACATACGGTGCATGGGGGAGGGTACTTTGCAACATAAAAATGCATCCCTAAATACCTTGGTCGCGCCATGACTTTTTTTTTTTCGTTATTCTCAGAACAAGGGTGGTATGAAGTAAAAGTGGAATATTTGAGAACAACAAAGTGCGTTTTTCATAGAAAATTTTTTAAACTTGCTTTAAAAAATAGTATGAAATTCCGTCGGGAAAGCCTGAAGCATCACGTACTTATGAACTAACTTATACTAAAGACAACACAAATATCCATGCCCGAGGGACGATTCGAACCTCCGACCCAACGTGGCGCTGCAGACCGTTCGGCTACTCCCGCGCGGCGCGTATTGAACAAAATAAGTAAAAGTATATGCATCGTAAAACTTATTGTGCTATACAGAGTCATTTAGTCATCCAGAATTATTGTAGTTCCACATCTACGACTATATTCGACAAAATTCTAAAATTGTTTTTTTTTTGGAACTTATTCTGTCACATCTAAGGAATTGAAACTTTAATGTCTGTATAATTAAGGACCCAAACTGGCTATGTCATCGGTCACTAGACATACACAATACTTACACTTAGCCTAACGTATGCTAAGGAAAACATACAGCCGGCCGCAGTGGCCGAGCGATCTGCGGCGCACGAATCACTGTCTGCACGGCCGCTACGGTCGGAGGTTCGAATCCCCCATCTGGCATGGGTGTTTGTGTCGTCTTTAGTACAAGGTAGTTCATAAGTAGTTTGTAAGTTTAGGGACTGATGATCCCACAGTTATGTCCCTTAAGCTTAACAAACATTTGAACATTTTTGAAAACATACACCCATGCCCGAGGGCGAACTTGAACCTCCGGTGGAAGTGGCCGCAATATCCGTGACAAGGCACAGTAGACCGCTCGCTCAAAGGAGTTTCATCGTTCTAGGAGTATGTAAGAACTGTCCACTGTAAGAATAATTGATTTATTCTCTTGCGTGAGATTCTGTTTATAAATGTATCATCAGCATCTCTACACGATCTATAAATAAAGAGCTGCAATATATTCTTCGAAACCACCCTAGAAACGTTTTGAACCAAACTCAAAAATGTTCAAATGTTTGTATAGTCTGTGGGACTTAACTATGGGGTCATCAGTCCCTAAACTTACAAACTACTTACGAACTAGGACGGCACAAATATCCATGCCCGAGAAGGGATTCGAACCTCCGACCGTAGTGGCCGTGCAGACCATGACTGAAGCGCCTCAGTACCCGCGGCCACCGCGGCCGGCGGACCAAACTGCTTTGGTCATCAGTCGCTAGACTTAAAAACTACTACAACCAAATTATACTAAGGACAGCAGCCCCCCCCCCTCCCACACACAAACACGGAAGAGGAAGGACGTGAACCGCCGGCATGAACAGCCGCATAATTTCCATTTCTTTTAATATGAACCAGTTACGATTATTCATCATCCTCCTAATCAAAATGTCTCGTGAACAACTATACCATGTTTCATTAACTGACGCCCTTACTATGTACTCATTTTAACACTAACACTAATCTCTGCTTCGCAAGTTATAAATAAGACGGAATGATACAGAAAATTATTTTCCAATGTAAAAAAGTAAAAAATAAAAAATAATTTATGAAAGCGTTTCACTTATACTTTTCCATTTATAACTCAAATTGGGGGTGAAATACCATTTTTAGTATGTTAATTACCAAGATCGCTTTGATGAAACAATTTTTATTTCATTACTCGTTTCAGCGGCCTTCCTGTCATCAGATGGTAATCGTTACATATAGATATAAATAATCTTCTTTCTCATCACTGTGTTGAACGAGGGTTCAGGTTTTACAAATACAAGGTGGAGTTTAAGTTTCCCCTGTCGACTGTGGCCAAAGGTGTGTATGAAAGGAAAAAACAAAACAAAGAAAGTAGAATGAGACGTTAAAGATAAGACATATCTTTATTTTTCTACATAATTTACAAGTAAATTCAAATGTTTGTAGAGGTTATGGGACTTAACTACGGGGTCATCAGTCCCTAAACGCACAAACTACTTATGAACTACCTAATACTAAGGACGGCACAAATATCCATGACCGAGGGGGAATTCGAACCACCGACCGTAGTGGCCGTGCAGACCATGACTGAAGCGCCTCAGTACCCGCGGCCACCGCGGCCGGCGGACCAAACTGCTTTGGTCATCAGTCGCTAGACTTAAAAACTACTACAACCAAATTATACTAAGGACAGCAGCCCCCCCCCCCCTCCCACACACAAACACGGAAGAGGAAGGACGTGAACCGCCGGCATGAACAGCCGCATAATTTCCATTTCTTTTAATATGAACCAGTTACGATTATTCATCATCCTCCTAATCAAAATGTCTCGTGAACAACTATACCATGTTTCATTAACTGACGCCCTTACTATGTACTCATTTTAACACTAACACTAATCTCTGCTTCGCAAGTTATAAATAAGACGGAATGATACAGAAAATTATTTTCCAATGTAAAAAAGTAAAAAATAAAAAATAATTTATGAAAGCGTTTCACTTATACTTTTCCATTTATAACTCAAATTGGGGGTGAAATACCATTTTTAGTATGTTAATTACCAAGATCGCTTTGATGAAACAATTTTTATTTCATTACTCGTTTCAGCGGCCTTCCTGTCATCAGATGGTAATCGTTACATATAGATATAAATAATCTTCTTTCTCATCACTGTGTTGAACGAGGGTTCAGGTTTTACAAATACAAGGTGGAGTTTAAGTTTCCCCTGTCGACTGTGGCCAAAGGTGTGTATGAAAGGAAAAAACAAAACAAAGAAAGTAGAATGAGACGTTAAAGATAAGACATATCTTTATTTTTCTACATAATTTACAAGTAAATTCAAATGTTTGTAGAGGTTATGGGACTTAACTACGGGGTCATCAGTCCCTAAACGCACAAACTACTTATGAACTACCTAATACTAAGGACGGCACAAATATCCATGACCGAGGGGGAATTCGAACCACCGACCGTAGTGGCCGTGCAGAACGTGACTGGCGCGCCGCAGACCGCTCAGCCACTGCGGCCGGCTAATTACCAAGTACAATGAGACATTTGTCAAACCGCTTTATAAGCTTCAAAAATCCGTCCACGAAAAAAATCAGGGCGTTGCATGCGGAAGAAGCGTTGAACGTCATCATGTGTCTGAAAGAAGTTGGAAAGCACTCTGTCTGTAGGTAAAGTGCTACTCACCGTTTTCTGGAACGCCCAAGGAGTTTTGTTGCTGGACGTTTTGGAGGATGCAACCATCAATGCTGCGCGGTACTGAGCAACTCTGTCGAAATGGAAAGAGGTGATTCGGAAAAAGCGGCCTGGCCGTCTCAGATCTTGCGTTTTGCTATTGAATGACAGTGCGAGAACACACTCTGCGTCCGCAACGCAAAACCATACTGCATCTCTTGGCTGGGAGAGGCTACACCATATGGAATACAGTCCCGATTTGGCACTTGATTTTTTCCTGGTATGCTTTTTGAAGCTTATAAAGCGGTTTGACAAAGGTCTCAATGTACTTGGAAATTATGTAGAAAAACATAGATATGTATTATTTTTAATGTATCACCTTTTTTTTTTTTTTTTTTTTTTTTTCATACGAAACTCTGGCCAAAGTCGACAGGGGAATCTTATTCTCCAACTCCCTCTCGTATATCACCAAACTGAAGTATCAAAAAATAACGTAACTTAAAAAAATTATCACCAATACGAGGTGATGTTCAGTATCAAGCACATTACTATGCCCATACACTGAAAAGCGAAAGAAACTGGTATAGGCAAGCTTACTCAAACACAGAGTGGTTCGCAACATCTACTGGCCATTAAAATTGCTACACCAAGATTAAATGCAGATGATAAACGGGTGTTCATCGGACGAATATATTATACTAGAACTGACATGTAATTACATTTTCATGCAATTCGGGTGCATATATCCTGAGAAATCAGTACCCGGAACAACCACCTCTGGCCGTAATAACAGCCTTGATACGCCTGGGCATTGAGTCAAACAAAGCTTGCGTGGCATGTGCAGGTACAGATGCCCATGCAGCTTCAACATGATATCACAGTTTATCAAGAGTAGAAACTGGCATATTGTGACGAGCCAGTTACTCAGCCACCATTGACCAGACGTTTTCAATTGGTGAGAGATGTGGAGAATGTGCTGGCCAGGGCAGCAGTCGAACATTTTCCGTGTCCCGTACAGGACCTGCGACATGCGTTCGTGCATTATCCTACTGAAATGTAGGGTTTCGCAGGAATCGAATGAAGGGTAGAGCCACGGGTCTTAACACACCTGAAATGTAACGGCCACTGTTCGAAATGCCGTCGATGTGACCGAGACGTGTAACCAATGGCACCACATACCATCACGCCGAGTGATAAGCCAGTATGGCGATGACGAATACAGTCTTCCAATGTACGTTCACCGCGATGTCGCTAAGCACTGATGCAACCATCATGATGCTGTAAACAGAACCTGGATTCATCCGAAAGAAATGACGTTTTGCCATTAATGCTCCCAGATTCGTCGTTCCGTACACCATCGCAGCCGCTCTATGATGCAGCGTCAAGGGTAACCGCAACGATGGTCTCCGAGCTGGTAGTCCATGCTGCTGCAAACATCGTCGAACTGTTCGTGCAGATGGTTGTTGTCATGCAAATGTCCCCATCTGTTGACTCAGGCATCGAGACCTGGCTGCACGATCCGTTACAGCCATGCAGATAAGATGTCTGTCATCTCAACTGCTAGTGATACGATTCCATATTCTGCTAACAGTCATTGGATCGGGACCAACTCGAGCAGCAATGTCGCGATACGATAAACTGCAAACGCGATAAGCTTCAATCCGACCTTTATCAAAGTCGGAAACGTGATGGTACGCATTTCTCCTCCTTACACGAGGTATCACAACAACGTTTCACCAAGGAAAGTCGATGAACTGCTGTTTGTGTATGAGAAATCGGTTGGAAACTTTCGTCATGTTAGCACGTTGTAGGTGTCGCCACCGGCGCCAACCTTGTGTGAATGCTGTGAGAAGTTAATCATTTGCATATCACAGCGTCTTCTTCCTGTCGGTTAAATTTCGCATCTGTACTGCGTCATCTTCGTGGTGCAGCAATTTAATGGTGAAGAGTGTAAGACGACTGTTGACTGGCGCAGGCTGCTAGTGCAATAGCAGGTTATCAAGATTTCAGTTTGTTTTAACATGGTGTAAAGTCAGCGCACGAGAGATGGGACAGAGAATCTCCGAGGAAGCAATCGGTTTGGTTCAAACATCATGAAAGAAGTATGTATATGTGGAAGAGACCAGGAGACACTGGAAGGTACCAGATTGACTTTATAATGGCAAGGAATAGATTTAGGGACCAGTTTTGAAACTGTAAGACGTATCAGGGACATATATAGCCTCTCTCAGTTATTCATGGGTATGTGTTGAGTTGTGGGTAGGTACGTACCTATCTTCTTGCGTGATAAACACATAGAGCATAACTATATGGTGATTAGCAGAAAATTAAGATGTCTATTAAGTTGTAGAAGAATACGCGATTACTTTTTTACATTTTTGTGCATATTAATTTGTTTGAATTTTTGTGAAGTCGGTTATTTTTTGTTATTTTTTTTTTATTTTTAGTGAATATGAAGTACACTAACTAATTTTTCTGAATAAGGTTAGATCTACTAAATGTATTGCACCTATGAGATAGGGAGGAACACCTGTCTCAACAGAGGAAATCTACCTCGAGGACATTTTGAAAAGAGACTTGCGAAGAGCTCAAAAATATACTTTAAAAATGCTCCTATGAATTGAAGAGGTCTGTTACTTTGTCATGGATCCCATAATCAGAACCTAACCAAACTTTCATCAAACTAACCTTGAAGTACATGCTGTCCAGTAAAAGAAGAATCATCGAAATCTGTTAGCGTGATATTGAGTTATTCATCCATTTGTCGCGCTGATACTTAATGCGAATTTAAGACTTATATGGTTTGCTCGACCACACGGGAAGCACCAGCTTTTAACTTTAAGAAAAATATCAATATAGGTTCATACAATCGAAGGTTTTGAGGTGACAAACAAAACTTACAGTCGACTTGAGAACCTCCTCCTTTTTTTATCTCGGCTGAATACGCTTAGATGAACCCTGTGCCATTCACTTGAATGTGACTCTCGGAGTATTTAATGTAGATGTAGACGCAGAATTGACAGGAACACGGTGTATCGCTGTAGCGGTCGTGACTGTCCACCGCTCACACAATGTAACCCCCGGACGTCTGTAGCGTGGGAACCCGCGCCCCGCGCGCGTGGCTGGTTCGCCGCGCACTTTCACAGGCGCAGATCTCACCTTTGTAAGCCGAGTGAATGGACCGCCTCACTTACTGTCCAGCCAGAATAATGGCTGCCGGTTCACTCAACCCCTCGGCCTTCATCCCGTAAGAAATGAGCCATAAATTTAGTGGGAAACAAGCCCGGCCGTTGCGTCCCCCCTGCAGATTATAATCAATTACGGGCTTAGCGTTTCCTCCTTGCAAAATACATACGGCATAGGCGAATCACGAACAAGGGTAACGTCGGGATGAATTAGTCTTAGTAATGTCATATGTGTGCCTAGGTTCAATTTAACAAAAACATCCCACAACTGACAGATTAAAACTGTTTATAGGGTATTACAAAAAGATACGGCCAAACTTTCAGGAAACATTCCTCAAACACAAAGAAAGAAAATTAGTTACGTGAACATGTGTCCGGGAACGCTTAATTTCCATGTTAGAGCTCATTTCAGTATTTCTCTTTAAATGTAACACAATTGTCAAAATGCCCAATTGTTTCGTTTGTATGTACTGTACTTCCTCGATTCACCGCCAGTTGGCCAAATTGAAGGACTTGTTGGTGATGTCTTGATTGGGCCTCATGTTCTTCCACCTACGCTCACTGGAGCAAGTTATCATGATTTCATACGGGATACTCTACCTGTGCTGCTAGAACATATGCCTTTACAAGTACGACACAACATGTGGTTCATGCACGATGGAACTCCTGCACATTGCAGTCGACGTGTTCGTACGCTTCTCAACAACAAATTCGGTGACCGATGGATTGGTAGATGCGGACCAATTACATGGCCTCCACTCTATCCTGACCTCAACCCTCTTGACTTTCATTTATGGGGGCATTTGAAAGCTCTTGTCTACACAAATCCGGTACCAAATGTAGAGACTCTTCGTGCTTGTATTGTGGACGGCTGTGACACAATACGCCATTCTCCAAGGCTGCATCAGCGCATCAGAGATTCCATGCGACAGAGTGTGGATGCACGTATCCTCGCTAACGGAGGACATTTTGAACATATCCTGTAACAAAGTGTTTGAAGTCACGCTGGTACGTTCTGTTGCTGTGTGTATCCATTACATAATTAATGTGATTTGAAGATAAGTAATAAAATGAGCTCTAACATGGAAATTAAGCGTTTTCGGACACATGTCCACATAACATATTTTTTTCTTTGTGTGTGAGGAATGTTTCCTGAACGTTTCGCCATACCTTTTTGTAACACCCTGTATAACAAGTATTAGAAGATGGGACCTTTGCCTTTCGCGGACAAGCTGTTCTCATATCTTTACTTCCGCTAGTTCCTAGTGTCTTACTTGCAGCTATAAAAATTCCCTAGGCTGAGCCTGAGCTATGTCGCCAGGTTGCTAGTCCTGCAATGTTCGCAGGACAACTTCTGTCAAGTATGGAAAGTAGGAGGAGAAAGGGAGGAAGATTAGTGTCGACAGCGTGGTCATTAGAGGCGGAGCTTACGCTCGGGTTGTTTGGATAGGGATGGGGAAGGAAATCCGTCGTTCTCTTTGAAAGGAACCATCCTGGCATTTCCCTATACTGATTTGGGAAACTCACGGAAAACCTAAATCTCGATGGCCGGTGGTGGATTTGAACCACCATCCTCCCCAGTGGGGGTCCAGTGTGTTACCCCTGCGCACCCTCACTAGGTTTGGAAAGTAGGAGGCGAGTTGCTGGCGCGTGTAAAGCCGAGAGAACTGGCCGTGTAGCGTACCAGGATAGCTCAGGATAGCTTGGCACTTGCCAATGAAATGCACAGTTTCCAAGTTCTAATTCCCGACCGGCATGCAGTTTTAATCTTCCAGGAAGTTTCATTTCAGCGCACACTTCGCTGCAGAGTGCAAATATCACTCTGGGAACACAGGGAAAAAAATGGTCGGATTAAAAAAATGTTTTTGTTCTTCTACTTTTGATTTACTTAAAACTTTGCTAGCCAACAAAGGTGAAAAACTAAACCTGTTAGAAGCACTGGAAGTAAGCAAACTAAAAATCCTCATCTGGTTCTAAATTACCGACGACAGCTGACAATATTCCCACTATTAAGTTTCACATGATGCAGTTCAGCCAGGCACTCTCCACAGTAGGCCTACCTATTAATCGTCACCCGTTCTTTTTATTTATATTCTATACCATAAACAATAAAAATACTACTACACACTTACTGTATCTACCTTGACCCCCCCCCCCCCAAAAAAAGGTAATTTAAAGAGAATGTCGTGTTGTTGTTATGATCTTCAATCGGAGACTCTTCACCCTATTCTATCCTGAGCAAGACTCTTCATATGATCGGCAACTCACATCCATCTGAATCTGCTTCTTTATTCGTCTCTTGGTCTCCCTCTGCAATTTTCCCCCCACACACTTCCCTCCAATACTAAATTTATGATTCCTTGATGTCTAAGAATGTGTCCTACAAATGGATCGCTCGTTCTAGAGAAGGCGTGCAAAAAATTTGTATTCTCCCAAATTCTGTTCAGTACCTCTTCATTAGTTACAAGATCCACCCACCTAATTTTCAGCATTCTTCTGTAGCACCACATTTCAAAAGCCTCTATCCTCATCCTATATAAATCATTGATTGTCCAAGTTTCACTCACGTACAAGGCAACACTCCACATAAATGCCTTCGGAAAGGACTTCCTTACACTTAAATTAACATTCGATGTTAGCAAATTTATATTTTTCAAAAACGCTTTTCTTCCCATTGTCATTCTTCCTCTGCAAGTAACAAAACTCATTTACCACCTGTATTGTTTTGTTACCTAAAGTAATTTCTTCAACATTGCCTTATTTTCTAATAATTCAATCCATTAATTTGCTTTTGGTTTTTTTCCATCTTATATGCTCCTTTCAACACTCTGTTCATTCCGTTCTATTAATCCTCCAGGACATTTGTAGTCTCTGACACCAAATGTCATAAAAAACCGCAATCGTTTTATTTCTTCACCCTGAAGTCTAATTCCTTCAAAATTCACTTTGCTATCTTTCACAGCTGGCTTAATGTACAAATTGAATAATATGGAAGGAAGGCTACAATCCTGTCTTACTCCCTTCCCAACCACTAAGTCCCTTTCATGCCGTTCATTTCTAATAACAGCTGTTTGGTAATTGTACAAGTTGTAAATAACCTTCCGTTCCCCATTTTACCCTGCTGCCTTCAGAATTTGAAATAGTGTATTACAATCAACATTGTCAAAAGCTATCTACAATGTTCAATTGTTTGTAAACCTTATGGGACTTAACTGTGGCAGTGGCCGAGTGGTCTACAGCGCGCCAGTCACAGTTGGCACGGCTGCTAGTCGGGAGTTCGAATCCCCCTCGGGCATGGATGTTTGTGTGGTCTTTAGTATAAGGTAGTTAATAAGCAGTTTGTAAGTTTAGGGACTGATGATTCCGCAGTTAAGTCCAAATGTTCAAATGTTTATAGAGCTTATGGGACTTAACTACGAGGTCATCAGTCCCTAAACTTACAAACAACTTACGAACTAGCTAATACTAAGGGCGGCACAAATATCCATGCCCGAGGGGGGATTCGAACCCCCGACTGTAGTGGCTGTTAAGTCCCTTAAGCTTAACAAACATTTGAATTTTTTTTTCACTTATCTGCGCGGTGATCAGTCCGTAAACTTATAAACTACTTATGAACTAACTTATACTAAAGACAGCACAAACATCCATGCCCAAGGGGGGATTCGAACCCCCGACGGGGAAACGGCACCGCGCATCGTAGTATAGCGCCTCAATCCACTCGGCCGCTCTGCAGCGGCCTATCTATAAAAGCTATAAATGTAGGTTTGCCTATCTTTAATCTGTTTTCTAAGATAAGTCGAAAGATGTCTATTGCCTCACGTGTTCCTACATGTCTCTTGAATCCGAACTGATATCCCAAGAGCTGGCCGCGGTGGCCGAGGGGACTGAGGCGCTTCAGTCACGGTCTGCACGGCCACTACGGTCGGGGGTTCGAATCCCCCCTCGGGCATGGATATTTGTGCCGTCCTTAGTATAAGATAGTTGATAAGTAGTTTGTAAGTTTAGGGACTGATGACCCCGTAGTTAAGTCCCATAAGCTTAACAAACATTTGAACATTTTTTGATATCCCAAGAGATCGGACTCTATCAGCCTTTCTATTCTTCTGCAAATTATTCCTGTTAAAATTTTGCAACCATGACTTATGAAACTGATAGGACTGTAATTTTCACACCTATCTGCGACTGCTTTCTTTAGAATGGGTTTTATTACATTTTTCTTACAGACAGAGGGTATTTCGTCTGTCTCATACATCTTATTCACCAGGTGAAATAGTTTTGTTATGGATGGTTCTCCCAGAGACTTCAGCAACTCTGAGGGAATGCCATCTACTCCAGGGCCCTTGTTTCGAGTTAGGTCATTCAGTGCTCTGTCAAATTCATCTCTCAGTGTAGTACCTTAATCTACTTCCTCTTCCCTTCCTACAATATTGTCACCAAGTTCATTTCCTTTGTAGAGGTGATCTATAAATTCTTTCCACCTTTCAGCTTTCCATTCTTTACTCAGAACTGGTTTTCCATCTGAGGTCCTGATATTCATACAGCTTGTCTCCAAACGTCTCTCTTATTTTCCCGTAGACGGCTTCTATTTTCCCCTGGTTGTACATTCTTCCACAGATTTGCTTTTGGCTTCTAGGCACTCCTACTTAGCCCTTTTGCACTTCCTATCAATCTCTTTTCTTAGTCGCCTGTACTCCACTTTACCAGCGTCATTACCCGCATTTTAGTATCTCCTCCTTTCGTCAATTAATTTCAGTATTTCCTGTGATATCCAACAACGAGTTATAGCAATCCCCCTGACAGTCATGTAGTTTGGGTTGCATACGTCGCAGGCAACTCTCCTAGATGCGGGAGAGATGGGAATACACTGATCTGGACTGTAATATGTGAATGACGTTTTCTTCCGTTTCTTAGCCTTATCCGATATCATTACTCAATCATTTCGGTCTGAGCTGAAGCCTAATAACTATAGACTCGGCGGGACGTTAAAACATAGCAGAAAAAACTGTAGAATTTCGTCAATAGTTTTATTTTTTCAGAATATAATACGTATATTTAAAGTTATGGTTTTAGAACTTACAGGTAATAACACCATATTTTGTCGGTTATATCCAATCATTTTATTGCTTACTACCGTATCCGTGGTAAATTCCGCTTGTTGGTGTGGTCATTTTCAATACCGATTGTAGAAGAAACTTTCATCCCTGGAATCTGCAGAAGAGAAATTGATTCTGATCAACTACTCTGCAAAGGAGTCTGGGACTTTCAACCACACAAAAACTGTATGCTGGACCGGGGCTCGGACCTGGAACCTTGCCTTTATCATCATTGTCGGCCTCACTCTTTTGTTATACTTTTGAAGTGACACAATCGGCGTGTTAAATCGATATTATTACTTATCCCACAGAAATTCCTAAAATGTACTGTCCCAACTGATTTTTCCACATGTACATAAATACTACACGTCACTTTGATGTGCAGTTTTCGACTCTTCTTTCTATGAGGAGACCGCACACCCGTATCTTACACACGGAGCAGGTTGAAATGCTGTGCTTAAATTCTCCGCTGAAAACTATTTCACGTATTAGAAAATTTATCTTTGAAACCATTAATGATGTTTACATCAAAGTTTCAACTTGCATTTATCATACACCCCAAATAAAGTTGCATTGTAAACCAGAGGTAAAATTAGCCGTATCTACTATGCCAATTCAATACTGTCACTCGTGATTCATTGACATAACCAAACTTATAAAAGTGATAGCCAGGGAATGAAGTCTGTCACTCTAAAACTGCTAGAGCAATCAAGCACCACAGCTTATGTGCTTCCGAAGAATCACTCTGAAAATGGAGGAGGGCATAATAAAATGGACCCTACCACTTCGGTTGATGAATGCATATGCAATAGGTTCACAGATCTGTGACTGGCTGGGAGACTTCGTAAGTAATAGAGCGCAGTACGTTGTTCTCTACGGCGAGTGTTCAACAGAGACGAGTGGATCGTCAGGCGTGCGCAGATGAGTGTGATATAACACGCTACTATTTTCCATTTATAAAAATGAGCTGATGGCCAGAGTAACTTGTAATTGTTGAGTGATGAGCTGTGGTGTATGGGAAGGTGTCGTCTTAAATTTACTGTAATAGATATAGGATGACTTAGTCAAAATTTCTAGTTGGTGTGAAGAATGTAGAAAAATGTAAAGTGATGCGTATGAGTAGGAAAAACAATCCCATAATGTTGGAGTGTAGCATTAGTAGTGAGCTTCTTGATGCAGTCGCGTCGATCAAATATCTACCCGTAACATTGCAGAGCGATATGAAATGGAACGAACATGTAAGGATAGTTGTAAGGCGGACAACCGACTTCCGTTTGTTGGGAGACTTTTGTGAAGATGTACTTCACCTGTAAAGGAGACCGCGTATAAAACGCTTGTACGACCACTTCTTGAGTATTGCTCAAGTGTTTGGGACCCGCAGCAGATCAGTTTAAAGGAAGACATAGAAGCAGTTCAGAGGTGAGCAGCTAGGTTCGTTACTGGTAGGTTCGACCAAAGCGCGAGTGTCAACTCAATTGAGGATCGCTGGAGGAAAGACGACGTTCTTTTCGTGAATTTTTGTTGAGGAAATGTACAGGGCCGGAATTTCAAGCAGAGTGTAGTACGATCTTGCTGCCACCTACTTACATTACTCGAAGTGATCACAATGACAAGATAAGAGAAATTAGGGCTCGTGCGGAGGCATATAGGCATTCTTTTTTCCTCGTTCTAATTTGGAATAGAATAGGAAAGGAAATGCCTAGTGTACCCTCCTCCACGCATCTTACAGTGGATTGCGGAGTATGTATGTAGATGTAGATTTCACACAGAATGTTCCGGGAACTCAAAAAATGTTCAAATGTTTGTAAATCTATCGGACCAAACTGCGTGGTCATCAGTACGTACCTTTCAAACTACTTAAACTAGGGTAAACTAACCTAAGGACAACACACACACACACACATGCCCCAGGAAGGACTCGATCTTCCGACGGCGAGCAACCGCGCAATCCGCAGCGAGGCGCCTTAGACCGCTCGGCTATTCCACCGCGACTCCGGGAACTCAAATGGGAATCGCCCAATGTTCTTTTGGAAAAATTCCGTTTAGAGGACCGGAATTTAAAGGAAAGAAAGAAGGAAGGAATGCTTAGGGTTTAGTGTCTCGTCGACCGCTTGGTCATTAGAGACGGAGCTAACGCTCGGAGTTTTGGGTAATAATGAGGAAGGAAATCGGCCGTGCCCTTTGAAAGGAACCATTCAGACATTTTCCTGGAAAACCAAAATCTGGATGGACGGAGTTGGATTTGAACCACCATCCTCCCGAATGCGACCGGAATTTGAAGAGTGTAGGACGTACTTCCTGCCACCTACTTACATTTCGCGTAAAGATCACAAAGACAAGATAAGAGAAATTAGGTCTCGTATAGCGGCGTATAGACATTCTTTTTTCCCTCGTTCCATCTGGAAGTGGAGTAGGAAAGGATACAGTGTACCCTCCGCCACACACTTTACAACTACATCTAGATCTACATAGATACTCTGCAAATTACATTTAAGTGCCTGGCAGAGGGTTCATTACCCACTTTCATAACTTTTCTCTACCGTTCCATTCTCTAATAGCGTGCGGGAAGAAACAACACACAAATAGTTCCGTTTTCGATCTGATTTCACTTATTTTATTGGGATGGTAGCAAAATATTTTCACATTCAGAAGTAAAACTCGGTGATTGAAACTACGCAAACAGATCACGCCGCAATGAATAACGTCTTTCTTTTAATGATTTCCACCCCAATTCGTGCAACATTTCCGTGACGCTTTCCCACCCGTAACGTGATAAAACAAAACGAGCTGCCCTTCTCTGAACCTTCTCAATGTCTTCCGTCAGTCCCACCTGGTGAGGGTCCCACACTGGGCAACAGTACTTCACGAGAGGACGCACAAGTGTGATGTAGGCAGTCTCCTTGGTGGAGCTGGTGCATCTTCAAAGCATTCTGCCAATGAAACGTAACCTTTGGTTCGCCTTCCCCACAATATTTTCTGTGTGTTCTTTCCAGTCTAAATTGTTCGTAATTGTAACTCCTAGGTATTTGGTAGAATTTACGACCTTAAGGTTTGACTGATTTATCGCGTAATTGAAGTTCAGCGGATTTCTTTTAGAGGTCATGTGTGTTACGTCACACTTTTCTTTATTTAGTGTCAATTGCCAATTTTCGCACCATGTAGAAATTTTGTCTAAATCGCTTTGCAGTTGCTTTTGATCCTCTGTTGACTTCACTAACCGATAAACGACCACATCATCCGCGAACAGTCTAAGGGAGCTATTCAGATTGTCTCCTAAATCGTTTATAAACACAAGGAAGAGTAGGGGACCTATAACGCTTCCCTGTGGAACGCCAGATATCACTTCTGTTTTAATCGATGACTTACCGCCAATTACAAAGAACTGTGTCCATTATGATAGGAAATCGTGAATCCAATCGCACAATTGGGGAGATATTCCATAAGCACTCAATTTCATTACAATCTGCTTGTGGTGTACAGTGTCGAAAGCCTTCCGGAAATCCAGAAATATGGAATCGATTTGAGATACCTTGTCGATGGCACTTAACACTTCATGTGAATAAAGGGCAAGCTGTGCTTCGCAAGAGTGATACTTTCTGAATCCGTGTTGATTATTGGTTAATAGGTCGTTCTCTTCGAAGTAGTTCATAATGTTTGAACGAAGTATATGTTCCGAAATCCTACTGAAAATCGACGTCAATGAGTTTGGCCTGTAAATTTGGGGATCACTCTTATTGCCTTTTTTGAATACTGGAGTAACTTGGGCAACTTTCCAGTCTTTGGGTACGGATATTTCGCTGTATTGCGGAGAATATATGTAGATGTAGGTGCAGATGATTGTTGTAGTTCATGATATTCGAACAAAGTATATGTTACGAAATCCTACTGAAAATCGACGTCAATGAGATTGGCCTGTAAATTTGGGGATCACTCCTATTGCCTTTCTTAAGTATTGGAGTAACTTAGCAAGTGTGTCCGGCCACAGACAAATATATACAGACGGGAAACCTACGTAAGGGCCCAATCAGCCGGCCGCGGTGGCCGAGGGGACTAAGGCGCTCCAGTCACGGTCTGCACGGCCACTACGGTCGGGGGTTCGAATCCCCCCTCGGGCATGGATATTTGTGCCGTCCTAGTTCGTACGTAGTTCATAAGTAGTTTGTAAGTTTAGGGACTGATGACCCCATAGTTAAGTCCCATAGACTATACAAACATTTGAACATTTTTGACCCGGTCCTACGCTCAGGGTTGCGGGGAGGGAGGGTTTCCAGCATTTCTGTAAGATGTCCCATGATGGCGCTGCGGTCAGAAGCAGCCCTTTAAACTGGCCAGAGCAGGTGGCAGGTAGCGGCTGCCCCCACCACCACCTCCCCTCACACGGCAGCAATCCGGACACAGCCGTGGCCTCGTGGCAGGCGACACGAGCTCTCCCCTCAGCCTCTCCTCCACGCTACCCTCAGAAGCGCCTCTAGTGTGGTCTACCGGTACTAAGCCAGGGAACCGCCTGACACCTGCTAGCATCTTACGGAACTACGAGGGGAGCGTAGGACAGTGGATTAGAGGGGGCTGCTCCTCTGTATATGTTACTCTCTGGTCCGGCAGAGCCAGCGCGGCTGATAGGGGCCCGGCGCGGCGGCCGGCTAGTGCAGTGTACCGGGCGCGCGATCCGCCTCGGCGCCAGACCTTATCTTATCGGGCAGTGCGGTCGTAAAGTGAGGCCCACAAGCGCCGCCTTGTGCCGCGAGGTGGCCCGGGTCAGCAGCCCACCGCTGGGCCACGCATTCCGCGGGCCGCGCTATTTTTATTCGCGCATCACATCACATCCCGTCTCGTCGACAGTCGGCACCGTTTTTGCACCGATATTCACATCTGTCGTCAGTTGCCGCCACGATAAGGGACATTTATTTGCGACCCCCAATGGAAATGACAGTGTACATTCGGCGATTATCTTTTATCTGGCACATTAAGACTTCCTTGCTGCAGCAGGATGCACACAACACTATCTTTATTTTTCAATTTTGTCTTTTATAGTTTTTTATTTTTATATTTATACTTGAACAGAGATACCGCACATAACGTCACCAGTAAACTGGGACAGTGGTACACAATGAGACGAAGAAATAAAGTGAATCACTGCGTGTCCACATCGCGGATTGCGCGGCCGCTGCCGCCGGAGGTTCGAGTCCTCCCTCGGGCAAGCCTGTGAGTGGTGTCCTTAGCGTAAGTTACTCTGAAGAGCCAAAGAAACTAGTAGAATGTTTGTATAGCTTATGGGACTTAACTACGGGGTCATCAGTCCCTAAACTTACAAACTACTTATGAACTACTTACGAACTAGGACGGCACAAATATCCATGCCCGAGGGGGGATTCGAACCCCCGACCGTAGTGATCGTGCAGACCGTGACTAGAGCGCCTTAGTCCCCTCGGCCGCCTATATAAGACAACAGGTGTGTGGCGCAGCCGTTAGATCGGTTACTACTGCTGCAGTGGCAAGTAATCACGAGTTTGAACATGGTGTTAAAGTCGGTGTTCGAGAGATGGGACACAGCGTCTCCGAGGTAGCGATGAGGTGAGGATTTCCCCTTCTAGACTATACAGAATGATCGGAAATTCCTGTTACAAACTTCTGGGACTTGTATAGGGTAGTGAGTACATAACATTTTGAATAGCAACCCATGTCAGGAAACGTATCGTTTCCGTTCTACGACAATTTCAGTTCAGATGTGAAACTCGGCAACGTGTGCTTAGGGACAGACAAACGTCTCAGAGTTCCCTGTCCTGGTATGCAACAGGTTGCACACGATGACGTCTACTACTTCAAACGATCACCGAATTTAATCGCTATGGACTACTTCTTGTGGACTCGTATGAAGAGCGCAATTTCTGAGACACCTGTATAGACGAGTTCTGGCCGCTGCACAAGACAATGAAAAGACATCAGGAGGGATAGAGAGAGTCTACAGAACATGCTTCGGAGGTACAGTGTGTGTAACGACGTCGGTAGTCGCCACATAGAGCCGCTGTTGTATTGATTCAATAAGTTGCGGCTGGTGCCGTTGATGCTTGGTTCTTGTTCTGGTTGACTAATGTAAACGATAAGGTGTAAATTGTAATGCAAATGCGTAAGTAATAACGGAACGATTCAGTGTTCGTTTCAAATTGATTGCAACTACTATATTGGGTCACGCCTAGTTACATGCGTCAAGTGGGAGTGGGTGAGATAACCATTTGAATTGAAACCGTCGTGGAACGGAAACGATACGTTTCCGTACACGGGTTCCTATTCAGAATGTTATGTTCCCTCTATCCTCTACAAGTCCTAGAAGTTTGTAACGGGAATTTTCTACCACCCTGTATAAAAACTTAGGTCTATATGCCCAATTTTCATCACGAATTATTAACCAACAACCGTCCTACTCACCATTATTTCTGTACTGATAAGCATAAAAGATTTCAGCCCAAATTGTCGAGTTTGGGTTAGGTACACAGATCAAAGAAAAAATACTCAATCAACTGGTACAAACGCTTTAAGGAGTTTATTTACAAAATTGTACATTATGATGACATCATGGTCAATACTGTATCGAACGAATAAGTTTTTGTGCAGATTTATAAACTTTGTATTTGTGGTACTGTATCTTTGATATCGACCTCTCTCCATCAGGAGGTTCTCCGTTTCTTCATGCAGACCAATGGGTGGTGACCCATACAAAGCTAAGCGTCGACCACGCCTCCGGGAGAGGCCACAGTTTTTGAGAGTGCCATCGAGTTTGGACGCCGCGATACCGAGCCACCTAGCAAGGGAACAGGAAACAGTCTTGTCTACTCCTGGTAGACATTGTTCATTTCATGCAAAGACTTCTTGTGTTTCCTGTATTGAGTAAAATCGTATATGACTCTACCTGTTGTGTCATTGACAGTCGACTTTTGTTCTGTTCAAAGTTAAGTTGTGTTTTATATTATACACTAAAGAAATTTACTGATTTGATGGTACTTTGATTATAACAGCTCGCTATGGACCCTAGGACACAACAGTATTCTGCCTGCTCAGAAATCAAGAATGTAGACTCCTGTCAGTGCAGATTTAAAAAATCAAAAACAACTTTATCCGGTTACCTGACTGTGTCAAAGTGAGAAATATTTATGTATTATACTTCAGAAAAGGTTGGGAATTAGTTTAAGGCTTGTCATCAAACTGTCAAATATTAGATGAGTGTACTCCGATAATCATCAGACTGCGTTACGCTACGCGAAGTTCTCAACGCAGTTTGTAATTATAATACTTGACTTACCATCAAATTGTAACATAATATATTTGTTTTAATGAATATGTATGGACTGTATGAAGTAATTAAATTTTACCAATAGCTGTGTGAAATTATTTTACAATATTTGGTTTAACGATATGCTCCCTAACACGTCTGATTTACACAGGGTGGTCGGAAATTCTCGTTACATATTTCTAGGACTTGTAAAGGGTAGTAAGTACATAATATTTTGAATAGGAACCCATGTCCGGAAACGTGTCGTTTCCGTTCCACGACGGTTTCAATTCAGATGATTATCGCATCCATTCCTACTTGACGAATTAGGT
The DNA here is from genome assembly GCA_026315105.1 of Locusta migratoria. Lineage (NCBI taxonomy): Eukaryota > Metazoa > Arthropoda > Insecta > Orthoptera > Acrididae > Locusta > Locusta migratoria. The sequence continues at coordinate 159,753,270 of CM048750.1, forward strand.
GTGACCCAGTACAATTGTTGCAATCAATTTGACACGAATACTGAATCGTTCCGTTATTACTTACGCATTTTCATTGCAATTTACACCTAATGGTTTACAGTAGTCGACAATAACAAGAACCAAGCGTCTTCGGTACCAGCCGCAACGTACTGATGCATTACATCAGCGGCCCGATGTGGCGACCACCAACGTCATTAGACACCTTGTACCTCCGAGCATGTTCTGGTACACTCTCTCCATCCATCCTAATGTCTCTTCAGTGTCTTGTGCAGAGGTCAGAATTCTTGCCTACAGGTATCTCATAAATTACATTGTTCATACAGGGTGTCCAAAAAAGGACTCCTTGATTTCAAAATTAAATATCTCGAAAACAAAGATCGATAGAGGAATATAGTAAACGGTATGTTTATTGTGAAAGCTGTAAGACGTATACAGACGTAAATAATAGTTGCCGGTCGCGGTGGCCGAGGGGACTGAGGCGCTCCAGTCACGGTCTGCACGGCCACTACGGTCGGGGGTTCGAATCCCCCCTCGGGCATGGATATTTGTGCCGTCCTTAGTGTTAGCAAGTTCATAAGTAGTTTGTAAGTTTAGGGACTGATGACCCCGTAGTTAAGTCCCATAAGCTACACAAACATTTGAATTTTGTGTAGGGTGAATATTTACTTCCTGATAAGTACTGTTGCGTCGTTCGTATATTTCCTGTAACTTAAAAATTTTAGTATTTCAAAATAGTCTTTTTCCGAAAAGCCATATTGGTGTGAAGCGAAACCCCTGTATCCTCCTAAAGTTACTGTGTGGGCTGCAGTATGCAGCAGAGGCATTATTGGCCCTTTTTTCATTCGAAAAACGGTCACTAGTGCACGTTACGTTGCAGTTTTGAAACAATTTGTCGCCACACAGCAAGCGTTAGAGGATCGACCAGGTAATGAATGGTTTATGCAAGATGGAGCCCTACCACATCAGACCGAACAAGTGTTCGCTTTCTTGAGGAATACTCCGGGAATCGAGTCATTGCTTTGAAATATCCCAAATTTACTGGTGCAGTTATGGATTGGCCTCCATATTCGCCGGATTTGACTCACTCTGGCTTTTTTTTTTTTTTTTTTTTTTTTTTTTTTTTTTTTTTTTTGTGGGGCACAGTGAAAGACATGGTCTACCCGAAGCACCCCGCCACGCTAGACGAGCTTGAATCGGCGATCTCTATGGCATGTGAATCCATTTCGGTTGAGACACTACGAAATGTGATGGCGAATTTCATTCTTCGTTTGCGCTACCTCTGTAGTGACAATGGTGAACATTTTGAAAACATTATGATGTGAGTGTTTTCATACGATTATTTCACTTATGTATGCTGATATGAGCTGTACAGCGTACCGCGCCATCTATTAGCAGCTTTTGTATGTATTATTTCAAACTGCTGTATAACCTCCTTACAGCTTTCGAAATAAACATACCGTTTACTGCATTCTTCTATCGATCTTTGTTTTCGAGATATTTAATTTTGAAATCAGGGAGCCCTTTTCTGGACACGTTGTACCATCCCACAAGAAGTAGTCCGTAACGGTTAAATCCGGTGATCGTTTGCCTCTGTGTGGGCTATAATCTCTCTGATTTTATCTTCATGATTTCTTCGCGAGATATACGTAGGAGGGAGCAATACACTGCTAGACTCCTCGGTAAAGGTATGTTCTCGAAACTTCGACAAAAGCCAGTACCGAGCGACAGAGCGTCTCTCCTGCAGAGTCTTCCACTGGATTTATCGAACATCTCCGTAACGCTTTCTCGATTACCAAATGATCTTGTAACGAAGCGCGCTGTTCTCCGTTCGATCTTTTCTACTTCCTCTATCAACTCCACCTTGTATGGATCCCACACCGGTAAGCAGTATTCAAGAAGTGGGCGAACAAGTGTACTGTAACCTACTTCGTTTTCGGACTGAGACGTTTCTCTGTCCCTAAGCAGACGTTGACGAATTACAAAAATTTAAATGTTCTTAGAGCTTATGGGACTTAACTACGGGGTAATCAGTCCCTAAACTTACAAGCGACTTATGAACTAACTAATACTAAGGACGTCCCAAATATCCATGCCCAAGGGGAGATTCAAACACCCGACCGTAGTGGCCGTGCAGACCGTGACTGGCGCGCCGCAGTCCCCTTGGCCACAGCGGCCGGCGACGAGTTACACATCTGAATTGAAACTGTCGTAGAATGGAAACGATACGTTTCCGGAAATGGATTCCTATTCAAAATGTTATGTACTCACTACCCTCTTACAAGTCCTATAAGTTTGAAACGGAAATTTCCGACCAACCTGTATTTGCCTCTGAATCCTGTGCTTATTGTATGTTTGATGAGATAGTGTACGTCTTACGAAATGGCCAATAACGAAGAACAGCGCATGCGCAGAAAGCTTCTCAGAGCTTTCAGTGAGATGAGTGCAGTGGAGTCAAGTTATTCTGACCACTTGAGCAGCCCCATTCGCGCAGAACGCTCGTTAGAGTAATGCCCAGGGCTTCGCGATGTATTCAGCCGTGTTTTGGTGGGCCGCTTTAAGTGGCCTGTTGACGGACGGCGCTGCTCAGCTGGGTTTACGAGCGGTCGTCGCTCCGTCGCCGACTAATTCGTGAGAATGCTGTGGCTGATCCCGGCTTCCTGAGGGGCTGCCACGTGCCATGCACGGACGCGTCTCTTCTCCAGCGTCAGATCAACAACTTAGCGGAGCTTCATTATCCTAGCTCAAGGTGGCTGCTAAAGCATTGTACATCGGAGATTCTAACAGCATGTTCTCGCAAATCTACATCTACGTGGATTGAAGTGTATGGAAGAACGTTCATGGAAAACCTTTTATGATAGTTCCCTATAGTTCAATTCCATAATAGCTCACGGGAAAGAGGAACACCTAAATCTTTCTGTTTTCGATATGATTTCTCTTATTTTATTAAAATGTTCAAATGTTTGTAAATATATCGGACCAAACTGCGTGGTCATCAGTCCGTAGCTTACAAACTACTTATACTAAGGTAAACTAACGTAAGGACAACATACACGCCGGCCGCGGTGGCCGAGGGGACTGAGGCGCTCCAGTCACGGTCTACACGGCCACTACGGTCGGGGGTTCGAATCCCCCTTCGGGCATGGATATTTGTGCCGTCCTTAGTCTTAGCTAGTTCATAAGTAGTTTGTAAGCTTAGGGACTGATGACCCCGTAGTTAAGTCCCATATGTTCTACAAACATTTGAACATATGACAACAGACACACACACACACACACACATACACACTTACACACACACACACACACTCACACACACACACATGCCCCAGGGAGGACTCGAACCTCCGACGGCGAGCAACCGCTGCGCTACGCTGCAGGGCGCCTTAGACCGCTCGGCTACTCCACCGCGGCTTATTTTATTATTATGTCGATGTCTCCCTATGTATGTGGGTGCTAACAACATATGTTCGCACTCTGAAGAGAAAGTTGGTGAAACAAATTTCGCAAATAGATCTCGCCGCAACAAATAACGCATTTCTTTTAATGATTTCAACCCCAATCGTGCATCATTTCCGTGACAATCTCTCCCCTATATCGTGATAATATAAAACGAGCAGCCCTTCTCTGAATTTTCTCTAAATCGTACGTCAGTCTCACCTTCTGTGGATCCCACAATGCGCAGCGATATTCCAAAATAGGACGCACAAGTGCAGTTTCTTTAGTAGAACTGTTGCATCTTCTAAGTCTTCTACCAATGAAACGTAGACTTTGGTTCGCCTTACGTACAATATTTTCTGTGTGTCCTTTCCAATTTAAGTTGTTGGTAATTGTCTGACTGATTTATCGTGTAACTGAAGTTTAAAGGATTTCTTTTAGTGGTGATATGGATGACCTTCCACTTTCTCATTATTAACGGTCAATTGCCAATTTTGCACCATGTACATATCTTATATAAATCATTTTCCAGTTGCTTTCGATTTTCTGATGACTTTACTAACCGATAAAAGACAACATCATTCGCGAACAACCTAAGAGAGCTACTGAGATTTTCTCCTAAATCGTTCATGTAAAAAAAAAAAAAAAAAAAAAAAAAAAAAAAAAAAAAAAAAAAACAGTAGTGGCCCCATAACACTTCCCTGGAAACGCCAGATGTCATTTCAGTTTTACTCGATGACTTTCTGCCAATTACAACGTATTGTATCCTTTCTGCCAGGAAATCACAACTCCAACCGCACAATTGTGGCGATATTCCGTAAGCATGCAATTTGATTAGAAGACGCTTGTGAAGTACAGTGTCAAAAGCCTTCCGGATATCTAGAAATACGGAATCTATTTGACATTCCTAATCGATAACACTAATCACATCATGTGAGTAAAGATGATACTATCTGAATCCGTGTTGACTATGGGTCAATAGATCGTTTCAAACAACACTCCAGTATCGGTTTTATACATAAAGATTTGGTAACGCCATTTTATTGTTTCGTCCGCTGAAAATAACGTAGTCAACCACACGGCAGTTTTGGCTGAACTTCACAAACGAGAACCTAAGTATTTTATTGTATACCGCGTATATAGTGGTTAAGCCATAGTCACAAAAAATGAACCTTATATTCATTTTTTGTGACTATGCCTTAACCTCTATATACGTGGTACACAATAAAATATTAATTTTTCACACTCCTAGACAATAATGTCGAATAAAATAAGAGAACCTAAGTGTTTAGCACTGAAGTTCACACGTTGCGCATCCCCAGCCATAAAATACACCGCTGCAGATGTAAGTACAAGTTGCGTCAGAAAATTTCCGTGAATAATCTCAGGAAATGTAGGAAAGAAGAATTACTAGCAAAATAATGCTTTGGTGAGGCGAGTGTCAACAGCCGTAAGATATTTCATAAAATGCATTTTTAAAACCATCAGCTGTTTTTTAAAAACCATATATATCAAAAAGCAAGAACAGATAGTCTGTTTTTACGTTTTATGTTGTGTTGACTGATACGTTTTATCTATGATGACCTCTGTAATATATAAGGCTTTTAATAAACAGCCGATGGTTTAAAAATGCATTTTTTGAAACAAGCAAAATACCTTTACTGCCTTCAAAGTAATCTCCATTGGCTACAAGACCCTTCTGACATCGGTTGTACAGCTATTGCAAACTGTCAGCAAACGCTTCTTGTGGAATCACTCGATGCACTGAGGTCACGCATTGTTGGATCTTCGCAACCGTTGCAAAGAGTAAGCCTTTCAAGGGTAAATCATAGCGCGAAAACAGAAAAAAAGCCTGCCGGCGCCAAATATGGAGAATAAGGAGGGTGTGGAAGCACAGCGACCTGAGAAATTTGAGCACGCAGAATGAAACTTTCACTCTACAGCGGATATGAAACTTAGTGGCAGATTAGAATTGTGTGCCAGAACCTGGACTCGGACCAGAGACCTGTGCCTTTCGCGGGCAACCGCTCTACCGACTGAGCTATCCCTACACGACTCACGATGCCAACTCCGGAAGCCATGTCTCCACCATATCCTTTCTTTCAGGAGTGCTAGTCTTGCAAGGTTCGCAGGAGAGCTTCTGTGAAGTTTGGAAAGTAGGAGGCGAGGTATTCACGTACATCGTAGTCTGCGGACGGGCATTGCCGTGCAGGATATTCCACTGTCCACTGTCCACGTTCTCGAAAGGTACTCCTTAAGATTTGGAAACACATTTCCGTCATAGTGGACCAAGATGAGATTAGCACCACCGTTTCCATCACTACATGCAGGAACATCCTAACGTCGAATATTTCTGTTGTCTACACAATAATCACAGTTTTGATTATTCTGTGATATTCAATCTGAAGTACATTTCTTACATTCCTTTCGATTAGTAAGTGATTATACTTTCTAATACTACTATCCAGCGGAAGAGTGTTAATATTAGAAATATGATCTGGCATTTACAGTACAGGAATTTAGAAAAGATTCACACTGTTTCAACATAAGAACATAAACAATTATTTCCATAATGGAATAATTTCATACACCTTACAACTAAAATTATTTTTAGCTTATTAGCAATTAAGAAGTATGATGGAAAGGACAAAGTGTGTAGGGTGAATATTTAATTCCTGATAAGTATTGTTACGTCGTTCGTATATTTCCTACAACTTAAAAATTTTAGTATTTAAAAATAGACTTTTACCTATCATGTACATCACCATGTAATATTTCTATTGATGATTTATCATCAACAATCGTTATTAATAATGATCACACTAATACCGATACTAGATACTTAGGAGCATTACTTTATTCCAGTGGCTTGGGAAGAGAGACGGCCTCTCGTAACCTCACCTTAACAATGTGGCCTGATGGTGTGCATACGTTAAGTGCAGTATAACTATTGCGGTATCTCGCAGGACGTGACTTGACCAGGCCTCTTCAGAGAGGTGTACACACTGCGTCCGTCCACTCCAGCCAGATAGCTTCAAATGTTTGTATAACTTATGGGACTTAACTACGGGGTCATCAGTCCCTAAACTTACAAACTACTTATGGACTAACTAATACTAAGGACGGCACAAATATCCGTGTCCCAGGGGGGATTCGAACCCCCGACCGTAGTGACGGCAGGTAGCACCGGCGCAATAAGCGACAAGACGCTGGAGGCGAGGTTATGCGAGGGCCCGGCCATTGCCCCAGTATCTTTCCGCGGCCTTGACTGCTGCAGTTTGCCGCCGGTAACCTCCAAGGACGCTCTGTGCAGAGGAGGAAACTATGCCGCAGCTTCCTTACAGACTGCTGCAGTGACTATGTTGAAGTCCCGAAGCTTCTCACTTCACAAAGAACACGTAGTGTTTAATTCATTTATACATCTTACTGCTAAGCTTGGTTTCAGTCTCTACGCAAACAAGTTGTGCACCACGGAGTAATATACCGGGTGATCAAAAAGTTAGTATAATTTGAAAAATTAATAAATCACAGAACAATATAGATAGAGAGGTAAAAATTGACATACGTGACATGGGGTTTTATTAGAAACAAAAAACAACAAAGTTCAAAAAGTGTCCGATAGTTGGTGCGTGATTCTGGTTTTGTAACTGCTACCGTGACGGGTGAGAGGTATGTTACAGAATCGCATCATCCCCAGCCTGTCTGATAAACACCTGCTGAAACGTACGGTTTTTATGCAGGATGGCGCTCCAACCCATCTTGCTAGACGCGTGAAAGATCTCTTGCGCGCATTGTTTGGTGATGATCGTGTGCTCAGCCGCCACTTTCGTCATGCTTGGCCTCCCATGTCCCAAGACCTCAGTCCGCGCAATTATTGGCTTTGGGGTTACCTGAAGTCGCAAGTGTATCGTGATCGACCGACATCTCCAGGGATTCTGAAAGTCAAAATCCGATGCCAATGCCTCACCATAACTCAGGACATGCTTTACAGTGCTGTTCGCAACATTATTCCTCAACTACAGCTATTGTTGAGGAATGATGGCGAACATATTAAGCATTTCCTACAAAGAACATCGTCTTTGCTTTGTCTTAATTTGTTAAGCTAATTATTGCTTTTCCGATCAGATGAAGCGCCATCTGTCGGCCATTTCTGAACTTCTTTCTCCCTAATAAAACCCATATGTCATTCATAGCATGTGTATCAATTTTTACCTCTCTATCTACATTATTCCGTGATTTATAAATTATTCAAATTTACACTGACTTTTTGATCACCCAGTATATTCTACAACTTTTGTTACGATATTACAGGAATTGTAGAGGGCCTACTAAGCTAAACATACTGTAAACACACGGGAGAGTATTCGCAATGCATCGAGATTCTGTGGTAACATTAAACTCAGGAACAGTTTATGAAACTATTTGTGTTCAGTATGAATCAATAGCAAAGCTTTATGCCCATCTCCTTCAATGGTAGTTCAGGAGGAAAGTAACATGCTTTTAGGGGTGATCCTACTGATGATTCTAAACGAAACACTTCTAATGAACATATACCCATTTAACTACGGGGTCATCAGTCCCTAAACTTACAAACTACTTATGAACTAACAACGACTAAGGACGGCACAAATATCCATGCCCGAGGGGGGGGGATTCGAACCCCCGAGCGTAGTGGCCGTGCAGAACGTGACTGGAGCGCCTCAGTCCCCTCGGCCACCGCGGCCGGCCCGTCGAGATCACCCGGTCTTTACTCCATTGGATTAATGTTTGTGGGGATGGCTGAAAAACTAAGTGTACAAGCGCAGAGTGGACACTAGAGAGGAACTTCTCTCTCTATCTTACATGCTTGTGCTCATGTAAAAGAATGCACAACTCAGTTCCGATCGGCAACATAGCACCTGTCTACAAGAGCACCAAAATGCATTGAAGGTGACGGTGGACTATTTGAAAAATTTCTGTGAGGAAACTTAGACAATTAAACTATAACAGCAACTTAATTTACTGTCACCTGCACTTTACCCGTACCTACCTGTCTTTGTTACTTTACACTGTCGTGACGGAATAGCCGAGCGCGCTGAGTCGCCCTGCCATCCCACGCCGGAGGTTCGAGTCCTCCCTCGTGCATGTGTGTTTGTGTTGTTATTACGATAAGTTATTTTAAGTAGTTTGTAAGTTTACGGACTGATAACCACTGCAGCTAGGTCCCATAGATTTACAAACATTTGAGATTAGAACAGGCTTTTTTTTTTTTTTTTTTTTTTTTTTTTTTACGCTGTAACGGTTGCAAAACGACAGAGGTTTATTATAGTTTTTTCTTTTTGTTCACTAGCATCACCCCTCCAAGCATGTACACGTAACATTCCTCCCGACTGACCCTGCATATCAGATGATGAGCGCCAGTCTCGCTAAGAAAAAACAGATGTAAATAACTTTTTTTTGTTCGCTTAAACACAGTGCTGGTTTATAAAAATTAGGAAGAACTCAAAGGAAAAGGTGAAAATCTAAAAAATACAGATTTGTAATTTTCTATGAGCACCGTCACTTCGGATGAGATTGGCGTTTTATGCGATGCTGTATACTTCATCCCACTATACTGAAATTTTCTACATTTGACTTTCAAAACAAGAGGATCGTACAGTCTACAAAATAATTGGTACGGTCCATTGTGGAGGGTACTTTGCATCAGTCTCTGACACCAATCTACAGCATTAATCCGATATATATAAAATTTTACAAACTTGATCTTCCAAACAAGGTTAAATGATTGTTTCTCAACGTATTGGACCAAACTGTTATGGTCATCAGTCCTAGACTTACATACTACTTATACTATTTTATATAGAGAACAACACAAACTCGAGGGTGGGCTCGAACCTCCGGGCCGCGGTGGAGTAGCCGAGCGGTCCAAAGCGTCTCGCTGCGGAGCGCGCGGTTGCTCCCCGTGGAGGTTCGAGTCCTCCCTGGGGCATGGGTGTGTGTGTTGTCCTTAGGTTTGTTTACCTATGTTTAAGTAGTTTGTAAGCTACGGACTGATGACCACGCAGTTTGGTCCGATAGATTTACAAACATTTTTTTCGAACCTCTGGTGGAACGGCAGCCCAATCCGTAACGAGACACCTTAGACACGCAGCCATTCCGTGTAGCTCACTGAATACATCACATTTCGTCCTTTGCATGTCAGAGGGTACTCCAGATTTGAACAGCGTTTGACTGATCACTATTAAATTTGGCAGCTATATGTAACTGGCAGGGGGCAGTTGACTGTATGAGGAGGAAGAGCGGGAGGAGGAGGAAAAAAATTAGTAGGCGGTGGAGGAGATGGGGAAGATTGTGGTGCTATTGGTGGTGACGTTGATGGTAGTGGATGGTGGATGGGTAGGTCGATGGGGGTGGGGGGGGGGAGAGCGAGGAGGGGTAAAAGGAAAGTGATTACGGGCTACAGGAGAAGATCGTGGTGGTAGTGGTGGTGGTGGTGGTGGTAACGATGGTAGTGGAGGAAGCCTAAAATAAGGAGGTGGAAGCGGAGGAGGAGGAAGAGGCAAAGGTAGATAAACGGAGAGAGGAGGGAGGAGTACATGAATACTCGAATAAATAAATATCCGATAAAAGTCTGGTGCTCAGGTAGCTCATAGAGAGAAGCCGAAGAGCACAATGAGAAAGCTTTGGAATAGGCATAGCCAAGGGGGAGTGATGGACAGCCGGCCACGGTGGCCGAGGTGACTGAGGCGCTCCAGTCACGGTCAGCACGGCCACTGCCACGGGGATTCGAATCCCCCCTCGGGCATGGATATTTGTGCCGTCCTAGTTCGTAAGTAGTTCATAAGTAGTTTGTAAGTTTAGGGACTGATGACCCCGTAGTTAAGTCCCATAAGCTTAACAAACATTTGTAACATTACACAGTGATGGACACACAGCTTAAGGGAAGCAGTTAGCAGAAGTGATGCAAGAGAACTATAAAAGAGACTGCCTACTATTCGCTAGTCCGTCCGCTTTTCGAATATTGCTGCGCAGTGTGGGATTTTTTTAGGTAGGACTGGTGAAGGACATCGAAGGGAGCAGATCATTTTGTACGAGGTATGTCCACAAAGTAAGTTCCGTTTGGTTACATAAAACAAACTTGTACACATACAGAAAAAAATTATTGTACAAGAATGTACAACTATTAAACTACTTTTCTACATAGCTTCCGAAATTTTTTATGCATTTCTCATAGCGTGGCACAAGTTTTTGTATGCCTTTTTCGTAGAAGGTTGCCGTCTGTGTATTCAACCATGTGGTAACATGTTCTTTCACTCGTCATCATCGTTGAAGTGTTGACTACCAAGGGCAGGTTTTAGGTGTAAGAAGAAAGTCGCTAAGAGCTAGGCTGTACGGAGGATGATCAAACACGTCCCAGTGAAATTCTCGTAAGAGTTGTTTGGTCACATTCGCCTTGTGAGGTCGGGCAATGACGTGAAGGAAAAAAATCCCTTCTTTCCTCTCTTCTTACATCTAAAATCTGTCCTTGGTGGTCAACACTTCAAAGATGATGAACCGGAAGCAATGTTACCACATAGTGGAGTACACAGGCGGCAACCTATGAAGAAGGCACACAAAAACTTGTGCCACGCTATGACAAGTGCCTACAAAATTTCGGAAGATATGTAGAAAAGTACTTGAACAGTTGTAGATTTTTATACAATAAATATTTTTTCTGTATCTGCACACGTTTGGTTTATATAACCAAACGGAACTTACTTTGTGGACATGCCTCGTATTATCGCGATACATGGAAACAATACGGAAGTTGAAGTGAAAATCTTTAAAACAGCGGCATCTTTGTTTGCGGCCGGATCTACTTACGAAGTTTCGGTCGCCGTATTTCTCCTCCGAAAGCGAAAATAAATTATTGACTCCCCACCTGCATTGGGGAAATAACCTTCATAATAAAATAGAAAATTCGGAGCTCGAAGGGAGAGATTTAGCTTTCGTCCTCTGTGCTATTCTAGAATGGAATTTGATAAATATTCTGGAAGTGGTTGCGTGTAGAATCTGCGAATAACGGTTTGGATTTATGCCGGAAGGGGAACAATCGATGCAATATTTGCACAGAGTCAACTGATGGAAAGGAACAGAGGTACAGGACGATCGGCAGATGGTCTTTATTAATCTACACAGTGCTCAGGAAACAGGTAGGGAAATTTATGATAATTATGCACGTATGAAGCTGATATGAAAAGTGCGGTGCAAGTACAATGAAGGCATCTCCAGTGAGAGCAGAACTATACGAGATATCTGCTCTCAGTCTGTTTGATAAGGTGATGGATGTGCTGGTCAAAGATGTGTAGAAAGAAGTAACATGGGCCATGACGTTAGTCGATAACGATAACGGTACTACTTGTGGAGCATGCCTTCCAGCCAGGTAACCGTCACAATCGCTTTGACGAGACGCAAGTACTAGCGGCCACAAGCAGATACTGTGAAAGGCTCTATAGGGAGGCAATTGTAGTCGCCAAATATCCGAATAATTTCAGTAGTAAGGAAGAGGGCATGAAACTAAACACTATATGGATGCCGTTGTCGAAGAAGAAATGTACCAATCTTTCTCTAAAGTATGATGGCAATGGTGATCGGAGGCTGCGGACGACGGCCAATTGCACTAACATCTTCGAAACACGTGACGTCATGCATCGGAGCGGGAACGCGTGGACACCGAACAGCGGCATTCAGTAGCGAGCCAGTGTCTGTGTTGGACCTGCAATCCTACAGAACCCCTGAAGATGTCTTCCGCAGACGGGGACGAAACGCTGGGTATTGACAGCAAATTCAACCGGCCACGGCATAACAGCCCGGATAATTTCAATTGACATGTGTGAAGCCTGTTATTTTTTTATCTTTTTTTTAATGTTTATTGATATTATCATACATGATAACCCATCACCTATGACTAAATGGATCCTAATGTTATACCTGTAACTAACAATGAGATATTATTATTACAACTACTGGTCACCCTGATATTGCTACTACTACTACACACACAATCTACATGCTACCCTAATAGCTACATCTGCAGTGTTACAGGTGTTGCTGGCTCATCGAGCTCAACCCGATGAGCATGCCCCTGGCACTGGGCAGGCCTCTTCCTCATGTCACTGCAGCCCCCCCCCCCCCCCCCGCAAAATTAATCCCCAAGAAAATTTAATTTTACTTAAAAAAGCTTACATACTAACCTATACTACGTCTTGTCAAGTTCGGTGTTGCCACATCTCCCCCGATCCCAGGGATGGCGGATCCAGTCATTTAACTGACGTCCAGTCCATACCTCGGCGGCATGGTTGATGTGGCTGTCATAGTCGGGTCGTTTTGTCTAATCCGGTTGGTGTTAGTGATGAAGTCGCCTAACACCTTTCTGGAAATGGTATTTGCAAGTGTGTCCAACACTCTGAACGTATCGGGATCCCTAATGACCTCATGGGTGTTTTTAATTTTTAATGAAACTCCAGCTCCAGTTGCATTTATTGGTGCTTTATTTAAGCCCACACTACCGGTTTCGGCGTCTATGTTAGGCCATTTTCAAGTGTGAGAGACGTTATGCCATAGAGAAAGCAACGTCAAGTACTTACAACAATAGAATTCAGAGAATTTAAAACTTTTGGCTCCCAGTGGCGCCCAATGGCGTTTACTCTCATGTCGCCATTAGGCGCCAAAAGTTTTAAATTCTCTGAATTCTATTGTTGTAAGTACTTGACGTTGCTTTCTCTATGGCATAACGTCTGTCACACTTGAAAATGGCCTAACATAGAGGCCGAAACCGGTAGTGTGGGCTTAAATAAAGCACCAATAAATGCAACTGGAGCTGGAGTTTCATTAAAAATTTGAACCACAGTTGCGGTAACAGCAAGCATCCAGTGATGGAGAAACAAATACTCATGGGTGTTGTTGTTTAGGAGAGCCCTTCTTAGTTCCGATGCCACGTCGTCGAATGTAGGACACTCGTATACTATATGGTCTAGATGCGGATGAAGCAGGGTGAGCCGCGCCCCCGGCCCCCTGCCCTGCTCGGCGGCCGTTTGGCGCGCCGGCCTGGGTCGGCTGGTCGGCTGTCGGCGTGACCTCGCGTGCCGCGCCTTGCGTCGCGTGCGCCGCCGCCGTTGGCCGCCTCCACGGCGCTCCGCCGCCCCTCGGCGCGTTCGATCGCCACCGCACCGTACTGGGGCAGTGGCGCCGATGCCGGCCGCGCTTGAATATGCATTACGCTGGAATCAGTCGGAACACATTTTCTGGCCCACGTGTCGTCGTTGCTTCACGGTTCATTTGCTGTGCACAAGGCCTACTACTGTACCCTACCGCAGTCTGTTCCAACAAGCTGCTCCGCGAGCAGGGGCGCACACGAGCGCTCACTGGCTCACCTGAAGACTAGGATACCACCCGTCAGCCTTGACCCGTGACGTCATCGCAGCGCGGTATTTCTGAGCTGCATGCGTATTTTTAGAAGGCGTGATCATGTGATCATGATCATGATACTTTATTTACAAAATACCAGATTAATATTTTGTATTTATAAAGTGATCTGTAGCTTCTCTCTGATGGTAAGGTATAGGTTAGACTAGCTGAAAACCCCGCGTTGCACGGGTATTTATTTATTTATTCCTGCCGTTTTTCAGTTATATATTCATTTGTATAAGGGCTGTATGTCTGTAAAATCTGTTGGGAATACAATTAGTATTAAAGAAGTAATAGAATAAAACTTAGTGCGTGATGGGGCGGTTTTCCATGAACGTTACTGTTTACGTGCTCATATCACATGAACTACGTGCCGGAATGTGATACAATTTAGAAGCTACATTCAACTATACATGTGTATACTGTCTGTAAAATTTCCTGTCGCTACAATTTGTAGTGCTTAAATTATAAATTGTAACGTCATACCGAGAGCCGTAGTTTTACTCCATAAACAGCGGAAAACTAGTAAGCGAGAAACTTTTTTCCGTTCATAATTTTACTATGGTTGCCAGCGAGAAAAAGTTTAATAAAGGTTTGAAATTATGTTTAAAGTTTGTTGCAAGTCGCTAAGTACTGTCATTCTCATACTGTGTATGTCGAAAGTCTCGCCGCATTATATGCCATTTTTTGCGATTTCTATTGGTTATGACTTAATATCTTTTGAACCATGTGCCATATGTGATTCTTAACCATGCAGCAGTTGTTACCTCACGGTAAGGAATGTATGTACCAAATTTGGTTGAAATCGGTCCAGTGGTTTAGGAGAAAATGAGCAGCATTGTCGCAAAATGCAGCAGTTTTTCGCGCATCTCATTGTTTATGACGTCATATCCCGTGAACTATATATCGTATGTGATTCTTACACTTACGGCGACCGTCCTCATGGATTGAAGCTTAGTGTGCAAAATTTCATAAAGATTGGAACAAAATTGTAGATTTGTATGTAACACGTACAAATATACGGACACTCTGCTTTATATATTAGATTAGAGATGTTTTTTTTTCGCGTGTGAGCGCCGAAAGCGCGAATTTTTGGGCTGAGGCCTGTGATCGATGGTACATTCTGTTGTCTGTAATTTACGAGGATAACTGCAGATTATTTTCTATCTATAATAAGGAGGTATTAAGACATCCCGTTTACGATTTTCTGACATGTTGATGACGTCATTGTTCAAAGCTGACGGGTGGTATCCCAGTCTTCAGTTATGCCCGTAAGCTGACGTAACGACGCCACTAGTCGGTGGACATAGGCAAACAGACGCGCTCGTTTAGTTCTCGTCAGTGTATAACACTGACAACAACAAAAATGTCTAGTCACGAAAGCCCAGTGTCGTTCTCTTTAAAAGTACTGTACCTCTTCGCTGATAGATAGAGGAGGTGCACAGTGTCCAGTGTGTCCCAAAATCTTGTTTGAGCAAAAAAACATTAATTAATTAATTAAAAATCTATTTACAGCAGCTTTACAGTCATCTCACATTCCTACAATTTTTATGAGGAAGCAAAATTGAATTCGTATTTTTTTTACTGTCTTCCTAAATTCAAAATCATAGTATTCATGCCAGTTCTTGTGACCAGTGGTGGATCAGTTGTTATGCAACAAATTGTTGCCACTGTTTACGGAGTTCGGTGAACATTTAAGACAAGCGACGTTTGGTTCCTCTAGTTATTCACAATTAAGGTGGTGTGTTACTCATTTGCTTGATGTAAACTACTAGTTTTTGCACTTAAATGGAAAACGTAGTTTTTCGAAGACAGAAATCATACTTATGAAATTGAAAAAGAAAAAATATTCAAATGTTTGTTAAGCTTATGGGATTTAACTACGGGGTCATCAGTCCCTAAACTTACAAACTACTTACGAACTAGGACGGCACAAATATCCATGCCCGAGGGGGGATTCGAACCCCCGACCGTAGTGGCCCTGTTGACCGTGACTGGAGCGCCTCAGTCACCTCGGCCACCGCGGCCGGCTATGAAATTGACTGTAAAATTTGTACTTCCCTATTTGACATGGTGCGACGGGGATCCGGTTCAGCATTATAAATAAATCATAAACTGGCTTCTTTTCACACTCTAGCAATAACTTCTAAAATCAATGACTTCACTTAAAATAATAGGTAAATTCGTTATATATTACATAATAAATGCTCTTTACATTAGTTGCATGGAACAGACATTTAAAAATGTTAAATAACGCCACCATAAACACGGTTTATTAAATTGCATCATGAAATCAAATCGTTTGAAAGATTAATCTGCTCGTTGTTTGGTCAGCAGAGATAAATTTGTCGCGACATATCGTTACTTGATATTATCCACGAGGATTGACCTAGTGTCACTTGTCACGCATTTTCACGGAGCAGAACGGCAGTCTCAGTTACAGCTGTTTCAGAAACAATCGTGCCCTTGGCGGATATTGGTGACGTCACAGCCCATTCTGCTGCTTCACTTGCGCACACTCTTGCCACAGCCGTGTGCCCCACCCTACGACAGCTCAGGGCCGAGAAGCGGTGCCCCGCGAGCAAGTGAGCCCTACCGTTTGCTTTGGAGATAAGTACAGATTTTTTGAGCGATTATGGGTTAGGTGCCTATACACGGCACGATGTTTCGGACGATATGCCGGCCGCGGTGGCCGAGGGGACTGAGGCGCTCCAGTCACGGTCTGCACGGCCACTACGGTCGGGGGTTCGAATCCCCCCCTCGGGCATGGATATTTGTGCCGTCCTTATTTGTAAGTAGTTCATAAGTAGTTTGTAAGTTTAGGGACTGATGACCCCGTAGTTAAGTCCCATAGACTCTACAAACATTTGAACATTTCGGACGATGTTGCCGATTTATCGTTGCTGAAAAGCAAAATTGGCGAATAATGTTAGTATTTAACTGATTGCAGACGAGAAAATTTGGAAATGTCCAGTAACGCTGTGTCGCGACAATTTAACCCTGCTGACCAAACAACGAGCAGATTAATCTTTCAAAACTGAGCGAATCCAAGCGAAATATCTATACATTATGTGCACTGTGTTTGGCGGTAATTTCAAGATAGATCGGCTTGCTTGATAAATCGTGTTTGAGAACTTGTTTACCGAAAATGTCTAAGGAGAATATTAATCAAAATTTATGAAATGATGAAGAATAATTTTCGTTAAGGTTTCATAATCAATAAACGTCGCGCAAAATGTTTGCAAAGAAAGACTTCGTGATTTTCTTTTCAAGTTGTTACTTCAAGGTTTTTTGGTGAAAGTACTTCCCATGGGACATTCGATTACGTAACTCAAAGTATGCTCAGCTATTATAACTGAAAATCGTAAACAATTGTGATATAAGTCACAGGCGAGAAACTACGTATTTTTATGGGGCGTTCTTCTATCAGAATAGCTAGACGCATTATAGTATCTTTCGTAGAAGACATGACCATATTCAGCAGTAACCGAAAAATGGTACTAAATATTGAAATGTAATATTTGAAGTCATTAGTCTCATTTGTTTCCAGGTGTTTTAGCAGCCTCGTATGACTAAGTTTATCACTACGTTCTCATGTACTTGCGCACTGTTTACGATTTCTTGTCACCTTTCTTTCTTTTAGAATATTATATTCCAGTAACTATCAAATAACGGCTGCCATTCTGCTGTCCATTTATCAAGTAATATATAGGGTTACAGAACTACATTCAGATCATTCAAATTGGTCAGCACAGTCAAGCAACCAGCGATGAACGAACATCGCGGAAACAGAACGATTTACCTATGGCTAGGACCACCAATGAGCGGTTGTGTAGAAATCGCCTAGACCTCCTTTGTGACTTTTCAAATGTAAATCTGTCAAATTTATCGTTGCTAACTATCGGCCGAAATATCAGTGAGATATATCTGTCCAATAATATAGGCCGAAAATTGTACCGTGTGTAGGCAACTGTTGGATATAAACTCCTAAAAACAATTAGCGGATCAGGTGAGATATCAAACATTATACTTATGGTAACTTTGGTTAAGATTTTGGTTAGAGTTCTAATTTGTGCGTGATGCAGTGCGATATTTTGCTGTCTCGCCTCTTTACTTGAGATTTACATGGCGTTTACTTAGAGCGAGGAATCGTGGGGCTACCATAATAGTGTAAAAATCATTCTCGTTGCCCTCTATATGGTGTGTAATCACTTCGGATGGCCATTACAACTGCACAGCTGTCTGATATTCGTCTGTGAGTGCAGTATCCAGCTCCGCAACCGTTGTGGGAGGTCCTGGTCTGGCTGCAGTGCGACTGCCCTATGCATCCCAGCATGCTCAATCGTCTTTAAGTCTTGTACCAAAGCTGGTCTCTCCATTCGTTCAATTCCTTCAGCTTCAAGCAGGTTGTCCACCAGTTGCTCCAGGGACGAGCGTCATTGTCCACCAGAAGGGGCCCATCTCCTATGGCACCAGCGCAGGGCACAGCAAGAGGTCGAAGTATCTCGTTTCTATACCGCTAAGCAATCTAATCGCCAATCTGAACGCTGTACAGCTCCTTGCGTCCACCAATGCGCACACCAATCGTCCACCGTCATGACATGGTGTGTTTCCTGCACATGAGCAGAATTCTTCCAGGTTCGACGTTCTGTCCACATGACGGAATGACGATTTGAAAGTAGGCAGCTATAGGCTGAATATCATTATTTGTGGATTTTTCTGTGATATTTTGTGAATCTGGACATTCATTTGCCTTATGTCTTTATTTGTATGTAAAATTCATCTATTATATGCTTCGATAATATATTTTTAACTGCGATGCAGCATCTGCGCTACAGCAGCAGCTTTGACCGCTGAGGCGGGCAGTGTAGAGTCGGCTATTAAAAGGGTCGAGTGGAAGATAGTTCAATCAGTCGCATGGTAGTCACCGTGTTGTACGGTTCGGTTAATCGGCTATGACTCACGTGCCGAATTCGTTTTCGCTGATTGGCTAATCCGCCTCAGAAACACATTCGATCGAACTGCTATGGTCATCAGAACGTAGACTTACAAGCTACTTAAACGAACTTACACTAAGAGCAGCACACACACACACACACACACACACACACACACACACACACACACACATGCCCAAGAGAAGACCCGACCCCCTGGCGGGAACGGCCGCCCAGTCAGTAGCACGACGCATTAGACCACCCGGCCATTCCGAGCGGTGAAAATAAAAACTCGGTCCACTTAAATAGGACACGAGTAATCGGCACGCCTCAAGCACCACCTATCGAAAGATCCTCTCGCCGAATCAAGAAACCACGTGCCACGGGACTGTATTCTGTCCGAACACGAGTGATAAGAACGCCACCTCTCATGTGTGGCCAGAAGGAGATCTACCACGCCCGCGTAGTGGATTCACTTGAAGCATCTTGCTGCCTGTCACTTCCAGCCACTCTTCTTCGAATCGACTCTTGACGCTGAGCCGCAACAGCGAGGCGATAGAATGAAGGGGGCTGACATTCTGAACGATATGAGTCGCGTGCTTGCCCTGGGCCGCCAGTAGGCTTGTGTAGACGGTGCGGCCGCACATGGGCGTGTGCTTATAGGGGCCCCGCGTAGAACATCACAACGCAGTTTGAAAACTGTCAGCCACGGCGGAGCGGCCGAGCGCATTGAGGCGCTATGCTACGATGGGCGAGGCCGCTCCCCGTCGGAGGTTCGAATTCCCCCTCGAGCATGGCTGTTTGTTCCGTCTTTAGTATAAGCTAGTTCATAAGTAGTTTAGGGACTGATGACCCCGCAGTTAAGTCCCATAAGTGGCATGTAAGGCTTTCCCGGCGTAGTAAATCTTGATAGTCCTTCCGAGTATGCTGCCGGATACTGACAACAAACTGAACTTTTTTGAACAGAAGGACGGTCTAGCAATGGGGAGCCCCCTATCACCCATAGTTGTCAACTTATATATGGAAGACTTTGAGGACAGGGCCCTGAGAACCTCTGCTTTGCAACCTGCGTGTTTTTGGCGCTGCGTCGATGACACGTTCTTTATCTGGCCCCACGGACGTGATACGCTTGACCGATTTTTGGACCACATCAATTGCCTTCATCCTAATATTAAATTTACTATGGAGATAGAAAGGGATGGGAAGCTCCCATTTTTGGACGTAATGGTTTATAAAAAACATGATGACACCCTGGGACACACGATTTATAGAAAACCAACACATATCGATCGGTATTTGCATGCCAAAAGCTGCCATCCACCATTCCAACGCAACGGTGTCCTTAAAACCCTGGTTCGTAGGGCATACGCCATCTCTGATGCAGATAGTTTAACACCTGAACTTGAACATTTGAAGACCGTCTTTAAAGAAAATGGTTACTCTGACAAACAAATTCATCGGGCTTTGGAGTTTGGACCATCACCAGAGGTTCACGAAGGGGAATATAAAGCCGTGGCGTTCATTCCCTATGCTGGGGGCGCCTCTTTCAAAGTTGGAAGACTTAAAAACCTTTAATATCAAGAGTGTTTTTCACCCTCCCACAAAATTAGGGCACTACTTGGCTCTGCAAAAGATGACCTAGGTCTTAGGAAGCCGGGTGTTTATATAATACCTTGCCAATGCGGCAAGGCGTACATCGGCCGATCTGTCCGCACTGTCAAAGGTAGATGCGTGGAACATTGTCGCCACATGAGACTGCTGCAGTCTGAAAAATCTGCGGTGGCAGAACATTGTTTAACTGAGGGACACAAGATGGAATTTGACGAGACCCTCATAATTGCTAACATTTCCGTCTTTTGGGACAGTGTCTACAAAGAAGCAATTGAAATTAGATTGGGGGACAATCTGATTAACCGAGACAAGGGTTTTCCTCCGAGCAGATCGTAGAACCCTCTTTTAAAAAACATCAGACTGCAACGTTCTGTGACGAAGCCAGCGCCAGTGTTTGATCAACCATAATCGATATATCGTTACACCGATGTCCCTCTAGGGGCGGCGCCACTAGTACACGTCCCGTACGTAGCAACTTTGGAAGGCGGCGCATGCGCCGCACACACGCGCGACGCCTATATAGGACGAAGAATACGGCTCTACCCTCAGTACTCGACGGGACTCAGCAGCAGCATTCCTGAGGATGGCGGACAGTTGGCTCGCCGAAATATCGGACCAGTTTGTTCTCAGTATCCAGCAGCATACCCGGAAGGACTATCAAGTCCCATAAGCTTTAGAAACATTTGAACATCTTTGAGAAGTGACATCCGTAATTTTGTTTCTGAAACTGCTTTTAACGTGACTGCAACATGACTGTGGCCGCTGGAGTAGGTCTCAGATTTACAAAACTGTGCCTGTTATCGGAGTCCAACGAACCAGAGGTTATGATACTGATGCGCTACAGTAATATCAGGTGTCAACACATGACTACTGCTCATGCTCAAATTAAGATGTATGCGATTCATTGTTTCTCAGCGCCTCCCCGCGCCCTTTCTAGTCATCGTTGTGACTAATAATCAAAGTGTAACATCAGGAAGGACCGGAGATTTATTAGGGGGGAACACGTACACAGTGGTCACATGACTGAAAATAGAGTCCCAATGTGAAGTGAGGAAATGATGAAATCTCATATTTTTGATAAAGAACAGCGTCCTCATTTTTTTAACAATCTAGAACACTGCATCTGTTTGGGAAAACAAAGCCCTTATTATTAAAATTGGAAGAACCAGCTTTGACCGCATTTTGCTACTTGATGTTAATATGCAACGTGCAAGTTTTTGTGGGCCCACAGGTCTTCGATTCTAGCACTGAGGATGGTCAGACACTGACCGAAATCGATCTGTATTATATATAAAAAATAAAGATTTCAATGCGGCCAAAGCTGGTTCTTCCAATTTTAATAATTTTAATGTGGTCGCTCTGCACCAGTCTTCGGATGGAGTCACCTACATGTAAAGCCCTTATTACTTTTAATTGAAAATCAGACTACAGCACAAAATTGACTTTTTGTTTCCAACTAGTTTCGACCCAATTTTGCGTAATCTTCAGAATTTTCCTCCGAGAGGTGCTGTCACTGTGTAAGGCGACTACTGAATGGAAATCTCGAATCCTAATTTTACGCTATATAGGTTGGCAACAACTTATACAGCCATCTTTGTTTCGGTGAAGTAAGATTATCTTTGGCTGCCGGTAGGCAGTGGTTTTGCCTCTGAGTAAGAGGTAGTAGCAGTCTGGAGCCGGTCAGGGAAGGAACGCGTCTGGTAGCCAAGCGAGAGGATCGGGTGGTAGATGGAGAAATTGAAGCTGGCACCTGATGAGGTTTGGAATAAGTGTTAATACATTTATTTACTACTTTAATGAATTTTTGGGTTTGTTTTTCTTTTATTATTAATATATATTTCCACTCAGTGAGACTCCATTCAATTAATTTATAACAATGATTTTTGAGTGCGATTAGTGTACAGAAAACGGGGTTGAAAGTATAATAAACCAATCATTCATATATCGACGTTATCAATTCTAATACCGCTACCTGGGATAGGGTTTCCTTAAGTTTCGGAACATCCTCATTGTACACTTCGCTATAATACGCACATTCTTCGTTTCTGTGGTTTGTGATAGTTGATGTGAATTTACTACTTATTATTCTTAATATTTTACATACGGTGAATTTAATTAGTTTCATTGATTATTTCTTTTAATTTCTTTTGGAAAGTAAAGGTGGGATCAAGTTTAGTATTACATGGATTTATAGCTTAGTGATAGTTGAGTGCACTGTAGAAATTCAGTCTCATGAACTAATTGAAGTGAATAATGTGAAGTACTGCGATGCGAGGTGTCATTTTCCAGAATTGAATATTTGCTTCATTTATTTCATTGTTAATTGAGAACGGTGTCGGCTGGATTTAATACAGAACATTGCTTATAGGTATTTTCCTTTATGTAACTTTTGTTATTAAGACAGTCAGATAGCGTTAAATTAAATAATTCTTTGCCAGTATATAAAGTAACTAAATCGATAAGTGGCCACCCGTTGCTATTATTGCCAAACCTATTAACGAAGGCACGTCATCCAGCCGCCCGTTTGCATCTGCAAATGAGATACTCATGGCTCCACAACATTTCGGAACAAGAACTGAAGATGGCCCAAAATAGGGTAATGAAAAGTCAATTTTGTGCTCTAGACTGTTTCTATATAAAAAAAAAAATATATATATGAAATCGGTATAGTGTGTTGCCTCCTTAGATGGCTATAACCGTTGTTAAACTGTTGGTCATAGAATCAAAGACGCTTTGGATGTGAAGTTGCTGTGATATAGTAGTACATGCGGCTTCCATATATAGCCACACGTGATTTGCTGGAGTACTGGGCCATTCGTTCTGTGGTCATCAACCAACCGTTTCCGACAAGCAACACTGCAAGTCTAAAGCAACAATGCAATCCGATGGGTGACGAAGACATCTCGAGCAATGCGTTGCAGGTATTATTTCCTTTGCAAAGAGGTCGTTAGAAATCTCCTCATTACACCACTACTTAAGAGGTATAACGCTGTGTCCCATCTATCGTTCGCAGACTATAACACCATTGATACCTATTTTCTTGTTTATACCACTACCAAGTAAAACGAGGGGGAAAACGGATGTTTCTATGCTTCTGTACGACCCTTAATTTCACTTGAGTTCTCTTCGTGGCATTTGCGCAAAATTTAAGTTGGTGGCAGTGTAATAGTTTAGAAAACTCTCTTCGTCCCACACAGGCGTCGAGGACCCAACGGGTACCGATCTGCCGCCGTGTCGTCCTCCACCCAAAGGCGTCGACGGATGCGGTATGGAGGAGGACGTGGTCGGCGCCCCGCATTCCCGGCCGTTTTGTCTAGTCTCAAGTAACTCCTAAATTAGCCTCACAAGGGCTGAGAGCACCCCTCTTGCCAACAGCGCTCAGCACATTCGGACGGAGCTTAACTTCGCCGATCTAACGGGAACCGGTGCATTCACTGCGGCACGTCCGTTGGCATAACCGTTCAGTAGTCAGCTTTAAATTCACCACCGAACCACGTTGCAAATCTTACATTGCTTTCCGTAGTCAGTGGAATCAATGTATTGTTCAAGGGACCATAGAAGATCGGAAAGGTTTCAGGCCTAATTATTATCTTCGAATATGTCATTTTTATTCGCCCCGTTGCGTATTTCTTTCAGTTACCTTCTGCACTATAATGTGGCAGTTATTTCTATCCAGTAATCTATCCAGCAACACGGCCTCCCATCCAAACTGAACACCATGAGGGACCGGGATCACAACTGAAGAATTATTTATGACACCTTCTACAGGGATCACATGACTCGTGTGAAGAGTGGAAGACGCCTCGGATCTGGGTGTGGTGGTGGGAGTATAGCAGTCCACACGATTGATAAAAGGGGAGGCTAAGACATCAGTGAGCGATTATGAGTAATCGCGAATTATCCTATTTCAATGTGATCGTTAGAAAGCTCCTGAAGTATGGGAGGACAGCAGGCTCAATCCCATCAGAGATATAACGCTAGCTGATGAAGTACAACGGTAAAGCTGATTGACGTTGGTGTAGGAGTGTAATCCAATACCAACCCAAACCATACTGGTTGCGGATATGGTGTGACAATGTATAAGGCAACAATCGAATATTCTCTCACCACGGTATCTCGAGACTCCAATCTACCCATCGTGGTGATGCATGCAGAATGGAAATCTGTGAGTAAAAACAACGTCCTTAAATTCAGTTGCCCATGTCCACTTATTACCAAACCATTGCTGATGAAACTTCTGTGGAGTTCACTCAGTGGTGAGGCAGCAATAGGCGGGTTGCATACAGTCCACTTTGTTGCAAATTACGTCCACCAGTACGCACGGATCCTGCTCATTGTCCAACACACTGAATTTATTGCGATATGTTCTGTGATGTGGCAAAGAGAGCTATAACTGCCATGCGCACAGTATGGCTGTCGTAGCGTTTAGTTCAAAATGTTGAAATTTTTGTAGACCTTATGGAACTTAACTACAGGGTCAACAGTCCCTAAACCTACAAGCTACTTATGAACTAGCTTATACTAAAGACGGCACAAACATCAATGCCCGAGGGGGATTCGAACCCCCGACGGGAAACAGCCTCGCGCATAGTAACATAGCGCCTCAATGCGCTCGGCCGTTCCACCGCGGCTAGCGTTTAGTGGTGCACCGAAGTGGATGCAATCGGTCCCGTCAATCCGTCTCTCCGTCATGCATACAGCCATTAGACTTGCGAATCATAGTTGCTTGATTACGACAGACACGGTCACTGTTTCAACGACAGTCGGTCATGTGGCGCTATACGCAGCTATTCTCCATCGCTCGAGCTCCGAAACATGCTCTAAAAACGCTAGCTATCTTCTGAGAGGCATTGTAAGTCTGAAACTTCCTAGCAGATTAAAATAGTGTACCGAAACCGGGACTCGAACCTGGGACCTTTGCTATTCGCGGGCAAGCGCTCTACCACTGAGCTATCCCGACACGAATCACAGTGCCGCCCCACAACTTCAATTCTGCCAGTACCTCGCCTCCTACTTTCCAAACTTCACAGAAGTTCTCCTGCGAAACTTGGAAGACTAGCACTCTTGGAAGAAAGGATATGGTGGAGACATGACTTAGTCACAGCCTAAGGGATGTTTCCAGAATGAAATTTTCACTCTAGAGCGTGTCGGGATACCTCAGTGGTAGATCGCTTGCCCGCGAAAGGCAAAGGTCTCAGTTTCGAGTCCCGGTTCCGGCACACAATTTTAATTTGCCATAAAGTTCCTTATCAGCGCACACTCCGCTGCAGAGTGAAAGTTTCATCCTGGAAACATCCCTTAGGCTGTGGCTAAGCCATGCCTCCACCATATACTTTCTTCGAGGAGTGCTACTCTTGCAAGTTTCGCAGGAGAACTTCTGTGAAGTGTCAAGTTTGGAATATAGGAGACGAGGAACTGGCAGAATTGAAGTTGTGGGGCGGCACCGTGAGTCGTGTCGGGATAGCCCAGTTGTAGAGCGCTTTCCCGCGGGAGACAATGTCCCAGGTTTGAGTCCCGGTTCCGGCACACAATTTTAATCAGCCAGAAAGTTTCATATCAGCGCACACTCACTGCAGAGTGAAAGTTTCATTCTATTGTAAGGCTGCTTATGCAAACCGACCACACAAAATGCAATTCTAGTACGTCCACGCTGCCGTCTGTTTCCTCTTTATACAGTCAAATCTCGATATATCAAATCTCTAGGGAAGACAAAAATTAATTCGACATAGGATGCTTCGATATAACGAGGCGTTCCACAAAAATGTCTCAATTTTTGTTACTGTAGGCCCTACTTACTGTGAAGGATCCTCTGCAGTTTTAACTTCCACTCACCACAAATCTTATTTACATTGGCACTTTTACAGCTATTTTTCGGAAAATAATGCCCTGTATTTTCTTGAAATTATCAAGACATCAGTTACGTGGACGAAACGAATCGTATCCCAACGCTGCTGCAAAATAATCTGCCTTTTCTTTCAAAAACAATCCACCAATGTCCTCATTATTATTCCTCGGTTGTCGAAACCACTGGCCTTTCTTTGTCGTTTCCGATCTGTCTCTCCATCTGTGGTTATCATGTGGCCTTCATTCTTCCTGATAGTGTGCTTGCCGGAATCCCAAACTCAGCTGCTACGTCTGTCTTTTCTTTACTCCTTCTCTCACTTCGTCAATTATCTTTCACTTTTGACAGACATTTCCGCTTACACCCCATGACTGGCAGTCGCAGCTCACACCGAATCAAAACAAACACTGCATAAAATCGAACATGCACGGAAGTCGTGTGAACTGCAGAGCGACCCAGATCTCAGCGATGCACAGAAACAGGGAGAGAAGATACTGAAAGTCCCCTATTTCCACGCATTACGATATACAGAGGTAGCACAAAAAAGACTTCGATATTAGAGGTGACGTCGATATAAAGAGTTTTCCCCCACTACGATACACAGAGGTAAAAAATTTTCCTTCTCGAACCCTCCAAAAACTTCGATAAATCGGAGGTTTTTATTCGAAATATCAAGGTTTTGGGTTTTCAAATATATATATATATATATATATATATACAAATATTTAAGTCTCTGCGTCTTGTCGTTTGGACGCGATAAGCGTACACCGAAATATATATATATATATATATATATATATATATGTGTGTGTGTGTGTGTGTGTGTGTGTGTGTGTGTGTCTGTTCGGTGTACGCTTATCGCGTCCAAACGACAAGACGCAGAGACTTAAATATTTGTACAGTTACTAATTTATACCTGAGGTAGATTTTAGGCACGGTTTTATAGCGATCTGATAGATATTTATTAATTTGAAGAATATAACGCGAAATGCGGAACAATAATTACTCTTTGAAAATTATATTTACTCTTTGAAAATGGTTGTATTGGTTGTATTGTTTCTTGAGGGTTGATAATGATAAAAGGGTGGAGTATACTGGGATGGAAAGTTATCGGTGTATATAAAATTCTAAGTGTGTGTGTGTGTGTTAATATTTCGCTCTGTAGCGAAAACTACAGAACGCAAACGAATGGTCTGTGTCTAATTGTTTTCCGAAGTCTCTCGTTGTACACTATAGCAGTAGTGGTCTTTTAATACATTAATACAATTATATATATATATATATATATATATATATATATATATATATATATATATATATATATAAGGAAGGTCTTCGATATGTCGACGTTTGATAAATCGAAGTTTGACTGTATAGCGTTGCAGGTGCTATTGCTGTCTGCGTTGAAAAGCCAGTCATATACAGCACTCCTCGCCACAGACGTAGGCTACGCAGCACATTACACCCGATCTGGACGCTTAGTTCAGAGGATTGCATTCTGACTGGCAGCAGATGGGTGGGACAGTGGTTTAACAGTGATTCTCCTATTCCGCAAATAGTGAAGCCTATGTTACGCAATGGGCTGAGCGCGAGAATCCGCTGGAGTGTGCGGTTTCTCAGCTGAGATCTCTGCGGCTCTCAGTAAGTGCGGGCTCAGGAATGAAGCCGAGGACACCTCGCCGAATCACTTCCCGCTCTGTGGGCCGAACCGGTTCCCTGGCCTTGCTTTCGCCGACCCGCGAATTCCGACATGCAATGCGCTTCTGCATACGCTCTCTCCCAGCCGAAATGCGTTCCGCTTGGTTTCGCCTCATGCTTAACAGGGATTAAGTGCTGAGCCTTCTGTTAACTACACCGTTTTACGCGGTAATGAGCTGGTCCCTAGCTATCGAGGCTCTCCGGACATTCAAAATTATTGTCATTCGCTTTGATTATTCCCACCTCTCTTGGAGACGAAATGTTGGGTATCTCCAAAAGTGGAATTACGTAATATATTCGAGTCATCTCAAGATACTGTTAAACAGTAACAAGTGTTTTCATTAATTTGTGAGCTGTGCCTCAAGTGACATACGAAACGACACTGTACGTATAACCGAAGTCTTTATTCAAGGCTACTGAAAATGATTGGAATACACTCTTTCAAATTCTGAAGTCAGCAGGGATAAAATACAGGAAAAGGAGAGTTATTTACAACTTGTACAAAAGCCAGACCGCAGTTATTAGTCTCGAAGGGCATGAAAAGCATTAGTTGGGAAGGGAGTAAGACAGGGTTGTAGCCTTTCTCCGATGTTATTCAATTTGTACATCGAGCAGGCGGTGAAGGAAAGCAAGGAAAAATTTGGAATAGGCATTAAAGTTCAGGGTGAAGAAATAAAAACTCTGCGTTTGGCAATGACATTGCATTTCCATCAGAGCAGAGGACCTGGAAGAGCAGTTTGAATGGAATGGACAGTGTGTTGAAGAGAGCGTATAAAATGAACATTAACAAGAGCAAAACAAAGTTAATAGAATGCAGTCTTAGAAAATCAGGCGATGCTGAAGGAATTAGGTTAGGTAACGAAAAAATGAAGGTGGTAGATGAGTTTTATTACTTGGGCAGTAAAATAACATATGACGGTCGCAGGACAGAGGATATAAAATGCAGAATGGCAATGGGTAGAAAAGCATTTTTGGAAAAATCAAATTCGGTAACATCGAATATTAATTTAAGTGTAAGAAAGTCTTTTCTGAAGACATTTGTGTGGAATGTTGCCTTGTTAGGGAGTGAAACATGGACGATAAATAATGCGGACAGGAAGAGAATAGAAACTTTTGAAATGTGGTGCTACAGAAGAATGCTGAAGATTAAGTTGGTAGATCTCGTAACTAATGAAGAGGTACTGAACAGAATTGGTTAGAAAAGAATTTTTTGGCATACCTCGACTAAAAGAAGGGATCGCTTGGTAGGACACATTCTTAGACATCGAAAAAACGTAAATTTAGCACTGGAGGGAAGTGTGTGGGGTAAAATCGCAGAGGGGGACCAAGAGACGCATATAGTAAGCAGATTCAAGTGGATGTGGGTTTCCGTTCTTATAAGGAGATGAAAAGGCTTGCTAAGGATAGAGTAAGGTGGAGAGCTGCATCAAACCAGTCTCCGGACTGAAGACCATAACAACAACAACAACGACGAAGACGTAAGTTTAAGGATAAGTAAAGACAAAATGAAATACTTGGTTAGTACTAGAATGCCAACAGCAATAGATCAGGAAATTTCAAGAGTTTGTCATATGCAGTTTGGAAAAAGTGAGCTCGTTTAAGTATTTAGGTGTGGAGATTACATCGCGAAATGAGATTGAATCCGAGCTGAGGAAGAGATTACGGGCTGGAAATGCTTGCAACTTCTCACTGAATAGATTACTCTAACTACTGTTATTGTCTAGAAAGATCAGAATATACAAAACTATTATTCTTTCAGTTGTGTTGTATGTGTGTGAAACTTGGTCTCTCACTTTGCAAAATGAAAAACCGTTTCAAACATTTGAGAACAAAATTTTGAGGAAAATTTTCAGAGCACAAAGAGATGACATTAGCGGGGAGTGGCGAAAACTGCATAACAAAGAGGTTCACGAACTCTATTCAAGCCCCAAGATAATCAGCGTTATTAAGTCACGTAGGCTACGACGGGCGGGTCACGTAGTTGGAATGGATGAAGACAGGGCAGCGCGTAGAATATTGGTAGGGCACTTAGAGGGAAAACTTCCTGTGGGGAGATCCAGGCGTAGACAATGTGAAGGTCAGAATTAAGCTTTCACTCCGCAGCGGAGTGTGCGCTATTATGAAACTGGCAGATTAAAATTGTGTGCCGGAATCGGGACTCGAACCTGGGACGTTTGCCTTTCGTGAGCAAGCGCTTCTATAATTTTCACACTTTTCTGCACTTGCGTCCAGTTGAATTGGAATTATTATATTCTTGTTGAAGTCGGCGGGAATTTCCTCTGTCTCATACGTCTTACACACGAGATGGAATGATTTTAGTCGTAACTGGCTCGTCCAACGATGTCAGCAAAAATTTCATCTGCTCCAGTGGCTTGTTTCGACATAAATATTTCAGTGCTCTGTCATAATCTTTTTATTTCTTGTCTCAAACCGTGTACTTTATCCTCCTGTACTTGGTATCTTTCTCCTTGTTCTATATTCTTCAACGGAATTTCATTTTCCTGTAGTCACTCCTGCGTAGCCAGTATGCACTTCTAGTCAATCTCATTTTTCAACCGTTCGTACTCCCTTTTGCCTACTTCACTTGCTGCGTTTTTATATTTTCTCGTTTCATCAGTTAAGTTCAGTATCTCCTTTGTTATCCAAGCATTTGTCCTACCTACATAATCCTCTGCAACCTTCACTACTGTCAATCTTAAAACTACCACCTTTCCTACTGTGTTACATTCCCCCCTTTCAGTCAATGCTTGCCTAATGCTACCTGCAAAACTATCAAAAACCTATGGTTCCTTCACTTTATCGAGGTTCCATCTCCATTCTTTTCCATCTTTTTCCAGTTTCTTAAACTTTAAAATCTATAGTTCGTATCCAGTAAGTTATAGTCATGGTATATATCTGCCGCTGGCTATGTCTTACAAACTACATACGTAATAAAGTCAATGTGTACGTTAATTATATTACAACTTTTAGTATATGATAATAATTTACGAAGCGCAGAAGACCAGTGGGGTGCAATGTCATTGAAATCAAAAGCAATGTGCCGTAGTTTCCACAATATCGTACAATTTTTGAAAATTTCTCAACAAAAATGTATTATCTAAGCTGTAGTTGCCCTTTAAAAAATAATCTGTAAAAAGAAATTAACATAAGAATTGCTGCGTCTGTTCCTCTACATCTACGTGGATAGACTGCAAGTCACTCTGAAGTGCATGGCAGAGGGTTCATCGAACCGCTTTTACGATATTTCTCTACAGTTCCATTCTCTAATAGTTCGCGGGAAAAATGAACACCTAAATATTTTCGTTTTCGATCTGATTCCTCTTATTTTATTTATGATAATCAAGTTTCCCTATGTAGGTAAGTGCTAACAAAATATGTTCGCATTCGGAAGAGAATGATGGTGAAAGAAATTTCTCAAATGGCTCTCGTCGCAACAAATGACGCCTTTCTTTTAATGATTTCCACCCCAATTCGTGCATCATTCCCGTGACACTCTCTCCCCTATATCGCGATAACACCAAATGAGCTGCCCTTCACTGAACGTTCTCTAAATCGACTGTCAGTCCCACTTGGTATGGATCCCACAATCAGTACTCCAGAATAGGAGGCACAAGTGTGTTGTAGTCAGTTTCTTTAGTAGAACTGTTGCATCTGCTAAGTGTTCTGCCAATGAAGCGTATCCTTTGGTTCTCCTTCCCTACAATATTTTCTTTGTGTTCTTTCCAATTTTAATTGTTCGTAAATGTTACTCCTATGTAGTTAGTTAAATTTATGGCCTGTAGATTTGACTGATTAATCGTGTAAATGATGTTTAATGGATTTCTTTTAGTGGTCATATGGATGACTTCACACTTATCATTATTAAGGGTCAATTGCCAGTTTTTGCACCACGGTGATATCTTGCCTGAATCAATTTGCAACTGCTTTTGATCTTCTGGTGACTTTACTAACCGATAAGTGACAGCATCATCCGCGAACAACCTAAGAGAGCCACTCAGATTGTCTCCTAAATCGTTTATAAAAATAAGGAACAGTAAGGACCCTATAACACTACCCTGGGGAACACCAGATATCACTTCTACCAGATGACTTGCCGTCAGTTACAAGGTATTGAGTCCTTTCTGACAGGAATTCACGAATACAATCGTACAACTGTGGCGGTATTCCATAAGCACGCAATTTGATTAGGAGACGCTTGTGAAATACTGTGTCAAAAACCTTCCGGAAATCTAGAAATACGGAATCTATTTGACATCTCTTGTTAATAGCACTCGTCACATCATGTGAGGAAAGAGCTAGTTGTGTTTCACTAGAACGATACTTTCTGAATCCGTGTCGACTATGGATCAATAGGTCGTTCTCTTCGTTGATAAAATTCGAGGAAATTGTATGTTGTAAAATCCTGCTGGAAACCGACGTCAATACTATAGACTTGTAACTTTTCGGGTGACTCCAACTGCCTTTCTTGAATATTGGAGTGACCTGTGCAACTTTCCAGTCTTTGGTTACGGAATGTTGTCTGAGCGACCGGTTGTATTAATTGTTGCAGTAGTAGTTTGTGACGTTGTAAATATACTACATGGACATATGAAAATTTGTGCAGGGGCTGAGTTTCTTACCCGAGACTTCCTGCTTAGTAAGCACTTTCACTGAGGCTCTACGACACCTCAGGCATACGGGCTGAACCTTGGCTTAACACACGTGCAAGGAGTAGTCAAGTACGTAGCACACGAGACCCAAACTCTCCTACTTGGACCATTGTACTCCAGTGCAGATGCACTCGAGGACCTGATTCCTGGTCAGAGAACAGGGACAGCTGCAAGCCGTGGAGTGCAATGGTCCAAGTAGGAGAGTGCATTGAAGTTTGCCGCTTTACGTGCTTGTGTAGTCGTCACAAGTGTGCTAAGCAGTGGCTTAGCTCAATGACCTAGTCCAGGACGCAGGAAATTCTGGATATAAATCCCAGCCGCGGTAACAATTTTCCAGTGTCCACGTAGTATGTTTGCTACACCTACTAGCAGTTGAAGATGAAAAACTCCAGTTAAAATTTATGGTAGTGGTTCCCAACCTATGGTTCGAGGGGTGTTCTTAGGTAGGTCGCCGGACGAAAACGAAAATGTCTGACGAAAATATCTTACCGACTGATAAAAGTATATTTCAACAGCAAAGTTTTATAATCTGAAAAATTACGTTTAAATCCTTTCTAACAAGAAACCAGTGTGGCTAATAATGTCGTCAGGGCCATACGACCGCAACGCAGCCGTAGCATTCGTTCATACTTCCCACACCGGAACGCCGGGTCCTCCTCCAGTTGCTAAACGTATCATATGAGTAACCTTACATTATTTTGTATCTGACTGAGAGATCGTACCTTATTTTCTTTTTGGTTAGCATATGTATCCTTGTTTATAATAGCGGTGCGTTTTATCTTATACTATATTTATACTTTATATTTATTTTACTACGGGTACATGGATTCTGGACTGGATCGTCCGTATCTGGCGTCGAGAGAGAGTATCAGGTGTTTACAAATATGATATTGAATGAATTAATGGAGTCCAGAACTACCTATAAATTCAAGCGTGCATTTTACAGTTTGGCTTTTCCAAAAAAGAACTTTGGATAGTAAACGATTTACTCCTAAAACTAACCAGTTTGAATCCAGAAGACATAGAATGTAAAATTAATATGGAGACTAAATATAATGACAAATCACATAGTGTTCACAATTTAATTTGTATAAAACCATATTTTACTGGACAAAAAATATATTGCCCTTCACTGGTTTGGAAAAACTTACTCAGCAAAGCCGGCCGCAGTGGTCAAGAGGTCCGAGGCGCGCCAGTCACAGTCTGCAAGGCCGCTACGGTCGGGGGTTCGAATCCCCCCTCGGGCATGGATGTTTGTGACGTCTTTGGTATAAGGTAGTTCATAAGAAGTTTGTAAGTTTAGGGACTGATGACCCCGCAGTTAAGCCCCTTAAGCTTAACAAACATTTGAACATACTCAGCAAAACATTTGTAGCACTAATAATAATATCGATTTCATATTAAGTATAGTTTTTATATTACAAATTGTCGAGTAGTAAGTGTAGTACACACACACATGCACACTCGACTCGACTCGGGACATGCCCTAGCTGCGCGCTTCATGTATTTCAAACGTTAACTACGCTTGGAAAATTCCCTGGATGTATCTAACGCATTGCGATGCAACCATCACCATTGTTTTTGTGATTTTTTCACGCCATTGATTTTTACATTTATATATATAAACAGGGTGGTCCTGCTGAAGTTTCGGATGTAATTATCTCGAAAACTATGCGTCGGGTAAAAGTAGTGGGTAAGAGAAGTTCGTAAGCTTTAACGGTGACATGAAATGATACTATATGTAATCCCAGCCCTCACCCCCTAGGGTGGAGTGGGGGCAAATTTAACGTCTTAAATAGAAAGACCCATTTTTAATGCCGATTTGGATTATACATAAAAAAATCAAGTTTTGTCTGAAACATTTTTAAACCACTGACGGCGATGAAACCAAGAATAAAGTAAAATTGGGAAAGAAGTCCGATTTAATTAGAATGCTCCGAGGAGGACGCATCAAATCGATACAAAATGTGCACCAATTCATTCATTACCCTAAATTAAGCTATTCATTTTCAAAATGTTTCCTACACGCCACAGTTTTTGATGCAGAAAGGCGGGATGATATTAAAATCTCGTTAGGGAACTCTTCACAGAGGTATTAATCACCCGACTGTGGCGCTACCGTGGAGAAACTGCCAACTATAGCTCAGTAATTATTATGGTATTCTCCTAATATTAACATCATATCAGTAATCTATGTAGAGAGATAATGAGCCATGTTTCGCTAAGGAATAATTTACTTTCGTCAATTGTTGTTTACAGTTCACAATCCAAAACTGAACCATAGTTTGCAGTTTAGCTACGGTAGCGCCGCAGTCGGGTGAGTAATGCAGTTGTGAAGAGTTCCCTAACGAGATTTTAATACCATTGCGCCTCCTTCCATCAAACACTGTGACGGGTAGGATGCACTTTGTAAGGAAAATAGCTTAATTTGGCGTAATAAAGAATTGGTGCTCATTTTGTATCGATCTGATGCGTCCTTCTAGGCTCATTCTAAATAAATCGGAGCTCTTCCCTAATTTTACTTTTTTCTCGATTTCAGTGCCATCTGTCAATGGTTTAAAAATGTTTCAGACAAAACCTTTTCAGTTTTTCTTATGGAGAATCCGAATCTGCAAAAAAAAAGTTGGTGTTTCCATTTAAGATTTAAAAGTTGTACCCCGTCCCACCCAATGGGGCGGGGGTGGGGGCGGGGCCTGGGGGTCATGTGTAGTATCACTTACGAACTTGTCTTACCCACTATTTTTATCCGATGTATAGTTTTAGAGATAATCTTATCCGAAACTTCAGATGGACCACCCTACGAGGTATGTGCTCAAAGAAAGTTCCGTTTAATCATACAAAACAAACGGGTACAGATACACACAAAATATTTATTGTACAAAAATCTACAACTGTTAAATTACTGCCGCGGTGGAGTGGCCGAGCGGTGTAAAGCGCCATGTTGCGGAGAGCGCGGTTGTTCGCTGCCGGGGATTCGAGTCCTTCCTCGGGCATGGGTGTTTGTTAGGTTTAAGTTAGTTTAAGTAGTTTGTAAGCTTAGGACTGATAACCACAGACGTTAGGTCCCATACGATTACAAACATTTGAAAATTTTTGTTAAATTACTTTCCTTCATAGCTTCCGAAATTTTCTAGGCACTTGTCATAGCGTGGCACAAATTGTTGTATGCCTTCTTCAAAGAAGGTTGCCGCCATTTGGTAACATGTTCTTTCAGCTCTTTATCATCGTTGAAGTGTTGATCACCAAGAACAGATTTTAGGTGTAAGAAAAGATGAAAGTCGCTAGGAGAGACGTGCGGGCAGTTCATCAGTTCATCAATCACCACAGACGGGCGTCCACTTTGGTCGTCATCGTGCACTTGATCACGCCCTTCACTGAACAGTCTGACACATCTTCTAACCAGTGAATCAGTCATAGCATCGTTTCCATAAACATCACAGATTTGCCGATGACTTTCCTTTGGCATAACTTTCTTTACATTTTGCAAACGAGTCACAGATCTGATTTCACACGTAGCGGCATTTTCAATTATGGCTGAAATTATAAAGAAGCACTACAAAGCACACGTCGGCAGCAGTAATCTGAAACTGGCGTACATATCTTCGCCTTGAGTCAGAGTATTTGCCACGCATGCTCAGAACTGCGATCATAGAGCTACTGTGGACAGAAATAGAAACGAAAGTTACTTTGTGGAAGACATACTACTTGCCATTAAAATTGCTACACCAAGAAGAAATGCAAGTGATAAACGGGTATTCATTGGACAAATATATTATACTGCAACTGACATGATCACAAAAAAATGTTCAAATGTCTGTAAATCTATCGGTCCAAACTGCGTGGTCATCAGTCCGTAGCTTACAAACTACTTAAACCATTTTCATGCAATTTGCGTGCATAGATCCTGAGACATCAGTACCCAGAACAACCACCTCTGGCCATAATAACGGCATTGATACGCCTGGGAATTAAGTCAAATTGAGCTTGATGGTTTATACAGGTACAGATGCCCATGCAGCTTCAACACGATACTACAGTTCATCAAGAGTAGTGACTGGCGTATTGTGACGAGCCAGTTGCCCGGCCACCATTGACCAGACGTTTTCATTTGTTGTGAGATCTCTAGAATGTGCTGTCCAAGGCAGCAATCGAACATTTTCTGTATCCAGGAAGATCCGTACAGGACCTGCAGTCGTATATTATCCTGCTGAAATGTGGGTTTCGCAGGGATCGAATGAAGGGTAGAGCAACGGGTCGTATCACATCTGAAATGTAACAATCACTGTTCGCTGTGCTGTCGATTCCAATAAGAGGTGACCGAGACGTGTAACCGATGGCACCGCAGACCTTCACGCCGGATGATACTCCAGTATGACGAATACACGCTTCCAATGTGCGTTCACCGCGATGTCGCCAAACACGGATGCGACCATCATGATGCTGTAAACAGAACCTAGATTCCTACGAAAAAAAAGTGACGTCTTGCCATTCGTGCACCCAGGTTCGTCGTTGCGCTCCTGTGTGTGATGCAGCGTCAAAGGTAACCGTAGCCATGGTCTCCGAGCTGGTAGTTCATGCTGCTTAATACGCCGTCGAACTGTTCGTGAGATGGTTGCTGTACTGCTAACGTCCTCATCTGTTGACTCACGGATCAAGACGTGACTGCACGATCCGTTACAGCCATGCGGATAAGATGCCTGTCATTTCGACTGCTGGAGATACCGATTCCGTATTCTGGTAACAGTCATTGGACGGCGACCAACGCGAGTACCAATGTCGCGATAAGATAAACCGCAATGGGGATAGGCTACAATCCGACCTTTATCAAAGTCGGAAACGTGATGGTACGCATTTCTCCTCCTTACACGAGGCATCACAACAACGTTTCAGCAGACAACGCCGGTCAACTGCTGTTCTTGTATGAGAAATCGGTTGGAAACTTTCCTCGTGTCAGTACGTTGTAGGTGTCGCCACCGGCGCCAATCTTGTGTGAATGCTCTGAAAAGCTACTCATTTTCATATCACAGCATCTTCTTCCTGTCGGTTAAATTTAGCGTCTGTAGCACGTCATATTCGTGGTGTAGCAATTGTAATGGCAAATATATAAAATCCTACCAACCACCAACAGTACCTACGCTTTGACAGTTGCCATCCCTTCCACATCACAAAATCCCGCCCTTACAGCCTGGCCACCCGTGGTCGGCATATCTGCAGTGACAAGAAATCCCTTTCTGCTGAAGGTCTCACAAAGGCCTTCACAGGCAGAAACTACCCCACAGACCTCGTCCGCAAACAGATCTCCCGTGCCATATCCTCACACACCCCATTTCCTCCTCCTAACACCAGTAACCATCCACAAAAGAGCGCTCTCGTTGTCATCCATTACTACCCTGGTGTCGAACAACTAAATTCCATCCTTGGCCAAGGTTTTGATTTTCTATCCTCGTGTCCAGAACTGAGAGACATCCTGCCCAAGATCCTTCCCACCCCTCTTAAAGTGATCTTCCGTCGCGGTCCCAACCTCCATAACATCCTAGTTTATCCTTGTGCCACCCCGAAACCCAGCTCACTGCCACAGGGATCATATCCTTGTGGAAGACCCCGTTGCAAGACCTGTCCGATCCACCCACCCAGCACTTCCTATTCCAGTCCTGTCACAGGCTTATCCTACCCTATCAGAGGCCGGGCCACCTGTGAAAGCAGCCATGTAATTTACCAACTGTGCTGCATACACTGTACAGCTGTCTATATTGACATGACCACCAAGCAGCTATCCATTAGGATGAATGGCCACCGCCAAACTGTGGCCAAAAACAAGGTGGACCGCCCTGTGGCACAGCATGCAGCGGAGCACATCCCTTCAATGGCTGCTTAACAACCCACCACCAGCTTTTCTGAACTGCACAGATGGGAGTTATCCCTACAATACATTCTCCGATCTCGAAATCAACCAGGCCTCAACCTACGATAACTTCCCATATGTCTCCATACCTTGCAGTTCCTACCTCTCTATCCCAAACCTCGCCTATTTTGAGTGGTGTGTGAATGTGCGATCGTGTGTGTGTGTGTGTGTGTGTGTGTGTGTGTGTGAGTGAGTGAGTGAGTGAGTGCGTGTGCACAGATGTGTGTGTGTGTGTGTGTGAGCGTGTGCGAGTGCGTGTGTGGGTGCGAACTTGTGTACTTGTAGTGTGCACGATTTTTGTATATCTATTTCACTTTATTTTATTTTAGTTTGTTTATTTTATTTTCTCGCCTCGCCCGCCTCCCCACTCCATCCCTAAGCTGCATCTCGTTATTCCCATCTAACCCATCCCCACCAACGTGACGTAACCTTCTTATCCCCTCTCCCCTACCCTCCTGTCCCCGATTCGCCGCAGAGCGTGATTCGAATTGCGGCAGCCGGAAGTGATGGTTGTATGACTGTGTTAGCTGGAAGTGTTGTATGTGTGTGTCTTTTGTATGTGGTTGTCGCAGCTCGTCGCCACGTTTTTGCGGTGAGTTGTAAACTGTCCTTAATATATATATATATATATATATATATATATATATATATATATATATATATATATATTGTGTGTGTGTGTGTGTGTGTGTGCGTGTGTGTGTGTACGGGTCGCCAAAATTGTTCCGGAAAAACTTTGGGTTCCAGTACAAAAAAGATTGGTAACCACTGATATATATAGGAATTAATTTCAGAGGTTAGATGAGTGTCATAAAGTTATATTACAGAGTGTGTTTGCCACCGCACCTGCCGCAGTTCAGTACTGGCCAGTGTAGGCACCCGAGAAGCAGAGCCATTGTTCGGGCAGGCGGAGGTGGTGAGACTTTGGGAGCTACCGCGGCTGGGATCGGTGTCAGCGGTGGCCACTGGGTGAAGGCCGCGGCGCCGCCGGTAGCGTAATTACAGGGGCGGAGGGCAGGCCGGTGCCGGTGGCGCGGCTTACGAAACACGCAGGGAGCGACCGGGAGCCTGCGGCGCAGTGGCTCGATTAGCGGCTGATGGCTACCAAGCCGGCGGGCCCTACCTGCTGTCTGCCGCACCGTTACCGCGAGGACGGTCCCTCCACTAGCCGCATTACCGCACAATTGCTTTTCCGGCATTAGGACGCCGCCGCCACGAATTACGACTTCATTTGGCAGTTTTACTCCAGGCCAATCTGTTGTACGTCGGCTTTCTTTGTCGAGTTCGACGGTGAGACCGCAGGGGAAAAGCGAGGCAGTGATGGTAGGGTTCTGATCCTTCTCTTGTATTGGAAGCTTAAGCAATTGGAACGCCAAGATAGCTCTGAAGCCTCACCACCTCTCTTTTCCGGAACAATGGTTCTGGGTTTTGTATCCCATCCTCGTCGCCGCTTTTGTGTCTCGTTTCCGTCGTAGGTGTCGGTGGCAGAGTAGAAAGACCGACACAGGAATAAAGGATGCACGCTTGTGCAGGTAGGAGGTGACCAGCCAGTGGGACAGCAGAAACTAGAAACACTAGAGTAAATTAGAACGAGATATATATTTCTTAGAGACTTAGTAATACTTAACTTTTACATAGCTCAGTACTGCAGAATGCTGATACATAGTTGAGCTAGAGGCCTGCCTAGTGATGAGTCCTAGTGACTAACCGATAGCCAAGTCTTCACTTGTGCCTATCTGATTCCGAAGTGTTAACTGGTTCCTATCTCAGTCCCAAGTGAACGATGCCGTTCAGTGGTGGCCACGAGAGGAGTTGTAGCAGAGGGCGCTCGTGGCTGACGTCGTAAGAACGCCGCGCCATGCGTGCATGGCGGCGCGCGGTGAAAGTAGGTGGCGCGCACTTTATACTTGTGCGACACCACACTGGGTACACATTTTCAACGTTACCCATTTCGTAATTAATGTCTTACGTTCTGTGAGTATGTATATAGATTTGAAATGTGTGCTTTCTCTTTTTCTTCTTTCCCATTTGATATGAAGAAAAGATAAAGAAAATCCAGGCCCGGTACAGATAGTTAATATTAAAATTTGGTACAATTTTATACTTTTATTGCAGCTTTTTAAAAATCCGAATTGTATTTTTCCAAATATTCCGAACAACAGTATTAATAGTGGTTCTCCGTATGTATTAATTACGTATTATGTAGTAAATAAATAGGTGTCTAAAAACATTCCTATATTTGAATCAGTAATAATTTGCAGGTGTCATGAACACACATTATGACCTGTTTAGAATATATTGTTTTTGTTTACTTCAATATCTTGCCTTTGTGTAAACTAAATTATTTTGTTTATCGACCGTAATTTGTTTAAGTTATGAGCACAATAATTCGTAACAGTGCATTGCAAATAGGACTGGAAAAACTACCTGAAAATACTTGACCTAAGTGATTACTTAAATATTCATCGTGCGACGAGTGAAAGAC
This sequence comes from Locusta migratoria, assembly GCA_026315105.1. Lineage (NCBI taxonomy): Eukaryota > Metazoa > Arthropoda > Insecta > Orthoptera > Acrididae > Locusta > Locusta migratoria. The sequence goes on from CM048750.1 coordinate 159,794,254, forward strand.
TTATTTATCTGTTATGCTGAAGATACTCATTTGTTTAAACTTAAGATTTTGGCGGTATTATTAATGTTAGAAATTAAAGTAAAGTATCTGTTTACGTTAGTATCTTAGCCTGCATCTAACGATGCCGTCATATCAACATTTCAATCATTATTTAAAAGTTTTGTACACCCCTGAACCTTGGAGGGGGACGTTTTACTGAAAATACCCCACATATCGTATATAACAGGGTGCCACGAGCGGACCAGGATCAGGCGACGGCAGTTCAGTCTTGATGGCAGACGAGTGTTGCGAGTGCAGTGAAATCGAGTGCGACGATAGGCGATGAGCATAGCCGCAGAATCCGCCGCGCTGGACTCTGAAATATTTCGGACGTGTGTGGACTTTGACTTTTGAAACAGTTATCGGAACTCGGAAATGTTTTATCGCGTCCTGATTTGGGTTTCTTGGATAGAACAACGAACTTTAATAGCAATTATTTTAGGAACATTATCCAAATGATTAAACATTCATATAACTATTTTGCTAGCAATATTGGGGGCTCGAGGTAATCATACCAGACGGATTGTAGCGGATTTAGTTTTTCTCGCCAGACGTAATCATGCAGTGGGAAATAAACGATTTTAGTGAAAACGCAAACCTCATGTTGTAGTCAGTAATTTAGTAGATGCCGCCCTAGTTAAACATTCCCTGACTTTGAAATATAAAGTTAAGTTTTACAAATAAATGTATATGTGTATGGACAGCAACGAGCTAAAAGTAGCAGGAATAAGTCATCCCCTAACACGAAGTCAGTTTAAGGGTCCGTACCGTTAAAACTCGTTATGGAAAATATACATTTCTATCGAAAAGCATGTGAAAATGTCTTCCATTACGAAAAATGCACATTAAGAACAGCGTCCAACAAATTAAAAGAAAGCTGTGTCAACAGAAAGAACATTACGTTCGTTGGCTGTCAGATAACGAACATAGTTTTGATAGAATTCGTGTTGAGGGGATTTCCAAAATACTTTAAATGTAAAGGGGTCCCACAAAATCACTGCCATGTGGCAACGCGAGGCGTTAGTGGGCTACTAGATCCATTTCCAGATGAATTACATTATAATTAAAGAAAATGTAATTACATATTGCACTTCATAACTGGCACGTGCAACAATTTTCGAAGTCGCCGCTAACCGTCATTCACACACAAACGACTACTGAAACATAACCATTAATCTCTGACCCGCCACCCATACACAGTGAATATGTCGCACGTAAAGAATCGTTAGAGAGCACTGCTTTTACCTTACTTTGCTCAGTATGTGTCTAATTGTTATATTTGTGACGGTTTCGTTTTAGATGATATTTTTAGAGGACGTATTTTAAATGATTGTTTTAACGATACCCGTGTTCTGAACCTAATTTTCGATTTCTTCTGTTCCAGGTGAGTACCCAATGTGGAATGCCTCTGCACCATGCATGTCTTGCCTGGTGAGTTGTTTTCAGTTTGTCTTCTCGCTCCACGACGATTTCTAAAGCCCTACATCTCGAAACAGTGCCGAAAACTGTACTAGAATTGTGAATATACAAGAGCTTTGCAGTTAAATGTAAGTTTTTGAAAGCGACTTTCTTACGAGGTACGATACTTTCTGTTTATATTCATATTTACATTGTCCTCTGAGGATATCCCATTTTGTGGACAGAAAAATGGGATTGTTGCTAAGTCTATACCTGCAGTCTGTAAATAGAGGTGGACCCTGCAAGAAGCCAGGGCGAGAAGTAAATAGTTATATGTTGTGGGTGAATCAGAATCGCTAACCCCGGTTTCTAGGCATTGAACAAGAGGCTAACATTGTAATAACGAACTCATGTTCGGAAATAACGTCAACTATTATATTTCTCGGAGGTGACATTATTGACAGAGATGCTTACCGTAGCACACTTTCAGTATAATCACCCCTGTTATTTATGAGCTTTTGCCGAATGTCTTTGATGACGTCGCGTATTCTCCGCCATATGGCGTAGATGAATGTTTTTCAACCTATGGGTCGAGACCCCTCGGGGCGACGCGGTCGTAGGAGGGTGCAGTAGCGGCATGTTCAGTAGCAAACCTACGTATCGTGACGTTCAGCTACAGTGGCAAAAGAGGCACCTGGAAGTGACAGTGTTTCTTAAATGGTCGCTTAATTAACAAGCCATCTGTAGGTGGAAAAGTGCCTTTGTTATGACATGTTTCAGATAGCCCTCAACGAGACATCGAAAATATGACAGATACAAGATGTACCTATGCAACTTTTGATTTCTGATGTTGGGGCTACCGAAACGCGTAAAAATAAAGCAATTTTTCCACCTCATGGTGAATTGTTAATTAAGCGACTTCGCAGCGTGTGAGTGGTACTGCTACAGTTATTTCCAATTATTTACTACTGGGTCATAGTAGTTTGCTGCTGGTAATGAGCTTTCAGTGCGGTATTATTTTTAATCAAATAATATGAATACCATTTTATTACTGGATCATTGTATTTTTTTGCTAGTTATGGGTTTTCAGTATCCTTTCGAAGAAATCCAATGTTTATGACCACCTTTGTAATAGTAAGAAGTGATGCATCAGTTATGGTGGTTTTATACTTGAAAATTACAACATATCACCTCAAATTACGCATTGTGGTTTATTATTCATGACAGCAAAACCATAAAGTCATAAGGCCTTCTTTTTTTCAGTTTTAATTCGTTTCCGCTACTACAACTTTCACCAGATGTGAGTGAGTGTCCGATTTTAGAATTTTTTTCATATTTACGATACGTGAAACAAAGAACTTAAATAACAATCAGTCAAAACAAACGACGCAACTCTAAAAAATTCTCGAGAAAATCGACTTTGAAGTTTTGCAATGTCTGTAAATCTATCGGACCAAACTGCGTGGTCATCAGTCCGTAGCTTACAAACTACTTAAACCTAGGTAAAATAACCTACGAACAAACACATACACCCATGCCCCAGGGAGGACTCGAACCTCCACGGGGAGCAACCGCGCGCTCGCTCCGCACAGCGAGTTGCTTTTTTTTTTTTTTTTTTTTTTTGGCTTGTAGCCACTGTAGAGTATAAGATGAATGGTTCTTCTGTGTTGTTGTTGTTCTTTGTGAACGGTATATGACTATAAAATCAAATACGTAGAAATAAACGTCTTCTTCCTGAGGAGGAATACTAGCTGACGACTACAAAATGTTAAAGGAAAGTCCCTTCTCCTAGGATTAATATTAACGTTAATGAAAAAACTCATTTTTGTGACAAATTTGAAATCTGAATCACTGATTTAACTTCTGCGAACACAATTCTTTATCTGTACATCTCTCCTCGTCACGCAGTGCATGCCTTTTCAGGGTTCTGTTGATGCCTTCACGGCTATCGTAGCGGCAACGGGATCCACGAAGTCCCCACCGTACTTCACCCTCAACAGCAGTCGCCTACTTCAGCATGTGATTGCGATTCATTCTTCTTTTAATACGTATATCCTACTCCCTGTTTTTCAAACAGAATTTGTAACATATTCCAAAAATTAATTTTATTATCCTTTTTTGGTAAATCTTGTAATACTCGCGAAGTATATATTCTTTGTAATTCTGTACATTGTCACTACCTTTGTTAGCGATTACGTAGTGACAAAAATTGCCAATAATCCAGTGGATGGTGGTGTTCTTTTGTCGAGGAAAAAAACATTTCTTCTGGAAAAAAGATGTAATCCAAATTTATTTCTCTACCATCACTTCTCATTAGGAAAGATATCTGTTTAATAAGTTCCTTCCATATTTCGGTATTCCCCACGCAAAGGTACCGATGGTCTAAAGTGTCCGTTCTGTGACATTTAAACATTGGTTTGTGTCAGTGAGGCCAATGGCATATAAATTTTCATTGTGTGTCTGAGGAGAGTACTTTGTTACTTATATTTTTCCAAATAATTTTCCAATTTATGTTTGGAAACCTGGCCTCTATCTTATTTTTATGATCCTGTGATCTTAGTCTGTGCGTCATATATTGATAGTTCCTCTTGGTCTTGTCCAGTAAAATGCAACTACTCCACCGCGGCAGAAGTTTAGCAGGAACACGTGTGTACCAATAACTAAAACAGTTGCGCCAAGAGTTGCTGTAGCTCCGGTGGTAGCGTTTTGGGCTCACAACCGTAGAGTCGATTGTTCGTCTCCTACAGAATCTCATTTATATTTTTACTTTCTTCTTTGTTTTCGAATACCTACACAGTTTTAATATCTAACGGTAATTTTTATGAAAAAGACACGTATTTTTATTTATTCGTAACTTTCTATATTTTATAAAATAACTACGGTTTCAATCAAAAAAACATACGTTACATCTTTTACAGTATCGGCCTCACTATTAGTTGACTACGGTAGTCTTTGGTTGTTAAGTGTGTGAAGAGCTACGGCAGTTTTTGAAAACTCTTCTCCATGGTTACTAATGCCTTCCGAAGCAGTTACCCTACACGACCATTGCTTTAGGTGACGACAAGGCGTTCAGATCGTCTACATACACATAAAAACTGACACAACACATGGAATAAATGTTTTAGGTAACTGAAATCGAAAACGACGAAAAAAAAAAAAAAAAAAAAAAAGAAAAAAGAAAGCTCTCACAAACTTAACAGTCAAAGATTACTATCGTCAACTAATGGTGAATCCTATACTGTAAAAAATGTAACGTATGTTTTCTGATTGCAATCATCATTATTTTATAAAATATAGAAAATCACGATTAAATAAAAATACGTGCATTTTTCATAAAAATTATATGTTAAAATTATGTAGGTATTCGAACAGAATGAAAAATTGTCACGGCGCCGCTAGACATTATGTTTAAGAACGGCACGCCATCTGGTGACTAAAATCTGTAAACCCGCAGTGTACCTTTACCGTGCCCTCAGTCTGCTCCTTGATGTTACGACAAGAATATGTAACCATCTGTACTGACGTACTTGTAATCAATGTATGCAGGGTACGTGTGCTGAATTTCAGCTTTATAACAAAATTTGTAAATTGTTTTTGCGATATTTCTGTTCTTATATAGTACAATTATTATTTCCCTTTCACAGATTCTGATGATGGCACAGACCGAAACGCTTCAAATAAAGTCATATTATAACCGCTTTATGACTTTCATCAATACAGCGACCTATGCAGCCTATTGCAGACTTTATTTACTACGTACAAAACAGTTTCTTCAGGAATCGAACCACCTACCCTATGGTTGCGAGGCTAGAACGCTACCACCTGAACTACCTCGTCAGATGGTGTAACTGCTTTACTTATTGGTACTTACGTTTACCTTCAAAACTTCAAAGTTGATTATCTCGATAATTTTTGATAGTTGCGTTGAATGGCTTTGACTGATTGTTATTTAAATTCTATACTTCACGTACCGTAAAAATGAAAAAATTCTTAAATCCCACACCCATGCGGTGTCCTTGTTAGACAGAAAATTAAATACTTTGCCTTTGGTATCGCTGACATAGTTTCTCTTACAGGCCTGGAAGGGTCGCCGGGCATTTTTCCTAGGATAGGGGGTCGCGCGTTCAAAAAGACTGAACAGACACTACAGTATACGGCAGATTGTAACACAGGTATGATTGAAATCAGGGCAGGACATTAAAACATGGCTCACTGTCATCAAGAGACCACAGGAACACAACGGTGCGGGGTCACCATTCAGCAAGTGGCGGTGGCCGAACCGCAACCGAAGATGACTTTCTCCGGACTGGCCGGTCGATCCCGGTGGAGGTTCGAGTCGTCCCTCGCGCATGAGTGAGTGTGTGTTGTCCTTAGTGAAGGTAGTTTAAGTAGGCAAAACTTACGGGCTGCATCTCAATAGCATTAATCAAAAGATACAGTTCACGTTGGAGAAAGAGAGAAATGGCCAACTTCCTGGATGTATCGGTAATTAAACGGGAGGACGGGACTCTGGCCATAAGATATACAGAAAGGACACACACACTGATCGATACCTCCACAAGGAATCAAACCATCATCCGAGGCAAAAAAGAGGTATCATTAAAATCTTCGTGAAGAGAGCAGACAAAATCTGTGAGCCAGTTTACTTGGAGGATTGAATCACCTACGGTCGGCCTTCGAGAAAAATGGATATGCTGGCAAGGAAATTGATCGAGCTCTCCATCGAAGAAAAGAATCCAGAAGTTCCGAGCAACAACGGCAACCATCTGGAAAAGTTTTCCTTCCGTACATTAGCAAGATTACTGATCGAATCGGGAAAGCATTGGCCAAACATGGTGTCGAGACGATTTACAGACCCACTAAGAAGATAAAACAATACTTTCGATCAGCAAAAGGCGCATGTCACCCTCTAGCAACACCTGGGGTATACAAAATTCCTTGCAGCTGTGGTCAAGTATATATTGGAACAACTAAAAGAAGCATCAACACACGCTTAACTGAACGTAATAGGAACTGTCGTCTGGGCCAGACGGAAAAATCGGCAGTAGATTCAAATGTTCAAATGTTTGTAGAGCTTATGGGACTAAACACACAAATACGCTTCACTCATTCAGCAAAGAACTTAGGAGTAATATTTGATCAGCACTTAGACTGGAGAGAGCACACAACGAGAGTCTGTAAGAAGGTATATGCCTCACTTCATTCACTGCAGAAATATAAAAAAGCATTTCCTTTACAGCTGAAAAAGAACCTCGTTGAGACATTAATACTTCCCAATCTAGATTATGGTGATGCTATTCTGCAAGGACTATCACACGAAAACTCACGTAGGCTGGAGCTGGCGATGAATTCTTGTATCCGATACATTTGCAACTTACGTTTCTACGACCATGTCAGTGCCGCATACCAGCAGTTATCTTGGCTACGTGCAGATAAGCGTCGAAGCTATCGTACACTATGTTTGCTGCATCGCTTTCTCAATCATCGCAAACCTTCATACTTATCCTCAACGACTATATTACTATCTGAACAGCACAGCAGAAACACACGCTCTTACCAAAATAAAACTCTCTCTCTATCTTCACATAACACTGCAATCTTCTCCAAATCATTTTCTGTTTCGGGAACACGTCTGTGGAACAATCTTCCTCAAAAGTTAAGAGAAATAAAATCAATTCAAAACTTTAAAAGACAACTAAGGGATCACCTTCTGTCACAATAGCCATCTTTTTCTCCACTTACTAGTCTGTAGCCCACTGTTGTCAATTCCTCCTCCCCCATAAATGTTTCCCTTTCCTTTCGCCAGCAGAGATCTCCATGCATATATGTCTCCACTTCCTCACATCCATTAGCACTGTCATTTTTCAATCTTCTCCTTTTTCACTAACCATATTCTCTCTTCTGTTTATTTTAAACTTAATTCAAATGTGAATATCTCTTGTTATTATTAGTATTACTTTCATTTTTGTGTTATTATTATCATTATTATTATTAGTACTATGATATATTGTTACTATTTAATATTATTAATGCAGTGGTTTTTGTAATGAAATCCTTTGTTTATGTTGTTCCTGATCAGATGTAAGAGAGGGCCCTATGGCCCTAATCTGGTCAGGTTACATAACCAAATAAATAAATAAAAAATAAACTACGTGGTCATCAGTCCCTAAACTTACAAACTACTCATGAACTAGCTAACACTAAGGACGGAACAAATATCCATGCCCGAGGGGGGGATTCGAACCACCGACCGTAGCGGCCGTGCAGACTTTGACTGGCGCGCTGCAGACAGCACGGCCATCGGCAGTAGCAGAACATGTTTTTCAACATGGGATCCATCAAATTAATTTTAATGAAACGAGCGTTTTAGCTAGAACATCACATTACCATGCACGCATGTATAGAGAAACAATAGAGATTCACAAACACCGGATTAATTTCAATAGAAAACAAGGTCTGAAGTTAGATAAAATATGGATGTCGACATTGCACCAACAAGATGACAATCGATTACTTTTAATCGAGAATGACGACGTCATACAAAGATAGCCACACAGTCAGCATCACGTGACGTAAGGTGGTGCTCTCTATAAATGCGAGATCCCCTGAGACCACAGTGGCAGTAGCTTGAAGACCCTGGAGGAAATATTTCTTCAAACCGTCTTGATTGCAAATTTTTTATTAGCTAATGGCGCGTTTCGCCCTTTAGCAGGGCATCTTCAGATTATCTGCGTGACAGAATTTACACAAAATTACAAGGCGGAATTACAAACGGTTATAATGGTACATGGGCTTATTTTGTCCCATGTACCATTATAACCGTTTGTAATTCCGCCTTGTAATTTTGTGTAAATTCTGTCACGCAGATAATCTGAAGATGCCCTGCTAAAGGGCGAAACGCGTCATTAACTAATAAAAAAATTTGCAATCAAGGCGATTTGAAGAAATATTTATTCTAACTGATTGCTGTTGTACACCATGGATTGGAAATCATTTTATATGACCCTGGAAGATGTCTCCCGCAGTTGGAGACGAAACGTCGAGAGGAAGTTTTATACCGGGACCACGGCCTATCAGCCCGGAAGTTTTGCCTGAAGACTACCCCGGCTGTAAAAGTTTTCATTGTATGGTAGTTTAAGTAGTTTGTAAGTCTAGGGACTAATGACATGAGCAGTTTGGTGCCGTAGGTTTACAAACATTTGAACATTTGTTACGTGATTACGCTGCTCGTCCATCGAGACAGTCGGAATTACAGCGTATGTTTTCGGCAGTATTCCGTGTGTCAGGGCGAGGGTCCCTGGCCGGTTGGTGACCCCATCGCACGCACGCATGCACACACACACACACACACACACACACACACGCACACACACGCACACACACACAGGGCACTCACAAGCCCACGCCCCGTTGGCCCGCCCTACGCTGTGTCGCCTCGCATCTCGCCTGGCCTCCGTCATCGACGTGCCTTATCGATTGGCCTCGCGTCCCTGCCCGAAAATTGCGGCCCCTTTTGGTGAGCCGCTCGTTGCGAAAGACGCCGCCGGTCGTCGCCGATGGAACGAGTTGGAGCCGCCCAGGTCCAGGGCGACCTCCCCATTGTATCTTCAGGCGATGTCACGCCATTATGGTCCACAGGCGTGGAGGAGGCAAGCTGCCCCACACCGCTCCTGCTGTTGCCAGTCCAGAGGTACAATGTAGGGCAGTGGCGGGGCGTGCTGTGTGCTCACTGAACCCCCGGGAAAAAAGCTCGTCATGACAAGAAACTAAATAGATAAACAGAATAAAGCAGTTTTAATCAGTTTGGAAAACATGGTTACCTTATTTTTAAAAAAATAGCAGGGAACTTATAATTATTTAAAGATAAAAATAACAGTCTACTTCGCAAAAATTTACAATTTATTATTACAGGTAACCGGTTTCGATCTAAGATGAGATCATCTTCGTGGCACGACTACTTTATCGATGTTTCCACGACGCCGTATCGACGGCAACCATCGGCATCGCTGTATTTCACTTTGACTCACACTCTGTCTTCGATTTCAAAGTTATTATTATCAACTGCCAATAGATGGCAGATATTTCCTAGACAGACAACTTCATTTTATTGTCTAATGCTTCAATTATTCTTTATTATAGACATGGCAACTATGTTTTACACTTAACAAAACGCATTTTTATACCCATTATGGATTTTTTAGATATCATATACATTTCTTGTCTTATCTTTTACGGTGTTTATCCTTTATAACGCACAGCATTCTCTCGCTGGTTAGCAGTCGCCGCACGCTCACCGGCTGAACATCTACAGCGAGGTATACTGTTTTAAGTAATTTTTTAATCATGTTTGTAAATGTATCGTAGCTACTAATGATGTACCTGTTTCCCTCAATAGCATATCGTATTTTATTGTATTTTCAGAGGTCTGAAGATGATGATAAATTGTAAAATTTTGCGAACTAGATTGTTATTTTTATCTTTTAAAAAAAAAGCATTTTTACATTATCATTCTTCGTTTCGTTCTTCTATCATATTATTTTAAATGCACATTCAAAGTATTTTTATCGCATGTAAAACGTTTTAATTCTCGAATACAGTACGTATACGAGTCGTAGCGCGGCCGCTTAATATAAGCGGCAGTGGCTGCAGCGTCGCAATGCGCATGCGCGGCTGAGGTTCAAATTCTCTACTGCACACCTACTGGAGGCAGCATATGGGCGGTCCCGCGGCAGGAAGGGAAATGACGATTTTAACATTGGCGTTGGAGCTGGTGGAGACACCAGCTCCTGGCTACTCTGGGTTATGTATGAATGGTCCCGAAGCAGAAACAATGTAGTTACTGTGCACCTCACCGTGAGCATGAGCAAATTATCCATGGCTACTCTGGGTTATGTATGAATGGTCCCGAAGCAGAAACAATGTAGTTACTGCGCACCTCACCGTGAGCATGAGCAAATTATCCATGAAAGCAACATCCGCCCTTCACATTTGTTTTGGGCGCATTGGAGATTCATCAAAAATGCTACATATTTGGCAACATATAAATTAAAGCCGCATCAACTCTAAAACCCTTCATAAGATCCGATCATGAATAATAATGAAGTCACCTGGCAAGAATAGCCGTGTGGCTAGCGGCATCGCGTTCTGTGTCGAAGGTCGTGCGGTCGAGACAGACTGCAAGCCATTTTTTAGAAACCCAATTTTCTTTTCAACTGAAGCTGGAACAACAATACTTTCGTATTGTTACTTGCCGCATATCTTTTGAGGGGAAATGGCATTTTAACTGATTCTTCCCTCGCTTCTTGGTAGAAAAAATTTATTATGAAAATTAAAATTCACAATTTCGTGTTTATTGTACAGGTTTGTTTATTTTGTTAATCGATTTTCGGCTCCTTAGGCCATCATCAGACATTTACAAATGGCATTTATACTGTTTCAGTAAGTTTCGGGTGTGCAGTCGCAAGAATTCTCCTTCTTCTTCTAATGTTTCGGCTGTATAACGTTCAGCCATGTTCATTTGAGCCAAAAGACTGACGCTCCAGTGCTTGCTTTGGCCCTTCATACTCCTTTATTCTCTATGGGAATTTTTTGTTCATCAGGCCCTAGGCTCATACACTACTTAAACGAAGTTAAATGAACCTAAGGACAACACACACACACACACACACACACACACACAACACACCTATAGCTATGGCCCGAGGAAGGACTCGAACCTCCGACGCCGAGAAACCGCGCGCTCCGCAGCAAAGCGCCTGAGAACGGACGGCCACTCCACCGCGGAAATTCTACAAGAACTCGAAATCGACACTCTCTTTAAGGTATTTTTCGCGCCGAATGTTAAGTGAGACAATGAGGTTGTCAGAGACCTCCATCGACTGTACACTACAGCCGTCGAAGTAGTTCAGCTATTGGTCCAGAAGAAAACAAACTGATTTGACAGCCCAGTGGTCGAATTTACCCCACGTAGCCGAAGTTAGGCCAGGTTTCGGTACTAAAATAACATTTCAGTTCTCTTTATCGTTCAATGAAACAGAAATTGACAAGCTGTACAATAGCCTATACCCTAAATAGCCGGTAACACGTCCTCTTCCACTGATGCATGCCTGTATTGGGCGTGGCATACTGTCCACTAGATCATCAAGGCACTTATTGTCCAAGTTGTCCCACCCCTCAACGGCTATTCAACGTAGATCTTTCAGACTGGTGTGTCGTCTCCAAATAGCAGCCCTTTTCAATGTGTCCTAGGCATGTTGGATACGGTTAATGTCTGTAGATCATGCTGACAATTCTAATCTTAAGACGTCGTTATCAAGTCGATCGCATTCAGAGGATGTGCACAATTAGCATGAGAAATGTCAATTAACACGAGACCCTCACCGAAGTGCTGCCGATAGGGTTGGTACATGTCACCCGCGTACCATATAATCGTTTGATGGCCCCACATAGTTCCATCCCAAAAATCAGAAAACCACCACCTTTATGAACTCCCTGGACGGCGTGTCTAAGACTTTCAAGCACACCAGGCTGCCTCCAAATGCGACGATTGGATGGCTGATGGCAGACGCGAATCTCACATGTGAATAGCACCTTATGCCAAATCTGACGAGTCCAGTCTGTATGCTGTTGGGCCCATCTGTACCACGGTGCATGGAGTATCAAAGCTGGATCTAGCCATGAACATCGGGAGTGATGTTGCATGAGATTCAGCCTATTACGTACAGTCGAAACACAACAGTCTCTGTCTGAACGAAAGTGGCGTACCTCTCAGAGTTTCTCTGAGCTGAAATTCTAAGTAGCTGTCATCAGCTGCTGTGGAAATTGTACGATGAAACTTCGGAATAGATCTTCTACGAGGTGCGACAATAAAGTAATGAGACTGATTTCCTTTGCAAGATGCGGCAACTCTGCAGGCTTGCGCAGCCACAATATCTTTTACCCTGGCCTATTAGCAGCTTCTAGTCCAAGCGGTGCATCGATGCAACTGCTCAGTCGTGAGTTGTGCTGTAATAAGGTAGCACATGTTTGTGTCTTTCGTTACGGAAATGGAACCGCATAATATTGCGCAATGGTACGCCATTTCTTTTTTCGTTAAATTGGGTGAAAACATTACGGCCTTTTGAGACACTCTTCGTTATATGAGTAAAGGAAACAATACTGTGTCGCTAACAAGAAACAAAGGGTGACCGTAAAAGGTACCAGTGAATTAAGCCATCAGTCAACATCACATTGGGAAGAAATAAGATGTGGTATCCCACAAGGATCCATCTTAGGGCCATTGCTTTTTCTTATGTAAATTAATGACCTCTCATCAGTTACATTGCCAGAAGAAGAGTTTGTTTTGTTTGCAGACTATACAAATATTGCAATAAATAGCATGTCGAGCATAGTTCTAGAAAGATCTGTCAATGATATTCACATGAACATTAATAAATGGTTATAAGCCAACCATTGACATTAAACTTCCAAAAGACTCACTACATGCATTTCAGAACATGTCAGAGATTTCCATCCAGCATAAAGTATGCAGAAGAACAGATAGAAGAGGTTAACAGTATTAAATTCCTGGTATTATGGGATTATAGCTTGATAACAAAATCAGTTGGGAGAAGCACGCCACAGAACTGCAGAAACGACTTAATCAATCTGTATTTCCAATACGAGTGGTATCAGACATGGGAGACATAAAAATACAACTAATCTAAAATCTATACTTTGCTTTCATTCTATAATGTCATATGGTATAATATTTTGGGAGTAACTTTTCAAGTCAAGCAAACATTTTCAGTCCAATTAAGCGTTTAATACGTATTATTTATGGAGTATATTCACAGACATCCTGTAGAAACCTCTTCAAAGAGCTGGGTATATTAACTACTACCTCTCAGTATATTTATTCCTTAATGAAATTTGTCATAAATAATATATCCCTTTTCCCAACAAACAACTCAGTTCATCCATACAATACTAGTAACAAGAATGATCAACACAAGGACTTGGGAGCCTAAAAGACTTTCCAGTTGCCAACTCCTCCTACTCCATTGACAAATTTTTAGAACCAAATGATGTATCTGTCTTAGTATCATTATATTATCAGCTTGTAAAATTGTATGTATCTGTATTAGTATGATTATATTGTCAGCTTGTAAAAAAAATTGACATGTTCCACATCCACGAGGATCTATGGAACGAACAACTAATCTAAAATCTATTTTAAAAATCTGTCCTGTAATATATTCCGAATACAGAGCTAGAGCACTTTTATGTAGATCGAAACGTCCTTGACGGCATGTTCTTTTGAAGTATCAGCCCGTAAGAATGGGTGGAATCTCTCCACCACGGCCACTGGGATTTTGACGCAAGCTCCATGGCCACGCAAGGTTCTCCCAAACGGCCGCGTCGTTCAGTAACTCGTCTCGCCATGACGTCCAAAGGCTGTTTATGCTAAACATGGCTCATATCATAAGTAACGCGCCCTCTCTCTCACTCTTCGGAAGAACTCGCTATTAGCCTGCAGCACGTGTCTAATCGTTTGGAAGACCGGTGAAGGTGCAGGTGTCGTCGGGAGGAAGATGTAGTGGCCGCTGGCGTGTTGCGTAATATCTCAATGTCCACCTCCAAATAATTCATGGAAGTAATGGAAGAACCAAAGTCATTAACGAGCGTTAGCAAATGAGACAATATTTGTCTTATTTTTTTCGTGGCGCAAAAGTTGTTTCATCGGGACAGTTGGTTCTGCCTAAAGTGTTTCATTCCAAAACCTGCATAGTGATGGCACAACTGATGAAACTATTGTGAAAATGGTGCCACTCTCTAATGAGTAAAGGAGGTAAACTGACAACTTTTGAAGCTTTGTGTTCTGACACTTCAGATACATTACGATGATATCATTTGAACTGAAAGTGCAACAAATACTATGTCTGTATTCTGAAGCCAGAAAACGAATTTATCACTATCTACCACAACTCCTTGCCACTCTTAGAAAGGCGTAGGCCAAAGTTTACCGTCCTTTCCGTCATTTCACATCACAATGAAATAAAACAGTATACCCGTACGAAGCAAAGAATCTAGATTTTCGTCACACGCAATCAGTGGCACATATTTAGCAAATTTAATAGAACAATAACAAAAAATTTTCAGCGTGATGATAATGATATAAAATATTATTTAAAAATATTGCATATCGATTCCTTAATAAAACGTCTCATGTGCGTCTTACAAGTTTCAACATACACTTGACTAGACAGGCCTTTTTTTATTGATATTCCATGTATTTTTATCGCAGAAATGTTTTATACGGTGTACATGAGTCCTCGCTATTCGAAATGATGATGTTTAATCATTGAACGAAATCATTATCCGATATTTTCTAATAAATATTTCATACTAGCCGTAAACCCAGCGTTACCCGGGTGTTTATTTATCCTACACTCTCGTAGTTCACATCCCATCCCCCCCTCCTCTCTGCATCCACCTCTTTTTCTCCCATCTCTCTGTTCGTTTCCACCTTTCCCTCTCTGGCAAAGTTTTCCACAAGGTACCCTCAGTCATGTACCATACAAACAATTATGTACCCAGTGACCTTCCTCTTGGTTTAAAGATCAAGTGTACAAAAAATTCATAAACATTGGAGCAAAACTATGCATTTTGTAGAATTCCGTAAGTTCAGTACCCTCTACAATGCACCGAACGAAATTTATTCTGACAGTGGCATTCCTCTTATTTTTAAGGTAGAGTATGCAAAATTTCATCAATATTGGAACAAAACTATAGATTTCTATGCAATAGAAACGTAATTCACATTGAAAAACGTACATTCTTGTTCTTAAATATTCCTGTTGAACTTCATACAACCCTTGTTCGAAGAATAACAAAAACAGCAAGAAAAGGATCTGTGAAATCGGTCAAGCCGTTCTCAATTTATGGCGCAACCAAGGTATTTAGCGATCTACTTTTATGTTGCAAAGTACCCTCCCCCATGCACCGTATTGAACTTCAGGTACATTGTGCCATTCCTCTTGTTTTGAAGGTCAAGCGTGCGAAATTTTGTGAAAATCGGAATGAAACTGTAGATTTCGTGAGTCTGTAAGAGAAGTATGCTCCGCCGTGAACCTATCACAAAATACTTTTTTAGCTGACGGTTTCTCCCTATAAACTACATTCCTGTCAAATTTCAGCTTCATAGGCGAAGTAGTTTTTGAGATTTCATGTTTAGTCCGTGAGTAAATGTCCTTTGGCTTTTATATAGATAAAGAAAACAGATTGCTTGATTGTTGATGCAAGAGAATTAAGGGAGAGTTGCAGACAAAAATAAATAGTATGTAATAAAGTTAACATTACAGATTTGCATGTTACGGCATCTACAGCGAAACTGTTGCGAGCGGTGGACTTCTTTTCGTTTCATCATTTTGTGTGTGTTACAGAATGCATTATAAACGTCAGAAATTACATGCAAACTGTGTTGCAGATCCCTAACTACTCCCATTTTCCAATAATTGACGGATAAATCTGGATATTCTCACGCGGTGGCCCCTCATTATTTATGACGTCATTTCTCCTGAGTTATATGTCGTGCTTTTTTGTTTCTGGGTCAAGAACATTCATGGGCGTACGGTGAACAGTTCACCACAGTTTCATTGCAGTCGAATGAATGGTTTATGAACACATAGAGGACATACAGACAAACATTCATTTTTATATAGATAGATGTTACCATCGCGCTGAAATGTGTTATTATTATTATTATTATTAGTAGTAGTAGTAGTAGTATTATATGGTTCGGTTGTGCACACAACCCATTATGGAGTCGTCATACAAATAGTTAATAGAAATGGATTTAATTTTATGTAATAAATTTATATCATTTTAAATGCATTGATTATAATTATCGACATATTAAAAGTTAATTTTAAGAGCAACGTTTTATATGATATATGAAAATAACAGGTAACATAATACATTTACCTAATATGAATTGCAGTGAAGGATGACAAAGAAGTTTTAGCTGCAGTTCGTGGTCGTTGAATTAAATTCAATGATGGGGTTAGAAATTTGTGCCCAGGCTTGTGAACGAACTTCGGTCTTTTGTGCCTTCGAACGTGCAAGTACAACCCAGACAATAGTCGTTCCCCATCTGAAGAGAATGTGGAATTCTGAAAAATCCTGCTGATGTGCAGGAAACATCAACATATCATGGTGGTGAACAAATGGTGTGAGTAGCAGTCAGTATTGGCAGACGTACGGAACCCTTTGTCATTCAGAATGGAGCTTTATCTGCTCAGATGTATAGGCACGAGGTACTTCCAGCTTCGCTGGTGCCATACGAGATGGATTCCTTCTGGTGTACGGTAACACTCGTCCCCACAGAGCTGCACTGATGGACAACGATCTTGAAACTGAAGTAAGTGAACGAATTTAGTGGCCAGCTTGTTAACCGGCATTAAACCCGATCGAGACTGTCTGGGATGCACTTGGCAGACGCATTGCAACCAGACCAGCAGCTCCACAACTGTTGCAGAGCTGGATATTGCATTCGTCACAGAATAGTCAAATATCCCTCAAGAGCTGATTCATAACCTCATACTGTCCATTCCACGCTGGACTGAAACTGTACTGGCCGTCCGAGGTGATCACACACCATGTGACTGTTTCAGTATTAAGGTAGCCTGATGGTGCCTCGCTCTAAGTAAACGCCGTGTAAACCTCAAGTAAGATATTGACACAGAAAATATCTTACTGTATCACATACAAATTACAATTGTAACTAATACCTGAATAAAATACTTTATCATGTGTGTATTGTGTATGATATCTCACCTGATTCCCTGATTGTTTTTGAACTGCATGCTTTTGTTACGTAAAAGTAAGTTGAGCCGGAGCTCGTCTTATTCGAAACCTTTTGCGTTTCCCCTCCCCCCTCTCCCCCTTCCTTACAACTGTCTCCCACAATGTAGTTATAATGTGTTCTGAAAAAGTACTCAGGCCGGCCGCGGTGGCCGAGGAGACTGAGGCGCTCCAGTCACGGTATGCACGGCCACTACGGTCGGGGGTTCGAATCCCCCCTCGGGCATGGATATTTGTGCCGTCCTAGTTCGTAAGTGGTTCATAAGTAGTTTGTAAGTTTAGGGACTGATGACCCCGTAGTTAAGTCCCATAAGCTTTACAAACATTACAAACATTTGAAAAGTACTCAACGCGGA
Organism: Locusta migratoria; assembly: GCA_026315105.1. Lineage (NCBI taxonomy): Eukaryota > Metazoa > Arthropoda > Insecta > Orthoptera > Acrididae > Locusta > Locusta migratoria. The sequence continues at coordinate 159,811,890 of CM048750.1, forward strand.
CAGCAAGCCCTGGCGATGTGTACACTGTTTTAGTTTCCAGGGCCAGTTTTTATTTAATTGATGTTTTATCTCATCAATTTTCGCCCCTGGAAAGGTGTTTTGCCTTTGGTCCTTCGTCTTGCTTATTGCGACTGAAGCGGATTGTGTGTTTGCCGAGATAGTGGGCACTGACTTGCACAATTGTGTTAAATGTTTTAAATGAGCTGTGGTTAAGATTTGTGAAATGTAGAGACATTTCAATAGCTGTGTTCTTTGTATTGAATCATCAAGGAGGTCTCTCGTAAATTTTTATTTTAGTGTTCAAATTCTTAACCTTATTTATTTATTTAATTATTATTTGACATGCCCCATTCCTTAGTAATATTACATGTTTTATGGTTAGATTCAGTCGGTTACATCAGGTATTTTTGCAAACACAAGTACAATACATAAGTTGACAGGGTTTACAGAGAAACAAACGATTTGATATATCAGGAAATCTTATTGAATTACAAAAATTGTAAAATTCTGCAGTAAATTTATGTACCAAATCATATTTACTGACGGGCCACCTCCTTTGGCAGCTATTTTTTTCCCCCTGAGATGGTTCCTCTCTTTCAATAAATTGCAGCAGTCAAAAAGCACGTGGTCAATAGTTTGGACAGCTCTGTTACATATGCACGTTCCGTCTTCAATTATCTTGAACCGATGATAATAGGCTTTCACTTTCCCATGACCTGTTAACATAGCTGTGTAATTCGGAGATATTGGGAGTTTAATCATTAAACGTTGTCGGATCGTAGGAACTCTCAACCTTGTTTGTTGCTCTGTGATAGTAATTTTTTTTTTAATTTTAAAGGTCCAACCCCTTTTCATAAGCAAAATGTTAAGTAATCTCAAGAGTTTTCAAAGAATTTACCAAACTCCAAACAAGTTAAAAAATGATTTTAAAGAAAAAATAACTACAAAAGTCTTATTTCCTTGCTTCAATGAAATGGAGTATATTGCATCGTACTAGTATAAACATATGTCAGTATCACCTTTTTGTTATCTGAGATCCTTATTAAGCGTGGTTGGTGGTATAAGATGAAGCTTGGTTTCCGAAACCCGGATCACATAAATCACTGGTATCGTATGATTCACTGTGCGTCATAGATATGGGTATAATAAATGCTAATGAAAGAGTACCTACTACATAAGCACGTGCCTAAAAAGTGTGAAGAATAATGGCACTGTAAAGTAATTATTGCCGGCCGCGGTGGCCGAGGGGACTGAGGCGCTCCAGTCACGGTCTGCACGGCCTCTACGGTCGGGGGTTCGAATCCCCCTCGGGCATGGATATTTGTGCCGTCGTTGGTATTAGGTAGTTCATAAGAAGTTCGTAAGTTTAGGGACTGATGACCCCGTAGTTAAGTCCCATAAATACAAACATTTGAAAGTAATTATCGCTGAACTGGAATTTCAGTGAGCATTATCAAAACGCAGAGTGAGGGTCAGGTATGTTGTTTGCGAGGAGTGTCCCCACGACCGCTTAGCATCCCGTCAGCGTGGTACATCGCGCTGTCAGCGGTGGGTGGCGGCGGCGCGTGCTCGGATTGTAAAGAGCGTTAATGATGCGCTGCTTGGCCGGCACAGGCAGGGCCCGGCTTAGCGCGAGGGGCGCCACATCTGGCAGACAACACCACAGTCCAACATTGAGAGTAGCGATTTTCTGCGAGTTCGCAACGAAATGTAACACAGGTATAAAAGATGGGAGGAGAGACAAATAAAATAAAATACGTATCTATACGTACTGCACGCGAAATAAAGCTGTAGTGAAAACAGAACAAAATTCCGCTTACGTGAATGCAAGCTGCAAACACGAAATAGATATATTATCGTCTTACATGTCGCAAGATATACGCCGTAAAAATATGAAGATACCCATCAAAAATCATGTATTTTCTATGAGACTGCGATTTTCAATTGGATAGGGGATTTCCTGTCAGAGAGGACACAGTTCGTAGTAATCGATGGTAAGGCATCGACTAAAACAGAGGTGATATCGAGCGTTCCGCAGGGTAGTGTTATTGGTCCTCTGCTGTTCCTTATTTACATAAGCGATTTAGGGGAAAATCTAAGTAGCTCTCTTAGGTTGTTCGCAGATGACGCCGTCATTTACCGTCTAGTAAAATCATCTGAAGATCAAAATCGACTGCAGAACGATCTGAATAAGATATCAGTATGGTGTAGAAATTGTCAGTTAACTCTAAATAATGAGAAGTGTGAAGTCGTCCAAGTGAGTACGAAAAGAAATCCGTTAAACTTTGTTTACAAGATAAATCAATCAAAAGTGAAGGCCGTAAACTCCAGAAAGTACCTAGGCAGTACTATTACTTCAGACTTAAACTGGAAAGAACACATAGGTAATGTCGTGGGAAAGGCCAACCAGAGACTGCGTTTCATTGGCAGAACCCTTAAAAGATGCAACAGAAGTATTAAAGAAACTGCATGCACTACGCTTGTCCGTCCATTTTTGGATCATTGCTACCCAGTGTAGGATCCTTATCAGGTAGGTTTGACGGAGGACATCGAAAGAGCCCAAAGAAGAGCAGCTCGTTTCGTATTGTCACGATACAGGGAGACAGCCTTACGGAAATGATACAGGTACTGGAATGGGAATCATTACAACAACGGCGCTTATCGCTGCGGCGTGGGCTACTTACGAAACTCCAATCGCCAAGATTCTCCTCCGAATGCAAAAATATATTGTTGACTCCCACTTACATATGTATAAATGACCATCAGAATAAAATACGGGAAATCAGAGCTCGAACGGAGAGATTCAGGTGTTCTTTCTTCCCGAGCGCTATTCGAGAATGGAATGGGAGATAAATAGTGTAATGGTGGTTCCATGAACCCTTTGCCAGGCACTTAAATGTGATTTGCAGCGTATCCCATGTAGATGTAGACGTAGACTTTCCATCGCATTTAACTTTACATGTCGCTGGACCGACTCTGCAACTTGACAGACGATTTCGTCCACCATGTATTACGTGCTAGAGCTGATCTGCATTATTTTGTACACTAAAACAGGCGCTCTGCAGGCGGAACAAATCTACCGTGACACGCAGGCTACATATCAGAAAGCAGTGAACGTTCCAATCCAAGACATAAAAGAGGTTCTTCAAGGTGTTGAAATTAAACTCCGTCCGACATGCCTCGAGAGGCCCCCTGGGTACTGACCGGCCTCCGTGTTATCCTTGCCGGCCGCGGTGGCCGAGGGGACTGAGGCGCTCCAGTCACGGTCTGCACGGCCACTACGGTCGGGGGTTCGAATCCCCCCTCGGGCATGGATATTTGTGCCGTCCTAGTTCGTAAGTAGTTCATGTTTGTAAGTTTAGGGACTGATGACCCCGTAGTTGAGTCCCATAAGCTGTACAAACATTTGAACATTTTGTGTTATCCTCTGCCCGAAGGCGTCTTCGGATGCGGTATGGAGGGGGACGTGGTCAGCGCCCCGCACTCCCGGCCGTTATGTCAGTTTCCTTGTCCGGAGCCGCTACTTCTCTATCAAGTAGCTGCTCAGTTGACCTCACAAGTGCTGAGTGTACCCTTCTTGCCAAAAGCACTCGCCAGACCCGGACGGTTACCCATCCAAGTGCTGGCCAAGCCAGACAGTGCTGAATTTCGGTGATCTAGTGGGAACCGATGTGTCCATTGGGGCACGGCCATTGGCTATGTGTTATTAAGCAGTGTCTAAAAAAAGTAAAGCAGTCAATAATCCAAAGATTGGTTAAATGATAAACTAGGTGTGATTCTGTTTGGAGGTGGTATGCCGTTCCTTTCTCTGACCTTCAAACTGTATTTATCACCCAATAGTGTTTAACGTGGATTCAGAACCACGTTACTAGTCGACATTGTTCACTTTAGCAATATTTCCGGGGGTGAAAGAAGTGTAAAGTGACAGAAAAAAGTCATAGGACCTGGCGGGGATCATAGCCACACCCTGTGGATTCATAGTCTGGCACTCTACCACTGTGCAACCGAGCCAAACCTGTGTGTCAGTAACAGAAATGAATTGTTCTATTGAGAGGTAAAAATTGCGTTTATTATTTTTAAAAATCAGGAAAACAAAGGGAAATGAAAGTGTGCAGAATTGAACAATTCAATTTAATAAGGAAGGTCAGCATTAAATCGTTGTGGTATCAAGTTGATATCCCAAAACGTAAATATAAACAAAATAAATATCAGAAGAAAAATATTTGTGACATGGTGGTTGAGACGTCAGGTCTACAATTGAATTGAAATAGAAGATACTGCTGTTGTAAATACAGTGAATAATGTTGGACTGCTCTCAGTGCCGTTACATAGAAGCAAAATTGCAGAAACAAAAACAGCTTTTCATAAACGTGCGATTAATGTTTTCTGCGTTGGTGGCGGCAGCGTCCGCGACTCTGAAATCCCTTAAAAAGTACCTGGGCCGCGGTGGAGTAGCCGAGCGGTCTAAAGCGTCTCGCTGCGGAGTGCGGAGCGCGCGGTTGCTCGCCGTGGAGCTTCGAGTTCTCCCTGGAGCATGGGTGTGTGTGCTGTCCTTAGGTTAGTTTCCCTAGGTTTAAGTAGTTTGTAAGTTACGGACTGATGACCACGCAGTTTCGTCCGATAGATTTACAAATATTTGAACATTTTAAAAAGTACCTGGTTTAATCTGTAGTTGAAGTAAATTAACCAAAACTTCCTTCAGATCCTGATGAAGTCAGGACTCGCAAGCTTCCATAGTCAAAACTAAGTTGACAAGGTACACTGATTCAGGAAACCAGCCCACCACTGAGTCTTCTTGTCTGCAGAAAATGTACAATTTTTGAAAATTTATCGGACTCAGCTGCTGGGTTATTAGTCCGTAGCTTGTAAACTGCTTAAACTAAGGTAAAGTAACCTAAGGACAACATACGCACCCATGCTCGAGGAGGGGAGGGGGGGGGGACACGAACCCCCGACGGCGAACGACTGCGCGCACAGCAACACGGCGCCGCAGTGTGCAAGGTTAATCCGCCACAGCTGCCTGCAGACATGAATTAATTACTGTGGACAGGAACACTGCCCACTCTGTGAAACTGCCTTAATTACATGTGAAGCCTGCAACATAACAATGAGCAAAGCGACCACTGTTTATGCCACTAGGCAATACCACAGCGAGCTGCTATTTATTCTCACAGAAACGTACTGTGTAGTTGTCACCCAGGGAGGCAGACAGACAGACTAGAGGCAGAGTCGACAGATAGTGTGTTTTCGTAGCTCAGTCAGCCGTATATATCACAAATTTGCAGCTGAGACTACTGCTCCAGACAGTCAATGTGAACCACCGTACCAACATACTGGTGGTTCTGTTACATCACTGCCAGCCATTGAGAAGCAACCGTTCCAACTTATTGGTGGTTCTGCTACATCGCTCCCAGCCAATGATATACTCAGTCTTAACCTTTCATGGTGCCTATTAAAAATTTGAAGTATCTCAGGCACCATCGTGCCGCATAGTACCTATTACCGCTAACAGTGATTAAGATACCCCAGTGAGTCAACACGCTGCATCAGTGTTTTTCAACCTGCAGATCGCGACCCTAATAGGACTCGCCAAGTCTTGCTCGGGTGTCGAGCAGGCGTGGAATAATGTACTAACCATCTACCCACCTGGCCATTAAAATTGCTACACCACTAAGATGACGTACTACAGACGCGAAATTTAACCGACAGGAACAAGATGCTGTTATGTGAAAATAATTAGCTTTCCAGAGCATTCACACAAAGTTGGCGCCGGTGGCGACACCTACAAAGTGCTGACATGAGGAAAGTTTACAACCGATTTCTCATACACAAAGAGCAGTTGACCGGCGTTGCCTGGTGAAACATTGTCGTGATGCCTCGTGTAAGGAGGAGAAATGAGTACCATCACGTTTCGGACTTTGATAAAGGTCGGATTGTAGCCTATCGCGATTGCGGTTTATCGTATCACGACATTGCTGCTCGCGTTGGTCGCGATCCAATGACTGTTAGCAGAATATGGAATCGGTGGATTCAGGAGGGCAATACGGAACGCCCTGCTGGAAACAAGAGGCGTAACGGAAATATTAACAATAATCAGCATCTGAATCTGTTCTCAGCACATGTGAAACAATATTTATAATGAAAGGGGTAGGTATTCTCAAACTACTGTATTATAATAAGATCAGTTTTTACTGAACAAAATGCTTTTATTCATGGTAAGCACAAGCACATGGGGGGAACCAGTTTAGTTACACAATAAAAAAAAACATCCCATTGAAACTAGCTCACAAGCACTATCGTATCTTATGCTAAAAATGCCCGTAATAGAAATTTAAATTTATATATACTGAATTGAATTTCAGTTGGGGGAGGATTTACAAATTACAAGCAGTCATATACACACACACACGCAATGCTAGCAAAACTTACTAAAATCAGCGTGCTGAACAAGGCAAAAACGACCGTTGATCTCGTAGGGGAAGTTTCAGCGAGCCAAGACGAAGGACACAACACAATAAAAATAACTTTCGTACGTGGCTAGTTCTATTCTTTCTTAACTGGAGAAGGCGCGTATAGCAACAAAATCTGTTTGCATTTGAAGCTAAACCAAGCGCTGGCAAACTAACTGAGGCGCGCACAACGTGATCCTAAATCCAGTAAAATGAAGAAAATCAGTTACTGAATTTAACTATAGCATGCAACCCATAGAAATGCGTGGAATGTTACGAGGAAACGGAAGAAACACTGTTCCACACGATAGGAGAACTTTCGAGAGATGGATGAGGTCCGCTTTTCGAAATCATCAGAGTTTGATAAATTCAGGTTAGCGGTAAAACAAATACAAAATACGGCATGCAACGCATCGAAATACGTAGAATGTCGCAAGGAAACGAAAGAAACACAGATATACGCGATAGCACGAACTTTACAGAGAAGGATGATATCCTATCTCAAAAATCATCAAAGTTTAATAAATTTGGAGTCGCGGAAAAACAAATATGAAATACGGCATGCAACCTATAGAAATGCGCAGCATTTCATAAGCAAGCAAATGAGAAAGGTTGTACAGGGCTCGTAAATAATTTACAGACCGCAGTTGGGAAGAGAGTACAAGTTCGAGAATAAAATAGTAATTTATAATAGGCAGAAGAGGGAAGATCGCACAGTACTACCAGAAAATGGAAGGATACATGCTGTTATTCTAGCCTGAAGGGCATAGAACAAACACGGGTTCCGCTGAAGGCTTCGTTCTGAGAACACACCACGTGGAGTACATGTTACTCGCGGACGGAGAAAACGAACAGTAAAATTGCACATGAGTTACAAGAAGCAAAAATCCTGCTTAGCAGTCGCGCATCTTTCGATGGATGCTCGGAGAAACTTACTCCGAAAATGAATGCAAGTTCTAAAACCTAAGTTGAACTAACTGAACAACGAATTGCTGCCATCTCCAGGCTGAAAGCGCAGACCTAACTCACCATTCCGAAGGACAGCCACCGAATGAGTGAGGCTTTGGCGGGCCATGTGGGCCTCCACCCGGAAATTGGCAAGGCCGAAGGAGCCAGGGGTGGTGGGGGAAAAGCAGAGATTCACACAAGGGCGCGTATAGGTTCACACCAGTCTCTTGCCCACCTAACTTATAACGAAAGGTTGTGGAAACCTCTTTTGAGAGCATAGAAAGAGCGGTTGGTAGCCACCTATCGACGCAGATCCAGAGAGCATCGCCCAAGGCTAAATTTCCCATACTTCCAGACACACTAGCACGCCAAAAAATTCTCATACTCACACATGCAGAGACAAAACATTTTACACTCTTATAGGCACGGTGGCGAGACGGAGAAGCCATTCATGTTGCCACATTGATTGACACACTAATAAATTAATAACATAAATCTAACACAAATGAAGTTAAATACGATTACTCATAATAACATTTAAAAACGAGAACTGAAAGGCTACGTTACTCCTCATGCCTCAGAAAACGAATAGAGCGTCGTTAAGCGACTTTAAATAAAATACAAGATTAAGATTTAGGGAAGGCGGCAGACAGCCATCTTTCAATGTCGAGTCACACCTGAATCAGAAGAGACAGTAAGGCGATCCTCAAACGTTCAAATGTATTCCGGCAACAGGAGTTAGTGACTATTGTGGAGGTGGCTCACCGTAAATGGCTGCAGATACTCCGAACCAGCCGAATTGCCGCCCAGCGCCCACGCCTCCAGGAGAGAGGGACTCGCCCAATATCAGTCACACGACGCGTCTAACACCAACAGGCCGCTGGCCGACCGCGGCGTCCTCCAGTTCCGCGGCAATCGGACTGCACGCGGCGGCACGTACGACGTACACCACCACCTAGAGAGAAGGCCGCGGCGCTCTCGTGTGACGTCAGGCAAAGTAGGTTGCGCGCGCATAGCTGACTAGCCGCTGTGGCACGGCCCACTATGCCGAAGCAGCGAGCCAGTCAGCTATGCGCGCGCAACGTACTCTGCCTGACGTCGCAAGAGAGCGCTGCGGCCTTCTCTCTGGGTGGTGGTGCGTACACACACCATACCAGTATGGAGCCGCTATACGTCACAGCAACTGTATAAGCCCCTATACGTCACAGCAACTTTTTAACGTCACTCACCACCGTTCAGACAGACATAATGGAACATAACTGCCCGTCTCACCATGCGCTCTCGTCTGCTCCCCTTTTCGCCTGTCGGTGCGTGCTCTTAACACGTGACGCAGCCAACCACAGCGCTACTGGTCCGAAGTTTATCTAGATAGCTATCCCTCACTAAATCAGACACCCCTTTTACATGGGCTCTCAAAACCGGATTTCCCAATTCCGGTTTTGGTTGGTCATGTAAACACTCCAAAATTAAAACTGGAAATCCGCTTCTCTAAAGCGGTTTTCCAGTTCCACAATCGGTTTTCGTGCCCATGTAAACGCAACCGTTTTTGAAGCGTTCTTGGTTTGCCAGATTGTGTTTTCTTGTTAATAATTTTCGGCACATATGGACAGAGTGATATTTTCTAATGTGAAATAAAAGTATAAATATTTAGAGTGAACATGAATCTGTATTTAAATAAAGAAGTAGCCGAGCGGTCTAAGGCGCCTTACTGCGGAGCGCGCAGTTGCTCGCCGTCGGAGGTTCGAGTCCTCCCTGGGGCAGGGGGTGTATGTGTGTCTGTCCTCAGGTTAGTTTACCTTAGTTTAAGTAGTTTGTAAGCTACGGACTGATGACCTCGCAGTTTGGTCTGATAGATTTATGAACTTTTGAACATTAAATAAAGAAAAATAGTGATTGTACTGACTAAATAAGGAACCGAATGAGCTGCTTTTCAGCCGCCATATTAAGTGGGCTAGGAAATCCGATTCAGGCTATGCCATGTAAACACGACAGCGAAAAACAGTTTACGAAAATCGGTTTTCGTCTACAGGAAGATGTGTTGCATGTAAACATAGTGAGAGACGTCACTGCTCATTCATGTGTATGGGTCTGAATTTGATCAGAAAAATATGTGTATCACGATGATATGCATGGATATTACACGTGAGGAAGTCTGGAAGTCGACTCCTTACAACTTGTACGAACGCACAGAAATTCGTTGAGAAACAGGGCACAGCCCCGGGACACAGCGCGTACACGACTGCGGCGCCCCTGGCGGGGCAGAGTGCAGACACTTATCGGCTGCACTACTACGTCATAAGCGTGCGAAACTAAATCGTGCCCTGGCGGGGACGCACCCCATGAATAAAATATCAGCCCGCCGCCATAACGGGGCGAGAGTAGTTCGTAAGCTACGGACTGATGACCAAGCAATTTGGTCCGATAGATTTACGAACATTTGAACATTAAATAAAGAAAACTAACGATTGTACTGACTAAATCAGGAACCGAATCAGCTGCATTTCAGCCGCCATACTAAATGGGCTAGGAAATCCGACTCAGGCTATGCCATGTAAACACGACAGCGAAAAACGGTTTACGAAAATCGGTTTTCATCTTCCGGAAGATGTGTTGCATGTAAACATAGTGAGAGACGTTACTGCTCATTCGTGTGTATGGGTCTCAATTTGATCAGAAAAATATGTGTATCATGATGGGCCGGCCGCGGTGCCCGAGGGGACTGAGGCGCTTCAGTTACGGTCTGCACGGCCACTACTGTCGGGGGTTCGAATCCCCCCTCGGGCATGGATATTTGTGCCGTCCTAGCTCGTAAGTAGTTCATAAGTAATTTGCAAGTTTAGGGACTGATGACCCCGTAGTTAAGTCCCATAAGCTTGACAAACATTTGAACATTTTTTTTTTGGGGGGGGGGGGACTTAACTACGTGTCATCTGTCCCTAAACTTACAAACTACTTATCAACTAGCTTATCCTAAGGACGGCACAAATATCCATGCCCGAGAGGGGATTCGAACCCCGACCGTAGTGGCCGTGAAGACCGTGACTGGAGCGCCTCAGTCCACTTGGCCACCGCGGCCGGCCGCACAGCCTTGGGACACAGCGAGTACATGACTGCAGCGCCCCTAGCGGGGCAGAGTGCAGACACTTATCGGCTGCACTACTACGTCATAAGCGTGCGAAACTAAATCGTGCCCTCGCGGGACGCACCCCATGAATAAAATATCAGCCAGCGCCATAACGGAGCGCTCCGCGCGGCACCGCTCCATTAGGCAAATTGCAGGCGGCGCTGTTTCCGGGCCTGTGCAGGCTGCAGCCCGCAGCCGCTTATGAAGCCGTCACTTCCGTTAAACAGCCGCTCTGCAGAAGGCGCACGTCCGCCGACAGGCCCTGCCGGGATGTTTATCGCCCATAAAAGGTGGCCGCATCGACTCGTGCAGGCGCCGGGTGCCGCTCTCCAAATACAGACAAAAAAGCACAAAGCACCTCGGAATGTCCTACTTTCGCTCTTAATGTAATAACTCAATTTATAAAGCTAACAACAGACTATCATCCAGTGGCGTTTCCCGCTGGCGATAGACGATCGTAAACTTTAATTTGACCGGTCTACAAACAGACCAGCGGTCTCACAATATTTAAGGGGCCAACAACTCTGAACAGAATTCCAAATTGCCCCATATCTGTACCCCGCTCCTTTACTATTTGCATAATTGTTCGTACGTAAAGAGGCACCGATGAGCAGGCAACATGCAACACCCTCTAATCTGCAGCATGCGTTAGCGGCGACCATAGATCCTCACGGCCAGCGTTTCAGCGCAGTCGCACATTCAGGAGTACTTCCGGATGCGACCGTGTGCACTATTGGAATTGTTAATTCGTAATATAGTGGGGCGTAAGTAGCTGAAGTATACCACGACAGCAATAGTCTTTGTAGCACAATTTGGAGTTCGACCGAGGAGGAATATTTAAGCCTTTTTTCTCACTGCCTGGAGTTTGACGAGTCTCATGATCTCCTGTCGCCCGTCGGAGCTTGTCGGAGTCCGACCTCCAGCCACGGTGAGGATAGGCGCGAGGCTTGGGAAATCTCGAGCGGTCACGAGCCAGGATAAGGAACCTAACTATTTATTCATTTATTCACAACTAATACAAAAGTATTACATGTTTACACCTCTTACTGTCCTTCAAAGTAGTCACCAGCTTTGTGTGTAGAAGAGAGAGAGAAGGAAGTTTAGGATTTAACGTCCCGTCGCAAGCTTGGTCATTAGAGACGGAGCTAACGTTCGAAGATTTGGGTAAGGATGGGGAAGGAATTCGGCCGTGCCCTTTGAAAGGAACAATCCTGGCATTTGTCTGGAGTGATTTGGGAAAATCATGGAAAATCTAAATCTGGATGGCTGGAGGTGGATTTGAACTACCGTCCTCCCGAATGCGAGACCTGTGCGTTACCACTGCGCAACTTCTGTCAGTGTATGTAGAACCCGTTCACAGCGATGCCATTATCAGACCCTGTTCTGTTGATGGTGGGAATGGAGCGATATACTGCCTATCAAATCTCTAAAACACTTCTGAAGCGAATGCCACAAAGTGATTACTTCATCTTTGGATTCAAATCGAAGTCACAAGGACTAAAGTGTGGGTTGTATGGTACAGTACTTTCCAGTCCCATGTACCAAACAGAGCAGCCACAGCTTGCGCTGTATGCTCCCGTGCAGTGTCGTGCGAAATGATGGTTGGGTTGCGCAGAAAGTGTTGCTGCTTCTTCCGTAAAGCTGGTCGCAGGTGATGCTCCAAAAACGAACAGTAATTCTGTGCACTGACGGTCTGCCCAATGCTTGTCTGACACAGGTTGCCGAACTTCGTTGAAGGCTTTTACCTAACGTGCCACTGTTCTGTACGGCAATGCCGATTCTCCGCACGCCTCTTGAAGACTTTGTTGGCACTGTCGTACTGTACGACCTCTGACACATTGAATCTTGATCCAACTCCGTTGTTGCTGTTTCTAAAACACAGAAACACCGTTACTTTAGACCGCTCGCTCACAAGCGACTGTGTTTCCCTCGATTGTACGGACGCCAGTGAGGTGGGACGGGCGAGTCCATTTGATGGGAGGTAAGGCAGGTATGTCAACAATGTGTGTTATCAACGAAAATACTAGATTCCATTACGTAGTGTCTCCACAGCAGTGTTGCCACTGCTTAAGTTCCATCCCTTGCATCTTTGTGGTCAGCAAGCTGTTGATTCAAGATAAACGTTTCTGCCCCATATGTCACTAAAAACTCCTTAATCACTTCAATAGATCACTCCATAATTATTGCTGCGTTTACCACTGAGTCATAGGCATTTACACCAGAAATGTGCCAATGGACGATAGACATGGACAACCGACTGAAACGACATTGTTTCTACAGACGAATTCCGATCCTGCATATTCCGTTACCATGGTGTGATTGGAGATACCGTTGTGAGAGCCTGTTGAAATGTTGTCGTGTGTATATTCCTACTACCACCCCTCTTGTGGGCCCTTTGTCCTCCCATAACTTTGGAGCTACCCAACGTCCACGTTGTAACAGGATAACGCGTATTTTAATGTTTTTCGCAATGTTGAACACTTCTTCGTTGACCATTGGAAGGCACTGTTGGCTTGGTTCCACTCTTTCCCGATGTTTTCCCTATCAGAATCGTCTGGCCAATGATTGGGAAACAAGTGGCACGGGAATATGACGCTCTGCTGCATCACATCATCTTTAGCATTATGTGGAAGTAACATATACTGATATGTCACAATAATACATCCAGAACCACATTGATTCAAAGCTGAGGCGTGAGGCCAGCAGTGGCAACACTGAATACTGATTTCATCTTCAAATGTTCAAATGTTTGTAAGTCTATAGGACCAAAGTACTGTTATCGTCAGTTCTTAGACATACAAAATCAACTAAGTGAAAGTAACCTAAGGCCCGAGGGAGAACCTTTGACTGGGAGCACTGCACCAAGATTTAATCACAGTGGGTTTACTTTAAATACTGTGTGCTTTGTACAGCAAATGAATTGTGCTGTGGTAGATCCTCCTCCTTGTTGTATGGCCAACAGTGTATATTTGCTGCAGGTTATGGCGTCATAAACAAATTTATTGTCTGAAAAAACTGACACCATTATTTATCTCGAAGTTATCAATCTAGGCATAAAGAATTAATGACAGTAATTACGAACGGGCATTGAAATAATAGACAAGCTTTTGTGTCTGGTTGCCACCGGTTGTCCTAGGTGTCGGTGGCCGGCTAGCGAAAGACCGACTCAGGAAAGTAGGATGCACGCGTGTGCGGGAACAGAGTCTGAGGTGACCAGCCAGTGGGACAGCAGAAACTAGAAACACTAAGCTAGATTAGAACAAGATGTATATTTCATAAAGATAGTACAATACTTAACTTTGTTAACTGAAAACAAGTGGAATGCAGATACATAATTTAACTAGATAGAGGCCTGCCTACTTATGAGAGACTGTACTAGTGCCTGTCCTACTGCCAAGTGACCGATCCATTTCAGTGGTGACCACAAGCGGAGTTGCAGCAGAGGGCGGTCGTGGCTGACGGCATAAGTACGTGGCGCGCTCTTCAGACTTGTGCGAGGCCACACAAGCATCATGTAATGTGTGAAGATCCGTGGCAATTTCACTACACTAAACTGTATTCTTTGTTCACTTAACAACACTGTTGTACCATGCACTAGTACAATCCCTGTCGGACTGGGGCTTGAGGTAAGCAACTGCAACATGTGCAAGTGAACTACGTACTGACATGGTTAGTGAAGAGGACACTACACTTTTCCCGTACTGAGATGTTTTCTTAGGTTTACTCGGAAATGATTAAGAAAAGCCCATATCTGTATTAGAAGTTTATTTAGTTCAGAATCACCAGTAGTATCACCTCTCAAAGCATGTACCTTTCCTCTTAATGCAACTGTGTATAACTTATAATCAGGCAATGATGGCCGATGGTCACACGCTCGGTTATCCGTGTGGTTTAATGCACTGCTTTCTGAGACGGGGAGGCGTAGAGTGCACGCAGGATAAATTGGCCGGTAGATGTGCAGACTGATGGGCAAGCGTGGCGAAAGCGGCAGTGGTGAGGGTAGCGGCTGGAGCAGTGAGCGAGTGCTGGATGGGGAGTGTCTGGCTCAATGGACGGCAGGCAGGAGTGGACTGATGCGGCCTCTCCTTCCTAATGATGGAATGAACTCGCCAGGCGCTTCGGACGAAAACTCGTCTCTGCACATCATCCACCTATTTCTTCATGGATTCTACCGGCCCCAGTTCGAATCTGCCTGAATGTGGTTTTTAGGCAGTTTTCAACATCCCCGTAGGTGAATACCGGGCTGGTCACCAAGACCTGCTTGAGACGACGACTCACAAACGTTTCGTAACACTTTACACCACGCATGGTCAAACATCGCCCCGTGGGCGCAAGCGCCCTCACCTCGCCCACGCCCCCGCCCACGGGCACGGCCGCCTTTGCCGCGCCCCTAGCTCGCGCACTGAGCGTAACGGCGTGTTAGCACAGACAAATATATACAGAGGGGAAACCTCCGTAAGGGCCCGGTCCTACGCTCCGGAGTGCGGGGAGGGAGGGTTTCCAGCAGTTCCGTAAGATGTCCCATGATGGCGCTGCGGTCAGAAGCAGCCCTTTAATCTGGCCAGAGCAGGCGGCAGGTAGCGGCTGTCCCCACCACCACCTCCCCTCAAACGCCGGCAGGCAGGCGGCACGAGGTCTCCCCTCAGCCTCCCCTCCACGCTACCCTCTGACGTGCGAGAGGCACCCTAAGCCACCGAACCGCCTGACACCTGCTAGCATCTTACGGAACTACGAGGGGAGTGTAGGACAGTAGTTTAGGTTGGGCTGCTTCTCTGTATATGTTACTCTGTGGTAACAGCGTGTGTGGCGACGTGGCGAGCAGCAAGAGGAACAAAGCCACTACAGTCAGGCAGGGTAAAACTGAATTTTATTCGTCGAAGTCTTTGTGCACTCTGTTATTTGCGCTTATTACATTTTGATATCACAGTTCACACCATCGATATACAGGGTGTTACAAAAAGATACGGCCGAACGTTCAGGAAACATTCCTCAAACACAAAGAAAATATGTTATGTGGACATGGGTCCGGAAACGCTTAATGTCCATGTTAGAGCTCATTTTAGTATTTCTCTTTAAATGTAAATTGAAATAATTCGTGCAGACCATTGTCAAAATACCCAATTGTTTCGTTAGTGTGTAGTGTACTTCCTCGATTCACTGCCAGTTGACCCAATTGAAGGAAGGAATTGTTGGTGATGTCTTGATTGGGCCTCATGTTCTTCTACCAACGCTCACTGGAGCACGTTATCATGGTTTCATACGGGATACTCTACATGTGCTGCTAAAACATGTGCCTTTACAAGTACGACACAACATGTAGTTCATGCTCGATGGAGCTCCTGCACATTTCAGTCGACGTGTTCGTACGCTTCTCGACAACAGATTCGGTGACCGATGGATTGGTAGAGGCGGACCAATTCCATGGCCTCCTGACCTCAACCCTCTTGACTTTCATTTATGGGGGCATTTGAAAGCTCTTGTCTACGCAATCCCTGTACCAAATGTAGAGACTCTTCATGCTCGTATTGTAGACGGCTGTGATACAATACGTCATTCTCCAGGGCTGCATCAGCGCATTAGGGATTCCATGTGACGGATGGTGGGTGCATGTATCCTCGCTAACGGAGGACATTTTTAACATTTCCTGTAACAAAGTGTTTGACGTCACGCTGGTACGTTCTGTTGCTGTGTGTTTCCATTCCACGATTAATGTGAAGGGAAGTAATAAAATGAGTTCTAACATGGAAATTAAGCGTTTCCGGACACATGTCCACATAACATATTTTCTTTCTTTGTGTGTGAGGAATGTTTCCTGAAAGTTTGGCCGTAACTTTTTCTAAGACCCTGTATATGTTTAAAAATAATTTGCACTTCGTTTTTGTATGCGTTAGCTACATACAAACCGATCATATAATTCTAATTTTTTTTCGCTGTGATATGGTGTTGAAAATTATCATTTGTCTTTAAGGAACTCACAAAGGTTTCTAAATATGTTAAACACCTTAATACAAATGGTTTTCTTTTTCAAGAAAGTTTTGTATTTCTGCTAATCACATTAATACTGCGTAATGCGCTTATTTCAGTAAAGAATAAAGTTATCGTTTCGGCAAATGAAAAAAGGTAGCAAACATATATTAGTGCTAAAATCCCGATTATAAAAGTACTCTACGACATTGCCATCTCTACTTAGTAGCCTCACTGTGTTGCAACAATGCCTTCCTTCGTTTTCCCCTTGAAACGTTTGGCATATAGCCGCCTCACTCCCACACATGCTGCAGGCATTGCAGTGGTGGGGGAAGTTGTGTGCCCGTCAAAACGGCTCGCGCACGAAGTGCGCTAGCATCTTTTAAAAGGAACTGGGGGAAAATGCACCAAGAACCAATCTTTTTTGTTAGTATTTATTTGTGTTTTAACAAAAAATATTTATTTGTAAGAATGAGACTCTATAGCCCTTACATAAAATTATTTTTAAAATAGCATATTTATGATACTAGTTCATTTAAGAAACATACATCTTTCAGAAGAAGTCTCCTGTATATATGACGAGTGTGCATATACAATACTAGTACAATCAAATTTGGGTCACAAAATTACTAAGTTTTTCTTCGATTCGTGCTTTGGATATTTTCTAATTGTTACCTAAACAGTAAATAGTTGGCTGGTTTTGCCGTTCTTCGACCACATTACAGAGCTGCACTTTCTCTGTTACTTGGTTTACGTTGGATCTGACCGCGGGACAGTGCAGCGCAGAGAGCAGTGCTGGGCCGTCTCACTCTTTCCGCAGCGCTCTCTGTGCCAAGGAGGTTAGAATATAGGGAGATGCCCTTACGTTGAAAAAGTGAAGCCTGCCTCCGCCATATGCTGTGTTGGAAAAGTGTTCGTGTTGTAGATCTGATGTTTTATGTCACTTAAAAACAGGAATAATAGGTCCTGCAGTTTTTCCGCGATGTACATCGTGTTAAGAGAGTGCAAATTAGCGTTGAAATTAATTTTTCAAATATCATACAATAAGTATTTGTTAGTATTTATTCAAGAAAGTATACTGTTTGAATGTACATACTTAGTACTGACTTACAATTCAATGCATTTGCAGTAAGACGGTTGATTTGACGCATAGTTTTAACGGAGAAATAGTATTCCACAACTCACCAAGATGGAGAACAGGCTTCCACTGACGTATGTGCTCGGCATAGTTAACGCCATCTCCCTTTATTTTAACCTCCTTGTATGTTGCCGACACTAACAACATACGGTCGCGGCAGGTGAAGCTGAACTACAGTGTACTACGCCCGCGAGCCCGGGCGCGCCCGCCGGGCGGAAACGTTGGCCATGCCTGGTTTACACTTTGACACATATAACACGTTTGAAGTGCACGTTTCCTCCCAGGGGGCATTGGGTTACGACAGGAAGGGCATCAGGCCACTCCGTAAATATCAACAGGCCAAATCCGGATTTAACTGTATGTACAGGATAGAGGTCTGCACGTCGCTCCGTTGCTCGCTCGAATCGCGTGATACACGTCGTTCTATGACATTCCGTCAGGTGTCGGTTCTGCAGCTCGCGACAGGGCGTGTGGCAGCGCTCGACTTCCTGCACGCTCGTTCCCGCGGAGCACGCTCGACCGGCCCGACCATCCACACTGCCCGCTCGCCACTCGGTCGCCCACCGCAGCGCCACTCGAGTCCAAGGCGAGTGTCGGGAGCAAACTAGACGCTAGAGAATAAATCCTGACTGCGATATTTGGAATAGAAGTTATTATATGTGATTAATATAAATTTTCTGTGCTAAGACCATTTACTAAATGAGTTATCCATGATCATTCTTTCTTTCTTGTTCCCATTTTGTGGACTGTTAGTTCCTGTTTAGTGGTAGGTGTTACTTGCCGCGTTAAGGAGGAAATGATTGTATTTTATATCCATTCCTCTTATCACTCTCAAGTCCTGGAATACTTTGTCCGTCTTTTATATTGATATTAAATACACGATACTGTTGTAACCCGTTAGGTTAGTTTTGTGCATCTCTCTCCGTTGCACCTCGATAGTACATATTCCCATTGCATTTTGGCACTGTGCGTGGTTGCTGCGCCTCTACCTTTTCCGAGTGAGTCCTTAACGGGAATTTTTCCAATTGCAACATTCACATATCCCCACCGTCACTGTAGTCTTTCTTATCTATATAAGAAAGAACGCGTGCAAGCTTTGTGCAATATATAGGATCCGCGCTTTCCTCCGTCGTCAGGGTCATATGACGGTCTAATGCTAATATATCCGGTACCTGTTTTAAATCCTCTTATTCCAATTGTTTACTTTACAAAGATGTACGAATATATGGTGCTCCTGTTGTTTCAATGATAGCTGTATTATATTTATTTAGGGCCGTCTGAAGTATGTCACCCGGTTGCACCAGCCAAAAGAATGAACTGCATGTTTTCGGAATGGCTGGATAAGAGATCGGCTTAGGTACATTTCAGGGGGAATGACAATTAGGGGGACAGCTACCCATAAAGTGACCAGTTTTTAGTGCTCAAAAAAATTGTTTTGATTTAATCGAAGTTGAATCTATGAAAATTGTCTGTTATCAACAGATACATTCATACCAAAAATCATTACAATAGTTTCACTAATCTCTAAATTATCGCCATTTTTCTATTTTAGCCACAATTCTGGAGGGACCGTTTCACCCCTTAAATATGTTTTTCTGCCGCTAAAAAGATTACGTGTCCCATAGTTTTTCATGTATTGTAACATATGCAAATTTCACACAAATCTGACACTTGGGTAGGTTTCCTTGTGAGTACAGCGGCAGCACTACGCTGTGCGGCCTCTGCCCGCCTCGCCACACGCAGCCTCGTTCGAGTGTCAACACGCTCGCTGCGAGCGTCACACTCGCCGCGCCACCGCCGAGCGTTGCGCACTCGACCGAGTACGAGCGAGCGAAACCGGCGATTTGCATGCAGATCTCTAGTACATGAACATGGCCAAAGAGAAAGAAAAAAAGGAAGAAAGATGGCCGATGGTCCTTTCTTCAGTGCGGATGCTCACCACGCCCTAACCGTTACGGGGATCGGCTGCATGCTGAGAATATGAGCGATAACGGCAGGGACTCTACGTAATAATGTGTGGGATAACAGTTGAAGATTTGCTTGTGGCGGGAGGCGAGCAGAAGAAGCCCGCGCGGCCGCCGTGATGTGTTCTCAGTGGCTGCCGTTGCGGTGGCTCAAGGCGTTCGGTGACAGGGTTGAATGCTGTCTAGTAAAATGTTCAAATGTTCGTAAATCTATGGGACTTAACTGCTGCCGGCCGCGGTGGCCGAGGTGACTGAGGCGCTCCAGTCACGGTCAGCACGGCCACTACGGTCGGGGGTTCGAATCCCCCCTCGGGCATGGATATTTGTGCCGTCCTAGTTCGTAAGTAGTTCATAAGTAGTTTGTAAGTTTAGGGACTGATGACCCCGTAGTTAAGTCCCATAAGCTTAACAAACATTAAAACATTAACTTAACTGCTTGGTTATTAGTCCCTAGCTTACAAACCACTTAAACTAAGTTAAACTAAGGACAGCACATTCTCCCATGCCCGGACTCGAACCCCCGACGGCGAAGGGCGTGCGCACTGCAGCACGGCGGCTCAGTGCGCACGGCTATTTCGCCACGGTTTAACAAGTAAAAACCTGAGCCAAGAACTCAGCGATGAACAACGAACATACTTCCGCAACGTAGAACGAAATGAAAAGAAAAGAAAATGTGGCTTATTGGTCAGCGCGTCTAATTCCACTTGCAGTTAATATCGTAAATTCTTTGTGCCTTGCTATACATGGTGTTCCATTTGTCTTGACCACCCAAAATATTTCTGGAACGACAACAGCTATTGTGAAACGACTTTCACCGTTATCAATGTAAGGCAGGGGCAAATGAATGTCAATATTTTGAAACATTATAAAACGGAAGTATATGTGTTTTTAACACAAACTTACGTGTTTTTAAATGGACACCCTTATTATTTCATCAGCAATCAGTAGCATGACCACTGCGCCACTTTTTTTTTTTTTTTTTTTTTTTTTTTTTCCTAGATTGCGGACGTCAGTCGTTCACCGTTGACATGTTTTTCACCCTTGCCACTAGGTGGTGCTGTAGTATATAGATTGTCATATGTCAGGTTTACGAAACAAAAGCGGTATTTTTTCTCATTTTTTCCGGGAACAACTGATTTATGTTACCAATAATAAAATTATTAAAAAATATGAAGTAATTCATGTACTCCTTTAACCAATTACATATGACACTTATTCAGCAAATGTTAAGGCACATAACTAACATATTATAGAAGACATAGTTAACATATGGAATTAATAATGTTTTTTTAGTTTGGTATATATTAGAGATATTTTGTAGTTAATAATAAGATAGGTTTCAAAAACTGAGTATTACAAAAATTTTATCGAAGTCCAAGTGCCAAACACATATAAATGGCTTACAACCACGTTCAGAAAGAGCATCAGTCACAGCCCCACAAATATCTAACAGGTAGCAACATTTGCTGTAGTGGGCCCATGTTCCTAATGAATAGATATATAGATATAATTGCTGTACATTACATTCTTAGTTCGAAGATTAAGAAGCCGCCTAGGTGTTGTGATAATTTGGAGGACGAGCAAAGTGGGTATCTACTCCCCACCTTTTTCTCCCTATTGCAATTGGAGGTAGTTACTTTTTCAACGAAACGGCTAGGAGGAACAGTCTCATAAAAACCTCGATTTCAGAAACTGGATTAATCCAAACATTCAATTAAAAATGGCGGAGTGGGAACTTTATTTTTGTATGAGTTTATCCACAGGCAACTAGACGACGCTTCAGCCACGCGTGATATCAGCGAAATGAAAGCTTGTAGTTTACCAGCGCATAAAATCCAATTACCACTCAAACAGAAGCAATTGGAAAATTGTGAATTTATGCGACCTCTCGTTGTCATTGGAAGCCTCCGGCATGATCGCCGAATTGGAGACACAGGACTCATCAGTGGACTGTAAATAACATTCAATAATTAACAGATTTTCCTTTCGCCGCCGCAGGGAATATCATTTCGTTTTTCGCTTTCCTCGTACATTTTTAGACGGTGTTATCGAAAGCTGACTATAATCGTTCATCGTCACATACTGAACATCTGACAAACAGACCTTAATGTAATCTGCAGAATATATTGCTGTGCATCTTATGTTTCTGTGAAACTGATAAAATGAATTCTTTGATTCTGTAACCTTTTAAATTGGTTTTTCCAGGCGCTTCTTCAAAACATAAGTATTTTGAACGAACTACGCTGTTGTAGGAGGTCTGAACAAAAATGTTTGTAACACCAAAAACACGACGTTTTAGCATTCCTAATACTTTGTAGTAAAAACAATGTCATTCAAAACTGCATGGTTTTCAATGGAATCTCATATCATTATGGCTGTAAAATAGTGAAAATTTCCCGTAAGGATGATAGCGGTAAATTGCGATCTCCCCACCTATACTCGATAATCCAGCTATGGTCAACAGAATTTCGTAAACAGTTTTTAGCTGCCGTGATACATTTTATAGCCTAGTCCACTCAATATGGCAGCTGAAGAAAAGCTGATTCAGTTCCTGATTTATTCAGCACAATCGCTGTTTTCTTTACTTAAATGCGTAGATTCATACTCACTCTAACATTTAATTTTTCACTGCAGAAAATGTTATTTTGTCCATATGAGACGACAATTCTTAACCTAAAGACACAATCGGACAAGCAGAAAACATTTCATGAACGGTCGTATCTACATCTACATCTACATGGGATACTCTGCAAATCACATTTAAGGGCCTGGCAGAGGGTTCATCGAACCACAATTATACTATTTATCTCCCATTCCATTCTCGAATAGCGCGCGGGAAGAAAGAATCTCTCTGTTCGAGCTCTGATTTCTCTTATTTTATTCTGATGATCATTTCTACCTATGTAAGTGGGAGTCAACAATATATTTTCGCATTCGGAGGAGAATGTTGGCGTTTGCAGTTTTGCAAGTAGCCCACGCCGCAGCGATAAGCGCCGTTGTTGTAATGATTCCCATCCCAGATCCTGTATCATTTCCGTAACGCTGTCTCCCCTGTATCGTGACAATACGAAACGAGCTGCCCTTCTTTGGACTCTTTCGATGTCCTCCGTCAAACCCACCTGATAAGGATCCCACACTGGTCTGCAATACTCCAAAAATGGACGGACAAGCGCAGTGTATGCAGTTTCTTTAGTAGTTCTGTTGCATCTTCCAAGGGTTCTGCCAATAAAACGCAGTCTCTGGCTCGCCTTTCCCACGATATCATCTACGTGTTCTTTCCAGTTTAAGTCTGAAGTAATAGTAATTCCTAGGTATTTTGTGGAATTTACGGCCTTCACATTTGATTGATTTATGTTGTAAACATACTAGACGGTAAATGACGGAGTCATCTGCAAACAACCTAAGAGAGCTACTAAGATTTTCCCCTAAATCGTTTATGTAAATAAGGAATAGCAGAGGACCAATAACACTACCCTGTGGAACGCCCGATATCACCTCTGTTTTAGTCGATGCCTTACCATCGATTACTACGAAGTGTGTCCTCTCTGACAAGAAATCCCCTATCCAATCGCAAATTTGGGGCGATATATCATAACCACGCAATTTTATTAAAAGCCGTTTGTGAAGTACGGTGTCAAAAGCTTTCTGGAAATCAAGAAATACGGAATCGATTTGCGAACCTTTGTCGATAGCACCCATCACTTCGTGCGAATAAAGAGCTAGTTGTGTTTCGCATGAACGATATTCTCTAAATCCGTGTTGACCTTGGGTCAATAGATCGTTCTGTTCGAGATAGTTCATAATATTTGAATACAGGATATGTTCCAAAACCCTGCTGCAAATTGACGTCAGTGGAATAGGGCTGTAGTTTAGTGGGTTACTCCTACTGCCTTTTTTGTATATATGTGTGACCTGGGCAACTTTACAATCTTTTGGTATAGATCCTTCTATGAGAGAGCGGTTGTATATGACTGTTAAGTAAGGAGCTATCGCTTCAGCACAATCAGATAGAAATCTAATGGGTATACAATCCGGACCAGAAGACTTGTTCTTGTTAAGTGATTTTAGTTGCTGCACTACTCCGATTATATCTACTTCTATGTTACTCATTAAGGCATCTGTTCGTAATTCGAAATCTGGAATATTGGTTTCGTCTTCTTTGGTGTATGAGTTTCTAAAAGCTAAGTTTAGTAACTCTGCTTTAGTAGCGCTGTCATCGGCAGGATCGCCATTACTATCACGTGAAGGTATTGTTTGTGACTTGCCCCGAGTATATTTAACATATGACCAAAATCTCTTTGGGTTTTCAGTCAAATTACGAGAAAGAGTTTCGTTGTGATAAATATTGTAGGCATCTCGCATTGAAATCCTCGCTAAATTTCGAGCTTCTGAGTACGATCGCAAATCCTGGGGATTTCGTGTTCGTTTAAATTTAGTATGCCTTTTCCTTTGCTTTTGCAAGAGTGTCCTGACCTGTTTTGTGTACCAAGGGGGATCGCCTCCTTCTTTTATTAATTTATTAGGTATGAAACTTTCAATTGCTGTCGATACCACTTCTTTGAATTTGAGCCACGTCTGGTCTACACCTACGTTTAGTGTTAGAAACGAGTGGAAGCTGTCTTCCAAGAAGCAATGTATTTTGTTTCTATCTGCTTTCCTGAACAAAATTAATATACTTTGCGTTTAATTTTGGTAACTTTGGGAATTTCGATATTCAATTTCGCTACGACAGCTCTGTGTTCACTAATACCTGTATCCGTTTTGATGCTAGTTATGAGCTCAGGATTATTTGTTGCTAAGAGATCAAGTGTGTTTTCACATCCATTTACAATTCTAGTTGGCTCATGAACTAATTGTTCGAAGTAATTCTCAGAGAATGCGTTGAGTACAATTTCGGACGATGTTTTATGCCTACCTCCTGATTTGAAAATATAATTTCGCCAACAGATCGAGGGTAAATTAAAATCACCACCTACTATTATCGTGTGAGTCGGGTACGTTTTTGTAATTAGACTCAGGTTTTCTTTGAACCTTTCTGCTATTGTATCGTCAGAGTCGGGAGGCCGGTAAAAGGAACCGATTATTAACTTCTTACGATTTTCGGGTACAACCTCTACCCATAATAGCTCGCACGAACTATCAACTTCAACTTCGCTACATGAAATACTACTTTTGACGGCGACAAACACGCCCCCACCTATTTTGTTTAATCTATCCTTTCTGAACACCGATAGATCTTTTGAAAATACTTCTTCTGAACTTATTTCCGGCTTGAGCCAACTTTCGCTGCCTATAATGATGTGTGTTTTGGTGCTTTCTATTAACGCTTGCAGTTCTGGAACTTTCCCGACACAGCTACGACAATTCACAACTGTTATACCGATAGTTTCCGGATCTACATTTCTCCTGTGATCCACCTGAAACCTTTGAGATTGCCCATTTTCTATTTCCCCGAAGCTCTTTATCCTAAAAAACCGCCCAGTCCACGCCACACAGCCCCCGCTACCCGTGTAGCCGCTTCCTGCGTATAGTGGACTCCTGACCTATTCAGCGGAACCCGGAAACCCACCACCCGATGGCGCAAGTCAAGGAATCTGCAGCTTACACGGTCGCAGAACCGTCTGAGCCTCTGATTTAGCCCCTCCACTCGGCTCTGTACCAGAGGTCCACAGTCGGTCCTGTCAACTATGCAACTATGCAACATGGGCAAGAAAATCGATTGTATAATTTGGAAACCTCTTTAGACAAGTGGATTTTCAGAACTGAATTTGGAGTGTTTACATGATGAACCAAATGCAGATTGGGAAATGAAATCCGGTTTTCAATGTTCAAATGTTCGTAAATCTATAGGACTTAACTACTCTTGTTATTGTCCCTAGGCTTATAAACTACTTAAACTCAGAAAGGACACAGTTCGTAGTAATCGATGGTAAGGCATCGACTAAAACAAAAGTGATAACGGGCGTTCTACAGGGCAGTGTTATTGGTCCTCTGCTGTTCCTTATTTACATAAACGGTTTAGGGGAAAATCTAAGTAGCTCTCTTAAGTTGTTTGCAGATGACGCCGTCATTTACCGTCTAGTAAAATCGCCTGAAGATTAAAACCAACTGCAGGATGATTTGAATAAGATATCAGTATGGTGTAAAAATTGGCAGTTGACTCTAAATAATGAGAAGTGTGAAGTCGTCCACATGAGTACGAAAAGAAATCCGTTGAACTTTGTTTACAAAATAAATAAATCAAATGTGAAGGGCGTAAACTCCACTAAATACCTAGGAATTATAATTACTTCTGGCTTAAATTGGAAAGAATATGTAGATAATGTCGTGGGAAAGGCGAACCAGAGACTGCGTTTTATTGGCAGAACCCTTAAAACATGCAACAGCAGTACTAAAGAAACTGCATACATTACGCTTATCCGCCCAATTTTGGAGTTTTGCTGCCCAGTGTGGGATCCTTATCAGATGGGTTTGACGGAGGACATCGAAAGAGTCCAAATAATGGTATCTCGTTTTGTATTGTCACGATACAGGGGAGACAAGTTACGGAAATGATACAGGATCTGGGATGGGAATCATTACAATAACGGCGCTTATCGCTGCGGCGTGGGCTACTTACGGAACTCCAATCGCCACGATTCTCCTACGAATGCGAAAATATATTGTCGACTCCCACTTACATAGCTAGAAATGATCATCAGAATGCTCGAACGGAGAGATTAAGGTATTCTTTCTTCCCACGCGATATTCGAGAATGGAATGGGAGATAAATAGTACATCGGTGGTTCGATGAACCCTCTGCCAGGCACTTAAATGTGATCTGCAGAGTATCCATGTAGATTTAGATGTAGAAACAATGAATACGTCGCACGTAACAATCAGTGGTGAGCACTGCGTTTGCCTTGTTTTCCTCTGACTACAGTATGTGCAAATTATTGAATTTGTGTCCTGCTTATGTTACAAAGTTTACAGGTTAAATCTGCTTAAAAGCTGTCCTTATTGTATGGGGATGTGACGGTTTCGTTTTAGCTGATATTCTTCGAGGACGTATTTCACATGACTGTTTTAACGATACCCGTGTTCTGAACCTAATTTTCGTTACCTTCTGTTCCAGGTGAGTACCCAGTGTTGAATGCCTCTGCACCATGCACCTGGTGAGTTGTATTCAGTTTGTCTTCTCGTTCCACTATGATTTCCAAAGCCCTACATCTCGAAACAGTGCAGAAAACTGTACCAGGGTTTTGAATATACAAGACCTTTGCAGTTAAATACGAATTTTTAAAAGCGACTTCGTTAAGAGGTACGGAACTTTCTGTTTATATTTACATTCGGCTCTGGGGATATCCCATTTTGTGAACAGAGAAATGGGACTGTTGCTAAGTCTGTACATGCAGTACGTTGTCTGTAGACGGAGGTGGAACCTATGTTCTGTGTAATTCAGAATCGTTATACTCGGCTTGTAGGGACTGTACAAGATGCTGACATTGTGCATATCTGCCAACCTTCACGGTTTATGATTGTGATAACGAAGTCATGTTAGGAAATTAATCTTTCACTCATATATGGGCGGGAGAACAATAACGACAACTATTATTTTTCTCAGAGATGACAGTATTGACAGAGATGCTTACTGTTGCACACTTTCAATATTATCGCCCCACTTATAAGGTTGCGGCCGCAAGGACGATGCAGTTGCTGCATGTTCAGTAGCAAACCTACGTTTCGTGACGTTCAGCTACTGTGGCAGAAGGGGCACCTGGCAATGACAGCATTTTGCAAAAGTCGCTTAATTAACAAGTCGTCCATAGGTGGAAACTTGCCTTCGTTGTGACACGTTTCGGGTGGCCCTCACTGGGATACCGAGAGAGTGACAGATACAAGGTGTACCTATGCCACTTTTGATTCTGATGCTGGGCCGACCGAAACAAACGAGTAACAATAAAGCTATTTTTCCACCTCATTATGAAAATTTCATAACATTTAATGTTAATTAAGCTACTTAACAGCGTTTGTGCAGGACTGCTATAGTTATTTACAATGGTCGCAATATTCTTGTATGACTTTCTCACATGTTCAAATATCATTATGTCAGAAAAATATCACTAACATAATATTAGTTTAGTCAATACATAACAATCATTTTTTACTACTGAGTCGTAATAGTTTGCTGCTGGTAACGAATTTGCAAACAACAACACAAGCTAAAACTGATCTGCAATGGGAGCAAGCTACTTAAAGAAATAAAATACGACACTGTGGACGAATTCTTAAATACAAGAATGAAAAAGTAAGTTGCCGTTCTTGTCCTTCTGGAAGGCCGTCAGCCCTGTCCGGGTTAAGACTGATCGAACTCTAGTGGGACTAGTTAGAAAGTGACGTCTCTATGTGAGTGGATGAATGGCAGCGCATTCTCGCTCAAGCAGCAGGCCAGACCGGGCGCATTATCAGTCATTTTGCCAGGCGCGGCATTTGTTTTGGGAGCGCCATTAGCATCGGAATGCGAGATTGAGTGGTCGGCGGGCGTCGTGTGCGTCCAGTGGGAGGCCGGGCGGTGTTTCCGCCAGTGACTGTCCAGTGTGGCGGTAGGTGATTCATCTGAGCGCGCGGCGCGGCAGAATAGAGACACGACCGCGACCGCGACAGCGGGCAGGCGGCGGGTGGCGGCCAGAGACAAAAAACCGGCCGCAGTGACAGCAATTTATGGAGCTGGTTTCGGGCCGCGAGGGCGCTTCGCTAACCTACAGACCTGCACAGCTGGCCCACGAGCCGCTGATGGCCACGCAGCACCGCCAGCTCGCTGGTCCCCCTCGCCTCAAGTGGCTCACCAGCCGCCTCTCGGGACCGCATGTTTAACTGCGACGGCTGCTAGTACCCACAAGCACCCCGTTTACATGGGCTCCCAAAACCGGATTTCGTAAACCGATTTCCCAATTCCGCTTTTGGTTGGTCATGTAAACACTCCAAAATCGATTCTGGAAATCCGCGGTGGCCGAGGGGACTGAAGCGCTTCAGTCTCGGTCTGCACGGCCACTACGGTCGGGGGTTCGAATCCCCCTCGGGCATGGATATTTGTGCCGTCCTAGTTCGTAAGTAGTTTATAAGTAGTTTGTAAGTTTAGGGACTGATGACCCCGTAGTTAAGTCCCATAGAC
Organism: Locusta migratoria; assembly: GCA_026315105.1. Lineage (NCBI taxonomy): Eukaryota > Metazoa > Arthropoda > Insecta > Orthoptera > Acrididae > Locusta > Locusta migratoria. The sequence continues at coordinate 159,840,628 of CM048750.1, forward strand.
TATACAAACATTTGAACATTTATTTTTTTTTTTTTTTTTTTTTTTTTTTTTTTTTTTTTTAAATCCATTTCTCTAAAGCGGTTTTCCAGTTCCACAATCGATTTTCGTGCTCATGTAAACGCAACCGTTTTTGAAGCGTTCTTGGCTTGTCAGATTGTGTTTTCTTGTTAAGAATTTGCGGCACGTATGGAAAGAGTGACATTTTCTAATGTGAAATAAAAGACTATATATTAGAGTGAACATAAATCTGTGTATTTAAATAAAGAAAAATGAGCGATTGTGCAGACTAAATAAGGAACTGAACCAGCTGTTTTCCAGCCGCCATGTTAAGTGAGCTAGGAAATCCGATTCAGTCTATGCCATGAAAACAAGACAGCGAAAAACGGTTTACGAAAATCGGTTTTCGTCTTCCGGAAGATGTGTTGCATGTAAACGTAGTGACAGAGTAACATCGCTGTCCCGACTCAGCTGAAGTGACTGACCAGCCGCCTCTCGGGACCTCATGCTTTAACTGCGACGGCTGCTAGTACTCACAAGCAGACCTCGTGGGTATCGGATTTAAGAATTTCTTTATTTTATTGGTACGTGAATTTAAGAACTTCTACATCTACGAGGGATAGTCTGCAAATCACATTTAAGTGCCTGGAAGAGGATTCATCGAACCACCTTTACACTATTTATCTCCCAGTCCATTCTCGATTAGCGCGCGGGAAGAAAGAACACCTGAATCTCTCCTTTCGAGCTCTGATTTCTCGTATTTTATTCTGATGATCATTTATACCTATGTAAGTGGGAGTCAACAATATATTTTCGCATTCGGAGGAGAATCTTTGTGATTTGAGTTTTGTAACTAGTCCAAGCCGCAGCGATAAGCGCCGTTGTTGTAATGATTCCAATTCCCAGATCCTGTAACATTTTCGTAACGCTGTCTCCCCCGTATCGTGACAATACAATACGAGCTAACTTTCTTTGGACTCTTTCGATGTCCTCCATCAAACCCACCTGATAAGTATCCCACACTGGGCAGCAATACTCTAAGAAAGGACGGACAAGTGTAGTGTATGCAGGTTCTTTAGAGTTCTGTTGCATCTTTTAAGGCAGTGTCTGGTTCGGTTTTCGCAAGACATTATCTACGTGTTCTTTCCAGTTTAATTCTGAAGTAACAATAATTCCTAGGTATTTTGTGGAGTTTACGGCCTTCACTTTTGATTGATTCATCTTTTAAACAAAGTTAACTTGAAGAACAATCAGCAGAAACCATTTTACGCAACTTTCAAAAATTGTCGAGAAAATCGACGTTGAAATTTTACAAGTACACTTCAGTTCCAACAATTAAAACAATTGTAGCATCTGTCGGTGTAGCGCATTGGCAGCGTTCTGGCCTCACAACCACAGGGTTGATCGTTCGAATCTCGCCATGACAGTAATTTTTTTTTCGAATTTGGTTGTATAGAACATTTTGGGATCAGTAATTCCACGTGATGTGTCAGTCTTTGTTTATTTGTTGTTGTTGTTTTGTCTTCCTACCGAAGACATGACATCCAAGTAGGAAAAAGATAAAATAGAGCTCAACACCCGGAAGAGAGGCATAAGGGGCACACAGTGCCAATGAACTTGATACTCTCAACACCATTGAAGAAGACAGGAATAGGAGAGACCAAGTGTTGAACTAAGCTAAAATAGAGCAGAGAACAGTGGCTGGCTGATCACAAACAAATACGAGATGAGCCAGTCACTCTGCACAGACTAAAAACTCAGAGGTAAAAAACAGGGTAGAAGTAAGAAAACATCTAAAAGGTGAGAGATGTGAGCCAGAGGCACCAGGCACGAGCCACCACTAAATAGAACGATAAAAGCCAGCTGCGCGTATAAAACCTAAAACTCGGTCAGCCATTGAGGCATTGCCAGCTAAAATTAAGGCATGCGCAGTGGTAGATTAAAAGACTGCCGCAAGGCGGCTAAAAGTGGACAGTCCGACAGAATGTGGACCACTGTTAACAAATTTCCACAACGGCAATTCGGTGGGTCCTCTTGATCCACATCAACCACGTATGGCCAATACGTAAGTGACACAGAACAACATGGAGGACTTCCAGGCGGCCGTAGAGACTTGATCGCACGGAGCTTGTTGGGAGTGCTCAGTGTTGCCCATTGTGCCTTCCAAGCCTGAAAAACCTTGTGGCGCAAATCAAATCGGATATCCCGTTCTGGGATACCAATGTCCAGGGGAGGAGCGGTGGAGGCCAGCTTAACCAGCTGATCGACACGCTCGTTCCCCGGGATGCCAATGTGGCCGGGGGTCCAAATAAAGTCCACCGAACAGCCAGACTTGCCGAGTGAAGCGATGGCGTTTTGAATGGATTGCACCAAAGGATGGGAAGAGAAATGCTTGTCAAGTGCTTGTAGGCCACTAAGGGAGTCGCTGCATACGACATACGACTTCCGGCTTTTAGGTGGTCAAGAGCACGAGAAATGAGCCGGCCGCGGTCGCCGAGGGGACTAAGGCGCTCCAGTCACGGTCTGCACGGCCACTACGGTCGGGGGTTCGAATCCCCCCTCGGGCATGGATATTTGTGCCGTCCTAGTTCGTAAGTAGTTCATAAGTAGTTTTTAAGTTTAGGGACTGATGACCCCGTAGATAAGTCCCATAGACTATACAAACATTTGAACATTTTGAAAACACGGGAAATGGCGATCAGTTCAGCTGTAAAAATAGTACAGCAGGTGGCACTGACCGTTGTTCTGTGTGGTCGCCATGAACAAAAGCGTAACTGGCTCTGCCGTTTACCAGGGAGCCATCAGCATAGAGGACTTCTGCATCACGGTGAGTAGCAAGGAGTGCCAGAAACTTGCAACAGGGTTTTTGTTTATGTGTATGTAGACAAGCTGAACACCGTCACCTAAAACGATGTTTGAGTATGTTAGCTGCTTGGAAAGCCATTAGTAACTATGGAGAGAACTTTCCCAAACAAAAACAGCGCAGTAGCTCTTCACAACCTGCTCAGTCAAAGACTACCATCGTCAAGTAATAGTGTACTCATATTTTTTTGATTGAAACCATCATTATGAAATACAGAAAATTACGAATATACAAAAACAGGTGCATTTTTCTTTAAAATGACCATTAGATATGAAAATTGTGTAAGTATTCGAAGACAACGAAAACTATAATAAATCTGTAACTGTATGATTATAATCACCGACCCTATGTTCGTAAGGACACAACGCTACCACCAAAATCGATTTTCTCGATAATTTTTTAGAGTTGCGTCTAATGGCTCTACCTGAGTGCTCAACTTCACATACCAGAAGTATCAAATAATTCTAAACCCGATACCCATGTGGTCCCCTTGTCAGACCTCACCTCTTGCGTTACGAAATTTTGGGACTGTCCTCAACACATCTACCCGTGAAACTTCATTGTGGTTAAATGTAAGCGTAAGGCTTCCGTTGACGATCCCAGCACAATCAATGACATTCTTCGTGGTGTGAGACCGAATTCTCAATCTGTAAGAAACTGACAGACGTGTCGACTACTGTTAGATTCCATTAGATTAGTTATTCGTTACATAGATTGATGAGGAGATGAGGAGATTCTTGTGGATGTCGACCATGTCAATATACGTTGCAACTTAGTGGCACCACTGCTGTGGAGACAGTATGCGATGAAATCTACTATTGTCGTTGTCAGCTCACGTTGTCAGCTCACGTTGTTTACCTCCGAGTAAATACATTCCCCCGTCCCACGTTACCGGCGTGCTCACAGTCGAGAGAAACACAGTCACTTGTTAAACGAGCGCTCTAACGAAATGGTGTCACTATGTTTTCGAAACCGGAACAACGGAGTTGGATCAAGATTGAATATGCCAGAGGTCGTACAGCACGACAGTGTCATCAAGGTCTTCAAGAGGCGTATGGGGAACCTGCCCATCATTTTGCACGATAATACACGGGCTCATGCAGCGCAAGCTGTGGCTGCTCTATTCGGTCGATGGGACTGGGAAGTAACCATCTACCGTACTCTCCGCACTTAAGTCCGAGAGACTTTGATTTGATTCCGAAGTTGAAAGAACCACTTAGCGGCATTCGCTGCAGTACCGTTCAACAGATTCGATAGGCAGTAGACCGCTCCATTCACACTGTCAACAGAACAGGCTCTGCTAACGGTGTACTAAGCCTTCCACATTGCTGGCAAAGGGTTCCACAGAATGCTGGCGACTACTTTTAAGGATAGCAACAGATACAAAAATGTAACGCTTTTCTATGGGGTTGTGAATAAATTGTTGCCACTATTTAAGTTCCAATAGTTCCTTTTTTTTAAGCTGGTACAATAACACTAATAGTATGAATACGTACATTATTTGGTTACATTTGAATTTTTTATGATTGCACCTAAATTATTTTTATGTTTGTTCTTGTGTAGTGGACCCCTATTTGAAGTAAAATAAGTGATTTTATTTTGGACCAATATTTCCCTTTTGTTCATTTTAAATACTTCTTCTTAATGCACTAAGTCAGTATATACACGGTGTTTCACTAAGGGTGTTTGCCTCTGCAACTTATAAAATAATATGTGACGGGAAATTTTAATGCGGTAGGTCAACCCAAGAAATGTTACACTTTCTGCAGAGCTATGAACATAGTTTATTGTATCGTTTTCCAAAGAGTTACACCACAAATATATAATTTTTTTAATGGAACAATAGTTTTTCTATCGTGTATTGGATTCGTTTAAACCAGCTGCGTCCAAATCACTTTAAACTATATTCCTATCACTGTTAGTTTGGGAGCTACAACCCTTCAAAGTTTCGGGGGCGGAGGCTGCGATAGCGTAGCTCACTGGCCGAGTGGCTATCGCCTGGGGCGCGGCCCACTGACTCATGACCACCAGCCAGTAAGCAACGCTGTCGTAGCCTCCGCCCCCTAAACTTTGAAGGGTTGTAGCTCCCAAACTAAGAGTGATAGGAATGTAGTTTAAATTGATTTCGACGCAGCTGGTTTCAACGAATCCAATGCACGATAGAAAAAAACTATTGTTCCATTTAAAAAATTGTATCTTTGTGGCGTAACTCTTTGGAAAATGATACAATAAACTATGTTCATAGCTCCGCAGAAAGTGTAACATTTCTTGTGTTGACCTACCGCATTAAAATTTCCCGTCGCCTATTATTTTATAAGTTACAGAGGCCAACACACTTAGTGAAACATGGTTTCTGGCCGGCCGCAGTGGCCGAGGAGACTGAGGCGCTCCAGTCACGGTCTGCACGGCCACTACGGTCGGGGGTTGGAATCCCCCCTCGGGCATGGGGCATGAATATTTGGGCCGTCCTTAGTCTTAGTTAGTTCATAAGTAGTTTGTAAGTTTAGGGACTGATGGCCCCATAGTTAAGTCCCATAGACTATACAAACATTTGAACATTTTATGGTTTCTGTTTCTTAAGACATTTGTTCTTTTAGACATTCTACTGTGTATATTCACTCGTCACTCGTTTCTCACCTTGAGAAAGGAAAAAAACGATTAACAGAACGTCGTTCAATTAATGTGGCGATCCCGGTATATGAATATGTAGTCGTTCCTTTGTTTTTGCTCTGATTATTATTTTTTTTATTTAATTTACTGGCTAATAATAAGTATGGGATTCAGGTAACCGATTAACTACTACGCAGATGTATAACGCAGGCGACCCCGCAGCCGATTTCGCCGAGTGCAGGTAAATTAGGGACGTAATTCTAGCTAGAGTGCTGGTTTATTGAGACGGATGACGTGGGCGGTGCGGAGCAGTGCGGCCGGCGAACATCTCCATCTGGGGCGGGCCCTCCTCGCGGTACATAAATTTCTGCCGGGTGTCCGATCCCTCGTAAGCGAGATGAATGGCCGAGCTATCCGTAACAGTGCCTGCTCCACGTGAGCAATTACTGGCGCCATATTTCAGGGAAACGAACTCCATCGCGGCCGTATGAAGACGCGGCACTGACCGGGTATACGCGCAACTCGGCACGATTGCCTGGCTGCCTGGTCATTATCTCGTCCCGTCTGTACTCGCGAACCAACCCGTACTGGACGGGAAAATTTCCGCCAATCGCCGGGTTCTCGTTGTGACATGAAGGCGGAAGGAAGTGTATACTGACCTCGAAGGAAGAGCGGCACGCGTGATTACAGGCTTGCGAGATATTCGTGGACGAAAGGTGACGTTCCAATACCTGCGGAAATTAAAGCGTCGGACGGATATCTACATTCTTATACTCGTCTACTTCTTCGATCCTTATACCAGAGTCATTCAATAATTCAAATGTTCAAATGTTTGTATAGCTTATGGGACTTAACTACGGGGTCATCAGTCCCTAAACTTACAAACTACTTATGAACTGACTAAGCCTAAGGACGGCACAAATATTCATGCCCGAGGGGGGATTCGAAAATTCAAATGTTTGTAAATCTATCGGACCAAACTGCGTAGTCATCAGTCCGTTGCTTACAAACTACTTAAACCTAGGTAAACTAACCTAAGGACAAACACACACCCCCATGCCCCAGGGAGGACTCAGGTCTCGAACCTCGTGGCGGGGGGGGGGGGGGGGGGATTAGAACCGCCGACCGTAGTGGCCCCGTGCAGACCATGACTGGAGCGCATCAGTCCCCTCGGCCACCGCGGAAAAATTGGTCTGGGTAGGGCAAGTTGAAAAAATAAAATAAAATAAAATAAAAAATAAAAATAAAAATTAATGGCTTTAACTCTTCATTCCCAGTGTTGTTCATCGACAACGTATTAAAAGCTTGTTTATACCGTATTTTGTGTATCAATCCTTAAAGTAGCGTTGTTGTTGATGAAGAACATACTTCTTGTACGACATTTTGTCGCTCGGTACTGCGTGTAGCCACTTCTGAGGCATTAATCCGTCCGTCTTTGAGGTTGTGTTACGTTGCCGTCTGTACGTGGCTGTTAGTAGGAGCGTGAATGTGGTTAACGTCTTATATTTTACACTGAGTGATATAAACATTATTCTTGGTAGATGATCATTTACGAAATAAATAAACACATGCTGCTACAGTTCTGAATGACTGCTATGGAACGTGTTATTACCCCAAATTACAACTGATAGTTTCCTCTTTTGGTCTGCCGGATAGTTTAAACCAACTGATCGGAGGTCCACCCTTTTTCTACTTCTTCACATCTTAGATTTGTTCAGCTCTCTCTCTCTCTCTCTCTCTCTCTCTCTCTCTCACACACACACACACACACACACACACACACACACACACACACACACACACATACGTGAAAGAGAAGAGAGAGGAAGAGGATGCTGTTCTCCTGACTTATATAAATATTTTTCTCGGTAGATCGTACACGAAATAAATAAACACATGCTACTACTATTCGAAATGATTGCTATGAAACGTGTTATTACCACCAAATTGGAACTGACAGTTTCCTAATTTGGCCTGCCGCAGAGCTTAAAGCAAATGATGCAAAGATTCACCCTTTTTCTACTTATTTCAATGTTTGCTCTGTTCAGCTCCCTTTCTCTCTCTTTCTCTCTCTCTCACACACACACAGAAAGGAAAGAGAGAGAGAGAGGATGCTGGTCTCCTGACTTACATAAACATTTTTCTCGGTAGATGATCGTATACGAAATAAATAAACACAGGCTACTACTATTCGAAATTATTGCTATGAAACGTGTTATTACCCCAAATTGGGACTGATAGTTTCCTAATTCGGCCTGCCGCATAGCTTAAAGCAGTTGATCCAAAGATCCACCCTTTTTCTACTTATTTCAATGTTTGCTCTGTTCTGCTCCCTTTCTCTCTCAATCTCTCTCTCACACACACAGAAAGGAAAGAGAAGAGAAGGAAGAGAGAGAGAGAGAGAGAGAGGGAGAGAGGGAGGGAGAGAGAGAGAGAGAATGCTGTTCTCCTTACATAAACATTTTTCTCGTTAGATGATCGTATACGAAATTAATAAACACATGCTACTACTGTTCGAAATGATTGCTATGAAACGTGTTATTACCACCAAATTGGAACTGATAGTTTCCTAATTTGGCCCGCCGCATAGCTTAAAGCAATTGATCCAAAGATCCACCCTTTTTCTACTTATTTCAATGTTTGCTCTGTTCAGTTCCCTTTCTCTCTCAATTACTCTCTCTGTCTCTCTCTCCCCCACACGCACACAGACACACAAATGAAAGAGTAGAGAGAGAGAGAGAGAGAGAGAGAGCGGTTCTCCTTTTTGAGGCCGGCGGTCACGCCGCAGTAACAAACGTCGCCCTCATCCGGCGATGCACGAAATCTTTATCGGCTGATTGCTCCATAAATCATGTCGAACCCTGGGTTGACGTGGGTAATAGAAAGTCGCCGGCCACTTACCGCGTCAGAGTCCAGGTCTGGCCACGTGATCGGCAGGAGACGCGCGCAGCAGAGACAGTGGCGGCTGTCGGCGCTTCGCGATCATTACAAGCGCGCTCGCGGCTCCGCTACGCGACCGACAAATTGGATTAGCCGCTGTCACCGTTTTCCCAGCCATTAATCCCCTTCTGTCGTGCGTCGCCGGCCGTCCCACGGGACCCGCCGTCGGAACGGGAGCGAGAGCGCGCTATTAACGTAACGCGCTTATCTCGAGCGCGTTATTATAAAAATTACACAACGCGCCTCCTAGTGAATACATTAGGCGGTAATTGCCGGGACAGCGTATAATGGCCGCCCCGGAGCCGAAGACGTAGCCGGCTACTGGGAGACGCGCCGGTAGCTGACGGCGTGTGGGCGACTCGCAGTGCCCACCAGGTCTTACGATGGAGGCAGTCGTTCTGTCCGGAACAAGTCGCTACATGTAGATGCCGGTGTTCTTAACCCTGTTACGTAAGTGGTGTCCAATACTCTGAGAATTTTCAGCTATGTCCACTTGGTGTGGGTTTTTCCTTATTAATAACATCTACAGATAAACAGCCGGCCGCGGTGGCCGAGGAGACTGAGGCGCTCCAGTCACGGTCTGCACGGCCACTACGGTAGGGGGTTCGAATCCCCCCCTTGGGCATGGATATTTGTGCCGTCCTAGTTCGTAAGTAGTTCATAAGTAGTTTGTAAGTTTAGGGACTGATGACCCCGTAGTTAAGTCCCATAGACTATACAAACATTTGAACAGATAAACACATGCACTGATAATGGCCAATTACCGGCCGAAATCATGTTTTGCCAATAAAGAATTTTTAAAATTATCGACTAAAAGCTGAAAATTCTCAGACAGTTGGAAACATATCACAGTCGTGGAGCGCAAACCATGGAAAGTAACCTGATAAAGTGGGGTCATTTTTGACTCCAGAAAAAAAAAAGTTATCTTATTTATCTCTGGAATGGCGACGCTCTTGAGGCAAAGATTTTACGTAAGAACCGACCGAATATTCGGTGTCGGTTTCGGTCAAAATATTTGTTTCGGCCGCAGTTTCGTTTCGCTCAGAAATCAGCCGAATATTCGGCTTGGCCGAAATTAGCTTCCTTGAACTTAACTGATGAAGTCCGGTCGCGTTCTGCACTGATTGTCAACAATAAAGTTTTATGAATAAAGAACAGTCTAGAGTGCAATAATTTATTTCATTCAACTAGTTTCAGTCTTATTTAGACCATCTTCAGTAAATTTTACTCCATCGCTTTTGTGGAGCTGGCAGGTAACTGGGAGCACTGAAAGGCATAAATTTAAATAAGAGTGCTGTTGACCCAAACATAGTGAAACGAAAATGTTTCCAAAAATATGTAATAATGTTTTACCTCAGTTGCCGGTGTGCCGTTTAACTGCAAGGAGTCTCTCCGCTCCCGTAAAAATTGTGGGGAGTTTCTAGTTAACGCAATCGTATCTTACCATACTGTACACTCCTGGCCATTAAAATTGTTACACCATGAAGATAACGTGCTACAGACGCGAAATTTAACCGACAGGAATAAGATGCTGTGACATGCAAATGATTAGCTTCTCAGAGCATTCACACAAAGCTGGCGCCCGTGGCGACCCCTAAAACGTGCTTACATGAGGAATGTTTCCAACCGATTTCTCATACAAAAACAGCAGTTTACCGGCGTTACCTGGTGAAATGTTGTTGTGATGCCTCGTGTAAGGAGGAAAATTGCGTACCATCACGATTCCGACATTGATATAGGTCCGATTGTAGCCTATCGAGATTGCGGTTTATCGTATCGCGACATTGATGCTCGCGTTGGTCGCGAACCAATGACTGTTAGCAGAATATAGAGTCGGTGGGTTCAGGAGGGCAACACGGAACACCGTGCTAAATCCCAACGGCTTTGTATCACTAGCAATCGAGATGATAGGCATCTTATCCGCGTGGCTTTAAAGAATCATGCATCCACGTCTCGATCCCTGAGTCGAAAGATGGGGACATTTGCAAGACAACAACCATCTTCACGAACAGTTCGACGACGTTTGCAGCTGCATTGACTATCAGCTCGGAGAGCATGGCTGCGGTTACCCTTGACGCTGCATCACAGACAGGATCGCTTGCGATGGTGTACGCAACGACGAACCTGGGTGCAGGAATGGCAAAACGTCATTTTTCGGATGAATCCAGGTTCTGTTTACAGCGTCATGATGGTCGTATCCGTGTTTGGCGACATCGTGGTGAACACACATTCGTCATCGCCATACTGGCGTATCACCCGGTGTGATGGTATGGGGTGCCATTGGTTACACGTCTCGGTCACGTCTTGTTGGCATCGACGGCACGTTGAACAGTGGCCGTTACATTTCACATGTGTTACGACCCGTGGCCCAACCCTTCATTCGATTCCTGTCAAACCCTACATTTCAGCAGGATAATGCACGATCGTATGTTGCAGGCCCTGTACGGAACTTTCTAGATACGGAAAACGTTTGACTGCTGCCCTGGCCAGCACATTCCCCAAATCTCTCACCAATTGAAAACGTCTGCTCAATGGTGGCCGAACAACTAGCTCGTCACAATACGTCAGTCACTACTCTTGATGACCCGTGGTATCAGCATGGATATCTGTACCTGTACACGCCATCCAAGCTCTGTTTGACTCAATGGCCACGCGTATCAAGGCCGTTATTACGGCCAGAGGGGTTGTTCTGGATACTGATTTCTCAGGATCTATCCACCCAAATTGCGTGAAAATGTAATCATTTGTCAGTTCTAGTACAATATATTTGTCCAATGGATACCCGTTTATCATCTGCATTTCTTCTTGGTGTAGCAATTTTAATGATCAGTAGTATAGTATGATAGTAACAGTTTAACTTAATCAGTATTAAACGCAATGGAATGTGTTATCACATTGTTATGCTGTAAAGTTTTATTAATGAGGTTCCTTGAAAAAATAGGAGCTTTTTCTAATTACTAGTATGGGTTTGGGAGAAATTGCTCATGTGGTACACACCTTTTCCTATTCTGTTTGCGTAAATTTACAATGACAGCTATCATCCTGTATGTCTGAAGTGTCGCTAATTATCGAAATGCTTTCTGTAGCAGTGATTGAAGCAGCTATGTATTCAGGAATGCCAAAAAGGAGATATGTAAAGTTGTTTGCCTATTGCAAAAAAAAATGGAAGTTAAAATGGCAATACAAAGCTAGCGCACTCAAGAACAAAATCGTAAAAGTTACTCATGTAAACGAAATATTTTCTGCGTATTTTGTATTGTGGTAGTCTTGTTGAGGCACTGGAAATTCGTAGTATCTATTTGGCATGTTTGTTGTGTATCTGTAGACTACAATATGCTATGCAGGACAGTGGATTTTTTAGTAGCTATGCAGTAATCTCGTTAATTCGAGACGAACCGAACCGGGATCACCTCAAACTATTGAAATTTACGCGTGAAAAGGAAGAAAATCGACACTGAAAAGAATGCATGTGAAGAAATGACGTCTTGTAAAATAAAGTTTCTAAGTATTCATTTACATTGACAGCCAAAAAGTTTTAAAATCTGTTCACTATTTACCTCGCATTAAAATGGTGGAGACATTTTTCTGTGAAGATAGAATGTACCCGAAATTGTCGTTTAGTTTTATGACGCTCGTATTTATGGGCAACTCGTAATTCCGAGACTCAAAATATCGAGACTGCACTGTATTAAGTTCCTTTAAGTTTACTTTTTTAATTGCAAAATGTCACAACGAGGAGAAAAAATCCTATTTGGAATTACTTTAAGAAAAGTACAGTCGATTTGTCTAAACCAGTGCGCCTCCCATGTCATCTTCTACGCACTTCTGATTAGGAGTACACAGGCTCAACAAGGCTTAGTACAGGGAGGGGATCTTGAAAAATGCAGAAAAACTAGTGATTTATGGTGTAACGTAAAGATACAGAAAGTTTAACTTAGTTACTCAAGTTTCGGTTATGGTTTCGGTTCCGGCTGACACTAGCAACTAAGATTCTATTTAAGGGGACATAGACGTGAACGGTCTGCATTTTCATACTTTGCTTTCGGCGCACGATATTCTCGACATACAATGCGGAGGAAGTTGCGATTTTCTACCAGTGACATTAACTCAAGCTGTAATAGGAAATTTATTGAAATCTCTGTTACAATTTTGCCTAATAGATGTTTTTATAATGCACTATCTTAAACCCGCGGCTCCGCTCGCGTGTTGGTTGATTACGATAGATAAGCTATCATTCAGTAGTGTGCTATGAGACTGGTTTTGAAGGATGAAATGAAATACAATATCTTTTTTTAGAAATATTTTTAATCAACATTCGAATAAAAAATAAAGTTATGTGAAGTGCTTGATGATTTACAATAAATAATACATACATTATTCCTTATAGCCTGTGTTGCAATATCTCAACATGGATGGTGAGACTAATGTCCAAATTCATTTTAATTAAATTTTAGGGCATTCTAGTAAACTACTTTATTTGTAGTATTGTTTGGAGCGTAAATGTATAGATTTTTTTGGGTTGCCCACCCTTGAGCAAGAGACGTATAATTGACCATGTGAAAAACATGAGGGCTGTAAATGGATTCCTGCGACGTTTAGTGATTGTCCTTGAGCTTTGTTAACTGTCATGGCAAAAGCTAGACGAACTGGAAACTGAAGTCTTATGAACTGAAATGGCATATCTTAAAGGATTAAAGGAAATTCAACAATAATGATTGTAATAATATCACAGATCGATCACTTGATGTTATGTGCGGAAAGTCAAATCGATTTTTTTAAAGAGATGTATTGAAAGAAATATCTTTTTTACTGCTTTATTTATTCTTATATTTCCTTAAAGAGAAAGAGCTGAAGACGTTGTAGCACGCATAGACCAAAGATATGGTCTGTTGCATCACGTTTCGCTGTATGTAACATCCTTGCTATAGAGTCGCAAACGTCATCGCTGGCCTTCAATCCGATTTTTTTAATAATTTGACGACTTTTAACCACCATATCTTCCACCCCCCTATAGATATCGGCATGGAACTGCTATGGTGTACAACGGGAGACTTCGGACAATTACACACAGACCATTCGTTTGCGTTCTGCAGAGCGAAATATTAACACACACACACACACACACACACACACACGTAGAATTTTATATACACCGATAACTTTCCATCCCAATATACTCCACCCTTTAATCATTATCAACCCTCAAGCAACAATGCAACAAATAAAACCATTTTCAAAGAGTAAATATAACTTTCAAAGACTAATTATTGTTCCGCATTTCGCGTTATATTCCTCAAATTACTAAATATCTATCAGATCGCTATACAACCATACCTAAAACCTTCCTTAGGTATAAATTAGTAACTATAAAAATATTAAAGTCTCTACGTCTTGTCGTTCGGACGTGATAATAGTACACCGAACAGACATTCACATTAATATATATAGATAAATAGCTATCCGATCGCCATAAAACCATGCCTAAAGCCTTCCCTGGGTAGACATTAGTAACTATACAAATTTTTAGCCCTTTATGTCTTTTGGTTCAGACGTGATAAACGTACACCGAACAGACATTCACATTTATAGATATAGATGTTCGCATTCAGGAACCATTTTCTGGTGCAACGTCAGTCCAATAGCATGTATACTGTGACAGTCTGTTGTCAACATTCGTAGGAACATAATATGCCTCTTGTTTTTGTAGTTTGGAGTATATCCGAGGAAATAGAAAAACCCTTATTACACTCCATTACCACTATGTCTAAATATTACCGTTAAAATTATATACAAATCACAAACATGGATCATTTCTGCAACGTATTAGGCATAATACAAAGATGCTGTCCCATTCTTCAATTGGGAGAAATATGGTAAAAATAGCTAAAACCTTTATGAAAACACACCTACCTAAATTTCTGTAAATGAAGTTTCGAGAAAATGAGAAAAGAAGTGTTTTGGACTCACCGTATGCGTCTTTCAGAACATTACAGTGGCATAATGTTGCTGACCAGCTGCTTCAATATCCTCTGCAGACTTTTTCAGGAGTCTTTTCCTTACTCTGGACTCATTAGTGGTATCTTCCACAGCCCTTTCAGCTTCAAGTAGTCGCTGACGATCTATGGCAGTCAAAGCAGCTACCATATTATTTGCCGGTTGGATATGTAATTTGTACTTTACTTTTGTACGCCTAATTACACCCTCATTGAAACAGATAACAACATCCATCACGTCTATTTTGAGTACTGTCCATCCAAGAAACACTTGTTTCGGTACTCGTTGCCACACACAGCTATTGAAACTCTCATGAGGATTTTGTGTGCGGCCATGTAGACATTTGCTAAGTAATTCTTTTATCTGCAGGAACCCTGTATAGTAGCTATATTGTTTCCGTGATTGTGGCAAGCATGGAATGTTTATGGTCATATTCCTTACCTGAAGCATCAACGTGGGCAGTGTGCAGACATTTATTCAAAGAGCGTTAAAGACTGCAACACTTATTTAAAAGTAAATAAACCATACATTTTTGGAAACGGGAGAAATTTGTCTTTGAGATGGAGGTAAAAAAAATCGATTTTTCAGACATTTTCACGTCCAGATCCCATTACACTCTGTGATCCACTCAAATAAGTGAAAGTTCATATCATTATCTTTGTCTTAATTGGAAACTTCATAAACGTAGTAATGCTTGCAAAATGAAATACAGATGGTTAGATAGGGTACAACAGATATCGCGCATACTGCAAATCCGTAGTGAATTCATCACAACACCTATTATTATTTAAATTCGTATTTAAGCCCTGACGCATAACTTCTACGTAATGAAACAGTCTAGCTACAATTCATACTCATACGCAGTGGATGACAAATTGTAAATAATTCAAACACAGTTTAATAGTATGATATGCATAGTTACGCTTCGAGTTATGCTGATAAAATTGTCTCGGGCTCCCAGCCGCGTCAAGTGGTTTGATATCTACAGAACTTTCGACCGAAATCTCCTCGACCATTGTCAAGTGGTGACTGTCTTATCATTGCTGCCGCCGTCCTCATATACCTGCGCAGTCTCCTGTGACGTCACTGGTGCTCAGCCGCACCGCCATATATGGCAATGTTTTGGCTGCGTTCCTGCTGCACACGCTTCAACCGTCCGATGGCCTGGTCCCAAGCTGTGCTCAGCTGCAAGCCGCCGTCTTTATTAAGAGATTCTTCAGATATATTGATTTCGATACTCTCTTCTATTACGCTATCCCAGAAAGTATTTGTTCTGGTAATGACTGTTGTATCCTCGAACGCAACGCGGTGTTTGTTTTCTAGAGCGTGCTCCGCAATTGCTGATTTCTCGGAATAACGTAGGCGGAAACATCTTTCATGTTCAACAGAGCGCTGTTCAATATTGCGAACCGTCTGTCCGATGTAGAACTGTCCACACCCACACGGCATATTGTACACACCTGGCGTTCTAAGGCCTAGATCATCTTTCACAGGTCTCGTCATCTGTCGCAATTTTTTAGGCGGCCTGAAGACCGTGTCTATCTCGTATCTCTTAAGAAGTCGGCTAATCTGTCCCGTTACCGAGGCACAAAACGGCAAAAATGCAAGCTTCTTTGTCTCCTCCTGAACGGTCTCCTGCTTGCGTGTCTTCGCATGGAGGGCTTCTGTTATATGGCGGTTGCTGTAGCCATTTTTCTTAAACACTTTCCGTAAGTGGCTCAGATCCTTCTGCAGATGTTCACTGTCCGAGACTATTTCTATTCTCGTTTGTTTGGATGCCATTCCGCTAAATCTCTGAAAATAAGAAAAAATAAATGCGAACACTTCAGCAAATAGCGGTCGAAAATGATTATGAGGCCGGGTTAGTAGATATATTGGATAGGGTGATCAGACGCAAAAATAAACAGATTGAGAAAACCTCCCAGAAATATAGAGTCATGCCATTTTGGGGTAATATCTCACATAAAATGACTAAATTATTTAACAAAGAAGGGGTGAAAATAGCTTTTAGGACCGACAATAGATTAGAACAGAGGTGAAACACAGGGTTGATTCAGGAGACAATTGGGCGGGGAAAGCGGAATTATATTAAGTTAAATGTTGAGATTGTGAAATGAAATACGTGGGACAGACTGGTAGGAATTTTAAATTTGATTTAGAGAGCATAATAACGTTGAGAATGGCTCTTCGGCGATGGCGAAGAATCTAAAAAATGAACGGCATTCGTTGGACAATATTAATAACAGTATGATGCCAATACATTATGAGGATAAGGGATGGTTGCTGTCTAACCTGGAGGAGGTTGAAATTTTTTGAGCGTTAATAACAGAACCGAATAGGATATTAAATGAACAGACGGAATTGTCTAAAGGACATTTCTGGTCTCATTTTGGAAATGTACTTCTCCATAAACAGTGAAACTTCCCCTCGCATTTGGTTCCTTTGAGTTGGGATTGGCTGATTTACAGTTAGAGTTTTTTTGGATACATTTTAAATTGTGTTTAGACGGGTTTAATTTCGATAGTAGCAATATAGTAGGTTTTTCTTTGGTAGTGGGTAGCGTTTGGACTATCTCTGATATAGCAGAGCAGATAGCAATCCACAACTGTGCCTCCAACTAGCAACATGTTATACCGTGAGGAATGTTTATCTGTTGATATTGCGCATATGCTGCAAATATTTTACGCTTGACGATGCCTTAGGGTGATATGTTTTAGGATTCAAGGTAAGCCAGTCTAGGATGAACGTACTTTGTTATATTGACATGGATCGTATTTAAGGTTTTAGTGTTTTAGTTTTAATTTAAGTTTTCCTTGGCTTTCTTCCTTTTAGAACTTGAGAATGGGCTAATGCAGGCCCGAAACATATCGTTAAGACATTTTTACAGTGTGACAACTGGAGCGGAAACTTTAGTGCGATACTTCTGTTCCGTGTGGATATCAAACCACTTGACGCGGCTGGAGGAACGAGAGAATTTCATCAACAGTTTAATTGTTTCACAAAATCCTTGAAGAAAACACTACAGTTCCGAAAAGCGCTACGACGTATGAATTGTGGAAGGAAAATGTCGCAGGTGATTAGGCAGTGACACGTGATGTCAGCTAATAGCAGTCCCTGTCTGTATATACTTGTAGGCTCCCTACTGGGCTACGCCTCAGGCGGCACGCACGCCTGGCATTCTTGCCGACTCGCCAGCAGCAGGCAAATGGGCCACGGTGATCCTCAGATCTCGCCGCTGCCGCGGGACCCACAACGAGGCAGAACTAATTTATTCCGCATTCCGACGTCCCTCATTTTAAAATGTGGTGTAAACAGCGTACAAATATAGCACCGTGGAGTGTGTCCAATATACACCGCACCCGTAAAAGAATAGCACCGTTTCAGTAATACAAGGAACGGTCGTAAAGTAAGTTTATAAAGTCAGTGGGGAAATGGGTACATTTTATTTCTAAGAACAAATACAGTCAATTGACAATGCCCACGTTCGGAGATTTGCCAGAAACATGGCGTTGGCCAGTTCCCGCCCCTCCTCTTCCCTTTCTGTCCATCTCCGCAGTCAGAGTACCCCTCTATCAGTCCATACCTTCTTCCTTCTATATCCACATCTCGTATCCACCCACCGTGCCTCCAACTGTCCATTCCTCTCATTTACGCAATGGTACACTGCTGGCCATTAAAATTTCTACACCACGAATATGACGTGCTACAGTCACGATATTTAACCGTCAGGAAGGAGATGCTGTCATATGAAAATGATTAGCTTTTTAGAGCATTCACACTAGGTTGGCGCCGGCGGCGACACCTACAACATGCTGACATGAGGGAAGTTTCCAACCGATTTCTCATACACAGACAGCAGTTGATCGGCGTTGCCTGGTGAAACGTTGTTGTGATGCCTCGTGTAAGGAGGAGAAATGCGTACCATCACGTTTCCGACATTGGTAAAGTTCGGATTGTACCCTATCGCGATTGCGGTTTATCGTGTCGCTATCCAATGACTGTTAGCAGAATACTGAATAGCTGGGTTCAGGAGGGCAATACGGAACGCCGCGCTAGATCCCAACGGCCTCGTATCACTAGCAGTCGCCGGTCGCGGTGGCCAAGCGATCTGCGGCGCGTAATATAATTGTCAAACGGTCTGTAGGGGACAGCCGCGGTGGGAAGACTGAGCGCTCTAAGGCGCCTTGCTGCGAAGCAATGCATAGCAATGCAGCCTTCTGCCCTTCACGGCAAGGAATGACGCACCCTTTGAAGTATGCTCATTTGTTTATGAAGTATTTGCTGCCACTAAGACGCGAAGTTATAGTGCCTTTACGTACCCTCATCACCAAATGTCTAAGGGACTGAAGTCTGCGGAACGTGTACGGAACGTATTGGATCTTCTACATATACATCTACATACATACTCCGCAATCCCAAAGGTGCGTGGCAGAGGGCACCTTACTACAACATGTTATTTGCTTTCCTTTTCCTCTCTCATATAGAATGAAGGAAAAAAGAATACTTGCATGCATCTGTACGAACCTTAATCTCTCTGATCTTATCTTTGTGGTCTTTACGCGATATCTAGATTGGCGGCAGTAGAATCTTTCTGCAGTCCGCTTCAAATTCCTGCCCTCTAAATTTATTCAACAGTGTTTCTCGGAAAGAACGTCGTCTTCCCTCCAGCATATGAGTTCCCGAAGCATCTCATAACACTCGCGGATTGACCGATCCTGCCCGCCCGCCTCTGAATTGCTTTTATTTTTACCTTTAAACTGATCTGGTGGGGATCCCCAACACTTCACCAATACTCAAGACGGGATCGCACAAGAGTTTATAAGCGGTCTCCTTTACAGGCAAACAATTCAGCGATCCTGAAATGTCTGCTTTAATTATTTCTCTCGCACACTGTGACGAAACGCATAAGGACTTCCATATGGCGTCCATTTACAGCAGTGCTACCTTCTGCAGTTCACCACAAGGAATGGCGCACCCTTTGCAGTATACCAGGTTATTATTGTAGTACTTTCTGGCTCGAAGACGCGATATTCTAATACCTAACCGAGCGAGGTGGCACAGTGGTAACATACTGGACATACTAAATGCAGCATGTTTTGCACTTTCCCGATAAATTCAAGAGTTTACCATAGAATAGAGTCACTTCATTCTACTGCCTCATCCATGTGATTTCCCTGAATCACTCCAGGCAAATGCCGGGATGGTTCCTTTGAAAGGGCACGGCCGATTTCCTTCCACATCCCTTCCCGAACACTCCGAGCGTAAGCTCCGTCTCTGCCGCGATGGAGTAGCCGAGCGGCCTAGGGCACCTCTCTGCAGACAGCACGGTTACTCGCCGTCGGAGGTTCGAGTCCTCCCTGGGGCATGTGTGTGTGTGTGTGTGTGTGTGTGTGTGTGTGTGTGTGTTGTCCTTAGGTTAGTTTACCTTAGTTTAAGTAGTTTGTAAGCTAGGGACTGATGACCACGCAGTTTAGTCCGATAGATTTACAAGCATTTAAAGATTTCTTGCTCCGTCTCAAATGTTTGTAAATCAGCCGGCCGCGGTGGCCGAGGGGACTGAGGCGCTGCAGTCACGGTCTGCGGGGTCACTGTGGTCGGGGGTTCGAATCCCCCCTCGGGCATGGATATTTGTGCCGTCCTTAGCCTTAGTTAGTTCATAAGTAGTTTGTAAGTTTAGGGACTGATGAGCCCGTAGTTGTCCCTTAAGCTATACAAACATTTGAACATTTGATTTTTGTTTGTAAATCCATCCGACTCAACTGATTGATTATTAGTCCGTTAAACTGAGGTAAACCATCGTAAGGATAACACAAACACCCGTGCCCTAGGGGAGACTGAAACCCCCGACAATAGCGAACGGTCCGGAGCACGGTGCTCCAGTGCGCACGGCTAATCCGCCCCGGCACGGACTCCGTCTCTAATGACCACGCTGTCGACAGGACGTAAACTCCAAGTTTCCTACCTTCCTTTTCTAGTGACTACAAATCGTTGCGTAAATCAGTTCCTTCAACTGCCTCGTCACCAAACGTCTATGGTATTGATGTCTACTACCTCCCCGAACAATCCAGCGATGCTGAAAAGTCTGCTTTACATCTTCGAGCACATTGTGAAGAAAGTGTGTCAGTGCGCAATCATGCATGAACCACTTCTTTAATTGTTATTAAAATATCATAACCTCAACCAAGGTAGGCAACTAACGAGGAAGCCATTTAATCTTTATGGTAGCATGTATAGCCCTGTTAATGTGCCGCGTATTATGTTAATATCGCCAACCAAACGTCGTTCAAACCTTCCTATAATCACGTGCTGATATACGGAAGTATTCGTTTCCGGTCCCATATTAATTGGTCTTTTCTTGTTTCTATTAGTACCACCACCTCTGAAAGTATTAGACAGCATTTGTTGATATTCCGTATTAGGATTCTGCGACGCAGCCACTAGTCGCTTTATGGGATAAGTTTGAATAAACCCTTCTGATGAAAAATTCTGTCTATAAGTGATAAGCCGTGTTGTCACGTCGTGCTTAACTTCTTGTTCGAAAGAAAATCCTTGGCCTCTGAGATGCCCCTTCAAGTGAAGAAAACGTGAAAGTCGCCTGGTGTGAGATCCGGTTCGCAGGGTGGATGTTTCGGGTGGTGGATGATGTCACGACGAAACTACTACTTGGCCGTATGCTGTCGAGACTTTACAGTCTCTCTGCAAGCTTCTACCAGCTGCCAATGAATTTCGGACGCGGTTGCTTGCTTCGCCCACAGAAAATGAATAATTGGCGGATTTCTGGTCGAAACCAGTTTTCCAAACGAGTCACCATCTGTGTTTACTTCCAACTAACGCTGGAGGCGGCGAATGCCTGAAATTCTGAACAGGTGCCAACTTCATATTCAAAATGACCACACGCAGCTGATTTGTCTATAACGGACGGATTAACATGGTGGTCTGCCTTTTAACCTAAGTTTCATACCTCCCTTCATAAATTTTTCGACATGTGTACCTTTAGTTATAGGGCGCGCATCCCACTTAAAATCGAATACTTCCGCCACTTTGCTTAACAGATCCGCTGTAATTAAATCAATATAATCTACTATTCTGTAACTCAACTTTGAAAAATAATTTCGTAGTGGTGGAATTTCAATATGGTCTTACGTAAGACCATTCGAAGTGAAAGGTACAGGGGATTACCCAATGTTGTAGAGTAATGAAAGCCTGTAATGGTATGTTACGGACACGCAAAGAATCTCACTGGAAAATCATTTACAGCTTGAGGTGAGGTTTAAAAAAAAATATTAAAATGTTTGAAGAGCTTATGGGACTTAACTACGGGTTCATCAGTCCCTAAACATATAAACTACTTATGAACTATCTTATACTAAAGACGGTACAAACATCCATGCCCGTGGGGGAATGCGAACCATCGACCGCAGCGGCCTTGCAGACCGTGACTGGCACGCCGCAGACCGCTCGGCCACTGCGGCCGGCGAGATGTGGTTTAGCTTTCCTTATTCAGCGCTAACATAAAAGTTGGAGTTGCTAAGTAAACAAGACAATGTAGTGGAGAAAACTGAAGTTACCAATACACATAATTCATTCGATCTAGAGTGAGGAAAATAATTGTTCCCACGATTCACATAAATGTGCCTATGATCTACCACGAAAGAGAGGTATAGTGTGACGTTCTTCAGAAAACTAGATATAATGCTAGGCAGGAAGCCGCTGAACATTTAAGAGACTTCCTTCCAGCCGAGAGAAGCTACGTAATCAGTTTACAAAAATTGATAATGAAAGATTCATATGGGTATGAAACTCACACCCATTCACAAATCACAGGGTTCTGGATCATGCGATATGTAACACGAGTGAATTCATTTTGTGTGAGAGATGGAAGGAAGGCTGAGTGGATGGATGGATGAAAAGAAGGAAGGAGGAATCTAGCGTGCGGTCCAAGTAGTGTTCGTTAGAGAGAGAAGCTCGCGTTAGGAAAGTCCATGCCCTTTCCAGAGGAACGACCCCGCCGTTCTCCTGGAATAATTCAGGCAAGTCACGAAAAACTTAAAACTGTATATCAGTCCAGTGAGACATTAAAGAGGTATCGTAAGTAATGTTAATGTCAAAACTGTAATAGCTATGCGTTAATGACGAATTATCATTACAGTTTTTCTGCATTCTAGAGCATGTTGCAATCTCACCGACCAAAACAGCACACGGATCTGTCCACATCTGCATCTCGCTATAACAGAAGTTCCACAACGAGTATCAAAACTCAAACACACACTCGTTAAAACTTTCAAGGACCAACCTTTATTTCGCTGCTACTCCATACTTTGCACGAAGCTTTGCTACCTGCGATCCAAATAAAGATTAAAAAAAATCATTTCTGCCACAAGTGACATTTTAATAGAGTGAAACGCAGAAGGAAATTCAAATAGGTCAGTGTACATTCTATTTTCGTTGACGGTATCAAAATCACTTCGCTTAAAATAACTGAAATAGCGCAAAACACGCATACAGAACTAATAATGCCCACGTCTCCAAGTGCAGAACTGAGATTTTGATGAAGTGGTTAAAACTTAGTGGAAGATACATGATCGTTATTTTATCGTCAAACTTTATGCTGCGATTTACAAACAGTTTTATGCTCCTAAGTACAAGTCTATGTTAGAATATGTCAGATTTGTATGTTTTCTTCCACGTTGTTTTAACTACTTCATCGAAATCCAACATCTTCATTTCTAGGGCTAATACTAAATGTTTCAGAAATAAATACAGAACTGGTATTCCATCCGTACCAGGAGACTTTTTTGTATTTAGCTCTCTCGTTGCTTCTCTACACCAAAAATGTTCTCCATTTGGGAGTTAGTGCGTTGATCAAATGATGGTTTGTTTTTATGGTCCTCCTGCGTGAAAGATTTCTGAAAGGTTAAATTTGGAACTTTAGCTTTCCGTTTGCTTTCTTCTGTTACTGCCCCAGAAAGATCAACGAGTGACTGGATAATTGCGTTTGACGCGCTTATCTATTTTACATAGGTCCAGATTTTTTTCGGGTTCTCGGAAGGATCTTTTGCTAAGGTATGAGGTACGATGCCCCCTCCCCGAGACCAAAATCCTGGTTTCGTCACTGTCCTATTTTTGACGCTCGTCTCACACTGTTCACGTCCGGGCACGTCATCGTCATCATAGCTTTGGAAGAGAGGAAGCGGGGGCTTTTCAGGAGGCCGTTGGCCATGCGTAGCCGGCTCGCAAATCTTGTGCGTGTGCGTACGCGTATGAGCTGCAGTGGGCCGGCGTTTATATACCCCGTGAGTCAGAGCTCAGCCACCTGCGGCTAACTTTGTCTGCTGCTGCAGCTGCCGAGGCGTGCACTCATACCGACACAGTTGGCACCGTTTGCGACCCACCAGCATTTTCGCACTGCCGCCCAAGGTGTGTTGACTGATGGCCTGCTGACAGGAGTAAATAAGTTGTTTTTAGTTATTTGTTTTTCCTGGCAAGATGAGAGAGCCATCCGTCTTTCTAACACAATTTACCCAGTCTCTTTTTCTATGTACTCACAGCACGTTAACTTGTCTACATTGAGATTCAGTTGCCATACCCTGCACCATGCATCAATTTGATGCATATCCTCCTGCATTTTAATACAGTTTTCCTTTGTTACAACCTCTCTATATACTACCGCATCATCCGCAAAAAGCCTCAGTGAACTTCCGATGTTATCCGCAAGGTCATTTATACATATCGTGAACAGCATCGGACCCACGACACTCCCCTGTGCCACACCTGACATAACTCCTACTTCGGAAGACTTCTCTCCATTGAGAATGACCTGCTGCTTTCTGTTATCTAGGAATTCCTCAATCCAATCACACAATTGGTCTGATAGACCATATGCTCCTATTTTGTTCATTAAACGTTTGTGGGGAACTGTATCAAACGCCTTGCAGAAGTCGAGAAACACCAGCATCTACCTGAGAACCCGTGTCTATGGCCCTCTGAGTCTAGTGGACGAAGAGCAGATTACTAGTCTCGAGGTCATTATATTCGAACATAATACATGTTCCAAATTTCTATCTGTTCGAAGACCCTTCTTGAAAACGGGGATGACCTGTGCCATTTTCCAATCTTTTGGAACGCTATGCTCTTCTAGAGACCTACGATACACCACTGCGAGAAGGGGGGCCATTTCCTTCGCGAACTGATATCCCATCAGGTCCTGCGGCCTTTCCTCTTTTGAGCGATTTTAATTGTTTTTCTATCCCTCTGTCAATTATTTCGATATCTGCCATTTTGTAATCAGTGCGGCAATCTAGGGAAGGAACTACAGTGCAATCTTCCTCTGTGAAACAGCTTTGGAAAAAGACATTTAGTAATTCCGCCTTTAGAGTGTCATCCTCTGTTTTAATGCCATTTACGTCACAGAGTGTCTGGACACTTCGTTACACTTCGTTTTGATCCACCTACCTCTTTGACATAAGACCAAAATTTCTTAGGATTTTCAGCCAAGTCAGTGCCAAGAATTCTACTTTCGAATTCGTTGAACGCCTCTCGCATAGCCCTCCTCACGCTACATTTCGCTTCGTGTAATTTTTGTTTGTCTACAAGGCTTTGACTACGTTTATGTTTTGCAGTGAAGTTCCCTTTGCTTCCGTAGCAGCTTTCTAATTCGGTTGGTGTACCACGGTGGCTCCTTTCCATCTCTTACGACCTTGCTAGGTACATACTCATCTAATGCATATACTACGAAGGCTTTGAACTTAGACCACTGTTCCTCAACACCATCTTTAAAGATAAAACTTCTCTGCTGAGCCGTCAAGTACTCTGAAATCCCTTTTTTGTCGCTTTTTCCGAACAGAAAAATCTTCCTACCTTTTTTAATGTTTCTGTTTACGGCTGAAATTACCGATGCTGTAACTGCTTTATGATCGCTGATTCCCTGTTCTGCATTAACTGTTCCGAATAGTTCGGGTCTGTTTGTCACCAGAAGGTTGTCACCATGAGTCGCTTCTCTGTTTAACTGCTCAAGATAGTTTTCAGATAACGCACTCAAAACAATTTCACTGGATTCTTTGTCCGTGCCACCTGTAATAAACGTTTGAGTCTCCCAATCTATATCGGGTAAATTAAAATCTCCTCTCAAAACTATAACATGATCGGGAAATCTACTCGAAATATTTTCCAAATTATCCTTCAAGTGTTCTGTCACAACAGCTGCTGAGCCAGGAGGCCTATAGAAGCATCCGATTACCATGTTCGAGCCTGCTTTAACCGTGACCTTCACCCAAATTATTTCACACTTCGGATCTCCGTCTATTTCCTTCGATACAGTGCACTTTTTATCGCTATAAACACGCACCCCCCTTCACTGTCCAGCCTATCTCTGCGGTAAACATTCCAGTCTGAGTTTAGAATCTCATTACTGTTTACATCTGGTTTCAGCCAACTTTCCGTCCCTAGTACTATGTGGGTATTGTGATCGTTTATTATTGAGGGCAATTCTGGGACCTTTCTATAGACGCTCCTGCAGTTAACTACTACTAAATTGATCATTTCCTTCCCTGTTGTGTTTTGTCTACTGCTACCTTGTCGCGGCTCAGGAGGCACCTTGTCGGGCCTAGGGAGTGAATTCTCTAACCTAAAAAACCCCCATGTGCACTCCACACGTACTCCGCTACCCTTGTAGCCGCTTCCTGCGTGTAGTGCACGTCTGACCTATTCAGGGGAACCCTACATTTCTCCACCCGATAGCAGAGGTCGAGATATTTGCAGCCCAGATCTTCGCAGAATCGTCTGAGCCTCTGGTTTAAGCCTTCCACTCGGCTCCAAACCAGAGGACCGCGATCGGTTCTGGGAACATTACAAGTAGTTAGCTCAGATGCCACCCCGCGAGCGAGGCTTTCTACCTTCACCAACTCCGCCAACCGCCTGTATGAACTGAGGATGACCTCTGAACCCAGCCGGCAGGAGTCATTGGTGCCGACACGAGTGACAGTTTGCAGTCGGGTGAACCCAGTGCTCTCTATCGCCGCCGGAAGGGCCTCCTCCACATCTCGGATGAGACCCCCCGGCAAGCAAACAGAGTGCACACTGTCCTTCTTCCCCGACCTTTCCGATATCTCCTTGAGGGGCTCCATCACCCGCCTAACATTGGAGCTCCCGATCACTAATAAACCCCTCCTCCCGTGTGCCTGCTCGGACCTTGCTGAAGGAGCGACCACATGCTCACTCACAGGCAGAGCAGGCGATGGCGTACGGCCAGCCTCCACTTTGAGCCTCCGCCTCGAGCAACGCGAACGCCGTTGAACCCGCCATTCCCCTGGGGGAGAGGGTGGCCCAACCGGGTCCGGTACACGAAAAGATGTCTCGACAGCAGGGACCGTGGGTGAAGGATGTGACACCTGAGGTGCCCCATGCGACGCACCGGACTCCCCACTGACGCTACAGTCCGAGGCAGCAGCCTGAAGGCGGCTGATCGCGGCCATCAGCACGCTCAGCTGTTCGCGAACGGCGGCCAGTCCCTCCTGCGTCCGTACGCAGCAGTCACACATCCTATCCACCCTAACAAATCAACAATTTATTGTAGAGATTAAGTAACAGACTTTTAACAAGACCGCTAATTCCTTACAGGAGACTGATAGCTGACTAAACGGTGGTTACTAGAAAACTTCTTGTTGGAAACAATGGAAATTAGCAAAAACCTTCTCTGGAATGAAATCAAAATATATGTGGAAATCACTGTTCTACCGTAAAAGATCTACACGAAATATAGAAGCTCCCTAAGCCAAAGAAAAGCTGCAGGCGACTGACAAACACGCACAAACAACGGTATTTATCAAAATAAGAGAGAATGTACTCTTAAAACAGTAACACAAACTAAATCTTTCAAGTAGGTGACAAGAAGACTTTTAAAAACAGAAGCACTAAACGAAAATTAAGAAATTATCTGCCAACAAAATTTCACGAAAATTAAATTATGACAGCGCTATGAGCGATGCAGCAGCGACAGCAGCAGGCACTGCTCTTCCTTCGGTACGCTAACTTCCCCCATGCAGCTTCAACACGATACCACAGTTCATCAAGAGTAGTGACTGGCGTAATGTGACGAGCCAGTTGCTCGGCCACCATTGACCAGACGTTTTAAATTGGTTAGAGATCTGAAGAATGTGCTGGCCAGGGCAGCAGTAGATTATTTTTCGTATCCAGAAAGGCCGGTACAGGACCTGCAACATGCGGTCGTGCATTATCCTGCTGAAATGTAGGGTTTCTCAGGGATCGGGTGAAGGGTAGAGCCACGGGTCGTAACACATTTGAAATTTAACGGCCACTGTTCAAAGTGCCGTCGATGCGAACAACAGGTGACCAAGACGTGTAACCAATGGCACCCCATACAATCACGTCGGGCTATACGCCAGTATGGCGAAGACGACTACACACTTCTAAGGTGCGTTCACCGCGATGTCGTCAAACACGGATGTGACCATTATGATGCTGAACCTGGATTCATCTGGTAACCGCAGTCATGGTCTCCGAGCTGATAGTCCATGCTGCTGCAAACGTCGTCGAACTGTTCGTGCAGATGGTTGTTGTCTTGCAAACGTCCCCATCTGTTGACTGTTGACTCAGGGATCGAGACGTGACTGCACGATCCGTTACATCCATGCGGATAAGATGCCTGTCATCTCGACTGCTAGTGATACGAGGCCGTTGGGATCCAGCACGGCGTTCCGTATTGCCCTCCTGATCCCACCGATTCTATATTTTGCTAACAGTCATTTGATCTCGACCAACGCGAGCAGCAATGTCACGATATGATAAACCGCAATCGCGATAGGCTACAATCAGACCTTTATCAAAGTCAGAAACGTGACGGTACGCATTTCTCCTCCTTACACGAGTTATCACAACAACGTCTCATCAGGCAACTATGGTCAACTCGTGCTTGTATATGAGAAATCGGTTGTAAACTTTCCTCGTGTCAGCACGTTGTAGGTGTCGCCACAGGCGCGAACCTTGTATGAATGCTTTGAAAAGCTAACCATTTGCATATCACAGCATCTTCTTCCTGTAGGTTAAATTTCCCTTCTGTACCACGTCATCTTCGCGGTGTAGCAATTTTAATGGCCAGGAGTGTAAAAATTATAGCAGGCAGCGCAGCATCTGCAGTGCCACAGTGAACGAGTCATACACACAGCCGCAGCCCTTATACAGCATGCAAGTGAACGTACATGTAAAACGTGTTTGCATCGTACACCGGAAGCATTACTTACTCCACTAACAGCTTCACACCGGAAGAAATAAAATAGCTAAACCTGTTAGAGGCAGATGGTAATAGATGCAGTAATGGATTTTCCATCGGATACGTGTTGGGCCTTTCATGTACTACATGCTCACGGCATGGCGATAATGTCGCTAAACATAATATTTGTTAGAAACTTTTACCTCGTATTCCGAGAGACAACAAAGCCTGCGTAATTGTGTAGAGCTCGTACTAGTTATTTACGAAAATAAGAACTTCACACTTCAGACATGCGTAATTAAGAGCTGGGAGAATTAAAGGTGCCGCGGCGGATTAGCCGTGCGCGCTGGTGCGCCGTGCTGTGGTGCGAGCGGCCGTTCGCCGTCGAGGGTTCGAATCCTCCTCTCGGCCATGTGTGTACATCTACATCTACATACATACTCCGCAATTCATCGTAAGGTGCGTGGCGGAGGGTACACTGTACCACTACTAGGCATTTCCTTTCCTATTCCATTCCCAGATTGAACGAGGAGAAAAAAGAATTCCTATATGCCTCCGTACGAGCCCTAATTTCTCTTATCTTGTCTTTGTGATCTTTACGCGAAATGTAAGTAGGCGGCAGCAAGATCGTACTACACTCAGTTTCAAATTCCGGCCCTCTAAATTTACTTAACAGAAATTCACGAAAAGAACGTCGTCTTTCTTCCAGCGATCCCCAATTGAGTTGCCGGAGCATTTCCGTGACACTCGCGCATTGGTCGAACCTACCGGTAACAAATCTAGCTGCTCGTCTCTGAACCGCCTCTATGTCTTCCTTTAAACTGATCTGCTGCGGGTCCCAAACACTTGGGCAATACCCAAGACGTGGTCGTACAAGCGATTTATACGCGGTCTCCTTTACAGGTGAAGTACATCTTCCCAAAAATATCCCAATAAACCGAAGTCGGCTGTCCGCCTTACT
This sequence comes from Locusta migratoria, assembly GCA_026315105.1. NCBI lineage: Eukaryota > Metazoa > Arthropoda > Insecta > Orthoptera > Acrididae > Locusta > Locusta migratoria. Next base: position 159,870,217 of record CM048750.1, read on the forward strand.
CACAACTGTCCTTACATGCTCGTTCCATTTCATATCGCTCTGCAATGTTACGCCTAGATATTTGAACGACGCGACAGCATCAAGAAGCTCACTACTAATGCTGTATTCGAACATTATGGGATTGTTTTTCCTACTCATGCGCACCACCTTACATTGTTCTACATTGAGAGCTAGCTGCCATTCTTCGCAACGACTAGAAATTTTGTCTAAGTCATCCTGTATGCCATTACAGTCAGTTACAGATGACACCCTCCCATACACGACAGCATCATCAGCAAACAGCCGCAAATTACAACTTACTCTGTCCATTAGATCATTTGTATAGATAGAAAATAATAGCGGTACTATATATATGTGTGTACGATGTGTATATGTTGTCATTCGGTTAGTTTAGCTTAGTTTAGGTAGTTTGTAAGCTACGGACTAATAACCACGCAGTTGGGTCCCATAGATTTACAAACATTTTGACAATGAAAGGTACCCGTACTCTTGCAGCCTAATAGTGACGCTGTTGTGTTGCCGCTGAAGAACTTTCCAACATATCTACCTTACTCACTCTGTGTGAAAAAGGTTTAACTAAAGATGATAAGCCAACAGATAATTTTTCAGACACTTCCATCTTTCTAAGCCACAATCCTCTCTAGAAATGAATTTCAATAGCAAAATAAAGAAAATACTCATTTTCGTTCCTGTGATTAACGCTTTCTTAACCCCCCAAATAGAGAAAGCAGTGTTATTCTTATTCTTTGACGTGTTCACATTTTTTCTTTAGGATGGGGAGGGGGGCTGGAGAGAGGAATAATGCTATCATATAACTTAAAGCACCAGTACTAGATTTCTTGGTGATAGATTCAATCAAATTGCAGAGATTATGGAGGTGCTCCATGTATTCCTTAGGAAATCCCTCGAAGGAATACCACCTTATTTTGATGAAACCGTATTGAGAAAATGTATAAAATTGGCATTTGAAGCTGAATGCAGGAATACTATAACGCTGCCAACAAACCTTCGCTTAAGAACCACGAATACCGAAATCAGGGACTGTAAACAAATAAACTCCTTGAGAAAATCCTGACGCACTAGAGGGAGTGGTTGAAATGAATGAAATTACATTACGTTTCTAAACTGATTGCAATATGGGATGAAAGAGGAAGGCCGTAGATCGTTACAGGTGGAACCTTAGCATCACCTCAGTATGGTTTCTACGCTTCCAAAGACTTCTTTAATCGATCAATACTTAAGAAAAATGTTATAATCCCCATTCCAAAGAAATCAGGCGCAGACAGGTGTGAAAATTACAGAACCATCAGTTTGATAAGTCATGGTTGCAAAATTTTAACACGAATTATCTACAGGAGAATGAAAAACCTGGTAGAAGCTGACCTCGGGGAAGATCAGTTTGGATTCAGGAGGAACGTAGGAACCTTAGGTCTTATCTTAGAAGACAGATTAAGGAAAGGCAAACCTACATTTTTAGCTTTTGTAGATTTGGAGAAAGCTTTTGACAATGTTGACTGGAATACACTCTTTCAAATTCTGAAGTCAGCAGGGGTAAAATACAGGGAAAGGAGAGTTTTTTACAACTTGTACAAAAGCCAGACCGCAGTTATTAAAGGGCATGAAAGGGAAGCATCAGTTGGGAAGGGAGTAAGACAGGGTTGTAGCCTTTCTCCGATGTTATTCAATTTGTACATTGAGCAGGCGGTGAAGGAAAGCAAGGAAAATTTTGGAATAGGGATTAAAGTTCAGGGGGGAAGAAATAAAAACATTGCGTTTTGCTGATGACATTGTAATTCTGTCAGAGACAGCGAACGACCTGGAAGAGCAGTTGAATGGAATGGACAGTGTGTTGAAGAGAGCGTATAAAATGAACATTAACAAGAGCAAAACAAAAATAATGGAATGCGGTCTTAGAAAATCAGGCGATGCTGAAGGAATTAGATTAGGTAACGAAACAATGAAAATGGTAGATGTGTTTTGTTACTTGGGTAGTAAAATAACATGCGATGGTCGCAGTACAGAGGATATAAAATGCAAAATGGCAATGGGAAAAAAGCATTTTTGAAAAAGAGAAATTTAAGTGTAAGGAAGTCTCTTCTGAAGGCATTTGTGTGGAGTGTTGCCTTGTACGGGAGTGAAACATGGACGATAAGCAGTGCGGACAGGAAGAGAATAGGGGCTTTTGAAATGTGGTGCTACAGAAGAATGCTGAAGATTAGGTGGGTAGATCACATAACTAATGAAGAGGTACTGAACAGAATTGGCGAGAAAAGGAATTTTTGGCATACCCTCACTAAAAGAAGGGATCGCTTGGTAGGATACATTCTTAGACATAGAGGAATCGTAAATTTAGCATTGGAGGAAAGTGTGGGGGGTAAAAATCGCAGCCGGCCGCAGTGGCCGAGGGGACTGAGGCGCTCCAGTCACGGTCTGCACGGCCACTATGGTCGGGGGTTCGAATCCCCCCTCGGGCATGTATATTTGTGCCGTCCTTAGTCTTAGCTAGTTCATAAGTAGTTTGTAAGCTTAGGGACTGATGACCCCTTACTTAAGTCCCATAAGTGCTACAAACATTTGAACTTTTTTTTTTAAATCGCAGATAGAGGCCGAGAGACGCTTATAGCAGATTCAAGTGGATGTGGGTTGCCGTTCTTATGAGGAGATGAAAAGGCTTGCTCAGGATAGAGTAGGGTGGAGAGCTGCATCAAACCAGTCTCCGGACTGAAGACCATAACAACAACAACCGATAAAAATAATATCATATCCACAATAACATGATGATTAACTTCACACTAATAACTGAGAACTTTACACAAAATTACACATCAGAAGGTACCGTTGTCCTATGTACATTAATCTGCTACTTTACCAGGTCTAATTCGTCCGTACCCTAGATAACAAAATCGGACGCTGGTGTAACGCATTCGACAAAACAGAAGCCATAAATGAGTCATGCTCCATTCCGACGGGGTGGGAAGCGATCTAACTCTACAGTTCGGTTTCGTAGTTCTTTGGTACGGAAGAGTTGTAACTTTATTTTTCTGTAACTGCCGACAGATAAATTGACATAAAGCTGTCTACTTCCAGTTATCGCCACATTTGTTCCGCTATTACAATACTTTTTTTGTTGTGGCATTGTTGCCGAGTCAACATAAATCTTGAGTTCGAACGTTTGTAAATCTAAGGTACGTGACTGCAGCGGGTATCAGTCCCTAAGCTTACAAACCACTTTAACTTATGCTAAGGGCCCATGCCCGAGGAAGGACTCGAAACTCCGACGGCGAGTAGCCGCGCGCTACGCAGCAAGGCACCTTAAAGCACTCGGCCACTCCGCCGCGGCACATTCTTGAGGGTCACTAAAGGAAGACATAGGAGCAATTGACATGTAGGTTGCTAGATTTGTTTCTGGTAGTTTCGACCAATCCTCGAATGTTACCGAAATCGTTCTAGAACTTAAATGGAATCCCTGGATGAAAGACGACATCTTTGCGACGAACACTATTCAGGTAATTTAGAAGGCCTGCATTTCAAACTTACTGCAGACCTATTCCACTGTCGCCAGCATACATTTGATTTAAGAACTACAAGCGAAACATCAGAAATAATGACAGATATGAAGGCAAATATGCAGTCGTTTTCCCTTAGTTCTGTTTGGAAGGAAATGACTAGTAGTCACGCACTATACGGTGGCTTGAGGAATATTTATGTACGTGTACATCTCAAAAGAAGGATACCACTTGTGCGCTGTAATTATTGTACAGTGCCAATTAAGCATGAGTGTTATTCTTTCAAAAAATTTTGTACATCTCTGGGACGTAACTATTGTGGTTATCAGTCCATAGGCTTACAAACTACTCGAAGTATCCTAAGCTCAACACACACACACACACACATACACACACACACACACACGCACACACACACACACACACTCACTTGCCAAAGGGAGGAGTCGAACCTCCGACGGGAAGCAACTGCGGGCTCCGCAGCAAGACGCCTTAGAGCGCTCGGCTATTCCACCGCGGCTATTAGCCTTTCCACAGACACTGCCACGAGAATTTATTTTTACTAACTGCTGAACGAAGATCATTTGAATTAACGAGTGGAAATTTACAGAGTGGCAGGAATTTCTTACCCTCCCATTCTCTCTGTGTGCCTCTCTGCATCTCTCTCTCTCTCTCTCTCTGTCTCTCTCTCTCTTTCTCTCTCTCTCCCTCCTCGTCCTCACACCATCATTTTCGTTCTCTGTCTTTTCCCTATTTTCATACCACATTCCAATCTTGCTTACTCTTTCTCCCAATCATGTTTTCACTTATCTCTTTTCTTCGTTTCCCCCTCTCCCTTTCTCTCGCTCCCTCCGCCTCTCCTCTCTCCCTTCTCTCTCTCTCTCTCTCTCTCTCTTTCTCTTTCGCCAAGATCAGTTTCGGAGGACCGTGCCACCTTCATCTGGTCATATATATTTTATAAGCCGGTCATCTTATTTAAAAACCGGATATAAAATAAGAAGAGCAACATAGTAATCATATAAAAATACATAAGTTAAAACATGACAGCTTACAAGATACGTATATGATGACTAAGTGCTATGCTGCACTTATTATTTTATATCGTTTTTTTAATAAGATGATCAGCTTATAAAATATATATTATCAGATGATGGTGGCACAGTCCTCTGAAACCGGTCATCATTAAATTATTAATTCATTATCAGATCGACTCCTAAAACGACTATGTCAGGTAATATTCTTCTTTCTTCTGTTCGTGTCTTTCTCCTTCCTTATATTCTTCCGATCATGACCTCCACCACTCTTTCCTTATCACCCTCTTTTCCCCCTTTTCCCTCAACATTTCCGCCCACTCCCTGTCTTGATCCCCTTTCCCACACTCTTCCCCTCTCTTTTCTCTTCCCCACTCCCCTTGTTACTCCCTCTGTTCTTCTCATACTTCTTCTTTTCTCCCTGCCCCCTACCACAAGTCCTCTCTTATCATCTCCCTCACAGTATCACTCCCTCCCTAAATCCCTCAGAATTTCCTCACCCATTCTTCTACTCCTCTCTCTCCTCCTCTCCCCATCCTTTCTTCTTAGTGTTACTTCATCTTTCCTTATTGGCCCTCTCATTGCCTGTATCTCTCCCTTCCCTCACTCTCCAACACTGTTTTCTCCCTCTCTGAGCCACTATCCTCCTGCCCTCTCTTCCACCCTCTATTTATTCCTTCCTCCCTCCTAAAACGATCTTGTCAGGTAATATTCTTCTTTCTTCTCTTCGTGCCTTTCTCCTTCCTTATATTCTTCCCCTCATGACCTCCATCCCTCTTTCCTCATCACCCTATTTCTCCCCTATTCTCTCAACATTTCCGCCCACTCCCTGTCTTGCTTTTCCTTTCCCACACTCTTCCCCCCTGCTTTCTCTTCCCCTATTCCCCCCGTCACTCCCTCTGCTCTTCTCTTACTTTCTCTTTTCCCCCTGCCCCCTAACACCTCTCATTATCTCCCACATTGTATCACTCCCTCGCTAAATCCTTCCGAATTTCCTCTCCCATTCTTCTACCTCTCCCTCTCTCCTCCTCCTCTCTCCCTCATTTCTTCTGTTACTTCATCTTTCCTTATTGTCCCTCTCACTGCCTGTATCTCACCCTTCCCTCACTCTCTTCCTCTACCACTGTCTTCCCCCTCTCTGAGCTACTATCCTCCTGCCCTCTCTTCCACTCTCTCTTTATTGCTCTTCCCCTCCTACTTTGCCTTACTGCCCTGATTTTTAGTCCTACTTTCCTTTTCCATCTGTATCCTACCGTCTCTCACCGCCTTCATCTCTCCTTCCCTCCTCCTTACTTCCAACTTTCCTCCATGCAGTCTCCGTTCCTCACTTCTCTCCCCCTTCCTCTCTTCGTCGTCGCTCCCTTCCCGTCTTTTCCTCTGCCTGCTCTCTCCATCAGACTCTTAGTCCAACGCAGCGCTTACTCCCACGCCCGCCCTCTGACCTCAGACACCGCAGTGCACGTTGCGTGACGCGAGCCCCTATCGACCGACCGCTGGTGGGCTGCCGCTGCCTCTAACTACGCCGTTACCAGTAACAGGCCTTCTAGACTTTGCTTGACCGTAATCACCGCAGCCATAGAAGTCTCTCGCGAGTTAACAATACAAGCGACAAAGGACTAATCGCAATGGCTACAGTGTCATATCTTCGAATGTATGCGCCCTTAATTTTTCGGCTGAAACGTCCCACTGACTTCTCTAGTCGTTAAAATCTCTCCGCAGCGTCGAACTCCACGTGTCTCGCCTTGCGGGGCGCGTAAGGATGTCAGCACATTCATGTCGCTGTATAAGCTAGCGGCCGGGTTTCACTGCTACTGACTGCAGTTATGTTTTGAGAGATGGGTTTCAAAATTATTACAATTAAAACAATGAAATTAATTAGCAATATTAATTACAAGAAAGCACACTGTACTCACCATTATCACGTTCCTTCGTGTTTGGGCCTTGTCTTCCGCAGTTGCAGTTATACAATTTTGTATAGGATATGGGACCGTCTTTTGCTTATTTAAACTAATAAAACACATAGTACACAAAGACAAACCTCCTCCACCCGCAAAACCACCACATAATACGACCACATAAGACAACAACAAAAACAAATCCCTACCCACACATTAATCGGAAATCGGAATCTCTCTCTCTCTCTCTCTCTCTCTCTCTCTCTCTCTCTCTCTCTCACACACACACACACACAGACAGACACACAGACACAGACACACACACACACAAACACACACACAGAAAGTGGCTAGTTGAACCAAAATCATATTTATAAACACACAATACAGTCAGAACATCACACACAAAGTTGATAACAGACGCCTATTTTGACAGAAACGAGACAAAAATACACCTCACAGCACGAACCAAAGTACTCGAAAGCAAAGAACACACACGCAGACAATAGACAAACAAAACAAACGACATAAGGAGCCTGCCAGGCCACAGAAATGGTTATGTTTCAAAAACTTTCGTAAGAAATGTTACTGTAAAAAATGTAAAATAGTGTAAATATAAGCAGTGACAGCAAGTGACAATGTGCTACAAACCACACATGAAGATAAAAACATAAAACATTCGTGAGTAATATTAATAGTCCAATTTATTCAGAATGAAAACAATCCAATTGCATGAGAATTGTTACAGATCGAATTTCGTAATAACTAAAACAAATAATGTAATACAAACCATTTATTGTACAGCTGACCACTGAAGATGCTTTAATATAAAGCGAAACGCGTCTGGTCTAAGTAGACTAATTTACAGTTACAAAAGACGGTCCCATATCCTATACAAAAAATTATCACGTTACTTCGAGGCATAGTTCAACACGTTTACATTTATTTTCAAATACCTTTACCAATGTTTCACGTGTAATCGAATGAAGATATTCAGTTATCGCTGTCTTAAGTTCATGTGGACGGTGTTATGTATAATTAGGCCAAGCGCCAAAATATCATAAGCGAGATAATGGCGTGCAAGTTACCATTCCCTTAAAAATGTATGCATTGTTGAAGTTTCTCAATTTTTTTGTACGAACGAAGTGTTATAATTGTATCACGTATTAATGGAAGATCACCGTAATTAAAAGATAAATAACACGAAAATATAAAACAAGTGGTCGTTGGACTACTAATGCTTAATTGCTGCTTGTGCAGTTCTGTTATGCATCGCCGGCCGCGGTGGCCGAGGGGACTGAGGCGCTTCAGTCACGGTCTGCACGGCCACTACGGTCGGGGATTCGAATCCCTCCTCGGGCATGGATATTTGTGCCGTCCTTAGGATAAGCTAGTTAATAAGTAGTTTGTAAGTTTAGGGACTGATGACCCCGTAGTTAAGTCCCATTTGAACGTTTTTAATACAATATTTTAGTTCCTGGTGTCTCTGTCTTGATTTTCGTACTTGCACGTTTTCTGCTTCTTTTTGGCCTCCCTTTCAATAACCTGTATCTGATTCAGGAATGTTATTTTGTACATCGTTAGCACATACATTCTTCTGTGAGATCTTTCCACTTACGTTTATTGACCTCTCGTCATTGTCTACGCGGCTTCTTCCAGATCGCCGGCCGCGGTGGCCGAGGGGACTGAGGCGCTCCAGTCACGGTCTGCACGGTTACTGCGGACGGGGGTTCGAATCCCCCCTCGGGCATGGATATTTGTGCCGTCCTTAGTATTAGCTAGTTTGTAAGTAGTTTGTAAGTTTAGGGACTGATGACCCCGTAGTAAAGTCCCATAAGTTCTACAAACATTTGAACATTTCTTCCAGATCTGCAGATCTCGCCTTCATTACAAGTTATAGACCCATTATCGATTTGCTTACCCACTACTGCATTTGATGTTACATCATTGTTACGGTTATTTTTATCTATTGAAGAATCCTTGCTAGAAGATGCATATTCACCATATAAAAAGAAGAAGAACGGGATGCGTAAAGTTTACGACATCATGTTTAGGTCCTTATGACGTAGTTCTGAAGTTAACCTCGAAAGGTAACTTACGATGTCCTACCTTTCAAACTCCAGATCCATTCGACTTACTTGTACTTTCAGTAATACGTTGTGTACTTGATTTGAACGCGTCAATTATCGCACCTGTTAACCATAAACTTCACGACATTACAAAACAAAACCTAGTATAACGTCCGTAAACACTGCACAGTTCATAGACCAATGTAACAAGGTGTTTTGCTAGATGGGTGCACACAGCCTACGTTGTGAACCAGCACTGCAGCAAGTTTCGTTTAGCATCACTAGACTAAAGACAAGGAAGGTGGCGCTTGGTCTACCGTTGCAGAACTACAGATTGGTTTGTCGCGTGTAGACTTGTGATGCAAAATTGAAAATCAACGATAGGCGAAGTAGCACTTAGTATTTTTAATCAATCACAGAAACCATTGCTACGACGAGAACGGTGATTTTTATCCATACAGATTACGATGTTTCTCAATAGAACTTGCTCAAATCAGAAGATAACAATAAATGGCCCTTGGTCTAGTGATGCATAACACCGTCCATGTATTGTCTTTGGGTAATTTTGATAAACAAATGTTTTAGCCACACCCCAGAGTAAATAGTCGGAAGAAGACAAATCCAGTGAGCCCGGGGGCCAGAGACCTTTTCTAATTTTTCTATCCCCAAAGATTTCACCTAAAAGTCGTAGACATTGGTGTGCTGTATGAGCAGTAGCGTTGTCTTGCTGGAATAATGGAAGATCTCATCTTCATTCAGCAGCGCAATAAATGGAGAAATTATCGCTGAACAATAGATTTCGGAGGTGACGGTAGTTTCGAAAACTATCGGCCCTATAATTCGTGCTCTTGTGACGGCAACCCACACCCCGATTTTCTCTGCGTGCAATGGCGTTTCTGTTAAGGTATGTGGATTTTCGGATGACCAAGTACGTGAATTATTTTTTTTTTTTTTTTTTTTTTTTTTTTTTTTTTTTTTTTTTTTTTTTTAATATTCACATTGTTTTTGAAAAACATATAATACACTTTTCATCCCCAGAATGAAACTTCCTGCCAGGAAGTTCCGTATCAGCGCACACTCCGCTGCAGAGTGAAATTTTCATTCTGGAAACATCCTTTAGGCTGTGGCTAAGCCATGTCTCCTCCACCTTTCCTCCAGGTGTGCTATTCCTGCAGATTCGCAAAACTTCTATGAAGTTGGAAAGTAGGAGGCGAGGTACCAGCAGAAGTAAAGTTTTGAGGTCGGACCGTGAAGCGTGCCGGGATAGCTCAGTCGATAGCCGGGTGCACCCTGTCAGACGGCTCAACGCCCTCCGTAAAAAAAAAAAAAAAAAAAAAAAAAAAAAAAAAAAAAAAAAAAAAAAAAAAAAAAAAACGGGTTGAGCTAAGAACACATCGAACAACAATAAACAAACACGATCACCGACCGCATGGAACAGTACTATCCACAGAAAAAAATAAAAATGTGAGGCAATAAAAAACATAATAAGTTCTGCCGCACAATTTTAATCTGCCAGGAAGTTTACGTCTAGTGTAAAAATATCATAAATAGGTTAATAAATTTTCCATATTTTTGGTAACAATCTTAAAGAAAGACTTTCTTCCTATAGTATAGGTAATACTTCCGCCGGCTGATATGAAAATTTTACCTACTGTTACTCCTTACGGAGTCAAGTTTCTTAACCTTTTCGCCTTCACCTAAACTGCATATGTTGCCTTATAAATATTGTAAGTTAACCACCCTCCGCTTCCTACCAGTTGCCGCCTTGCTCAGTGATTATTTACGGTGTTAAAAGCAGACGTCATTGCCCTGATAAAATTGTATTCCAACGGATAACGACTTTTTACATACAAAAGACTGCAGCAAGTGATAGCATACCGGTGGCAGTTCCCTTACTAGATGAAATTCCCCCATTTATATTCTCGCAATTCCCCATTAAATATTCTCACTCTCTTTTTAATCATTAATTAAGCATAAATGGGACTGAGAATTTCATAAAAACAACTAGAGACGAAATGTTTATTTACACAAGTTTATTAAATTCACTGTACATCTCCCTATCATCATTTTAAAGCCATAAATACAAAATATTCATTCACTAAAGGTATCACCAATGGATTGAGACAAGGATCGTAACCTTACATTCATGCCGTACATTCTTTCTCATACTGCACCCACATTCCCATTATACAAAATCATTTCCCCGCTGAAATAAAGATAGAATTAACACAACCAACACAGTTCCTGATACTTTTCCACGGAGGCCACCATACTCACATGCTTCCTCTTCGACAGTCGGAAACGTTCTCCCTCTCGTGGCCGCTCCCCGTCCTAACCGATCCTCCCGTTCCAGTTCGCGAGTAGCCGCGCTCTCATTGGTTTGTGATCTAACGGGACCTTCTGCCAACCTCCGAATTCTGAAGGAACTCGCAAGTCGCAGCCACTTGACCATCTCATCCCCAAGGAAACCTCTCTGCCACACCCCAAAAATAAAGTTGGCAAACCTACCAGCCGCGGCTTCATGCACACTTACAGACCCTCACACACACAATCACATAGGGTATAAGAGGACTTGGATACTGTGGAGCAACGCTCCTTATGTGAGCGGCGCTCACTTATTTGTCCTGCAATAACAATTTTAATAAATAATAAAGCATTCTTGTCTCTACCTAGTACATCCCCCATTACAGTGGCACTAAAGGCCAAGCACATTTTTACGAAATGATAATCAGATGAAAGTAACGTACACTGTAGTATACAATGATTTAATGGAATGATACTACAGTATCGTTTCAATATTTGTAAATCTATCGGACTCAGATGCTTGGTCATTAGTCCGTAGCTTACAAACTACAAAAACTAACACGAACCTCTTGATGGCGAACGACCACGTGCACCGCAGCACGGCGGCCCAGTGCGCACGGCTAATCACCCGCGGCGTTGCCTTATAGCCCATGTTATGTGTGCTTCTTTTAGAAACTGTAAACTAGCCAGGAAAGGTGCAGGGAACCGCTGCAATTAAAGACAATGTGTCCAGCTGCACTATTTTTTCACAACTTGTTTGCATGAATGAAGAAATCTACTTATTGCATAACAATCGTCTTGAAAAGTTAAATAAAAGATTATTCGATAAACAACAGCGATTTACTTAAAGAGAAGGACTTTCCGCAAAAATTTTTAAGAGTCAAGATCGCGATAATATTTGTACTTTTCTTCTTTTTTATATAATAGAAGAAAATCTAGCATTTCTCGCAGTTTTAGCTGCTTATTTACATCTGAAAATAGATTTTCACTAAACTGACCAGATCACTCATTCCCAATGTAACCATGTCAGGAAACAATATTGCAACCTAATTTCCGAGTTAACTGATACAGCCTTCGATAAAGAGAAATTACCACTATCGCTTGCAGTGATTTATGAGAGCCAGAAAAGGAAACGTGACAGAATTTTTTTTTTACTCTGTGGGCGTAAAATAATCTCAATGTCGACAGCAAAAGAAGAGGGTAAAAACTCCCAGTTGAAGCCCAGTGCGGCAGATTTCCCGTGGCCGCGTGACGTCCGATCCGCACGGACGGAGTCGCACGTTCCCATAATTCTCGGCGAGCACCGTGGCCTGAGGGACGGTGTTCGACGCCGGTCGGCGGCCGTCACGAGCGGAACGTGTAGCCGCCCATTAGCGGTCGTTCGGTGGATCGATCCCCGGCAATCGATACCGCCAGTGACTAGAATAGCAGCCGCAGCCGACCAACGCGGACAAGCTAACCGCCGGCAGTGAACACGTTTGTAAACGCCTTGTTCGCGCATCTTGGCTTTAACCCTAAGTGCCCCACGCACTGGTATCAAACAATTTACTACAATTTCCTTAATATTCCGAACTGCGTGCATGTAACCACAAATCACTTGCGAACAACTGACTGCAAATTCACTTACCACTTCCTTATATCATTATACTATCTGTAATCCCGGCTTTGCCAGGGTGTTTATTTATCCTACAGTCTCGTAGTCCACAACCCCTTCCCCCGTCTCTCTGCGTCCACCTCTTTCTCTCCCATCTGTCTGTTCGTTTCCACCTTTCCCTCTGTCGGCAAAGTTTTCTGCAGGGTACCCTCTGTTATGTACCATTCAAACATTTATGTACCCAGTGATCTTCCTCTTGGTTTAAAGGTCGTGTATGCAAAAAAATTCATAAATATTGGAGCAAAACTACGCATTTTGTAAAATTCAGTACCCTCTATCGTACACCGAACGCAATTTTAGACAGTGTAATTCCCCTTATTTTTAAGTTGGAGTGTGCAAAATTTCATCAATATCGGAACAAAACTATAGATTTCTATGCAATAGAAACGCAGGGTCACATTGAAAAACAGAGGAGAAGTAGAAGGAGGAGACAGAGAGGGTAGAAAAAAGATAGATAGTATGTAGAAAGCTTTTATCAAGGGACATGCAACAAAGTTTCCATGAAATTTCGGACGTTTATCGTTTTGCAACTTACTCTCCCCCCCCCCCCCCCCTCACACACGCACACAAACACACACAAAATGATGAAACGAAAAGGACACTCACTCACTCACTCACTCACTGAACACGAAATCTAGAAAACTACTTCACCTATGAAGCTGAAATTTGGCAGGAGTGTAGTTTATAGGTAGAAAACGTCAGCTAAGAAGATATTTTGTGATAAGTGCATGCGGAGCATACTTCTCCTAAAGACTCACGAAATCTACAGATTCATTCCCATCTCCACGAAATTTCGCACGCTTGACCTTCAAAACAAGAGGAAGGTCACTGTCTACCTTATCAAGGGAAATTAAACATTACATGACCAATAGTCGGCAAATCGTCTGATCTGCATGTCTGCGCAGAAATATTTATAACAGGACAAATAAAAAATTTAATTAATACACTGACTTTAAAATAGTGCTTTTCTGAGAAAATAACTTTTCTAAATTGCCTTTCATTCCAGATAGCCACAGCAACCCATAATAGGATACTGATCTGAGTAATGTATTTTCTCGGTGTTAAATATTCAGAAAAATTATATATTTCCCATAACTTGAGAACGGCTCGACCGATTTCAAATGTTCAAATGTTTGTATAGTTTATGGGACTTAACTACGGGGTCATCAGTCCCTAAACTTACAAACTACCTATGAACTACTTACGAACTAGGACGGCACAAACATCCATGCCCGAGGGGGGATTCGAACCCCCGACCGTAGTGGCCGTGCTGACCGTGACTGAAGCGCCTCAGTCCCCGCGGCCACCGCGGCCGGCGATTTCACAGTACCTATCTCTGTTGTTCTTCTTATTCTTCGAACAAGGGTTGTATGAAGTTAAAGTGGAATATTTAAGAACAAAATAGTATGTTTCCCATTCAGTTCATATCAGACGGGGCCACAGCAGACTATTCCCAGGTTTAGCATATGTAATTTGCCATTCTGAAAAATTTCTTGTCAGCATTGGATACTTCTAGACACGTTTCAAATTCAAGTTCAAATGTTTGTAAAGCTTATGGGACTTAACTACGGGGTTATCAGTCCCTAAACTTACAAACTACTTATGAACTACTTACGAACTAGGACGGCACAAATATCCATGCCCGAGGGGGGATTCGAACCCCCGACCGTAGTGGCTGTGCTGACCGTGACTGGAGCGCCTCAGTCACCTCGGCCACCGCGGCCGGCCTAGACACGTTTCATCCTGTGTCTATTGACAACTTCTCGTATACCTTGGTGATTGTATGAAGACCGAATATATTATTCCTGTAGTATGACTCCGTTTTTGTTGTTACGGCATAAAATGTTATGTTTTCAAAATTTCGTATTATGAATCATTTATAAATTGGATAACGTTCAGAAACAGTTATGTTCTAAAAAAAGGTAAAGCAGTCAACATTACGAAGATTGGTTTGAACACCACAGTGCTTTACCAGGCATGGTCCTGTTTGGAGGTGCCGGCCGCGGTGGCCGAGGGGACTGAGGCGCGTCAGTCACGGTCTGCACGGCCACTACGGTCGGGGGTTCGAATGCCCCCTCGGGCATGGATATTTGTGCCGTTCTTCGTGTTAGCTAGTTCATAAGTAGTTTGTAAGTTTAGGGACTGATGACCCCGTAGTTAAGTCCCATAAGCTATACAAACATTTGAACATTTGTTTGTTTGTTGGGAGGTGGTATTCCGTTGCCTTCCTCTGACCTTTGAACTGATTTACCCAGCCAGTTATAGGGGGACCTACAGTTTAACGTGGCTTCCGAACCACGGTGCTACTCGGTATTTTTCATATCAGCAACATTACCAGAGGTGAAAGAAGTGGAAAGTGACATATAAAAGTCCAAGGACGTGGCGGGGATCGAACCCGCGAACTTTGGATTCGTAGTCTGGCACTCTACCAATGTGCTACGGAGCCGCACTTCTAAGTGGCTAAATTGCAATGCTGTTTAGAGAAGACAATATTAGTTAGCAACGGAAAGATCGGTAATTGTAATAGCTCCTGCAAATGAAACCCGCGATTTTCATAAAGAAGAAAATAAAGAAATATTAATTTCAATGAAATCACTGTAAAAGCCAGATTATATTTTTGAAAGCTATCACTGACGGTGCTATAAAGATTTAACGAGAGAAATATTTCAAATTGGTGTCATAGCATTTACGTGAGTCATGAAAGTTGCCTAAAAATCTCTGTTTTTAAAACAATGGAAAAATGCGGCACTGTCATATTTGTTAGGTCACGCACTAAGAAATTAAATTAAAAACCTCTTTTTTTCTCTGCATGTGGATGGAAAACCGCCGTGAACGGAACTGTTGGAGTTATCATTTACTAATAAAGTCCAAGGTTAGTTCAAATTGTTAAAAATTAAATTAGATAAGTCGGCACATAATATGAGGAGTGTATTCAGAATAATTATTTAGTAAAAGAATGGAATGAAAATGATTACTATACTGATCACATCTCCAACAATTGGTTTCGTAATTATATGTAATGGCGCAATCCGTTGTTCTGAAAAATGAAGGACTCAGTTTTCTACTGAGAACTCATTCAAAGTTCGGTTAAACTGCAGGGCTTATAACTGTATTAAAAAGAAGAATATCTACGTAAAACTTACATCACTTACATATTTCATTCTCGAATATCTCTAGAAATTTATATCCTGGAAAATCCTTAATAATTACAGAGCTCAAATCATTTACGAGTTTTTCTACCTCAATGAGGCAATGAAGAAGAAATGGAGACGCGTGTCCTTTCATTTTAGATGAAAAAAAATTGAACGTGATAATTGTCTTTGCATTCTATGCACAGAGATTTACGTACATAAATCAATCTTCAAAGAATATTAATTCCATATGACTGAGTAATATATTAATATGTACAAAGATTTTCAAGAAAACATGCAAATATGAAAATAAATTAATTTTAAAATATCTGAAAATAAGAAACTTTTGGTTCGTGGAGGCACCTGTGACATTACAAGATGAAATCTTAACGTTTGAGACATGTGACTTTCTTGCGTTAATTGATGACACAAAAGACAACTGGCCACCAATTCAAAATTAAAGACAACTGCCAAATCATGAAAGACAGTTGATTACGTACCCGGAATAACACCTGAGAGAGAGAGGGGTGGACCGGGTGGGGTGAGAACGGGAGAGGGTAACAGGAAGAGAGACGGAGAGGGCGGGGGCTAACTGCTATAACGACATTACTTTTTTCCAGAAGTTGCTGCAAACTGGTTAACTGAGAGCCGTAAAAATTGTCAGATTTCATAATGGAACTCCGAAGAACATTTCCAAGCTGGGACCGAAACTGTTCTTTAATTACTCCATGAAATACGAATTGGTCCCACAAATTATTTTCGATGAAAGTATGACTTCGCGAACTTGTCGCCATAAATTACTCTTTGAAATTTGGTATTTGGTGATGGCCTGAGAGGATAAAGAGAATAAGGGAACTTTCGTAGTGCAAGTGTAAAACTTATTTTGTATTATTGCGATGCACTAATTTTAATTTGTTCTTATTTTTCTTGGGCTTCTTATCTAGTGATTTTCCAATCAGTTCATCTATAGCAGAACGGGATTCCAGCATACGATCAACCAATGAAAACAAGCAGTGAAGTTTTACAGTAAGCTCTTAGATTGATTTATTTATAAGATGTCGCGGCTAACTGCGTTCAGTTAGTTCAAAGCCAACCTTTTATTGAAGTTCGACACTTTTTCTTGCATTGCATATCAAAAAGTTTGTGAAATAAGTATTTTAATATTTAAAACTTCCAACGTTGCATAAAAGGTTTTTTTTTTATTCATTAGACAAATATCTTATGCAATAACTGACACGTGACTACATTTTCACACAATTTGGGTGCATAGATCCTGAGAAATCAGTACCCAGAACAATCGCCTCTAGCCGTAATAACGTTCTTGATGCGCCTGGGCATTGAGTCAAACTGAGCTTGGATAGCTTGTACAGGTACAGATGCCCATGCAGCTTCAAAAATGTTCAAATGTTTGTTAAGCTTAAGGGAGTTAACTACGGGGTCATCAGTCCCTAAACTTACAAACTACTTATGAACTACTTACGAACTAGGACGGCACAAATATCCATGCCCGAGGGGGGATTCGAACCCCCGACCGTAGTGGCCGTGCTGACCGTGACTGGAGCGCCTCAGTCACCTCGGCCACCGCGGCCGGCATGCAGCTTCAACACGATAACACAGTTCATCAAGAGTAGTGACTGGCTTATTGTGACGAACCAGTTGCTAGGCCACCATTGACCAGATGTTTTCAGTTGGTGAGAGATCTGGGGAATGTGCTGTCCAGGGCAGCTGCCGAACATTTTCCGTATCCAGAAAGGCCCGTACGGGACCTGCAACATGCGGTCGTGCATTATCCTGCTGAAATGTAGGGTTTCGCAGGGATCGAATGAAGGGTAGAGCCACGGGTCGTAACACATCTGAAATGTAACAGCCACTGTTGAAAGTGCCGTCGATGCGGTGACCGAGACCTGTAACCAATGGCACGCCATACCATCCCGCCGGGTGATACGCCAGTATGGCGATGACGATACACGCTTCCAATGTGCGTTCACCGCGATGTCGCCAAACACGGATGCGACCATCATGTTGCTGTAAACAGAACCTGGAATCATCCGAAAAAATGACGTTTTGCCATTCTTACACCCAGGTTCGTCGTTGCGTACACATGTCTGTGATGAAGTTCTGCACGGCCACTACGGTCGGCGGTTAGAATTCCCCCCGGTCATGGATATTTGTGCCGTCCTTAGTATTAGCTAGTTCATAAGTAGGTTGTAAGCTTAGGGACTGATGAGCCCGTAGTTCAGTCCCATAAGCTCTACAAACATTTTAACTTTTATTCTTTTTTTTCTATGCATCGTCAAGGGAAACCGTAGCCATGGTCTCCGAGCTGATAGTCCATGCTACTGCAAATGACGTCGAACTGTTTTGCAGATGGTTGTTGTCTTCCAAACGTCCCGATCTGTTGACTCAGGGATCCAGACGTGGCTGCACGATCCGTCACAGCGATGCGGATAAGATGCTTGTCATCTCGAATGCTAGTGATACGAGGCCGCTGGTATCCAGCACGGCGTTCCGTATTGTCCTCCTGAACCCACCGATTCCATATTCTGCTAACAGTCATTGGATCGCGAGCAACGCGAGCAGCAATGTCGCGATACGATAATCCGCAATTGCGATAGGCTATAATCCGACGTTTTTCAAAGTCGGAAACGTGATAGTACGCATTTCTCCTCCTTACAAGGGGCATCACAACGTTTCACCAGGTAACGCCGGTCAACTGCTGTTTGTGTATGAGAAATCGGTTGGAAACTTTCGTCATGTCAGCACATTGTAGGTGTCGCCATCGGCGCCAACCTTGTGTGAATGCTCTGAAAAGCTAATCATTCGCATTTCACTTCATCTTCTTTCTGTCAGTTAAATTTCGCGTCAGTAGCACGTCATCTTTATCGTGTAGCAATTCTCAAGTCCTGCTAACAGACAGGAAGGTCATATGTTAAAAGATAATTCAGTGTCATCTTTAATATACAAGGATACATATGGTCAAATTTACGAAAACAAAAAGTATTAATTCCAATAACGCCTAGTGGTTTAACAATAGCATATTTCAGTGTACGAGGAAAAACACCCTGCTTCAGAGAACTATTAAATATGTGGCTAAGAATCCTACTTATTTCTTGCTGGAAATACCATCGATTCCATGTGAGCTTTTACTCTTGAGAGAGTTTATTGTTTTCTTAATTTCAGAATGAGAGGTGGGTGGAATTTCTATTGTATCAAATTGTGTGGGTATGGCCTGTTCAATTAACTGCCTAGCTTCTTCTAATGGACATTTAGATTCTATTTTCTCCGCAACATTTAAAAAATGATTATTAAAAATGTTTTCAACTTCTGGCTTGTTAGTTGTAAACTTTTCATTCAGTTTGATGGTAATGCTGTCTCCCTGTGCTCTTGGTTGCCCTGGGTCCCTGGTAATAATATTCCAAATTCTTTTAATTTTGAAATATTCGGCCTGATAACCGGGGAATCAGTTATAGATTGGAACGCTCGTGTTTTAGGTGATCAGCTTATAACTATGTTTGAGTAATTAAGAGATTTTTAAATTTGTAACTTGTGACACGGCAAAGCTCGCTCCATTTCGTAGTTTGTGGCTTCCAGCTTTCCTAGATCCGGTATCAGACAGTTTAAGCACTCAAAAAGGTTGCTATTATCGTTTCGGAATATGTGTGCAATTATTTTATTTTATTTATTTATTTTTCTTTTTCTTTTTTAGCGCTTTGAGATGTATTTGTAATGTTGTTCTAGTGTACGGGGCCATGTTGAAGGGTTTAGAGAAAGCAAGGTGGGCTCTATTTTGATAAACTGCGCCTAATTTTAACATCAGCGAAAAGCGCTTTCTGCGGAGTATCGGTCTTCACTAAATTACCATACTTTTTCTTTGTATGTGTTCTCAAATACCACGTGTACAATTCTGGCGGGGGTAATAACCTACTCAATTTGTTAATTTATAGTTTGTCCGTTTCACTCCCTTCCTGTTTAATATTTCACGAGAGTGATGTTGAATCCCGTGTTTTTGTTACATTTGTCCCCTTGATGTAGTATAATTTGTGACAGAAGCGTGTACTGGAACATGAGATCAAAAGCTGTTTAGTTATTAAACTGATCAGTTTATTTGCCACAAATCTTAAAAAAGTTACTGATATTTATCGTCAGCTAATTCAGCTGTTACCTCCACAGCGCATTAGTCTGTGTCGTAATGTAAATGTTAGAAGCAGTCAGAATGAAGATGCAGTAGCTCATTACAAACAGTACTGTAAGGTTCTGAAAAATGTCATTAAGAATACATAAAGTATGTGATATACAAAAAGAATAGCAAACTCTCGGGATAAAATTAAAACTCTCTGGTCAGTCGTGAAGGAAGTATCTGGTCAGCAGCAGTAGGTAGAAGATATAACGTCAGTTCGAGCCCTACCTGGGGCATGGGTGTGTGTGTTTGTCCTTAGCTTAGTTTACCTAGGTTTAAGTAGTTTGTAAGCTACGGACTGATGACCACGCAGTTTGGTCCGATAGATTTGCAAACATTTGAACATTTGCTGTGGCCGCGTCTGAAGACGCCCATTTACCTCCAGCATTTGACATCGGCCGAGCTACTGAGTGGAGCTGCTAAGTGGCCGTGTCTGAAGGGGCCCTACAACATCTTGGCGTCGTATATATACTGTCAAATTTGGTTGGTACTTTTAATTCTCATTTTGTATTTTGACAGTTGCACCCACGATATTCATATTCATCGATACAGCTAATTGCTACAATTTATATTCATAAACCATTCATAAACTAATATATTTTTCCTTTCTTTCAGGTAAACATCAAACTGCACGCCATCACCTCTTTCTTATAGTGAGCATGTTCCGTCGATCCTGTCGTATTCTAGGTAAATAATACGCACAAGGTAAGGCTACAAATTAGTAATTCAGTGTTTTTGTTTTTATCTCACTAAAAATACACATCAAGTCGAAAACCATAGAATCGAAATCACTTTAACATAATTTGAGTCTTGCGGGTGGTGTGCCGATGAAGCTGATGAAGTTATCCTCAATGATAACGAAACCTAGTCAAGAACTGTAAAATTCCCGCAACCAATTGCCTTTATTACATATTTTTTGTAAAATCTGGGTATACCGTTGCTATTATTCAACCGTGTTTAATATTGTATATTTTCTTGTTGATTTATTTCAATGTCCACAAGCGGCTAATGTCGTGAACTCCTTTCTGTCTTAATTTATTTCTTAGCTCGATATGTAGCGGCTTCGGCTTTATAGGAAATCGAGAGGAAAATTAATAGTGAACAGACAGTCCACACAACAGCAATGAGAGATCATGTTTCGTTTTGCATTTGGGTTTTATTTTCATTCAAAATATACCCACCTTTGCTCAAGGTACTGTCTAGTTTATTACCTTAGTCCTTTCAGTTTATGAAAGTAATAATTTAAGTTAAAATTGCATAAGGAAAAGACACAGCTGTACCATAAATATTTATTAATGACAATCGACTTCGGCCCAGATCAGGCCACCTTCGGGTCTTCTGTACAGAAGAAGAAGAAATACCTAATTTGGTAACATGCACTATGTGTTTTGAAAATTTGTTAGCAGGTTATATACTGAACTAACTGAAAACCCGGCGTTACCCGTGTAAATTTTTGTTTATTCAAGCTTTCAGGTAGTACTTCTCCTCTCTATTCTTTATCTTTCCGTGTGTTTGTGTGTACGTATTGGATATTGTTTGTGGAATGTGCTACGAACAGAGTAATAAAGTCTTAACAAAATGTCCAACATCATGCAGTACCCATTTGCTTATGATGTAATATCTCCTGAATTATGTGTTCTACAAAAACATTATCTGCCAAGTTTGTAAAATGGAATATTAGGAAACTGCCTGCAAATTTTGTTGTTAATGGAATTGGTAGTAAAGACGCAGTAAATTACTACCTCATGCTTATTAGGGCGAATTTTGATGCATTTCACTGTCTTTTACGTGATAACACCTGAAATATATGTCGTAGTACAATATTATTTCGCAGGTTCATCCAGTGGTGTACCTGTAAAATGTCTGCGAAACACGTCGCGAATAGAGCCAGTAGAAAAAAAAGTAATAAATCAAAACTTCATGCATGATGAGGACGTTTTTCATGAACCTTATTGTTTATGACTCCATGTCTCAGAAACTGTGTGTCGTACTATGATAAAATTTAATAACTACGTTCAGTGGTATGTGTGTATACTGTCTGTATCATTTCTTGCGAATACAATTAATAGTGGAAGAGTAATAAATTGTAACGTCATGCCAAATGCCGTAATTTTACTGCATGAACGCAGAAACAGTAGTAAGCGACAAACTTTTTTCCTATAGTCATTTTGCTGGGCCTGTCAGCGAGAAAAAGTTTCCTAAAGGTTTAAAATTATGTTTAAAGTTTGTTGCAAGTCGCTAAGTGCTCTTCTCAAATAGTGGACTGATAAAGACACATTATCACGTACCGAAAGACGGGGAAGTTTTTATTATTTATGACGTCATATCTCCTGAACTATGAGCCCTATCGCATAAACCTTTCTTAGCTGACGTCTTCTACCTGTAAACTATATTCCTGCCAAATTTCAGTTTCATAGGTGAAGTAGTTTTTAAGATTTCGTGTTTAGTCAGTGAGTGAGTGAGTGAGTGTCCTTTCGCTTTTGTATACATATAGATACAGATACTTTCATATTCACGGAATATATGACATCAGCTGCAGATGAGCAAAGCTGAAAATGTCTACCCAGCTGGGATTCGAACACAGGTCTCCTGCTTTCTAGGTAGTTACGCTGACCAATACACCACTGGGAACACAGTGATCACCGCACCTAAGCACGCCTCACGTCAGATACAAAATCCCAGCGTCACCCTGCCCACAGTACTCACATTCGTATGTTTGAAACTAATTCCCGTAAGAGTAAGGGCCACAAACTTGCCCACCACTCCCCACTAACGAAAGGATCATTACCCGTCATATAGATACAGATACATTACCACAGATGTTTATGGGAAAGAACTTACGAAAAAGTTATTACCTGTATAAATAAATATTGCTAGGCATAACGGTTTCTAGATTAGCTGATATGTAATTGTTTCTCAAAATAAAGTGATTGTTATAACCTTAGACAAATCAGATTGAAATTAATGAATCTTAAGCGAAAGATGCTACATCAGAACGTTTCATCATTATAGAGGCTTAATTAATGGTGACTATGTGACTGTTACAATCAAATTTAAAATTAATCTATTTTATAATAACGTTGTAAACAGTTTTTTTGTCATATACTATTGAAGCGGCTATCAAAACATCATGACAGAATTGTCACAAATATTTCCATTTCTGGTATCATTACAGATGTATACTTCATAGTGACCTTTAATTTCGTATAGTAATGAGATGAAACCCGTTCTCAATATAGTTGTGCAAGTGATGTAACTCATGTTCTAAGTTTTATGACCAACCCCGTTTAAAACAGCTGTTTTTTTCCATATTGCGGTTGTCTTTTAGTACTCACTTGGTCTCACAGAGAATGAACTGTTCATTGAATACGTCGCTGGGGTACGTTTTAAGCAAGTTTTTGGGTCTTACAACAGCAGCCACTTTTTTTCTTGAGGGAAGATGCTATTTTCCGTTAAGAAATTTATTACGACATCGTCGTATTTGCGTCGCAGAAGAAAAACAAGGCATTAGCTGAAGTGTAATGTCGTTTGGGCCCCAACACATGTGCTCAAGCACACACGGCGTACCGTCATTTAGTAAAACCCCTCCCCATAAACAACGTATATCTTTCCCCTTCATTACATCTGAGCCAAATGCCATGGCCAGTTCTCCGAACGCCTCTCATTCAAAGCGCGATAATGTCACGTATTTATGATCTGCGCCGATGTAAGTATAGCCTTTTGAAATCGCTCAATAATTATTAATCACCGTGTGTGTGAACAGGGAGTGAAAATTTCTTAAATACGTAAAAATAAACGACTGGAAAGCAGCGATCACGCAGGAACACACAATGTAATGTAGCGTTTCATTACACATTAGCCACACTGGACCAAAGGTCTTCGATACAAAGCAGGCTTCGACGTGATAAGGCCTTATACATTTTTCACGGAGCAAATTAAATGTGGGTGCGAAATTAGTCATGCATACACCGACTACCGCTGTGAGATTTCTCCGTACGTCTTTGACGCATCGGCGCCTGTCCTATTGTGGCGGTCTGGCCTGTCAGTCACGAGAGATAAGTTATACGCCCGGTTATTAAAGCCGTTCGCGCCATATTATTGTTAATGGCCGCGTGTGACGGAGAATGATTTGCCCGCCGACCCCATTCAACTCCGCTACGGCTGTTTTGCTCTGTGCCAGCGCGCCCGGCTTCGTTTTTATTGGTCGATCGCTCCTGCGTCTTCACCCACCCCTGTGTCCTCGTCCAGTGATGTACGAGGCACTGGCTCACACGTTACGAGTCAGACGATCTGCTGACCTTTCCAGGCGCCTCGCTCTTCTTAGCTCACAACTTTCGTTGGTCTGTTTACGAGTGTGCGCGGCAGCACGCCCCAGTAATAACAGTCTACTGCTGTTGCATTCAGTGCATGACTTTTTATATGAAGCTATAAAAACTACCACAATTAATGTATAGTGCGTATACAAGATGAGTCACCTAACATTACCGATGGATATATTTCGTAAACCACATCAAATACTGACGAACCGATTACACAGACCGAACGTGAGGAGAGGGGCTAGTGTAATTGGTCAATACAAACCATAAAAAATGCACGGAAGTATGTGTTTTATCACAAACCTACGTTTTTTTATGGAACCCCGTTAGTTTTGTTAGCACATCTGAACATATAAACATATACGTAATCAGTGCCGTTTGTTGCATTGTAAAATGTTAATTACATCCGGAGATATTGTAACCTAAAGTTGACGCTTGAGTACCACTCTTCTTCCGCTGTTCGATCGTGTTTATCGGAGAGCACCGAATTAAGTAGGGATCCAAAGGGAACGGTGATGTACCTTAGGTACAGAAGAGACTAGAACAGCACATTACGTTCACAAGCTAACACAGTGGCGTAACTAGGACTTGGCTTTGGGGGAGGGGATAGATCTACTTGACGAGCAAAATTATAGTCATTTTCCTGACAGACTACCATCTACCACTCCTGTTGAAGAAACTAATTCACTCCCATCCAATGAAAGATTATGGTAAAACACCACAAGTTTTCAATCTTTACCTTTACCAGATTTCTGTTATACGATTTCTTTTTTTTTTTTTTTTTTTTTTTTTCCTTTTTTTATCGGGTTCTGGGGGGGGGGGGCGCTTCTATTCTCCTCATCCCCCTCCCCATAGTTACGCCACTGAGCTAACACCTTTATTGGTCTTTTTCACTGACGCACATGTACTTTACCATGTGCGGTGAGGTACACGTACCCAAGTGGTTTCCGTTTTCAATTACGGAATGGAATAGAGTGTGTCCCGACATGTCAGGCCAACAATGTTCAGAGTGGTGGCCATCATTTGCTGCACACAATTGCAATCTATGGCGCTACATGCGGACACTGCAACAACTAGACCAAACCACAACAGTGCACTACAGCCACACTCGTCAACACGGTCGTCATCTTTAACATGTCCCTGCAGATGCTGCTCGCCGACCGTGGCCCGTGTTTGTTGCAACACGCAACCGAACGTCGGACGTTTCAAGCGTCAACTTTAGATCACAATATCTCCGGATGTAATTAACATTTTACAATGCAACAAACGGCTCTGATTACGTATTTGTTTATATGTTCAGATGTGCTAACAAAACTAATGTGTTTCAATTTAAAAAACGTAGGTTTGTGTTAAAAAACATACTTCCGTGCATTTTTTATGGTTTGTATTAACCAATTACACTAGCCCATCTCCTCAAGTTCGGTCTGTGGAATCGGATCGTCAGGATTTGATGTGGCTTACGAAATATATCCAGCGGTAATATTAGGTGACTCACCCTGTATATTGCTTACAATTAAGATGTACTACAAGCATCAGAATGTTCATAGCTGGTCAGCTATACAGTGCTTCCATGATGTACCCGATGCAGTAAATGTCACTATTATGCCTCTAATCTTTCCAGAAAGTAACTCATAATGAAACAACAGTATGTGATTGACGACTTTTACATGGCAAAGGAGGAATACTAAAGTAAACCAACGCACATGTTAGCAGCAACTCAATGCAGCTAACTGTCGAACTGCTTCAGTAGCACTCTACAATTCGTAATTTCTAGAACGAGCTACTTGTATGAGTAACATTATGTATAGAAGCGGCTACAAATGAATTTGTGGTAAAATGTTGATGAGTTTGAGAGAGAACCGCAAAAGTAATGTATTAAAGGGTGATCTATGCAAAGAAGATGTTTGATACGTTATTATTGTCAAAAACGGCTGTTAAAAATTCATTTTCTCCTTCATCTTTATGAAATATGTGTCTGTTCGTACTAGCTTGCTTTGATAACTTATACACTGCTTCCCAAAATCTCTTCAAAAAGTCAAGGTGTTGTTTCTTGCTTCTTGCATTTCTGTTTTCACGATTTTCTAGAGTATTTTATGGAACTGTCTTTGCGAATGCATGATTTGCAACTACGTTTACAAATGCCAGTATTCTCATACGGTATCTTCTGTGACATTCATACTCGAAGTCCTTAGTAACTTCTAAACAACTGATATTTAACATTGTTAGTTCCTTTCACGTGTCCTATCTTTCCACAGTTGTTTTTTACTTGATCATGTAGATATTTATGTAATC
The DNA here is from genome assembly GCA_026315105.1 of Locusta migratoria. NCBI lineage: Eukaryota > Metazoa > Arthropoda > Insecta > Orthoptera > Acrididae > Locusta > Locusta migratoria. The sequence continues at coordinate 159,896,592 of CM048750.1, forward strand.
AATCTATGCAACTGAATAATAAAAGTTTTATATTGCCATATGCATTTCGTCATTATTTGGAAGGCATCATCAGTGGCCTGTAATACATACATGACTATGTTTTACAATATTTCGTTTTTTACGTTTTTAGTATTTGAGGTTGTTCTGGTGCATTATCTAAGTATAGTTAATGATATTTCGATGTTATTACTAACACCAAATATTGTAAGTAATAACATCCAAATATACTTAGATAACGCACCCGAACTGTTTATAACCTAAAATACTAAAACCGTAAAAAACGAAATATTGTAAACATGTATGTATTACAGGCCACTGACGATGCTTTCCAAACAATGACGAAATGCATATGGCAATATAAAACTTTTATTATTCAGTTGCATAGACTCATTACATAAATATCTACATTATAAAACTGATATGTATTAGTTTTTATTTGTTAAATAAAGTACTTTTATTAATTCTGAAGATCTTACTACATCGATGGTATAAATTTTGTTTTCACTTTCTTCTTTATGACTTCTTAAAAAGCTCCTCCAGACGTATTAGCTTCGGCTAATAGCTTCTTCGTCTCTTCATAAAATCTGGCAATGAATTCGCTGTGTTTACTTCTTGCATTTGCCTGTCCTCTATAATTGTTTTATTATTTTATTTTTTCTAGCTGTCTTTACGAATGTGTGATTTTCAACTAGAATTACAAAGGCTAGTATTACCACTTGGTACCTTCTGTCGTATTCATTTTTCGAAAGTCTTAAGTAACTTCTTCTACCATCACATCTGTCTTTTTTTTAAATTTATTACAGAAGTGTTTTATATATTAATATGTATATGTAAATGTGTGTGTATAAAGTATGTGAAAAGTAACTAATTTTAAACATGGATCCGAAGACATCGTTGGAAACATTTAAAAACCAAATCAGGCGAGTTAAAATAACTGATGAGAAAAGTTAAAAAACGAGCCACGGTGAAGGCGTACATTGACGAACGGAACACTGCAACACATAGAGACACTTGAAAAGACACTGTTTCACTTTTGTTACGCCGAAACCGACGGGCGCTACAGTTTAAAAGACTCATTTACACTCAGCAAAAACACTTGATGTTCTACATCTACATAAATACACTGGTGACTTTGAAGTGCATGGCAGAGGATTCATCGAACCACTTTTATGACGTTTCACTGATCGCTGGAAAAAGGAACACATGTCTTCTTATGTAGGTGGGTGCTAACAAAATATGTATGCGTTCGCAAGAGAAAGTGGCGAAAGAAATTTGGCTAACATATCTAGCCGCAACGAATAACGACTTTCTTCTAATGATTTCCACCCCAACTCCTACATCATTTCCGTGACACTCCCTCCCTATATCGCGATAATAGAAAATGAGCTGCCATCCTCTGAAATTTCACTAAATCTTCTGTCAATCTTTAATATTGCTGCCTGTTTATTGTAGTTAAAGTCGGAAAATTACGGAAAATACAAAAGGGGAAAAATTTTGAAACGCGGTACACGGAGAAGAGATAGGAATTCATTTTTATGAAGGAAACTGACGTGAAGGAATGAATGTACTATGACAAAGATGGAAAGAATTTCAGCAGACAGCATATTAAAAAATAGCGAATTGTTACCTTGACTTTCTCGTTGCGTCGTTCTGGACTTCTTATAGCAGTATAAAATCTGCGAAAGTTTTGGTAACCGCTTGTCGTAATGAATGACTTGGACGTTTAATTAGTAATTTAAACGTGTGTAGCTAACCGTGTGGAAAATGGTACAGAAGTTAGTGATGGTAATGGAGATTTTAAAAACACTGAATATCCGACTTCGCGAAATATTTAAAAGAGATTTCAGGTTCTATTGCGGAAAAAAATGTAGCAAATGTTGAATGGACTTTAAATGTAAAGGGAATGGCTACACAATGTATACGATCTAAACACTGGCATCCAAACCATTCATTATTGCGATTGGACATATGCTGAAAACAACTTATTAAAAATATTTTACGTGGAGGGAGAAGTAAACTGCAGTGATAATTGGAATGGGGGTTTAGTGAATAAAAATATCTCACACTTACATCTCTTATGAAATCCAGACGAGGCGGTACAGGCCTTGTTAACAGTACGAAAAACGAATGCAGAAAGATCACGAAAGTTGAACAACGCTCTATGGTAATAAAAGACGATCGAAATTCAGAAGTACCGTTTTTAGAAGGAGACCGCTACTAATTTGTGACAAGAGACATTATCGTTGAATATTCTCTACGTAATATTATAAAACCCACTTGGTGGGGATCCCACAATGCGCAGAAACACTCCTAAATAGGACGCACAAGTGTGATGTAGGCAGTTTCTTTAGTAAAACTGTTGCATCTTCTCAGTGTTCTGCCACCGAAACGTAGTCTTTGGTTCGCTTCCCCCAGTATATTTTCGGCATAACTGTTGACTGGGATACCCAGCTTTGACCCATGACGTCAACAAGATGTCGGAAAACCGGTACACGGTATATCTTAATACTTTTGTAGATACAAATAATCTATAGTTATTATAGATAACAGAATGTACCATAGATCACAGGTCTCAGCCCCAAAATTCGCGCCTTCGACGCTCACATACGAAAAAGAAATCTCTTGGTTATGCTACACCTAACCATCAGAGAGAACCTACAGAGCACTTTTTAAACACAAAATATTAATCTGTTTTGTTTGTATACCAACTATCGCCTTTAACTCAACGACCACATAATTAATCACGCCTTCTACAAACACGCACGCACCTCAAAACTACCGCGCTGCGATGATGTCACGGGTCAAAGCTGACGGGCGGTATCCCCGTCTACAGGTGAGCCATATTTTCTATGTCTTGCTTCTAATTTAAGTGCTTCGTAATTGTTACTCCTAGGTATTTAGTTGAATTCACGGCCTATAGTTGAGACTGATTTATCGTGTAAATGAGGGCGAATCCTACGAACATTTGTGGAAGATAATCAATAGGTAAATTCGGCTAGAAAATCCTTCACGAGAACTACTTTGTCAAATATGGACAACTATACAGGCTGCATGGCTGTACGTTCTTACAGAGTCCGTGCCACATCGAGTTTCTTCCGGACAAAAGGAGATCTAGGATTCGTCACCTCGACTCACTGTATGCTCACGTAGATGCTATTAACTCTATTGTCGAGCCCGTGCATGTGCACTGAGGTGACTTTTTGTCCCGTGAAATTACGTTGAAACACGAGGCCGTTGTACGTGTCGCGAGACAACGGCGCAGCTGTTAACTGGAAACGGTATTTACGACAGCGTTGTTTGCTGTGGACGGCCTCCTCAATGCCGTGCGCCTACTCGGGCCGTAATCCCGCGACGCGTAACGTAGCCGCGCCACGGCGTGATAAGAGGCGGCACGGCACAGCTGCCGGCTGCTGCCAAAGCGGCGAGATGCACGGCCACGGCTGCCAGCGCCACGTGCACACCAGCTGCAGCCCGCCTAGAGACTGAGAGCAAGTGTCCATCAGCTGCAGACGCCCATCTCGCTGCACTTTGCAGCTGCTCCAAGCGCCGGTTACACACTCCGTGCTTGTACTCTCTTGGCTGTTACGGCGGGGGTGGAGATAGAAAAAAAATCTTTAAACCAATTCCATGTTATGGTTAAATGAAATGCATACTGTAAACCATCAGCTGTTTATTATTTTTCTAAACTTCTACCGGTTTCGGTTATAAACCATCTTCAAGGAAGAGAACTAGACAGACTGATTAAACACGTGCATTATATGCCTCCTTATGCATACTGGCATGCATGTCACACAATAAAAATAAATAAGACTTCTACACCTCCCCTACATCTACATACATACTCCGCAATTTACCGTAAGGTGCGTGGCGGAGGGTACACTGTACCAATAATAGGCATTTCCTTTCCTATTCCACTCCCAAATTGAACGAGGAAAAACAGAAAGCTTATATGCCTCCCTACGAGCCCTAATTTCTTTTATCTTGTCTTTGTGATCTTTACGCGAAATGTAAGTAGGCGGCAGCAAGATCGTACTACACTCAGCTTCAAATTCCGGCCCTCTAAATTTACTCAACAGAAATTCACGAAAAGAACGTCGTCTTTCTTCCAGCGATCCCCAATTGAGTTGCCGGAGCATTTCCGTGACACTCGCGCATTGGTCGATCCTACCGGTAACAAATCTAGCTGCTCGTCTCTGAAACGCCTCTATGTCTTCCTTTGAACTGATCTCCTGCGGGTCCCAAACACTTGAGCAATACTCAAGACGTAGTCGTACAAGCGTTTCATACGCGGAGCATTTCCGTGACACTCGCGCATTGGTCGATCCTACCGGTAACAAATCTAGCTGCTCGTCTCTGAAACGCCTCTATGTCTTCCTTTGAACTGATCTCCTGCGGGTCCCAAACACTTGAGCAATACTCAAGACGTAGTCGTACAAGCGTTTCATACGCGGAGCATTTCCGTGACACTCGCGCATTGGTCGATCCTACCGGTAACAAATCTAGCTGCTCGTCTCTGAAACGCCTCTATGTCTTCCTTTGAACTGATCTCCTGCGGGTCCCAAACACTTGAGCAATACTCAAGACGTAGTCGTACAAGCGTTTCATACGCGGAGCATTTCCGTGACACTCGCGCATTGGTCGATCCTACCGGTAACAAATCTAGCTGCTCGTCTCTGAAACGCCTCTATGTCTTCCTTTGAACTGATCTCCTGCGGGTCCCAAACACTTGAGCAATACTCAAGACGTAGTCGTACAAGCGTTTCATACGCGGAGCATTTCCGTGACACTCGCGCATTGGTCGATCCTACCGGTAACAAATCTAGCTGCTCGTCTCTGAAACGCCTCTATGTCTTCCTTTGAACTGATCTCCTGCGGGTCCCAAACACTTGAGCAATACTCAAGACGTAGTCGTACAAGCGTTTCATACGCGATCTCCTTTACAGGTGAAGTACGTCTTCCCAAAATTCTCCCAATAAACCGAAGTCGGCTGTCCGCCTTACTCAGAACTGTCCTTACATGCTCGTTCCATTTCATATCGCTCTGCAATGTTACGCCTAGATATTTGAACGACGCGACAGCATCAATAAGCTCACTACTAATGCTGTATTCGAACATTATGGGATTGTTTTTTCCACTCATGCGCATCACCTTACATTTCTCCACATTGAGAGCTAGCTGCCAATCTTCGCACCAACTAGAAATTTTGTCTAAGTCATCCTGTATGATATTACAGTCAGTTACAGACGACACCCTCCCATACACTACTTCACAAACTTCAAAAATTCAAATGTTTGTAAATCTATCGGACCAAACTGCGTGGTCATCAGTCCGTAGCTTACAAACTACTTAAACCTAGGTAAACTAACCTAAGGACAAACACACACACCTATGCCCCAGGGAGGACTCGAACCTCCACGGCGAGCAACCGCGCGCTCCGCAGCGAGACGCTTTAGACCGCTCGGCCACTCCACCGCGGCTCACAAACTTCACTAGGTATCAAGTCTTAGTTAAAAACATAAGAGCGATGCCAGCCTGAGGAAACACGTGCATTATATGCCTCCTTATGCATACTGGCAGGCATTACACACAATAAAAATAAAAATAAATAAGATGTCACTAGGCATCAAGTCTTGGTTAAAAACATAAGAGCAATTCCAGCCTGGCATTGCTTTTATGTTTTTAACAAAGACTTGATGCCTAATAACGTCCTATTTATTTTTATTGTGTGACAGGCATGCCAGTATGCATAAGGAGGCATACAATGCACCTGTCAGTCTGTCTAGTTCTCTTCCGTGAAGATGATTTATAACCGAAACCGGTAGAAGTTTAGAAAAATAATAAACAGCTGATGGTTTACAGCAGTGGCGTAACTAGGACTTGGCTTTGGGGGGGGGGGGGGGGGAATAGATCTGCTTGACGAGCAAAATTTTAGTTAGTTTCTAGACAAACTACCATCTACCACTCCCATTGAAGAAACTAATTCACTTCCATCCAATGAAAGATAAAATACCCCAAGTTTTCAATCTTTACCTTTACCAGATTGCTGTTATACGATTTTTTTTTTTTATTTTTTTTTTTTTTTTTTTTTTTTTTTTTTTTTTTTTTTTTTTTTTTTTTTTTTTGGGAGGGGTTCTGGGGATGGTGGGAGGTTCTATCCCCCTCATCCCCCCATAGTTACGCCACTGGTTTACAGTATGCATTTCCTCAAATATCTTACGGCTGTTGAACCTCATCTCAATAAAAATCTGAACGTTATGGTTAAAGTTTAAGTTATCAAGTCCACTTGTGACAGTTTCCCTGACACTTTCTTATCTTCCCTTTACCTCACTCATGTTACCGCGAGCAACGTGCTAACTCGTCTAGTTGCACGTGAGGCCCGTAGGCGGTTGTCAATATTAGACTAACCTGGTGTCTTCTCTCTCGTAGATGTCCCCAGCGCAGAAACAGCACACAGGTCGTAGACTCGAAGTTTTCTGAGGTGAGGCTGAAATTGAAAGTGGTGGATTGGCTGTATAGCTACCATTAACGAAGTCAATGATTTCCTTCAGAGATGCCAGAGGCTCTTTTATTTTTACCATTCACATGAATACAGAAGCCACAAACTGCTTGTTGACGTCAATATTACAATATTACAAAATTCACAAAATTAAAAGTCATAATACACTTCGACATACATTGCACACGCTTACGAATATTTTAGCCCCACGACGGCCAATATCTCTACCCTAAGAGGGCTTTCCCCCTCCTCGGATACGTCTGACGTCGATGGCCTTCTGCCACCTAATTGGTGATCCTTCAGACGTACGTTGGGTATATCCGGCATGCTTGATACTGCGCCACACGTTGGGAAAGCCTCACCAACGTGCGGCTCGCACCACACTAGTTCAGATACACGCTCCGTGTGCCGACGGCTAAAGACTCAGTGGAAGTACGAAGACCTCCGAAGATCTCCGGTGCAGCTCTGGACGAAACGTCAAGAAAAACTGCAAAGTTTTATGGGCCAGTGCCTTAGAACCCGGAAGACCTACCAGCAGCTATGACATCCGGTCATGAAAGCCTTCATTGTATCCATTCTTTTATCATTCTTGCAGAGGGAAGGTGATGTGTTGTTTCTAGACTGGGCGTGAAACTCATTGTGCTCCGCAAGAAGCAATTTCCCTTTCCAGTACGATCTCCGGACTTGTCTCCAATCGAGCATGTGTGGGATATGATGGGACGACAAGTGACACGTGATACTCGTCAACTCACAACTCTTGCAGAACTGCCTGCAGAGGTCGAGCAGGCGTGGAATAATGTACTAACCATCTACACACCTGGCCATTAAAATTGCTACACCACTAAGATGACGTGCTACAGACGTGAGATTTAACCGACAGGAACAAGATGCTGTGATGTGCAAATAATTAGCTTTCCAGAGCATTCACACAAGGTTGGCGCCGGTGGTGACACCTACAACATGCTGTCATGAGGAAAGTTTCCAACCGATTTCTCATACACAAACAGCAGTTGACCGCCATTGCCTGGTGAAAGGAGGAGAACTGCGTACCATCACGTTTCCGACTTTGATAAAGGTCGGATTGTTGCCTATCGCAAATGCGGTTTATCGTATCGCGACATTGCTGCTTGTGTTGGTCGCGATCCAATGACTGTTAGCAGAATATGAAATTGGTGGGTTCGGGAGGGCAATACGGAACGCCGTGCTGGATCCCAACGGCCTCGTATCACTAGCAGTCGAGATGACAGGATTTTTATCCGCATGACTGTAACGGATCGTGTAGCCACGTCTCGATCCCTGAGTCAACAGATGGGGACGTATGCTGGGCAACAACCATCTGCACGAACAGTTCGAGACGTTTGCAGCAGCATGGACTATCAGCTGCGGTTACCCTTGACGCTGAACCACAGACAGGAGTTTATGTTTACAGCATCATCCTAGTATATCCTTGTATATACACTCCTGGCCATTAAAATTGCTACACCACGAATATGACGTGCTACAGATGCGAAATTTAACCGACAGGAAGAAAATGCTGGGATATGCAAATGATTAGCTTTACACAGCATTGACACAAGGTTGACGCCGCTGGCGACACCTACAATATGCTGAACTGTGCAGTGCCTCGTGTAAGGAGGAGAAATGCGTACAGTCACGTTTCCGACATTGATAAAGGTCGGATTGTAGCCCACCGGAATTGCGGTTTATCGTATCGCGACACTGCTGATCGCGCTGGTCGCGATCCAATGACTGGTAGCAGAATATGGAATCGGTGGGTTCAGGGGGGCAATACAGAACGCCGTGCTGGATTACAACGGCCTCGTATCACTAGCAGTCGAGATGACAGGCATCTTATCCGCATGGCTGTAACGGATCGTGCAGCCACGTTTCGTTCCCTTAGTCAACAGATGGGGACGTTTGCAAGACAACAGCCATCAGCACGAACAGTTCGACGACGTTTGCAGCATCATGGACTATCAGCTCGGAGACCACGGCTGCGATTACCCTTGACGCTGCATCACAGACAGGAGCGCTTGCGATGGTGTACGCAACGACGAACCTGGGTGCACGAATGGCAAAACGTCATTTTTTCGGATGAATCCAGGTCCTGTTTACAGCATCATGATGGTCACATCCGTGTTTGGCGACATCGCGGTGAACGCACATTGGAAGCGTTTATTCGTCATCGCTATTATGGCGTATCACCCGGCATGATGGTGTGGGGTGCCATTGGTCACACGTCTCGGTCACTTCTTGTTCGCATCGACGGACCTTTAAACAATGGCCGTTACATTTCAGGTGTGTTACGACCCGTGCCTCTACCCTTCATTCTATCCCTGCGAAACCCTATATTTCAGCAGGATAATGCACGATCGCATGTGGCAGGTTTTGTAAGGGCCTTTCTGGATATGGGAAATGTTCGATTGCTGCCCTGGTCAGATCTCATTCTCCAGATCTCTCACCAACTGAAAACGTCTGGTCAATAGTGGCCGAGAAACTGGCTCGTCACAATACTCCAGTCACTACTCTTGATGAACTGTGGTATCATGTTGAAGCTGCATGGGCATATGCACCTGTACGCGCCACCCAAGCTTTGTTTGACTCAATACCCAGGCGTATCAAGGCTGTTATTACGGCTAGAGGTGGTTGCTCTGGGTACTGTTTTCTCAGGATCTATGCACCCAAATTGCGTGAAAATATAATGAAATGTCAGTTGTAGTATAATATATCTGGCCAATGAATACCCATTTATCATCTGCATTTCTTCTTGGTGTAGCAATTTTAACGGCCAGTAGTGTATATGATCGAATGTGTGCCAGAACCAACGCATGTATATCCACCTTTTGAGGTTACCCCACGTACTAGTGTGGGTGATACAGCATGACTCGACAGCTGGTACCTCAGTGCCGCTTTAGCTATTGAATCGTAAATGTAACGATTTCACGTACTCCATATGAACAGTTCCAGTAAATATTTTGAGCGAATTGGAAAACTCTGTTTTTTTATTTCCTGCAGTGTATTTTTATTGTTTTTGCGTTCTCTCCACTGGCCAGTGGTGGTGTGATCCAGAGGCCGGTGCGTCTTCAGAGGCCTCGAGGCGTGATGTGTGTCAGCAGCGGCTGCGGAGCAGTTTAGGCGGCGACCTTGGGGCTCGGCCGTATGCGCCGGCGAGCACCAGGTATGTTAATTAATCGGGAGGCGAGCGGAACAGCGGCAGGCTGGGGGGGAGGGGGGGGCTCTGAAGATGGGCCCCTCGATTGCCGATGAGGCCAGCCGCCTCTGCTGCTTCTGACCTGACAGCTCGCCGCACCAATCGTCTGCCCGGAGACACGAGTCCAAGTGGCACTAGCTTTGGCAGTCTACGAGAGCGACACACTGGACGTGCCGGCTAGACTGCTTTCCGAGATTCCTACCGTCTAATTTCCAGCTACTATGCTCGCGTTTTGCGGAAAGTGTTGATATTATCCTAGACTACATAGGTACTTACGAGGTACTGAAATTATGAAACTGATTTAATCACTGTTTGAACTTCTCCTCTCTCTCTATTCTGGTTCATCCCAACTGTCTTTGTCTCGCTGATCTTCACGTTAAAGTCTTCAATTGCTTTTGTTCCCAGTAGTCAGTCTCTGTTGTACTGTTTCCCTGCTTACTACATCTGCAAATTTGAGTGATCTTCACTCAGCTGCAGTTTCCTTAAGAGATTTTACCATTCTGTTCATTACAGTGACGAATAAGAGTACCGACACGGCACTTCGCTGTTAGACTCCCCTCTTTGTCTCAAACCATTTAAGTAGATTACTCTTGTTATGTCGACACTACTATTTCAGGATCGATATAGCTTCTTCACTGTGCCAGCCAAGTAGTTGGGCACTTTTAGATCTTCCAGACATGCCAGTATCTTGTTACTATGGATACAATCGTCGGACTTTTCAGTGTCTAAGTACCACCTCCAAACGACATACTGGGTGAATCACCCAAAGGAGGAAACTTGGGGTTTAGCTTCCCGTCTCAGCCAATTTTCTTAAGCTTGGCTGTAAGGACGTCGTTTCTTAAGCCTACCCGTTTTTGGAGATACGCTGATGACATTTTTATGGTGTGGCCTTGTGGAATGGGTGCTTTAAATAATTTTAGGTCGTTTTAATTGTACCCATCCCAGCATTAAATTTACGACGGAGGTTGAGAAAGATGGGAATTTCCTTTTCTGGACTTTTGGTTCAAAAGAACAGTGATGGGACCTTTCGTATATCGCAAACCCACACATACCAATCTTCACGTTCATGCGACAAGCTGTCATCCGCCACACCAACGTATGGGGGTCTTGCGTACTTTAGTGAAAAGAGTGTACGCCATCTCTGATGCCCAACATCTGGGCGAAGAACTAGAGCATCTCAAGGTTGTCTTTAAAAAGAATGGGTACACTGTTCAACAAATTTGTCGTGCGTTTGACATTAAAAGTGACATTAAAAGTGTTTTTATGCCACAACCAAAGACTAGGGCCCTCCTTGGGTCAGTGAAAGATGATTTAGGGCTGAGGGAACCCGGTGTTTATACAATTGCATGTTATTGTGGTAAGACTTAAATCGGCCAAACGATCCGCACAGTTCAGGATCGGTGTATGGAACATCACCGGCATACTTGTTTACTTTAAACCTAAAAAGTCAGCTGTTGCTGAACATAGTCTGAATGAGGGGCACAAGATGTTACATGATGAAACACAAATGATTGCTCCTGCTTCCCGTTACTGGGAATGTGTTCTCAAAGAATCAATGGAAATTCGTATGGCCGATAATATTATTAATATGGACAAGGGCTGATATTAGGCAACAACAGTCTTCATTTCGACCAGCAGTTTCTTTTAACTAGTCTTGTTTCGGCCCATCGCTTTGCAGATTTTCTCCATCGGCGCGCTACTGCGCCTAGAGGGCGCGATGGATCGTCAACGGTGTATAAAGGAGCCGCTGTTTCTGTTCTGCCTCAGTTTCCGGCGAGTAAGTGTAATCATCGCACTCACCTGAAGACGGCAGCCAGCTGGTCTGCCGAAATATCGTGTTTAGTTGACGATAGTATCTGGCTGTAAACCCGAGATGAATATTACCGTGAACCTTACATGAAAATTTGTGCTCTGCCTTTTCCTTCGTAAGCCAACACCTTGTGACGGGTTGTCAATCCCAAAGGAGCTCTTGCACCATTCTCTTTATCTTTGGCCGTGTTCCCGAACATGTAGGGTCGGATTCCGGATGTGGGGTGTGGGCTGTTAATATTTTCGGGGTTTCTGGATGCCTTCCTGTCGCCACCCCATGCGCCAGGAGGAAATGTGTACCCAAATGTCCAAATGTCTGCGTATGGTGTTATACGAGGCGCGTCCAGAAAGTAAGTTCCGTTTCAATTTATCTCCGCTGCAGCGCTGCGGCTGCAGTTCCATACATGCGCTGTAGACGATGTGTATCAAGGAGAAGAACGTGCGCCATTTGGAGATCGCTGTTAGTTACGTACGCTTTGTTGTGCTTGTTTGAAATGTCGGCGTTGATTGCAAAAATACCGCCGCCCGTGAAATCAAGTCGGTGATTCGGTTTCTGAATGCGAGGAAAGTGAAACCAAGTGAAATATATCGGCAAACTTGCGATGTTTACGGACCAAATGGGATGAGTGATTCGATGGTGAGAAGATGGGTCCGACTGTTCAATGGTGGGCGTAGTGATGTGCACGATGAAGAACGAAGTGGTCGTCCACCTTTAGTTACAGAAGAACTGGTTCACGCGATTGATGACAAAATCCAGGAAAACCGTAGGTTTACAATTAGTGCTCTCGCTATGGACTTCCCCCAAATTTCACTGTTTGCAACTGGTTGAAGACACAGGCGGCAGATTTCCATGAAGAAGGTATACAAAACCTGGTGGCACGATATGACAAATTCCTGCAAAATTTCAGCAGTTATGTGGGAAAGTAGTTTAAGAGTTGTAGAATTTTGTGCAATAAAAATTTCTTCTGTATCTGTGTACAATTTCATTTTATTACCAAACGGAACTTACTATCTGGACGCGTCTTGTGTGTATGAAAGTGTAAACTGTTACGAAATGTTTGCGAATCGTGTTACTCAGGCAGGGCCTGGGTACCAGCCCGGTATTCACCTAGGGGGATGTGGAAAACCGCCTAAAAACCACATCCAGGCTGGGCGGCACTTCGACCCCCTTCGTTAATCAGCCGGGCAGATTCGAACCGGGGCCGGTACGCCTCCCCATCTCGGAAAGTGGTTCGTTAGACCACACGGCTAACCGAGCCGGTCAGCTTTTGCACCATTACAGAGAGCAAGTTTGAATCATCTGGTCGCGAGAGGGAGACCCTATAATTTTAAGTATGCAGTCTTCGGGAACTCCAATTATTACTTTAATTTAATTAGATGGCTCCACCTAAATTATTTCAAACTGTGACGCTTATGAGAGGAAATCACGAAACGAGTTGCACATTTGAGACGAGAGACTACTTAATTTAATTAGAAGCCGAATATGAGGAACAAAAACTCCTTGCAGAAAAAAAAAATTGAATCATTCGCTTCAGTTGACAGCACTCATTTCTTCGCTTTTGGACCATTACAGAGGGCAAGTTTGAATCATCTGGTCTCGAAGGGGAGACACTATAATTTTAGTATGCAGCTTTCGGGAACTCCAATTATTACTTTAATTTAATTAGATGGCTTCACGTAAATTATTTCAAACTGTGACGTTTATGAGAGGAAATCACGAAGCGAGTTGCACATTTGAGACGAGACTACTTAATTTAATTAGCAGCCGAGTATGAGGAACAAAAACTCCGTGCAGAAAAAAAAATGAATCAATTCGCTTCAGTTGACAGCACTCATTTCTTCGCGAAAATTAAGGGAGTATGCCTTCCCCCCCTCCCCCCCCCCCCCCTGCGTCCCTGCCAGGGATACAAAACTCGCTCCTTCAGAAACATAGTATTTCTGGTTAATGTCGAACTGTCGCCGATCTTTATGTGTAACGGCGCAGAGAGACGGTTTAGTTGGCCGAGACAGCCGTGCTGCCGGGAATATGTCAACAACGGCCAGGCGGCAGAAACTTTTTCGAATCCACGTGGCGCACTTAACTTTTTTTTGTGGCATCTCTGAAACAAGAAATACGTGCACGGCGAATATCGGCCCGGCCGGCCGCGGAGCCAGAGCCAGAAAAACCGGTTGGCCGTTGATGGAAACGGGCGCGCGCCAGCCGACGCCGCCTCTGCCCCCCACACCCCGGGGATCGCCACACGTCACTCACAGCACGCACTCCGAGAAGACGCGGCGGCCTCCACACGTGAGCGCTCCGACAACCGTCCCTGATGCTCCATTCAACACGTCTTTCTCAGCAAACCTTGCAAATCTTCCCATCACCTCTCTCTTTCTCTCTCTCTCTCTCTCTCTCTCTCTCTCTCTCTCTCTCTCTCTCTCCCATTTCTCTCTGTCTCTCTCTCTCTCTCTGGACACTCAAATCCCAACTTTTTCATATTTAAGGCCATTTCACACCGCGGTCACACTATGTCACGTGACAGACTTTTCTACAGATTCAAATGTTCAAATGTTTGTAAAGTCTATGGGACTTAACCACGGGGTCATCAGTCCCTAAGCTTACAAACTACTTATGAACTACTGACGAACTAGGACGGCACAAATATCCATGCCCGAGGGGGGATTCGACCCCCCGACCGTAGTGGCCGTGCAGACCATGACTGGAGCGCCTTAGTCTCCTCGGCCACCGCGGCCGGCTTTCTACAGATCTGTTTCCATAGTTTCAAATGTGGCAAACCTCGCAGAGCCTCACAGACGCTACAGACGTCGACATACGAATCTGCGGGATCGCTCTGCGAGCGATAATTTCAAAACGTCTGTCGACGTCTGTGGCCTTGCCCATGCGCTGTGGCCCATTACACTGCCTTGCGCATGCGCAGTGACGCACTACACTGCCGCGCGCATGACCACTTCATACACTGTCGCTCAGTTTCGTGTTTCAACTCGTTACAACAAGAAGCTGTTTTCTTGTCATTTCCTTTAGTCAAATGTTAAGAACCATCAATATTTTGTAGAGAATTAGTTTTGGTTGATGGTCATAGGAGGACAGTTTAATGAACGTTTAGTGATTAGGGGAAAATCGAACTCGGCAGCCACTACCAGTAACTGTTAATTTATTTTTCCTTTACACCAAAAAGTATTTGGTTATGACGTAAAGAGAATTAAATGAAAATAGATGCTGATATGCAAAGGATATCAATAATTGTTTAAATTGTTAATCTATGAAATGCCAAAATGCTGCTTCACTTTATAGATGTTAAAATAAACAGTTTTTTAACATCTATAAAGTGAAGCAGCATTTTGGCATTTCATAGAGTAACAATATGTCCTTAAGAGACATGCACAATGCTGCAGGCCCAAATGAAATGAAATTGTTTAAATGTTTCATTTTTTTACCAAAATTATGTTCCGACTGCAGTACGATTCCAAAAAAGTAAATTGTATACAGTATTAGTAAACTTACCTTAGGCATAGCGCCAATCTCTCTCTGCTGGAAATAGACCTCCTGTAGTTAGTGTCTTTTTTACTAATATCGTTATTTATCTGTGTTGATACCTCTTCAAACTCAGGTTTAGATAGCCGAAAGTATGTTGTGAATCTGTAATCATCTTGCTCCAAGTCCTCCATCAGATGATGATACACGCTACACTGTTCCCGTCTCTGATTGATGGGGTGTACCCAGTGCTAAAAAGTACAAGAAAAACACACTGTTCTACATGAAAATGTTACATAAGTACCACTTATGACATTATGGCAGACATAACAATGTTTTAATTAATTATACATACCATGTGTTTAACTGAAAATGTTATTAATATGGATAACTCACACCACGCCAAGTCTGACAACTGGATATTTTTACCGTTTCAAATCTACACAAACACTATTTCCAAACAAAAGTGGGTGACGTCATAGAACATCATATGGGCATGTGCTGCCCTCTACAGTATAACGAATATAACAGTTTTTATCAACAGAATAAATAAATTAGAGAAGTCAAAGTAATAAAACAACATGACTTCCATTTATGACAAGTTTACAAAAACATCATAATAAATTAAAATGAAAGGTTTTCATAAAAAGTAAAACAATTAAAAGTAATCGTTCTACACATTGTCACTTGTTTTTAGAAAATAGTTTCTAAGCCATCATAAACCATTTACGAAAGATAAAAACATTTCTGTATATGTGTTCGGCTTATTTGTCAATTAATGATTGTACATAGTCGTTTGATACGTATCAAATGGAAAGAAATACCAGGATGTTATAATTAATACACTCACATCTAGATGTCGCTGGGCGTTACTGTTTTTTCGGCATCGATGATGTGTTCTTTGCTAACGATGTCAATAAGTGTTTAGCTACTGGACAATTGTCAGACTTGGCGTGGTGTGAGTTATCCATATTAATAACATCTTCAGTTAAACACATGGTATCTACAATTAATTAAAACATTGTTATGTCTGTCATAATGTCATAAGGGGTACTTATGTAACATTTTCATGTAGTAACATTGTTTTCTTGTACTTTTTAGCATTGATAATGGCCAGTTATTGGCAGAAATCATGATTTGCTAATAAAGATTTTTAAAAAATATCGACAGCTGAAAATGTCAGATTATTAGATTCTTGAGGATGTATACAACACACGATCACACAGGCAGAGCCAAACGCACGTGCGTACAGTGACCAGAGCGTGCGCAATGTCGGCGTTATACCGTGTATACCCTCCTATTGCAATAGTGCGAGCTGTAATTATTGTCCCATTGAGACGATCGTAGAGGTGCCGAATGTAATATTGCGGAATGGCCTGCCATGCAATTTCCATCTGATGCCTCAACTGGGCCAGATTTCGTGGCGCTCACGGAGACCGCGGAACATGACGTTTCATTCAGTTCCAAACTTGCTCAATGGGGAAGAGATCTCGGAATAATGATGGGCACGGTGGTTGGCGTACACCTAGAAGAGCACGTTGGATTGAACGGGATACGCGTGCACATGCATTGTCCTGATGTAAAAGCATATCGCCTTGTTGGTGCATGAACTATTAAATCTGGTATGTTGGTTATTGGAATAAAAGTAAGGTTGTTCTGTTGATAGGAAAACAGGGTCGCTACATGGATTTGGCAATTGTGAACCAGCTAAAGGAGGTGTGCTTTAAAGCTACTCATTCAAAACTGGTCTGATGTTAAATGCAGCATTAACACTCACGATAACTTTTCAATCGAGTTCATTAAATATTAGTTGAATACATTTATTATTCATTAACACTTTAATTCTGTTTGGTTATAACCCTAATATTAATACCTGCATAGTTAATCAGGAAACAGTACAAGAACAATACGATGTCTGCAAGAGACTAACTGACTACATTATAAATTTGACTGCGAGAGAAGTCTGAAAGGACGGCACATGGAACCCCCGACCGTAGTGGCCGTGCAGACCGTGACTGGACCGCCTCAGTCTCTTCGGCCACCGCGGCCGGCCGCTATTATCATTAAACGTCACACCAATAACAAAATCTGTAAATCAAACTCAACTTAGTCAATACTATGCTTAACCTTTAATAGTCAATAACTTTCAATGAAAGGAAGAGGGTTAGCTTTCTAACTACAAAGTGAAACAGGTAAAGAAGTTTAACTTTCTCAATTATTATTAACAATAATGATTACATTATCTTATGATTGGAGAACAACAAAAATCTTCTCAGCCTGATACATATATGAACAATAACAAATCTTATAAAGACAGAACTGTGTCTGTGAAAATCAGATTTCAAAATTATTCCATCAGTTCGTACAAAACTTGCTGCCTCAGCAGCCAACCAAAGCACGTTCGACAATACCAGAGCTACACATCGACTCTCTCTTTCACTTCAGCTACTACTGACATTCATAGTCTTCGACAGAGATATTACACAACAGAGTAAACCATAGAAGTAGTTACTCAAAGAACTTCATATAACATTTTACATACAAATATCGATACAAGACATGCGAAACAATATTATTGATTTTGTACAGACATGTATCACGTTGGCAAGAGGAAGTATTGTTTCAGTGCACCGTGCATTGGTCACTTTTCCCTCTACGATCACCAGAGGGGAACGGCTCGTGTAGGGTTTAGCTACCCACACCATGATGCCAGATGTTGGCCCCAGTTGCCTCTGACGTGTACCTTTCTGATTTTGGCACTCTCTTGCAAGACACCACACACGCATCATTGGCACCGTAGCAGTAGCGACTCGCATCACTGAAGACGAAACATGTCCATTCGTCCCTTCATAAGCGCCTACCGTGACACCATTGCAGGCGGGCTTAACGATCTTGGGGCATGAGCGGAGGACACTCTAACGACACACATGATCGTGCATCATTGAGAGCGGATCGATATTTTACACTCGCCATTCTTCTCTAGTGATCGTCTAGAGAACATTGAACAGTGTACTACCATTCTGAAACCATCATTTAACCCGTCTTGCTACCACTCATCCACCAACATGGTGACATGCTTTTCCAGTGCAGATCCACATATATACCGAACCACACAACGTGCTCTTAAAGGTGTACGTCAACTACCCTGGCCAGCACGACTGTCTGAAACGTTATATTACGTGGTCTGCGTGAGCGGCACGAAATCTGGCCCACCTGAGGCACCAGGTGGAAACAGCATGAGAGACCATTTCACACCACCACATTCGGCACCTCTACGATCGTCTCCATAGAAGAAGTACAGCTTGCATTGCCGCAAAAGGAGGCATACACGGTACTAACGCCCGACATTACGCACGCTCTGGTGCCTGTACTCAAGTACGTATAGCTCTGATTGTGTGATCGTGTGTCGTATACATCCTCAAGAATGTGACAATAAATTTCTCTCTGCTGGGTCGACGAATTCATTAATTTTTTTTTCAAGGCATGTATTTAATCCACTATTTGGCCAAAGTAGATGATATACTATCTACTATATACTTCTAACCTATTGCTTATGAACTGTAGACTGTAACGGTAGAAACTGCAGAAAGTTAGGATAATAAGGAGGTGGGACCTGAAATAATTGAAGGAACCGGACTGACAATTTCAGAGGGAGGTTTAGGCAACAACTGACAGAAATGGGGGGAAATAAAACAATAGAAGATGAATGGATAGCTTTAAGAGATGAAATAGTCAAGGCAGTAGAGGACCAAATAGGTAGAAAGACAAGACTTACAAAAAATCATTGGTTATCACAAGAAATACTAAATTTAATTGACGAAAGGAGGAGATATAACAATTTAGTTAATGAACAGGTCGAATGGAGTGCAGACGACTAAGAAATGAGATTGACAGGAAGTGCTAGAAGCCAAACGCCAATCTGTAGAATAATGTATAACTAGGGGAGAGATAGATACTGCCTACAGGAATATAAAAGAGACATTTGGAGACAAGAAAAGCAGCTGTATGAATATCAAGAATTCAGATGGAAAACCAGTTCTGAGTATAGAAGGGAAAGCTGAAAAAGTGTAAGGAGTATATAGAGGGGCTCTTCAAAGGAAATGAACTTTCAGACAATATAGTAGAAAGGGAAGAGCAAGTAGATGCAGATGAAATAGGAGATACTATACTGAGATGAATTTGACAGACCACTGAAAGACCAAAGGCGAAACAAAGCCCCTGGAGTAGATGACATTCCCTCAGAGCTACTGAAGTGTCTGGAGAACTAGCAATGACGTATCTATTTCACCTGGTAATATGTATGAGACAGGCGAAATACCCTCAAACTTTCAGAAAAATGTAATAATCCCCATTACAAAGAAAGCAGGCGCAGAAAGGTGTGAAAATTACATTACCATCAGTTTAATAAGTCATAGTTGCAAAAATGTAACAGGAATTATTTACAGAAGGATGGAATGTTTGATAGATGCTGACCTCGAGGAAGATCAGTTCAGATTCAGGAGAAATATTGGAACACGGGAGGCAATGCTCAGTTTACGACATATCTTAGATTAAGGAAAGGCAAACCTACATTTCCACCTTCTGTAGATTTGGAAAATGCTTTTTACAATGTTGATTGGAATATACTCCTTCAAATTCTAAAGTCAGCAGGGGTAAAATATAGGGAACGGAGGGTTATTTACAATTTGTATATTAACGTGAAAGGAAAGACGAACCAGACACTGCGTTTTATTGGCAGAACCCTTAAAAGATGCAACAGAACTACAAAAGAAACTGCATCCACTATGCTTATCCACCCTTTTATGGAGTATTGCTGTCCAGTGTGGGATTCTTATCAGGTGGGTTTGATGGAGGGCATCGAAAGAGTCCAAAGAAGGGCAGCTCGTTTTGTATTGTCACGATACAAGGGAGACAACGTTACGGAAATGATACAGGATCTGGGATGGGAATCATTACAATAACGGCGCTTATCGCTGCGGCGTGGGCTACTTACGAAACTCCAATCGCCAACATCGCCACATGCGAAAATATATTGTTGACTCCCACTTACATAGGTAGAAATGATCATCAGAATAAAATACGAGAAATCAGAGCTCGAACGGAGAGATTCAGGTGTTCTTTCTTCCCGCGCGCTGCTCGAGATACATAGTATAACGGTGGTTCGATGAACCCTCTACCAGGCACTTAAATGTGATTTGGAGAGTATCTCATGTAGATGGGATACACCATTCTTAGACATTAAGGTATTACACCGTGCACCATTCTTAGACATTAAGGAATCGTTTTGTTTGCAGATTGTACAAGAATTGCAATAAACAGCATAACGAGCATAGTTCTAGAAAGGTTTCCTAATAATTTTTTATGAACATTAATATTTAGTTTAAAGTCAAATCATTGACATCAAACTTTGAAAAGGCTCACCACATGCAGAACATGTAAGAGGTTTCCATCCAGTATATACATAAAGTATGAAGAAAAGCAGATAGAAGAGGTTAACAGTATTAATTTCCTGGGATTACAGCCTGATAATAAATTCAGTTTGTAGGAGCACACCACAGAACTGCAGAAACGAGTTAACAAATCAGTATTTGCAGTACGAGTGTTATCAGACGTAGCAGACATAAACATATAAAAGCTTGACTACTGTGCTTACTTTCATTCAATGGTATAATATTTTGGGTTAACTCTTGAAGTCGAGCAAAAGTTTTCAGAGTCCAAAAGTGTTTAATACATATTAATTGTAGAATAAAATCATGGACATCATGTAGAAGATTCTTCAAAGAAATGGGTATACTAACTACTGCTTCTCAGTATATTAATTCCATAATGAAATTTGTCATAAATAATATACCCTTTCTCCTAATTTTTTTCAATAATATACCAGCAAAGATAAAAAATTTAGCTACCGATAAAGATCAGTTAAGAGGTGCCTAAAAGACTTCCTAGGGGCCAACTGCTTCTACTCCACTGGTGAATTTTTAAATAGAACCAAATGATGTATTTATCTGTATTCATTCTATTAGTATTATTATATTATCAGCTTGCCAAAAGAAATGACATGTTCCACATCTACGAGGATCTCCTCAACATGGTTCTATGGAACGAACAACTAATCTAATCTAGTGTTTCATTACCTAATTACCCTCATCATCGTCTGATTTACTTTTAAATTTTTAAATGTTTATAACCCTAAGGGACCACACTGCTACAGTCATCGGTCCCTACACTTACAAAACTACTCAATCAACCTAAACTAACTTACGCTAAGGACCACACCATTTCCTACAGAGGACTCGAAACTGGTGGGAACTGCCGGGCTATCCGTAGCATGGCGCCTTAGACCACGCGACATTTCCGCTCGGCGTCACGTCTGTTTTAATTCCACCATATTCTCACGCTCTTGTTGCACACCACTTTTTTCACGATAATATCCCTAACAGGATCCCAAATCAACAACAAACGGAAGATTTCATTTCTTCTTCTATAACTTGATAACCTTTTACAAATCTCCCCATCTTTGTTGCTTATTCATGTATATACTGAATAACTGGGAAGGAGGAGAGGGAGGGGAATGAAGATTATTCAGTCTCACCTACTTGCAACATGTGGACGTCATTCCTTGGGTTCGATTGTTAGCATTTACGTATTCAAGTATGCATATCGCACTGTTTTTCCGTGTTTTCCCTGTCGCCCTCAAAGTTACAGTTGAATGATTATACTGCACACAGAGACATTAAACGGATTCCACAATCCAAACGTGATTGGAACTGGCAGAAACCGTAATGCGTGTTACAATGAGAAGCACTCCGTTCTACCACTTCGTAGTAGTTTGCAGAGAAGAAACGTAGACATATGTTTGTAAAACCCCATCACATAAATAATTCTGAGATTAGTTCATATTTCCAAATGTTTTGCAGTTTCCAGTGAATATTCTCTTTCATTTATGCAGAAACCGAAGTAAACTAAGTAAGCAATTTCAGTGTTGAGAGGAAGACTAGAGAATTTATATGATGGCACGCAATTCTGAGACTAGTTCATATTTGCAAATGTTTTACAGCTTCCAGCGAATATTCTCACTCATTTTTGCAGAAACCGAAGTAAATTAAGACAGTAAGCAATTTCAGTGTTGAGAGGAAGACGAGAGAATTTATATGATGGCCCTGTTGCGTGACCCGACTACCTTATACAGCGCGTGTCAATTACCTTTGCAGCTTCTCTCTGGCGTTCTCTCGCCCACTAAAATATTTAAGAGCCGGCTTTTTCTCATTTGCTGCAAGTATTAATTTAGCAGCGGTCTTGCTATATCAGCAAGGTCTCGTACGCTTGTCTCCATTTCTGCACGTAATCTCTGTAAACAGCATGTGTTGCTGCAAGTAAAATTAATTCTAATGTGTTACCTACAGCAGCCTATTCTTTCTTGAATGCCTGAATTTCTCTAACTTATTCCATGTAGTGGCACTTAGATGGGAGAACACGTAATTACCAGTCTCTGCCTGGTCTGTTAATTAAAAATAGGTATAATTAACTCTGTATCAGATGCCATTATTTATGAAATAATTGAATAAGGTTATTTCTACGCAAAATGAACAAACATTCTAGAAATTAAACATTTTACGTGTTGGGTTTGAAAATGCTCTGCCCACGCAGAACGATATAAGAATAAAGTTCCGTAACACAGACGCCACATTATCACGTGAATTAGTAACTTTACAGCTAGTGAGGACGACAGATGTTTGTGCACCCATTGGAACAAACTTTTGTGATCAACAATACAAACACTTGCGAACTGCTAACATTAAAAAATTAATACACTCCTGGAAAATGAAAAAAAGAAGACTATGAAATCGTCGATCCAGTAGAGGGAAATTTTATTGACACATTATTCAGGATGTATACAACACACAATCAGACAGGCAGAGCCATACGCACTTGAGTACAGTCACCACAGCTTGCACAATGTCGGGCGTTAGTACCGTGTATACCCTCCTTTTGCAGCAATGCAAGCTGGAATTCTTTCGTGTAGACGATCGTAGAGGTGCCGAATGTGGTCCTGTGGTATGGCCTGCCATGCAATTACCACCTGGTGCCTCAGTTGGGCCACATTTCGTGCCACTCATGCTGACCGTTCAGCATGACGTTTCATTCGGTCCCAAACATGCTCAATGGGGGACAGATCTGAGGATAGCGCTGGCTAGTATAGTTGACGTACACCTTGAAGAGACGTCGAGTTGTACGGGATACATATGAACGTGGATTGTCCTGTTGGAAAGTATATCGCCTTGTTGGTGCTTGAGTGATCGCAAGACGGATTGAATGGTGGTTAAAGTGCACAGTGCACTGTTCAATATTCTCTAGAACAGGCAGTGTAGAAAATATCTCCCCGCATTATGAATCACGATCATGCGTGACTTTAGGGTATCCTCCGCTCACGTCCAAACACCGTTCAGCGCCCTTCCAGTGGTATCACGGTAGGCAGTTATGAAGGGACGAATTGACTTTTTCGTCTTCAGTGATGAGAGTCGCTACTGTCTCGGTGCCAATGATGCTAGTACGCGTGTGTGGTATCGCGAGAGCGAAAATATGGAGTGTACGTGACAGAGGCAAACGGGGCAGGCACCTGGCATCATGGTGTGGGGAGCCATATCCTACACTGGCCGTTCTCCTCTGGTGACCGTCGAGGGAAAACTGAACAGTGCACGGCACAGCGAAACCATCATTCTACATCTAAATCTACGTGGGATACTCTGCAAAACACATTTAAAGGCCTGGCAGAGGGTTCATCGAACCAACTTTATACTATTTATCTCCCATTCCATTCTCGAATAGCGTGCCGGAAGAAAGAATACCTGAATCTCTCCGTTCGAGCTCTGATTTCTCGTATTTTATTCTGATGATCATTTCTACCTATGTAAGTGGGAGTCAACAATATATTTTTGCATTCGGAGGAGAATGTTGGCGATTGGAGTTTCGTAAGTAACCCAAGCCGCAGCGATAAGCGCCATTGTTGTAAAGATTCCCATCCCAGATCCTGTATCATTTCCGTAACGCTGTCTCCCCTGTATCGTGACAATACGAAACGAGCTGCACTTCTTTGGACTCTTTCAATGTCCTCCGTAAAACCCACCTGATAAGGATCCCACACTCGGCAGCAATACTCCAAAAATGGACGGACAAGCGTAGTGTATGCAGTTTCTTTTGTAGTTCTGTTGCATCTTTTAAGAGCTCTGTCAATAAAACGCAGTCTCTGGTTCGTCTTTTCCCACGACATTATCTACCTGTTCTTTCCAATTGAAGTCTCCTAGGTATTTTGCCAAGCTTACCGCCTTCACTTTTGATTAATTTATCTTGTAATCAAAGTTTAACGGATTTCTTTTCGTACTCATGTGGACGACTTCACACGTCTCATTATTTAGTCATTTGCCAGTTTTTACACCATAGTGATATATTATTTAAATCGTTCTGCAGTTAGTTTTGATAATCAGATGATTTTACTAGACTGTATATGACGGCGTCATCTGCAAACAACCTAAGAGAGCTACTTGGATTTTCCGCTAAATCTTTTATGTAAATAAGGAACAGCAGAGGACCAATAACATTACCCTGTGGAACGCCCGATATCACCTCTGTTTTAGTCGATGCCTTACCATCGATTACTACGAACTGTGTCCTCTCTGAGAGGAAATAGCCTATCCAATCGCAAATTTGGGGAGATATACCATAACCAGGCAATTTGATTAAAAGCCGTCTTGCCACCGTTCGTGCACCAACAAGACTATATGTTTTTCCAGCAGGACAATGCACGTCAACAGGTATCCCATACAACCCAACGTACACTTCTAGCTATAAGTCAACTACCGGCCCATCGTTATCCCCAGATCTGTCCCTCATTGAGAATGTTTAGGACCGGATGAAACGTCATGTCGGGCTGTCTGCATGAACGACACGAAATCTGGCGCAACTGAGGCACGAGGGGGAAACTGGTTGGCAGCCATTCTGCAAACTACAGTCGGCGCCTCTACGATGCTCTCCATGGGAAAATTATAGCTTTATTAGTGCAAAAGTAAGATATACACGGCACTAGCGTCGACATTGCTCACGCACTTGTAGCTGTACTCACGTTCGTATAGCTCTGTCTGTGTGATCGCGTGTTCTATACATCCTCAAGAATGAGTCAATAAAATTTCATTCTGCTAGTTCAACTAACTCATGGTGTTCTTTTTTTCCAATTTCCAGGAGTGTATTATGCCTAGGTCGCAAATAAATAAATAAATAAAAAATAAAAAAAAAATAAAAATAAAATAAAATAAAATTCTTTAGACGACCGGCTTCAGCATGCTGATGTACCTTCTTCTGGTGTCATATTTCACAGTATTGCTTTAATTTATTAACTCAAAGCCACCGGTTTCGGTTAATGTACCATTCTCAAGCGCCAACATAGCTTAGCCAAATATTTGGCATCATGCTTCACTTCCTGTAGCTGTTTTTCCAGTGACTGTTTGTAACAATCAGTCACTGGAAAAACATCTATAGGAAGTGAAACATGATGCCAAATATTTATTTTAAAGTTTTTCAATTTTGTAACATGATATGTTAAGCAACTGGCTATGCTCTGAGGCGCTTGAGAATGGTACATTAAACGAAACCGGTAGCTCTGAGCTAATAAATTAAATAGCTGTGGTCAACATGTCATTTTACCAATATTTAAAACTGTTAAACCCCACCTTTTCACTTTCCTATACTTAAACTGACTTACACTAAGGAAACACACACACACACACACACACACACACACACACGCCCGAGAGAGAACTCGAACCTCCGGCGGAAACGGCCGATCAGACCGTACCTTAACGCCTTAGACGAGAAGCTTTCGTAATTGGTTCACTGTGCAACCAGCAGCAAACGTGATTTGACTGCACTGCGCTGCAGTCTACTTAATTGTTGAGAAGAAACAAGTTGATTGCGATGAAATTATAGGTCCCAGTTCCAAAATGGATGTTATGAAATGTATTTTTTCCCACAAATAAATAAATAAATAAGTAAATAAAAATGAAAAAGGTCTTTGGTAGACTTCTCCCGTCCACCTTGACCAAACCACTGATGATTCTGCGGAGCGTAAGAAATTGTTCCTGACCAGGTAATCGAATACTGATTGAAGAGCCGGCCGCGGTGGCCGTGGGGAATGAGGCGCTCCAGTCATGGTCTGCACGGCCACTACGGTCGGGGGTTCGAATCGCCCCTCGGGCATGGATATTTGTGCCGTCCTTAGTATAAGGTAGTTTATAAGTAGTTTGTAAGTTTAGGGACTGATGACCACGCAGTTAAGTCCCATAAACCTTACAAACGTTTGAACGTTTTTGAACGTTTGAACTGATTGAAGACATACCTTGACAAATAATTAAGTGTCCAGATGAAAAATGCTCCTGCCGGAGCACAGAAAAGGCGAATATGTTCTCTGACACAAAAGTGTCAGCTGCCTCAATCCTCATTCCGACTTCTTCGCCAAAAATTTTGGCATGCGAACATATTCGCGCACTTTTAGCGCATAACTTTGTAAATATTTTTGCCCAGTTAAGCCGTCATAGTCAGCAATGTCGTCTCACTGTCAGTATCTATATATGTTTCTGTCCGTTTGTTTGCTGTCTCTCTCACTGCCGCTTTCTGTCTGTGTCAAACTTTCAATGACTTCATCCCTTTCCCTCGCGATTCCTCACCGATGTCTGTTTCTGCCACTTTCAACGTCTCTATGCCCCACTGAAGTTGTCCCATTCACTTCCTGTCCTGTTGCCAGGATCCTTTCTTTCTCACTTAGAGTCGGTTATCATTGTCTGTTTCTTTTTCCGGTATTATGCAGTAAGTTTCAGCACCGTTGTATATAAAAACAGCTTTTATTTTAATATAGAACCACATGAAGACACACTTTTAAAGGTGTTGTGCACGGATGAATTTTCGTTTATTTTTCGCCGGCCGCGGTGGCCGAGGGGACTGGGGCGCTCCAGTCACGGTCTGCACGGCCACTACGGTCGGGGGTTCGAATGCCCCCCTCGGGCATGGATATTTGTGCCGTGCTAGTTCGTAAGTAGTTCATAAGTAGTTTGTAAGTTTAGGGACTGATGACCCCGTAGTTAAGTCCCATAAACTGTACAAACATTTAAACATTTTTTTTTCATACTAAGTTCAAAACTATTGTCCGATTTTTGAAAAATTTTCAACAAAAACCTTGAAACAATCTATATTGCATAAGCAGTTATCGATACATGATCGTTTTCGATCGAGACAATCTTCAAACCCAAGGCTGGAAAAGGTAAAGCTAAGTGGTGATAATCAAATCCTGCCTCAGCTACGATTTTCAACATAGGGAAGGGTAAAACCGGCGATCTATCTCTATTATGCGATAGAGGTACCTCGAGGTTAATTTTAACCCAGTATCAGTTTGAAAAATGCCTAAATTATATCGTAAATGTTGACTAATATTTATCCAGAGACGTCATGCAATATCAAAACTACCTCCACATTCGCCGCCAACTCACCCCCATCACGGAGTGCCCCTTCCCGCCCGACCTCAACTAATGGAAATTATCGCCCAATTCAATGATTCCCCCGCTACTAAAGTCAATTGCCATGGGCAAAGATTGGTTGTCGACAGATGTTGCTGTCGACTTCTGCCCGTTATAACAATCAATAGGCATATCGTAGAGCGATTCGCTCGCTAGTTCATTGCTGACTAACGACATCTGACGAGCGATGCCATCCAAAACTGCTACTTCGCTCGATGTACAGAAGTCAGACTCCTAGAAGTGTACCGTCCATCGGACGTCCGTAAGCACAGAACACTCTAGACCATACTCTCAGTCATTCGATCTTTCAACATACAAAAAAGATTATCTGAATTGATGAGCAGCAGTGTGTCTGATACACGTCGATGGCAGGCTTTGAAGTAGAACTCGTGATAAAATATAGAAATATCGTAATAGGCGCTCAGCGCGCTCAACAGAAACTGCAACGTCGCTGGCGTTGGCAGCAATGCGAAAAGATGACAGTCAACGTGAGGTGTTCTGGACAAATCCGATAGGTGCCGAAACCGAACGTCATACTCATCGGCCATCTTCATTACGGTATTGTTGGCAAAGTGGGAATCATGGCATCAGTAGTGCATTCGTCGATTACGTGGAAGTATTTCAAGAAGCTGGACTCGAGAACTGTTTCGTGCAATTCATGTGGAAATAATTACAAAACAAGTGGAAACACTACAAACCTAGAGAAAGAGAAAACACCACTATGCGTACGTGCAAGTACAAAGATCTAGCAATATTGATACAAAAGCTACTAGTAGTGGCACCGGTACAACTGCCCTGGTGAAAAACTCAAAAAGTTTCTTCAATTCAAATACCAGCAACACCAAATCTGGCGACGAACAGGAAAGTTTAACTGATGAAGTAATAATTGTGGCCCAATTTTTCAATATTTTACCTCCGATATATCGATATTTTACTTCGATTTATATCGGCCCAATATTAATGTTTTTTTTAATATCGATATATCCGATTCCCGATATTTTTAAAAACATCAACATATCTACTACGAAGACGTTTAAATCTTGTTAGCGCGAGCTCGATTCTAAATAATTTTATTTATGACCGGTTTTGACAGACCTGTCCTGCCACGGACATTTAACACATTCATAGAAGCATACAATCTTCTAAATCGCAATAGGCTTAAATGGGTTACTGTCATGTCTATTTTGTCCTTGGTGTATCAAAGAGATGGAAACGTACATTTAGATTTAATGCACCGTTAATTCAACTCATGCATCCCGGAGCGTCAGAACTATCCACAAAAGCTCAAATGTGTGTAGAGCTTATGGGACTTAACTACGGGGTCATCAGTCCCTAAACTTACAAACTAATTATGAACTAGCTAATACTAAGGACGGCACAAATATCCATTCCCGAAGGGGGATTCGACCCCCCGACCGTAGTGGCCGTGCAGACTGTGACTGACGCGCGGCAGAACGCTCGGCCACCGCGGCCGGCTATCTACACAAGCCTGGCTGTATAATTAGGATTTTTGGTAATCCCTGGATTTCATTACTTCCATAAGATTTCTCGCAGGTGGCAGTAGGTTATTTGTACCTCCCATCCTTCACAGTTTTTCGCCCGATAGACGATCCGTCAAATGAACTTATTACGACAGCAAAGAAATGGTCGTGCGGATTATTCTACCTTTCTTCATTTTCACGCGATTCGTTAAAAGTGGGGAAAAATTATGGTATATCTCTTAAGGGCGTACGTGTTTGCTCAAAAAAAAATAAAGTGTTACTTCAGTGGCGACACAAATATTTCGAGTTTGGAAAGCTCCTAAATCAGAGATTTCCTGAGACGTGGAAGGCGGCAAACTTGTTGCACAGAACCGGTGTGCAACCAAACCTGTTTCCGCCGGGAAATTAATCTTGGCATTAAACGTGTTTTCGGCGCCAGTGAGATTGTGGCAGAACCTCTTCAGATGCCGACTCCTTCCCGCGGTGGACGGACGCTCCGCTTCCCAACAGCAGGCAACACTGGAGACACCACGTCCGCCTCCCTCCAAGGGCACACAATTACACTCCCCCGTCCTCGATTGAAATCTACAATTCGGCAGTATCCTCTCGGGCACAGTTTATGACGCAGAACGAATTGTCAATCGCTCTTCGTGTTCGGCTGAGTGTCGAAACGTGCCAGGCCCTCGGACGATACGGGAATGGACGGACGTTACCTACGGGAGTTACCGAAAACGAAAGTAAATTAAATGTTGGGGCTAATTTCCGGTTGATTTCTTTTGCTATTCATTTTTAATCGGTGATGCTATTTATACCACTAATTATCGCTTTGCTGGATGTAAACTAGCAAACATCAGTGCAACTGAAGAAACAAACCAATTTAATACAAATAAGCAAACCCTCAAACGGATTTACGTCTCGAATGTGTCAAAGACAATAATTATAAATCTGAAGCATAGAATTAAAATTTGTGATGCGGCCGGGAATCGAACCCGGACCTCCATGATTACCAGGTGCGGTGGTCTAACGGTAAGACGTCTTCCTAGTAGGCATGGAGGTCCGGGACACGTCCTATCACATGAAAGTGAAGAAAGTAAGTGACGAACAGTTCCGCTCTCTCCCTTCAGCTTGTTGCAAAAATGTTGAACGTGACAAATGTCATATGTTTATCGATACGCTCGCAGAGAGAGGGCAGAAGTCAATGACAAGCATCGCAGAAGTTATTTAAAAAAATCATTAATGTATTACTACACAAAGCTTGTACATAAACTGGACCAGTTTCGTTAACGATGATGGAACTGTTAATTTGCTCTTGTCTCTGTGATCTAAAAGTCCCTATTTTGGTTCACTGATGTTGAAGTGCTGATTAGAGGAAATGCTTGATGAACTTCTGTCGCTGCACAAACAATGCCTGAATCATTGTTTGCATTATGTATGAGCGTATTATCTGGAAATGTGGTATTGGTTGGTAGCAATTTGCTGGTCATTAAAACACCTTCATTATGAAGGCGAGATATCTTTTCCCAGCAGTCTAATGCATCCAGTAAGATTAATGACAGACCCCGTTGATTACCGCGGAATGCCGCGTCAGAGTGGCCGAGAGCATTGAGGCACTATGCTCCGACGCACTAGGCCGTTCCCCGTCGGAGGTTACAATCCTCCCTCGGGCATGGATGTTTGTATCGTCTTTAGTATAAGATAGTATATAAGTAGTTTGTAAGTTTAGGGACTGATGACCCCGCAGATAAGTCCCATAAACTTAACAAACATTTCTTGATTACCACGGAATAGCCAGCCAAATCGTAATAGAATCTCCCAGCAAGGCATGCTGCTTCCACACATTGCCGAAAAAATTCGGTGTAGCAGTAGTGATTTATTCCACTATCATCGATCAGACGTTTTTGACATATGAGAGTTCGTGAGAACTATGGCAGCAGTACAATCCCATGGATGACGAAGAAGTCTGTAACATTGCCTATTAAGTGTGGTCGAGCACTACCTTGTGACAGTGAACGACAATCTCTGAAGATAAATATGAGAGGACAACAGGCTCCAACACTTCAGAGATGAAACGCTGGCTAGTTAGTAATGCAGTTAAGTATAGTGTGGGGTTGCCGGACTAGAATCCATTCCGTTCTGAAAACGTAATACTTGGGCAGGAACGCTACAGCCATTCATTATGAAACAGTTCAGAAGCCTATCACCAAGGTGTCTTTAGGCAGCCGGCCGCGGTGGCCGAGGGGACTGAGGCGCTCCAGTCACGGTCTGCACGGCCACTACGGTCGGAGGTTTGAATCCCCCCTCGGGCATGGATATTTGTGCCGTCCTAATTCGTAAGTAGTTCATAAGTAGTTTGTAAGTTTAGGGACTGATGACCACGTAGTTAAGTCCCATAGACTATACAAACGAACTTTTTTTTTTTTGTCTTTAGGCTGTAACTCGACCATCGTGGTGATGCAGTCATAATCTATAGCATGGGATAGTACTGGATTCCATTTCAGCACACTCCCAGCACGCTCCTTGACCAGTGCTCGAATTTCACAGCTGAGCTTTTTGCTCTGTCAGGCTGTTATCCGTCGCCATCGCCGTCCATCCTATGTCATCTGCTCTGACTCTCTCAGTACTATTCAGAGCCTTATAGCCCCGTATCCGGTCCATCCTGTCGTGCACCGAATCCAACGCTCCCTTCAGTTGTTGGCTGATAAAGGCTCTCAACGTTCGCTCCCTGTGGGTTCCTGGCCACGTAGGTGTGCCTGGGAACGAGGCTGCTGATGCTGCGGCCAAGACTGCAACCCTCCGACCTTGAAAGCTACCTTTAGTGTCCCGCCAAATGTTTTTCATGGAGCTATTTGAAGAAACCTTTTATCCTCGTGGCATAGTGGTCCTCGTTTCATGGCGATAAGCTTAGAACCATAAAACCGATCCCGACGACTTGGAAGATATCCTCACGCACCTCTCGGCGAGGGAGGTCATCTTGGCCCGGTTGCGGATCGTACATTGCCTTTTCAGCCACCGCAACTTGTTAACTGGTGACCCCGCACCATTGTGTTCCTGCGGTCACCCGATGATGGTGAGCCATTTTTTTAAGCCCTACCCTAATATCAGTCATGTCCGTGTTGCACTTAATCCGCCGCTTGAGGAAATTTTAACTGACGATGCACGAGCAGCTGCTCGAGTTCTGCATTTCATAAATATGACTAACTTATCAAAGGACACGCAATTACTCCTCTTGATAAACTATACGCTATGTTTTTAGGAATCTCCTGGTATCATCCTCATTAGCAGTTATCTTAACTCTCCAATTTTTTAGTAAATCCATGTTCGGGTTCGGGCGCCAATGGCCTGAGCAGATGTGCCCTGTAACCATACACAAAAAACAAAAAAGAAAAGAAAAAGAAAAAACGACAAGAAAAAGAAAAAAAGAAAAGAACCCCCCACCCAGCAAGCATTGTCGAAACACCGAGCAGCCATCGTGAGATGACGTTTTGGAGCCTGTTGGCCTCCCATAGCGTTCCCGATGGTCACCGTAATATGCAACCACACGTGTCACGAAATTTTCCAAAATTTCAAGACTTGGTCGTCGCCCGTGACATTGCATTGATATCTTTGTTTCCTTATTGTCCCAATACCTCGGCTATCGAAAACGTCTGCTAGATGATTTGGGAACAACTGGGTCTGAATTCACTGCCAACTGCTTCAGTGGCGCAACTCTAGAAACACGTTAAAGCAGCGTGGACTGCTAGATCCAAATAACACATCTAGAGACATTTTGATTGAATGCCGAGGCGTGTAGCAGGGTTTATAGCCAGCACTGCTCACAATACTCAGTAGTGATTACATCGTCATCCTTACTTCACTTGGGGCTGAATTTTCAATCATGTGATCTTTGTATGACGATTGTGGGCCAAATCCATTTGGCTGTGATACATCCGGTCCATCTTGATGTTGCGTTTTGGATGGCCAGTAGTGTATGTGTACCTGTATCGGCGCTGGCTGGGTTGTTCGTACGTTGCAGAAACGTCACAAACCTAACGCTTTGGATTGGTATTTATACGAAACACTTTTGCAACTGGCGACTGCTAAGCCTCATAATAGGCGCATTTAAAAAATTTAACGATTTCTTTTTTGGGAATAAAATTGTTTATTCGTATATATCAATGTCATCCGTTTCGTAATAATGTCAATATTGGATTGCATAATATTGACAGCACATTTCACAATCTGTTTATTAGGTAACTTCCAGCTCATCTCATCCATCTTTGTAAATCCACAACCCTTTACGGTTTTCTTTAGAATTGGAAAGAGGAGGAAACATATCAGGCCATACTTTATCCATCGGGCAACCGCAGTCGAATTGATTTTTTTTTTTTTTTTTTTTTTTTTTTTTTTTTTTTTTTTTTTTTTTTTTTTTTTTGTAACCGCTGCAAATGTTAAAGATTCCTTACTAAGAACTCATGACCGGTTTCACAAATTAAATTTGCATCATCAGGTGCTTATTTCTATCAGATCTTAACCACTTGTTATTTTGACTATACTAGCTGATCCACATTATTACTCTTGAGTTGTAACCAACTTGCCAATAAAACCATCTATAAAATCCCTTTCTTCAAAAAGTGGGGCTCCGTCAACATGTATTGAAAACCGAATAGAATAGCATACTTAAAACAGCAAATTTTCGTCGTCCATTGGCCTATCTCTGATATAAAACACTAAGAACGGTATTCAGCATGAAAGCCGCGTCTGAATACCGTTCTTAGTGTTTTATATCAGAGGTAGGCCATTGGATGATGAAAATTTACTGTTTTAAGTATGCTATTTTATTCGGTGTTCCCATATACTATTGAAGAGATGTGATATCATAACCAATAAGATTCATGAAAAGCAGCCCAACACGATAAGGAATTAATTTACTACGTCTTAACTACTGACTTCAGTCGTGACATATTTTGTAGATAGTACGAACATATGTCACTGAATGTTCCTCTTATAGCACGGCACATAGTTAACGAGATATGGAGTCATAAACAATGATACATCACAACACCCATTAATGCCACCAAGCGGTCTGTGTGGTAACTGCTTCCCGTAAGTTTGACGTGAGCCCGCGCAGTTAATGTGGTGACATAGACGCATGTCGATGGCCGTGTATTTTGTGGGGAATATGAATGGCTTTATTATATGACTATGGAATCTTATGGACTCGACAAACCCACATAACGCCGTATAAACAGTGCTACACAGTTTACGTGTAGGACTAAATTCATCAGAGAAAGAGGCAGGTACGTTGATTGTTCTCCTCCTTTTCCATTTATCGATCAGATGATGATTACAAGCTCAGTCGAAACCGGTTAATGTGGTAAACAGAAAAGCGATCTTGCTAAAACAATAACAAGGTTCCTTATAAAAAGAGATCACTCCCAGCAACATGTGTAAGTTGTTTAATTATATTATTGTACGACATTTGTGTGGTGTGTTTCTTTGTATGGTGGTGAAACATGGACGATAAATAGTTGACTGGAAGAGGATAGATCCTTTTGAAATGTGGAGTAACTAATACAGAGGTACTGAACAGAATTGGGGAGAAAAGTAACTTCTGGCACACCTTGACTAAAAGAACGGCGTGACAGGTAGAACATATTCTTCCAGAATGAAAATTTCACTCTGCAGCGGAATGTACGCTGATATGAAACTTTCTGACAGATTAAAATTTTGTACCCGAACCGGGATTCGAACCCGGGACCTTTGCCTTTCGCGGGCAAGCGCTCTACCGTCTGAGCTATCCCGGCACGCTTCACTTCTGCCAGTACCTCGCCTCCTACTTTCCAAACTGGCAGTTTTGCAGACCGACAACTAAGCACTTCTGGATACTATCAATATTTTCTCGCAATATCGAATTTCTTTTAGCGTCACTGCATAAGGTATGGATGTTCTACCAAATGGTGACATATGAAAATTTGTGCCGGGCCGGGACTCGAAACCGGGTTTCCTGCTTTTCGCGAGCGGTCGCCTTAACCACTAGGCTACCCGAACACGACTCCAGGACCGACCCAACCTTCCATATGCCACACTGACTGCACATATGAGTCAACTGCATTCTTCCCTTAGCACTCGCAGCTTAATCTGTACTCCCGCACCTGGGAGAATGAAAACAACGAGGCATTAACCTACTCTGTTATCGACATTGCCTCGCTTAGGCATCTGTTAAATTACTGTATAGTGACGAATTACAGTTATGGGTATATTGTTATCGGCCCGGCACAAATTTTCATATGTCACCATTTGGTAGAACATCTATACCTTATACAGTGATGCTAAAAGAAGTTAGCTATTTCGAGAAAATATTGATAGTATTATCATCACTGTAATTCATCACCTTACAGTAATTTAACAGATGCCTAAGGGAGGCAATGTCGATAACAGCGTAGGGTAATGCCTCGTTGTTTTCAGTCTCCCAGGTGCGGGAATACAGATTAAGCTGCGAATGCTAAGGGAAGAATGCAGTTGACTCATATTCGCAGTCAGTGTGACATGTGGAAGTTTGGAACGGTCCTGGAGTCGTTTTCGGGTAGCCTAGTGGTTAATGCGACCGCTCGCGAAAAGCGGGAAACCCGGGTTCGAGTCCCGGCCCGGCACAAATTTGCATACGTCACCATATGGTAGAACATCTATACCTTCTACAGGGACGCTAAAAGAAATTCGCTATTGCGAGATAATAATGATAACATTATCATCATTGTAATTCGTCACCATAAAGTAATTTAGCTTCTGGATACCTCAGTCGGTAGAGCGCTTGCCCGGGAAAGGCAAAGGTTTCAGGTTCGAGTCGGGATTCCGGCACACAATTTTTATCCGCCAGGAAGTTTCAACATATTCTTAGTCATCAAGGACTCGTGTAGTTAGCGTTGGAGGCTAAGCGTGTGGGGTAAAAATCGCAGAGGGAGACCAAGACACGTTTTTTGTAAGCAACTTGAAATCGTTGTTGTTTGCCGTTCTTATTAGATGAAAAGACTGACTTGCTCAGGATACAGTAGGGTGGAGAGCTGCACCAAACCAGTGTCCAGGCTAAAGACCAAAACAACAACAGTACATACAAACACTGCAAATAAAGTGAATAGTCCGATAGCATCAACGTAGATGAGCGTTGAACTACAATTACCTTGCTGCCTTTCGAAATGCGAGTTAAGTGGGAATAGGAATAATGGAGGTGTCAGTTCCGATAAGTGTGGTGGATGTTCACTCAGAATATCGTCGAAAAGTTCCTGGCAAAAAGGGGAATGGAGCAACTTGAACGTCCATCATATTCGCCGGATCCCAATTCTCCAGACTATGCGCTCGACTCAAAATTTCTTTGAAAGGAAAGAGATTTGACGATATTCCCTACATCCGACTATAGGTGACAGCGATGCATAGTTATGGCTTGTGACTGTTTCGAAGGACCGTAAGATACGGTAATTGTAGTTCACAATTCATCTGCGTTATTGTTAGATAACTATCATCGTTCTGTACGTCGTAGCTTTCATGCATGAACAGCACAAAAGCTATAAACATCATTTTCACTTTTTGTAAACGTAAATTTCCGCAGCTGTTGTCATAATCAGTAAAATTCTTATAGATGTCAATCAGAAATAAAAGTCACTACGTACACAGGTACAATGGAAGGAGAGTGCTGTAAACGTAACAGAGGTGGGGTTCGGAGTAGTCTTGTGTAGTTCTCGAACGAACTAGTTCGGAAGAACGCTTCCACAGGCGAACTACACGAACTAGTTCGCAGATCCCTCGCCTCTTAGTTCGTCCGCTCCTTTTCCGAAAACTGACGGGAAACAGCGAGAGGACGCGAGAGCGCGTATAATCGCGTGATTCCCTTCTGCCAGTTACCGTCATTTCGAGCTGAGTTGCAGCTCAGCTGTAGTTTCATAGTTCACTGCCACAAATTTTCTTTTCTAATGTATTCGACAGTGTCAAAATATAACCCTCACTAAATGAGGCTCATTCCATAGTGTAAAGAAGTAAAGAGAACTCAAAACTTAACATTGTTCGTATTTATATGCGAGAGGTACCGGTCGCGAACGAAAATATGCGCGATCGGTCGCAAACGAAAATATGCGCGATCGGTCGCGAACTATTATGCCAAACGTATCTCGCTTCTTAGTTCTTTTCCGCAGACCGACGGGCAATAGCGAGAGGGCGCGCAGCAGAATTAAAAACCACTTGTTTGCCTTCTGCTGATGAGAGCCATTTCGAGGTGAGCGTCTGTCTGCTAGATAGTGCTTCAAAATTTCTGTTTTGAAGTATACTACACTCTGCAATATCTGACTAAATTCGATAATGCCAAGATATAGAGATAACTCTAAACTTAAACGCAAGAAATGATCCACAAACTGTTTCTTTGGGTTTGCGTGATAACGTTAGCGGCTCAAGCAGCAAGCGCATGAAGCAGCTAGGTGGGGGAACTTCTCCCTCCACCTGCATACGCAGACCACGCCGCTCAGCCATCACTGGGAGCGGACGTACTAAAAGAACGAACTAGTTTGCGGCAAAGCCGCGAACTAAAGTGAGCGCTCCCGATCGCGAACTATTATGCGCAAGTCTAGTTCGGAGGTCGGGGAGGGAGTATCATAAGAAAGGAATAGATACTTACCGGTGCAACGCTAGGTACGACAGCTAGTACAAAATAAATACAAAAATTGACGGCTCATTCAGAAAGAAGACGTCTATTTCCTACAAAAGTAATACTGTAGATGTGCCCCTGTCAAAAGACCACAATTTAGATGCGACGGTAACTTAAAGCCTCCTTTCCTTGGAACTTGAATTTGGGCAGATGACGCGAGAAGTTTGCACAGTGGACGTTATTGTGTAATAATTTTGTGCAGCTCTGGTAACTGTCTCGACTGAATTGCTTTTCTCCACCGAGAGTTATTTCCTTTTTTTGTGAGAATTTTCGCGAATTATGAAACGGCTGAGAAAACGCTACAAAGTAGCTAGAAAGGACGGAAAAAACTGCCTCCGAGCACACAAACACGGCGGGAGAGGCCTGTCGCGTAAACAGCGCGGGCTATTCGCGGGTTTGCGCGGAATTTTTGCGACACCTCCCCCTCCCCCCCCCCCCCACTCCGCCAGCCCCGTGCCAGTCGACACTCCACTCCAGCGCGCGTCGTCTTTTTTCTGAGCCCGGAGCAGTGACCCTGGGTTCGGGTCCGTGCCTTCGGCCGGCGTCGCCAACCTGTTCCAGGTCCTTAGTGAACCACTGCGGCGTCCGAACACTGATACTGTGCGACAAGTGGACTCTACGCTGCTTAGAGTTGATGTGACTTCTACAGGTGGGAACACACAGTCAGTATAAATTTGAAAATACAATAAATCACGGAATAATGTAGACAGAGAGGTAAAAATTGACACAAATGCTTGGAATGACATGGGGTTTTATTAGAACCAAACAGAAAAGAAAAAAAAAAGGTTCAAGAAATGTCCGACTGAAGGCGGTGGACAGCAAAACGTCAGTGACTGCTATCGTGACGGGTTAGAGGTAGGCCGATGTGTTACAGAATCGCATCATCCCCAGCCTGGCTGATAAACACCTGCTGGAACGTACGATTTTTATGCAGGATGGCGCTCCACCCCATATTGCTAGACGCGTAAAAGATCTGCGCGCGTCGTTTGGTGACGATCGTGTGCTCAGCCGCTACTTTCGTCATGCTTGGCCTGCCAGGTCTCCAGACCTCAGTCCGTGCGATTATTGGCTTTAGGGTTACCTGAAGTCGTAAGTGTATCCTGATTGACCGACATCTCCAGGGATGCTGAAGGACAACATCCGACGCCAATGCCTTACCATAACTGCAGACATGCTTTACAGTGCTGTTCACAACATTATTCCTCGACTACAGCTATTGTTGAGGAATGATGGTAAACATACTAAGCATTTCCTGTAAAGAACATTATCTTTGCTTTTTCTTAATTTTTATTATTATTATTACTTTTCTGATCACATAAAGCGCTATCTGTCAGACTTTTTTGGACTTTTTTTCTAATTAAACCCCATGTTATTCCAAGCATGTGTGTCAATTGTTACCTCTCAATCTACATTATTCCGTGATTTATTAAGTTTTCAAATTTATACTGACTTTTTGATCACCCGGTACATAGCAAGTGTGAAGGCAAAGGCAGCCAAAAAGTGCGCTGTCTTCTCTGGCCCAGTGCTCTGCAGTGAGTTCCTGGTACTCCTCTGAACGCTGTTAACACTAAATATTTTTGCAGAGCGGTAGCAAATTTGCATGGCTCGTAGCCTGCACAAAGCAAAAAGACCGTAATGTTTGGGCACCAAATGTTCTGACCGTTATGAAACATACTCTTCGCTTGTACGACTAACAAGGAGACCACATAGGTATCGGATTTTAGAATCAGCCAAAGCTATTCGATGCAACTCTAAAAAATTCTTTATAATAAGTATAGATTTGACATGTCATTCTATTTTACTTACGTTAGTGGATTATTAGAACACATGTACATGTCGGTTTATTGAAGTCTATAGACCTTTATAACGACAGAACAAGGTAACTGGCCGTGCGGGAATAGCCGTGCAGCCGCGGCGGAGCGGCCGAGCGCATTGAGGCGCTGTGCTACGATGCGCGAGGTCGATCCCCGTCGGGGGTGCAAATGCCCCCCTCGGGCGTGGATGTTTCTGCCGTCTTTAGTATAAGCAAGTTTACAAGCAGTTTGTAAGTTTCGGGACTGATAACTCCACAGTTAAGTCCCATAAGCTTAACAAACATTTGAACATTTTTAGTGGCCGTGCAGTCTATGATACCCTGCTTCGAGTGCCCGTCTGCTCCCCGTCGGAGTTTCGAGTCCTCCCTCGGGCATGGATATGTGTGTTGCCCTTAGAATACATTAGTTTACTAATGAATAATAATACCTTCAGCTGTATTCTCATTTTATTACTTATTGGTAACCAGTTTCAATGGACCAATGGTTTTCCACGAAGTAATACAATGAGAACACAGCTGACGGTGTTATTATTCATTACTATACAGGGTGTTCCACTCAATTGTTTCACCCCAGATATCTCTGTAACTACACGAGATACTGAAAAACGACTTTCACGGTCATGAACGTACGACAAGGGCTTATGAATGTAGGTACTATAAGACAGTCTAACGTAAGGAAGTGTTATTTTCAACGCAAACTTATGTTTTTTTTTTTTTTTACTTCTTAAGCAATCAATAGAATGAAAAATCACAAAAAGAATGGCGTTGATTGCATCGCAATCCGTCAATTACATCCGGAGAAACTGCGAAGCGAAGCTGACGTTTGAAACACATGAAGCGCACAGCTAACGCGTCTCCACACTCAAGCGAGACGCGCGGTTGAGTCTCAGACACGCGCTGTCACCGCGCCTCATGTATTTCAAACGTCAACTTCGCTTCGCAGTTTCTCCGGATGTAATTGACCTATTGTGGTGCAACCAACGCCATTCTTTTTGTGATTTTTCATTCTATTGACTGCTGAAGATATAATATAGGGTATCCATTTAAAAACATATAAGTTTACGTTGAAAATAACACTTCTTTACGTTTTAGACTGTCTCATAGTACCTACTTTTATAAGCCCATAACGTAAGTTCATGACCCTGAAGGTCGTTTTTCAATATCTCTTGTAGTTTCAGAGATATCTGGGGTGAAACAGTTGATTAGGACCCTGTATATAGAGTTGAAGCCCCATCGTCCATACACCTGACGAATAAAATCTACTAAAATTACTTTAAATAGTTTGTAAGTCTAGGGACTGATGATAATGATTTCGTGTGGCATTTCTGGCCATTAGATCCCAGCTGGGTTCGTTTTCGGCCTGCCTGGTGCAAGTCTTTAGGTGACGCCACATGAGCGACTTGCACGTCTATGATGACGAAATGATGATGAGGACGACACAACACCCAGTCCCCATGTGGAGACAATCTGCATCCTGACCGGGAATCGAACGCGGGCCCCCCGATTGCTAATGTACCACGCTGTCTACTAGACTACGGAAGCGGACTAGGGACTGATGACCACGGTGATTGAGACAAACACAAACGATCATCTAAATAAAGGTTTCATTGCAGTCTTGCCAAGGACTTTCCTTGTCTCATGTAACATTAGCCCGATAATTCTTTCGCTCTTTGTGTTACACTGGTTTGCGTCCAATTCCTTCCCTCATTCAAAGCAGATACTCAGTTCGTAACAGGTTGCCGGCCGCGGTGGCCGAGGGGACTCAGGCGCTCCAGTCACGGTCTGTACGGCCACTACGATTGGGTGTTCGAATCCCCCCTCGGACATGGATATTTGTGCCGTCCTTAGTCTTAAGTAGTTCATAAGTAGTTTGTAAGTTTAGGGACTGATGGCCCCGTAGTTAAGTCCCATAGACTCTACAAACATTTGAACATTTCGTAACAGGTCAACGACTTCCCGATGGGAGTTAAACAACGTTTAAACGCATTCCTCGCACAACAGGCTCGGAATGCCGGCCAGCTAATTCCCACATCGATCGGTGGGGCAGTAAATAAAAGCATCGTTAATTTTGGCCGGCGCTTGACGCCATCGACGGGCGACGACAGGAATTTGCGCGGACAAACAAGCGGGGCGCTGGCGCGAACAGCCGCGGCCATGCAAAGCGGCGGCGTGTCAAGTGGGCCGACCCCGGCCAAGCCGCGCTCATTGATTTATGAATGGCCGCGCGCCGGTTTCGGGCGTTACGTCACACAATAACAGCCGGCCTGGGGAATGACCGCGCTCACCGCGCCACCACACGACGCACCCATCTTCCTCACGCCAGCGTCGCTGTGAGCATCTCCATCTACATATTCCCACTCCCTCAAGCCTGAAGCTCCTCCTTCCCGTTGAAACCTCTCCCCGCACTCCCTCAACCCTCTCTCTCAACTCTTTCCAACAACCCAAGGCCTCAACACTTACACCCTCAAACCTATACCCCTCCCAGTTCTTCCTCAACCTTTTCCCTCAGTCCTATCCCTCAACCTTGTCCCTCAAAACTCCCTCAACTCTTCCCATCAACCCTACGCCTCAATACTTCCCCACGAACCTATATCTCAGTCCTCTCCCTCTACCCTCGATCCTTTCCCCTTTCCCTCAACCCTTTCCCTCCTTTCCCACAAATCTCTCGCTCAACCCTCAATCGTCTCCCTCAATCTTCTCTGTCAATCCTTACTTTCCCTCAATTCCCTCACTCAAACAGCAATCTCTCCATCAAGCTCCTCCCTCCAAATAACTCCTCCCTCTAAATAACTGTATGCATACATCAAACAGGGAAATGACACCACCTCACCGAGCTGTGCCACCAAGCACTCATCTTCCTCATGCCAGTGTCACATATAATGGTTGCTAGTACTATATTCCTCTCCCTCAAGCTTCTCCCTTTAGCCCATCGCTGAAACCTCTCCCTGCTCTTCCTCAACGTTTTCCCTCAATCCTATCCCTCAACCTTGTCCCTCAAAATCCCTCAACTCTTTCCATCAACCCTACGCCTCAATACATCCCCATGAACCTATATCTCAGTCCTCTCCCCCTACCCTCAATCCTCTCCCTCAAGTCTCAGTCCTTTCCCTCAACCCTCAATCCTTCCCCACAAACCTCTCCCTCAACCCTCAACCGTCTCCCTCAATCCTCTCTGTCAATCCTTAAATTCTTTCCCTCAATTCCCTCACTCAAACAGCAATCTCTCCATCAAGCTCCTCCCTCCAAATAACTCCTCCCTCTAAATAACTGTATGCATACATCAAACAGGGAAATGACACCACCTCACCGAGCCGTGCCACCAAGCACTCATCTTCCTCATGCCAGAGTCACTAGTACTATATTCCTCTCCCTCAAGCTTCTCCCTTTAGCCCATCGCTGAAACCTCTCCCTGCTCTTCCTCAACCTTTTCCCTCAGTCCTATCCTTCAATCTTGTCTCTCAAAACTCCCTCAACTCTTTCCATCAACCCTATGCCTCAATACTTCCCCGCAAACCTATATCTCAGTACTCTCCCTCTACCCTCAATCATCTCCCTCAATCCTCAGTCCTTTCCCTCAACCCTCTATCCTTCCCCACAAACCTATCCCTCAAACCTAAATCCTCTCCCTCAATCCACAATCCTCTCTGTCAATCCTTAAATTCTTTCCCTCAATTCCCTCACTCAAACAGCAATCTCTCCATCAAGCTCCTCCCTCCAAATAACTCCTCCCTCTAAATAACTGTATGCATACATCAAACAGGGAAATGACACCACCTCACTGAGCCGTGCCACCAAGCACTCATCTTCCTCATGCCAGTGTCACATATAATGGTTGCTAGTACTATATTCCTCTCCCTCAAGCTTCTCCCTTTAGCCCATCGCTGAAACCTCTCCCTGCTCTTCCTCAACCTTTTCCCTCAGTCCTATCCTTCAACCTTGTCCCTCAAAGCTCCCTCAACTCTTTCCATCAACCCTATGCCTCAATACTTCCCCGCAAACCTATATCTCAGTCCTCTCCCTCTACCCTCAATCCTCTCCCTCAATCCTCAGTCCTTTCCCTCAACCCTCAATCCTTCCCCACAAACCTATCCCTCAAACCTAAATCCTCTCCCTCAATCCACAATCCTCTCTGTCAATCCTTAAATCCTTTCCCAAAATTCCCTCACTCAAACAGCAATCTCTCTATCAAGCTCCTCCCTCAAAATAACTCCTCCCTCTAAATAACTGTATGCATACATCAAAGAGGCAAATTATCGGGAAATGACACCACCTCACCGAGGCGTGCCACCAAGCACTCATCTTCCTCATGCCAGTATCACATATAATGGTTGCTAGTACTATATTCCTCTCCCTCAAGCCTCAATCTTCTCCCTTAAGTCCATGGCTGAAACCTCTCCCTGCTCTTCTTCAACCTTTTCCCTCAAACCTATCCCTCAACCTTCTCCCTCAACACCTCCTCAAATCTTTTCATCAACACAATGCTCAACACTTGCCCTCGAACCTCAGTCGTCTACCTCAACAGTCAAACCTCTCCCTCAAAGCTCAATCCTTTCCCTCGACCCCACAAACCTCAACCATTAATCACCTTCATCAAGCTCGTTCCTCAAACATTTCCGAAGGACCAGACGATGTCTAAATAACTGTATACATGCCTCAAACAGGCAAATTCCCATTTGAAAACCTATTTTTAACTACGTTATTTGACATAATGTTTGGGAGACTGTCTAAATATGACGTTAGCCACCATGTGGCTCACTTATCTATATCTGATGTCTCGTATTTTATTCTGATAATTATTTCTACCAATGAAAGTAAGAGTCAGCAATATATTTTAGCATTCGGGGGAGAATATTGGCGAATGGAGATTCGTAAGTAGCCCACGCCGCAGCGATAAGCGCCGTTGTTGTAATGATTCCCATCCCAGACCCTGTATCGTTTCCGTAACGCTGTCTTTCCTGTATCGTGATAATACGAAAAGAGCTGCCCTCGATATCCTCCTTCAAACCCACCTGATAAGGATCCCACACTGGGCAGCAATACTCCAGAAAAGGACCGACATGCATAGAGAATGCAGTTACTTTAGTAGTTCTGTTGTATCTTTTAAGGGTTCTGCCAATAGAACGCAGTCTCTTGTTCTCCTTTCCCACGACATTATCTACATGTTACTTCCAGTTTAAGTCTGAAGTAATAATAATTCCTAGCTATTTTGTGGAGTTTACGACCTTCACTTTTGATTGATTTAACTTGCAAATAAAGTTTAACGGATTTCTTTTCGTACTCGTGTGGACGATTTCACACTTCTCATTATTTAGACTCAATTGA
Organism: Locusta migratoria; assembly: GCA_026315105.1. NCBI lineage: Eukaryota > Metazoa > Arthropoda > Insecta > Orthoptera > Acrididae > Locusta > Locusta migratoria. Next base: position 159,941,418 of record CM048750.1, read on the forward strand.
CAATGTTTACACTATAGTGATATCTTATTTAGATCGTTCTGCAGTTGCTTTTGATCTTGACATGATTTTACTAGACGGAAAATGGCGGTCTCATCTGCAAACAATTTAAGAGATCTGCTTAGACTTTTCCCAAATCATTTATGTAAATAAGGAACAGCAGAGGACCAATAACACTACCCTATGGAACGCCCTAAATCATCTCTGTTTTAGTCCATGCCTTACCATCGATTACTACAATCTGTCCTCTCTGACAGGAAATTCCCTATCCAGTATCAAATTTGGGGCGATATACCATAACCACACAATCTGATGAAAAGCCGTTTGTGAGGTACGGTGTCAAAAGCCTCCTGGAAATATAGAGATACGGATCAATTTGAGATCCCTTGTCGATAGTACTCATCACTTCGTGTAAGTAAAGAGCTAGCTGTACTTCGCATGAACGATATTTTCTAAATCCGTGTTGACCTTGGGCAACTTAGGCCACAGTTGTTGTTGTGACTTTTCGGACACTTTTCTTCTTGGATGGAGAGCTCGATCTATCTCTTTGTCGGTGTATTCATTTTTCTTGAAAGCTGTTCTCAAATGGTTTAATTATTCTCTCAGATAAATAGGCTCACAGATATTGTTAGCTCGATCCACCAATGTTCTAATGACACCTCTCTTCTGTCTAGGATTATGGTTCGAATCTTATGAAGATAACGATCGGTATGGGTGTCTTTTCTATATACCTTATGCCCCAAGGTCCCATCTGCCCATTTGATTACCGATACATCCAAAAAATTCAACTGTCCGTTTTCCACTTTCTCCATAGTAAATTGTATACGCGGATTAATACTTTTCAGGTGCCCCAAAAAATCATTTAATTCTTCATCACCTGGATTCCATATCACAAAAGTATCATCCACCTACTGGTACTACTTTGAGGGACTTTTGTTGGCCGACTGCAGCGCTTGATGTTCAAAAAATTCCATAAATAAATTAGCGATAGCTAAACTCAATGGACTACCCGTGGCCACCCCTTCAATTTGCTCATAAAATTCACTGTTGTATTGAAAGTAAGTCGTGGATAGGCAACGTCGGAATAAAGAGCTTCGTCAACTGGGACCATGGTGAACAAAGATATTATATCAAAACTGACAATAATATCACCTGGACTGACAGTAATATCTCTCAATTTTTCTATAAAATGCATAGAATTTTTGATGTGCCTACCAGTTTCGCCTATGTATGGTTGCAACATGGAGGAGAGATATCGAGCCAGCTCCTGCGTTGGAGATCCAATGGCACTCACAATTGGTCTTAACGGGATATTTAGTTTATGTACCTTAGGCAACCCATATAATCTCGGAGGGTGTGCTTTGAGAAGGTGTTTTTATCCTCTGTTGGAATGGAAGACTTTTTATTAACTGGTTGGTAGCATTTAACAATTTTGTAGTAGGATCCTTTTTCAGATTTTTATAAGTGGTAGGATCAAGAAGGCCATTGATCTTCCTATGGTAATCCTCGCTCTTCGATACAACTGTAGCATTACCCTTATCAGCATAAAGTACAGTAATATTCTTGTCCGAATTGATGTCTCGCGATGCTTTCCGTTCTGCTTGGGACAAAGTGCTACTAGGTGGCTTAGGTCTACGTAGAATCCTGGCTGTTTCCATCCTAATTTCATCGGTAGAATGTGGTGATAACATGCGAATCCCAACCTCTATATTGGTATCAATATCTTCCCTGGGAACCTTTGATGGAGTGACTGCGAAGTTTCCTCCTTTCGAGAGAACAGAAATTTCTTCTCTCGACAGTTCTTTCCCGGACAAATTGATCACTGTGTTGGCATTATCTGTAATTGGAGCGTTCCGTCTAACTTGTAAACGGTTGTTGTTGTTGTTGTTGTTGTGGTCTTCAGTCCGGAGACTGGTTTGATGCAGCTCTCCAACCTAATCTATCCTGGGCAAGCCTCTTCATCTCCTCATAAGAAAGGCAACCTACATACATTTGATGTGACCACAAAGGTTTTCCCGGCGTAATAACTGTTTGTAATCTTCTCGGGTCTGCAGCCGGATACTAAAGTCAACTTGACACAAGTTGACTTTAGTATCCGGCTGCAGACCCGAGAAGATTACATACATACATTTGAATTTGCTTACTATATTCATCTCTTGGTCTCCCTCTGCGATTTTTACCCCACACACTTCCCTCCAACGCTAATTTCACAATTCCTTGATGTCTAAGAATGTGTCCTACTAATCGATCCCTTCTTTTAGTCAAAGTATGGTAGAAATTCCTCTTCTCCCCAATTCTGTTCAATACTTCCTCATTAGTTACACGATCCACCCACCTAATCTTCAGAATTCTTCTGTAACACCACATTTCAAAATCCTCTATCCTCTTGCTGTTTGCACTGTTTATCGTCCAGTTTTCACTCCCATACATAGCAACACTCCACACAAACGCCTTCAGAAAGGTCTTCCTTATGCTTAAGTTAGTGTTCGATGTTAACAAATTTCTCTTTTTTAAAAACGCTTTTCTTCCCATTGCCATTCTGCATTTTGTATCCTTTGTTCTGCGACCATCATTTGGTATTTTACTGCCCAAGTAACAAAACTCATGTACCTCCTTTTTTGTTTCGTTACCTAATCTAATTCCTTCAGCAACACCTGATTTTCTTAGGCTGCACTACATTACCCTTGTTTTGCTCTTGTTAAAGTTCATCTTATATGCTCCTTTCAACACATTGTCCATTCCGTCAATTGCTCTTCCAGGTCCTTTGCTATCTCTGACAGAATTACAATGTCATCGGCAAAAGGCAATGTTTTTATTTCTTCACCCTGAACTTCAATTCCTTCACCAAATTTCTCCTTGCTTTCCTTTATAGCTTGCTCAATGTACAACCCTGTCTTACACCCTTCCCAACCTCTGGATCTCTTTCGTGCCCTTCAACTCTGATAAGTGCCTTCTGGTTTTTGTACAAGTTGTAAATAACCTTCCGTTCCCTATATTTTACTGCTGCTGATTTCAAGATCTAAATGAATGTATACCAATAAATATTATCAAAAGCTTTATCCAAATCTACAAAAGCTAGAAATGTAGGTTTGCCTTTCCTTAATCTATCTTTTAAGATAAGCCGTAAAGTCAGGATTGCCTCCCGAGTTCCTACATTTCTCCTGTATCCAAATTGATCTTCCACAAGGTCGGCTTCTATCAACTTTTCTATCATATTTCCTACCTGCAACTTGAAGTGTGGATCGCCGATGGCGATGGAACTTCATTCAACGGTGCGCCAACTAAGAAAAAGAAAAAAATTGGTACAATAGTTGTACAATATTGTATTTTACTGGTTTGTGTAGCAATGCAGTGCGAGCCGAAATACGTGGCGACGCTACGTGTGCTGAAAGGTTCCCGTCTGCAAGACACAACTAAACTATATATGTGAATAAACAAATTCTATTTCACAATACATACTATAAAACTGTACTATGCATGACATCCTACCATCCACTTTACAAAAAAAAATTACAAATAAGAATTTGCGCAAGCAGTAACATTACCTCCAGGAGATCCTTCCCCTGTGGCGGCAGCTCAACAACTCTCCCTCCTGCCACTACTGCCGGTATTACCACTGGCGTCGCAGCGCCAGAGATACCATTACACGCAGCATAGCTGCTCACAGATGTTACTGCGTACTTACTACATCCATGTGTAATAAATATGTCAAATGAAGAACAATGTTTACAAAGGGCATCTTATGTAGAATTTCCTATAATACTTAAAAACCGGAACCTTACAGTGCAGATTTGTGACTGGCTGGAAGACTTCCCAAGTAATAGAACGCAGTACGTTGTTCTCGACGGCGAGTGTTCATCAGAGACGAGTGTATCGTCAGGCGTGCCCCTGGGGAGTGTGATAGGACCGCTATTATTTTCTATCTATATAAATGATCTGATGGACAGAGTAAGTTGTAATTTGCGGCTGTTTGCTGATGATGATGTGGTGTATGGGAGGGTATCGTCTTTAACTGGCTGTAATAGCATACAGTATGACTTAGACAAAATTTCTAGTTGGTGCGAAGAGTGGCAGCTAGCTCTCAAAATAGAAAAATGTAAGGTGATGCGCATGAGTAGAAAAAGCAATCCTATAATGTTGGAATACAGCATTAGTAGTGAGCTTCTTGATGCCGTCGCGTCGTGCAAATATCTAGGCGTAACATTGCAGAGCGATATGAAATGGAACGAACATGTAAGGACGGTTATGAGTAAGGCGGACAGCCGACTTCGGTTTATTGGGTGAATTTTGGGAAGATGTACTTCATTTGTAAAGGAGACCGCGTATAAAACGCTTGTACGACCACGTCTTGAGTATTGCTCAAGTATTTGGGACCCACAGCAGATCAGTTTATAGGAAGACATAGAGGCGGTTCAGAGGCGAGCAGCTAGGTTTGTTACTGGTAGGTTCGATCAATGCGCGAGTGTCACGGAAATGCTCCGGCAACTCAATTGGGGATCGCTGGAGGAAAGACGACGTTCTTTTCTTGAATTTGTGTTGAGTAAATTTAGAGGGCCGGAATTTGAAGCTGAGCGTAGTACGATCCTACTGCCGCCTACTTACATTGCACGTAAATATCACAAAGACAAGATAAGAGATATTAGGGCTCGTACGGAGGCATATAGGCACCGTTTTTTTCCTCGTTTCATTTGGGAGTGGAATAGGAAAGGGAATGCCTAGTAGTGGTACAGTGTACCCGCCGCCACGCACCTTACGGTGAATTGCGGAGTATGTATGTAGATGTAGCTGAAATGCCCCATTTGATTACAGTACAAGATACGTACGCGACGTCTTTTCGAAGACGTAGCTGGAGATACGCTAGGCCGGTGTGAGGTAAGCTAAGTAGCGGCTGTAATGCGGCCGCTACCTCTGTGCGTACAGACAGTGGGCCGGTGGCGCGCAGGTAGAACTACGCGGCCGCTGCTCGGTCGCCGATAGCATCCGAACGTGCCGTTAATTGCACTGCCCGCTGCCTGCTGGCGCTCGTTACTGGCTCTGGCTGTGGCTCGGGTTTCGCGCACGTAGCGCAGATATCATAAATAACCGCGGCTCCGCAGGACCGCCATTACTCACAGAAGGTTTATTCTGCCGGCCATCCGGGCGCCGCTTTGCATGCCACCGGCTACCGGACCGGGGATCGGCTACCTGCTCCGGGGCACAGCCTGAGACGCCGCGGTTGCGTCCTTCTAAAATTAGAAACAGGTACGTTACGCCACAGGGCAAGAGTTCTGTAAAAGGTTGGCACTAGACGGTGGTGCTAGACGCCACAGGCAGTAGACTCTAACGATATTCAAATACGAGGCGCGTCCAGAAAGTAAGTTCCGTTTGGTAATAAAATGAAATTGTACACAGGTACAGAAGAAATGTTTATTGCACAAAATTCTACAACTCTTTAACTACTTTTCCACATAACTGCCTAAATTTTGCAGGCATTTGTCATAGCGTGGCACCAGGTTTTGTATAACTTCTTCATAGAAGAAGTGAACCACAGACATTGTCGAGGTGGGGTGGCTTGCGTGCCTCAACGATGCAGATAGCCGTACCGTAGGTACAACCACAGCGGAGGGGTATCTGTGGAGAGGCCAGACAAACGTGTGGTTCCTGAAGAGGGGCAGCAGCCTTTTCAGTAGTTACAGGGGCAAAAGTCTGGATGATTGACTGAGATGGCCTTGTAACATCAGCTAATGTGGCTTTGCCACACAGCTACTGCGAACGGCTGAAAGCAAGTGGAAACTACAGCCGTTACCTTTCCCGAGGACATGCAGCTCTACTGTATGAACATATGATGATGGCATCCTCTCGGATAAAATATTCCGGAGGTAAAATAGTCCCCCATTCGGATCTCCGGGTATCACAGGAGTAGGACTGATAGTGAATAAGAAAATAGGAATGCGGGTAAACTACTATGAGCAGCACAGTGATCGCATTATCATTGTCAAGATGGATACGAAGCCAACACCGAAAACAGTAGTACAGGTTTATATGCCAACTAGCTCTGCCAATGATGAGGAGATTGAAGAAATATATGAGGAGCTAAAGGAAATTATTCAGCCAGTTAAGGGAGAGGAAAACTTAATTGTGATGGGAGACTGGAATTCGGTAGTAGGAAAAGGAAGAGAAGGAAAATAATAGGTGAATATGGACTGGGCAGGAGGAATGAAAGAGGAAGTCGCCTGGTAGAATTTTGCACGGAACGTGATTTAATCGTAACAAACACGTGGTTTAAGAATCACAAAAGAAGGTTGTTTACATGGAAGAGACCAGGAGACACCGGAACGTATCAGATAGATTTTATAATGGTAAGACAAAGATTCCGGAACCAGGTTATAAACTGCAAGACATACCCAAGGGCAGATATAGACTCTGACCATAACTTGTTAGTCATGAACTGTAGGCTGAAGCTGAAAAAACTGCAGAAAGGTAGGAAAATAAGGAGATGGGACTTAGATAAATCCTTGGATATCACAGGAAATACTAAATTTAATTGATGAAAGGAGAAAATATAAAAATGCAGTAAGTGGAACAGGCAAAATGGAGTACAGACGACTAAAAAATAAGATTGACAGGAAGTGCAAAATGGCTAAGCAGGAGTGGCTAGAAGCCAAATGCAAATCTGTAGAAGAATGTATAAGAAGGGGAAAAGTAGATACCGCCTACAGGAAAATAAGAGACATTTGGGGACAAGAAAAGCAACTCTACGAATATCAAGAACTTGGATGGGAAACCAGTTCTCAGCAAAGAAGGGAAAGCTGAAAGGTGGAAAGAGTACATAGAGCAGCTCTACAAAGGAAATGAACTTAGAGACGATGTTGTAGGAAGGGAAGAGGAAGTAGATGAGGATGAAATAGGAGATACTATACTGAGAGATGAATTTGACAGAGCCTTGAAAGACCTGGGTCGGAACAAGGCCCCAGGAGTAGATGACATACCCTCAGAGCTACTAAAGTCTCTGGGAGAGCCAGCCATGACAAGACTATTTGAACTGGTGTGTAGGATGTATGAGACAGGCGAAATGACCTCAGACTTTAAGAAAAATGTAATAATCCCCATTCCAAAGAAATCAGGCGCAGACAGGTGTGAAAATTACAGAACCATCAGTTTGCTGAGTCATGGTTGCAAAATTTTAACACGAATTATCTACAGGAGAATGGAAAAGCTGGTAGAAGCTGACCTCGGGGAAGATCAGTTTGGATTCGGGAGGAACATAGGAACCCGGGAGGCAATACTCACTTTACGTCTTATCTTAGAAGATAGATTAAGGAAAGCAAACCTTCATTTTTAGCTTTTGTAGATTTGGAGAAAGCATTTGACAATGTTGACTGGAATACACTCTTTCAAATTCTGAAGTCAGCAGGGGTAAAATATAGGGAAAGGAGAGTTATTTACAACTTGTACAAAAGCCAGACCGCAGTTATTAGACTCGAAGGGCATGAAAGGGAAGCATCAGTTGGGAAGGGAGTAAGACAGGGTTGTAGCCTTTCTCCGATGTTATTCAATTTGTACATGAAGCAGGCGGTGCAGAAAAGCAAGGAAAAATTTGGAATAGGGATTAAAGTACAGGGGGAAGAAATAAAAACATTGCGTTTTGCTGATGACATTGTAATTCTGTCAGAGACAGCAAAGGATCTGGAAGAGCAGTTGAAAGGAATGGACAGTGTGTTGAAGAGAGCGTATAAAATGAACATTAACAAGAGCAAAACAAAAATAATGGAATGCGGTCTTAGAAAATCAGGCGATGCTGAAGGAATTAGATTAGGTAACGAAACAATGAAGGTGGTAGACGAGTTTTGTTACTTGGGTAGTAAAATAACATGCGATGGTCGCAGTACAGAGGATATAAAATGCAGATTGGCAATGGGAAGAAAAGCATTTCTGAAAAAGAGAAATTTGCTAACATCGAATATTAATTTAAGGGTAAGGAAGTCTTTTGTGAAGGCATTTGTGTGGAGTGTTGCCTGGTACGGGAGTGAAACATGGACGATAAGCAGTGCGGACAGGAAGAGAATAGAGGCTTTTGAAATGTGGTGCTACAGAAGATTGCTGAAGATTAGGTGGGTAGATCGCATAACTAATGAAGAGGTACTGAACAGAATTAGTGAGAAAAGGAATTTTTGGCATACCCTGACTAAAAGAAGGGATCGCTTGGTAGGACACATTCTTAGACATCGGGGAATCGTAAATTTAGCATTGGAGGGAAGTGTGTGGGGTAAAAATCGCAGAGGGAGACCAAGAGACGCGTATAGTAAGCAGATTCAAGTGGATGTGGGTTGCCGTTCTTATGAGGAGATGAAAAGGCTTGCTCAGGATAGAGTAGGGTGGAGAGCTGCATCAAACCAGTCTCCGGACTGATGACCATAACAACTTCATAGAAATCTGCCGCCTGTGTCTTCAACCAGTTGGAAACAGTGAAATTCGGGGGAAGTCCATAGTGAGATCACTAATTGTAAAACTAAGGTTTTACTGGTTCTTGTCATCAATCGCGTGAACCAGTTCTTCTGTAACCAAAGATGGACGCCCACTTCGTTCTTCATCATGCACATCACTACGCCCGTCATTGAACTGTCGGACCCATCTTCTCACCCTCGAATGACTCATCGCATTTGGTCCGTAAACATCGCAAATTTGCCGATAAATTTCACTTGGTTTCACTTTCCTTGCATTCAGAAACCGAATCACCGACCTGATTTCACAGGCGGCGGGATTTTCAATCAACGCCGACATTTCAAACAAGCACAACAAAGCGTACGTAACTGACATCGCTCTCCAAATGGCGCACGTTCTTCTCCTTGATACACATCGTCTACAGCGCATGTGCGGAACTGCAATCGCAGCGCTGCAGCGAAGATAAATTGAAACGGAAGTTACTTTCTGCACGCGTCTGGTATTATAAGAATATTATCTTTGCCCCGCGGGGTGCAGTGTTAGGACGGAGGCACAATACTTCCGGTCTGTTCGTTGAGGTGGTTGTAGAACGCTGTATCATATTCTCTGTAACCTAAGTCAGCGAGAGAAATTACCGGTTACTGTCATAGGAGAGGGCTCTAGGGAATAACAGCTGAGAAACGTACCACCGTCTAGGAGGAAACCTTGCACATTGTGTGTTTGGTACAGTGCGTATTGGACCAAAGTCAAGAAAGTGAACAAAATAATGATCTCTAGCAAGGAAACCAAGCATTTCCGCATCCTCTTCTCGATCAATCTCGAGAGTGTGCACAGGGTTGAAAAAATTACTCTGTATTTTTACTCTGTATTTCGTCAAAATCATGTGAATCAGGCGAGTGGTGAATTAACTTCGCCTGAGGATGTTGGCAGGCAATCCCTTCAAACCGTGCATCTAGATAATGACACCACTCAACTGATAACCCTTAAAGATTTCATAGCGGAAATACGCCATCAAAGCCCGCAATCACATATAAAGGTTGTTTACCCCTCGTATATATATGTGTTTCTTGAATGAAACTTTCACTCTGCAGCGGAGTGTGCGCTGATATGAAACTTCCTGGCAGATTAAAATTGTGTACCAGTTACGCTGCAGAGTGAAAGTTTCATTCTGGAAACATCCCTTACGCTGTGGCTAAGCCATGTCTCCATCATTTTCTTTCTTTCTGGAGTTCTAGTCTTGCAAGTTTCTCAGGTGAACTACTGTGAAGTTTGGAAAGTAGGAGGCGAAGTACTGGCAGAATTGAAGTTGTGGGGCGGCACCGTGAGTCGTGTCGGGATAGCTCAGTGGTAGAGCGCTTGCCCGCAAAAGGCAAAGGTCGCAGGTTCGATTCCCAGTTCCAGCACACAATTTTAATCTGCCAGGAAGTTTTATATGTGTTTCTTAATTAGCCTTCCTTTTGAAGTTTTAATAGCATCTACTTCGATTAAAACAAAACTAATTTTTCTAGCAAAATAATTGATGTCTTTCGGGTTAGTTGGTACCATAATTTTCACCCGCCCCACTTTTAATATATCTAGGACGATTTTTGTCTTTTATCAAAATATATTTTCATCACAGAAATTAATAACAGCATGAAACGAAGGGCTCTCTACCATTACAACCACAAATGGATGATAGTCGGTGATTATGGAGAAAGTCTGTCAGTGTATACACACACAAGCCTCTCATTTATAGATTTAAAGACTAAATACAAAAGTTTCCTCATGGCTCACTCTTTCTAATCTGTCGATGAATTCCTGTAAAACAAATAATTAAGATAATTTCTGTGCTACGTTCTTTTAACATTTTACTTATACTTAGGTCTGTCTTCTGCATTGGATAGCTACGCGATTCATTTTATTCATTATACTCATTTGTTACAATTCTATGTACTGACTCGTTCCACAGCCATGGAGGCTTGCTCTTCAACGATAAATAAAAATTATGGAGGTGTGAATATACCAGAAACATAATTGTGAATGTAAGCAATTTACGTTTTCATACTCTCATGTATGCATTAACTATTAAAAATAAATCGAGAAATCAAGTTATATTCATTATGAATTCATGGACAGATCGATTGCTGTTGTTGTGACGACCGCCTAGAGGCTATCTTTGATTCATACTGAAAGGCGTCGATAAATCAAAATATCGACATCAACGGTGGCCATAGTAAGATAAAGGCGATGCAATTAATTATCTGAGTAAACTGAATACGAATTTTCCTCCTTATCGTCTTGTCTTGAAACATAATGCATATTGGTTTCGTTTCACGATCAGTAGTCAGTTATGACAGAAAGCTCCTGCCAGATGAGTGGATGGCAACCCGGTTAACTCAACCGTCTAATGTGTAGTCTACGCATCAGGTGCCTGAGCAACTGCATATACGTGATAAATTAGAAACATCGATGTACTGAAATTAACATGCACTGTAACACATTCTAATTCGCTATTTTGCCGCCTTGCTTTCTTCGAGACGTAAATTAAACTAAAACTGATAATTTATCAAGAATCGCAAACAGATTTGCCTAAATACATAGTCGTCAGTATGCCTCTTGCAACGGGGAATTAATGTGGTATGAGCGATCGTGTATTTTCAATTTGAAAAAATTGGATATTTCCTTATATTTGATACTTTCAGGGTCTCACGAGATCTAATGGCTGCTACGGCGAGTCAGCCGCCACGTCTCCCTAGCTACTGCAATTTTTTCTTTGTTTGTTGTTGTGGTCTTCAGTTCGCAGACTGGATTGATGCTGCTCTCCACGCTACTCTGTCCTGTGAAAGCCTCTTCATCTGAGAGGAAGAACGGCAACCTATATCCTTTTGAATGTGCTTACTATATTCGTCCCTCGGTCTCCCTCTACGATTTTTACTCCACGCACTTCGTTTTAATGCGGATTCCTTAATGTCTCAGAATGTGTCCCACCAACCTATCCCTTCTCTTAGTCAGAATATACCAGAAACTCATTTTCTCCCCAATGCGTTTAAGCACCTCCTCATTAGTTACGTGATCTACCCATATAATTTGCATCATTCATCTGTAGCACAACATTTCGAAAGCTTCTATCGTCTTTTTGTTTGAACTCCTAATTGTCCACGTTTCACTCCCATACAATGCTACACTCCAGACAAATGCTTTCAGAAAGGATTTCCTAACATTTAAATTAATATTGGATGTCAATTCAGAAATGCTTTTCTTCCCATTGCCTTTCTGCATTTCATATCTTCTTTACTTCGGCCATCAGAAGTTATCATGCTACCTAAATAACAAAACTCATCTACTACTTTTATTGTCTCATTACCTAATCTAATTCAGCATCGCATGATTTTCTGACACTACGTTCCATTTTCTATGTTTTACTCTTGTTAATGTTCATCTTATACCTCCCTTTCATACAGTTATACAATATAACATATACTAAATTGTAATTAACAGTGAAGTTTGTTACCTTCAGCTGCTTCGATGTTTCTTCCAAATGGTCCAATAACCCGCTGTTTTCCGATTTCCTGATTACCTTAGAATTCATATGTGGAGGTCTTATCTCAAAATACCTTGAATAGTAGTCATAAACATACGTTAGGAATTAAGAAATTATCATTTAAAAGTCTAAAACATTTAAATATGTGAGTGGATTGCTTAAGGTCAGCTACAGATGGATTTTAGTAAACGAGAACAGGATATGTCAATCCTCCATCCTTCCTCCATGTTAGTTCTCTGATTCTATTGATCGGAATTTACTCTCTGTCTAATTGGTAAGTGAAAAATGAAAAGATGTTGTAAACCGTCATCTATGCTTAAAATTTATTTTAATACTAAGGGGAAGCCCAACATTTGTCCTGTAATAGATAATGAATTAATTAATCTACAGCTACACGGGATACTCTGCAAATCACATTTAACTGCCTGGCAGAGGGTTCATCGAATCACCTTTAGACTATTTATCTCCCATTCCATACTAGAATAGCGCGCGGGGAGAAAGGACACCCAATATCTCCGTTAGAGCTCTGATTTGTGATTTTTATTCTGATGTTTCTACCTATGTAAGTAGGAGTCAACAATACATTTTCGCATTCAGAGGAGAATGTTGGCGATTTGAGTTTCGTAAGTAGCCCACACTGCAGCGATAAACGACATTGTTGCAATGAGTCCCATCCCAGATCCTGTATCATTTCCGTAACGCTGTCATCCCTGTATTGTGACTCTTTCGAAGTCCTCCGTCAAACCCACCCGAAAAGGATCCCACACTGGGCAGCAATACTTCAAACGAGGACGGACAAGCGTAGTGTATGCAGTTTCTTTGGTACTTCTGTTGCATCCTTTAACGGTTCTGTCAATAAAACTCAATCTCTGGTTCGCCTTTCCCACGACATTATCTACGTGTTTTTTCCAGTTTAAGTCTGAAGTAATAGTAACTCCTAGGTATTTAGTGGAGTTTACGGCCTTCACATTTGATTGATTTATTTTCGTACTCATGTGGACGACTTCACGTTTCTCATTATTTAGCGTCAAATGCCAATTTTTACACCATAGTGATATCTTATTGAGATAGTTGTGCAGTTGGTTTTGATCTTCAGATGATTTTACTAGACGGTAAATGGCGGCGTCATCTGCAAACAACTAAGAGAGCTGCTTACATTTTCTCCCAAATGGTTTATGTAATAAGGAACAGCAGAGGACCAATAACACTACCCTGTGGAACACCCGATATCACCTGTGTTCAACACAATCTAACTGAAACTTGACCAATTGCAGTTAAATTAGCACAACGGCAAAATACCACCAGTAAAATGAAGACATATGAACATGAAGCATCATGTAGCTCGATGGATAACTCAACTACGGTGACAAAAGTGACTGGATAGTGACATGCATGGATACAGATGGCATTACTGTCGCGTACACAAGGTATAAAATGGTGGTATATTGGCAGAAATGCTATTTGTATTCCATTAATTCACGTGATCGGTTTCCATCCTGATTATTTCCGCACTACAGGAAATAACAGACTTTGAATGCGGAGTGGTAGTTGGAGCTAGTGGCAGGGGACATTACATTTCTTAAACTGCTGTGATATCAAATATTCCGAGATCGACAGTGTGCCGAGAATAGCACAATTCGGAAAATTACTGCTCACCATATACAAGGCAGTGGCCGAAGTCCTGCACTTAATGCCTGAGAGAAACGACTCTTGTCGTGTCTTGCGTACAGTTGTCACTGCGAAGAGAAAAGCAACACTGCGAGAAGTAAGAAAATAATGAAGAATGTAATGAAGATAATATACTTAATTGAAAATTAATCTCACTTCCCGACGCTCTACTTCAAAATAAGGCAACAAAAGGTATTAGAAATATGAAAATATTATGAAATTAATCGAAAAATATTGAACCAAAAAGTGCCAAGATGGAGGTTCGAACCTGGATCCATGGTTTGACAGTCCAAGGCCTGGACCGCTCGACAGCGCTCGGAAAGTCGCTCACGTTTACGAGTATCCAAGCTGAAGCATAAAAAGACAAGTAGGTTAATGAGACGAACGTCATTAACTTTTGACCATAAACATTACTAAAAAATCATCTTCAGACGGCTTTTCGATGTATAGTATTGAAAACGCGATTTTCCATCATCAACTGTGCCATAATTTGCTTTTCTCAAAAGTTACTGAGTGTACAGGGAAACGTCAAAACACGTGTCGTGTCTCTTCATATTCAACATAAAACGGCCTTATAAAATTTGGTCGAAATCGGTGACCCGCACGTTGTCCCTGTAGGACAACATCGAGCATGTTGGGTTTAGCCAATACAGAATAGTTTGGTCAACAAGTGAAGATCACTACATGTCTGCGTTCCGATTTGGAGGTTTTAAATCTTGAATTCCTTTACCATAACCTAGTTAACACCGGTTTATTTGTTGTTTACATGTAGGCGACATCTTGCCTGTACTCAAAATTCATCATGTTTATTTGGTATCTAATCATTTTTTATTTCTTAAGTTTCACAGAAATGTAATATAGAGCCATAAAACATTGCACTTTATAAATTTAAAATTTAGCTCAAATATATTAATAACTAGCTTAACCAAATATATTCACTTGTATTAATCGTATAACGGCGGTGGCTGGCACGAAATGTGCCAATAATTAATCAATTACAAATTACAAAATAAATTGGTAATTAAATCTAATCACTTGAAAATTAGAACATTTAGATAAACAAAAGTTATGTATAATATGAAGAAAAAGTAAGCCAGAACATAACTTGGGGAAATGAGACAACTATAGTAAAAATACATAAAACAGGAGATAGTAAAAATATCAAGAAAAGAAAATTGCAGTGAACATTAAAAATAAAATCAGACATATTGACTGTGAGGGGTGCAACTGCTACGACTTTTTTAAAGGAGATTTTTAAGCAATGAACTTATATGCGACAGTCCCTATTTTAACTTTGTCATTTATTATGTACCTCTAGTTTCGGTGAAACTCTGTCACTATATTCAAGTACTTACGTATCAACAAAAATGTTGCCTCTAAAACAATGAATTTCTACATATTCACAACAATAAACTTAAATACTGACTCTGTACTACCAAAATAGCTAAAAAATCCATATTGATGTGCTAAGGTTGTTACATCAGTCGTAAAGAAACAGGTATGGGCTGAACCATTGTTAGCTTTTGATCAAAATGAACACTTGTTTGTTCTCTTGCCAAGTGTTTATCTTGAAATGATAACAATGGTTCAGTCCAGACCGGCTTCTTCACTATAGGATTAATGTAACAACCTTAGCATATCAATATGGATGTTTTATAATTATTTTGAAAGTGCAGAGTCAGTATTTAAGTTTATTGTTCTGAAGATGTAGAAATTCATTATTTTTAGAGGAAAAAATTGTAGGTAATACATAAGTACTTGAAAATTGTGGCAGAGTTTCACCGAAACTAGTTGTACATAATAAATGACAAAAATAAAATAGCGAATCCGGCATATAAGTGCATTGTTTAAATGTCTCCATTTAAAAAAAAAAAATAATAACATACACTACCAAAAAATGGAATATTACTCCTCCAAACATATAACAACAACTTCTTTATTATATATTATAAAGAGAAATATGGAAATTATATGAAAACAAATCTTAATATATATATAAAAATTGGGGTTTTTGTGCCTATATTTCACTCTGCAGCCGAAACTGCACGTCACAAAGGAATGGTTATTGTTATTGGTGGTAGGTATCTGTCTCTCATTGTGTAGTATGGTGGTAGAAGGTTGATACCGATAAGGGGATGCAAGATATGGGAGTTGAAAGTTACCGACATATATAAAATTCTACGTGAGGGTGTCAATATTTCGCTCTTCAACAAAAACTACACAGTGGAGACGACAGATCTCTGTGTTGTTGTAGTACACCATAGCAGTCCCGTGTCGATAGCTATAGTATGGTGCAAGATATAGTGGTTGAAAGTCGTCAGCTCATATAAAATTGGGACTGAAGACCAGAGATGACTTTTGACACTGTGATAGCAAAAAACTTGTATACAGCAAAACGTGATACACATTCTTCAGTTGTTTTTCTGCAACAAGCGTACGAATAAAGAAAAATAAGTGCATATTGAGTTTGGAAAGAAAAATGTACCAAGAAAGATGCCAAAGCGTAAGAAAGAAATTTTGCGTTCTCTATCCGTTTCTACAAGACACAAAACAGCGCTGAAAAGTGAAGCTACAGACAATAGAAACTTGAAATTTGTAGACGTTGTTTATCTTAAACTGCAGGCATCAGCGATTTTTCGATATTCCCATCCCTAAAGGGATGAAATAGGGGATGAACGGTTTCTTGAAAATATGTTGCTATTCCGGCAATTTTTGAAGCAAGAAGTACAAAACTTCGCATTTATATTTTTGATTGGAATTTTAAAAACACGCGTTTTGATATTTTTTGTAAATTCAACTATTAAGCAGGTAAAATAAGGAAAAATCTTTTAAGGGTGCTGCAAGACTATTTTGATGCTAGAAATTAGTAAATTTGCATTTGGAACCATGGTTATAATTTATAAAAATGTGTTGCAGGATGTTTTGAATTCTACCATCAGTGGTGCAATAGGGGGTGGCAAGTTGTATGAAAATACTTGATTAGGAAAGCATTTTTAAAGCTAAAGCTACGAAAATTTAGATTTATTTTGTTTGTTTTATTCGTGCCAAAAACGTTGCATACAAAGGTCAAAGACAAGGGTACAACTATGATTCAAAACAAAAGAGATTATATATAAACAAATTTCAAAACCACTAAATATAATCATACCAAAAATTAGCAAGCTCGCCGGCATTCTCCTCGGCCTGCAATAGGTCCTCCAGCGTGCAGGATACTGGGCACTGAGGACAGCTGCACAGGTGCTTGGCGGTTTGTTCGATCCCAGATTGGCAGAGAGTTGATTCATCCCCGAGGTAGTTCCATGTGGTCATGTGGTTCTTTGTTCTACCCACCCGACTTCTCAGTCTGTTGAGGGACTTCCACGTTTTCCACGGCAGATTTTCGCCAGGGGGGAGCGTCTCCAGAGTTGCGATATCAGCATTTCCGGTCGTCCACAGGTTTTGTCGTGCCGTTGAAGATGCTGTACTACAGTTGACAGTAGTTTTCATAAGACTCTTCCTGGACGTAAGCGGCAACTTTCTGTCTTATATCCGATGGGGCTATTCCCGCGAGGTTGTATAGTTTGAGTATAGGCGTTGCCCTCAGGCATCCCGTTGTTCTTCTACAGGTCTCGTTGAGGGCAACATCCACATGCCTGGCATGGACAGATGTATACTAAACAGGGCGGGAGTATTCAGCAGCAGAGTAACACACTGAATTCCTGTTGTCCTGAGTACTTTCGGTTGGGCACCCGATCGGCTGTTTCTGAGTATTCTGATGATGTTATTGCGTGCGGATACCCTTAGGTTTATGATTAGGCAGTGCTTCCTAAATATCAACCCACGATCCAATGTGGCCCCCAGGTATTTTGGGTTATGGCAGTGATCCAGCTCTGTGCCGTTCCACATGACTTTTAATTTTTTGTTGGTGTCTTTTTTTCGTAATTGAAAAGCGCATACTTTAGTTTTAACTGGATTGGGCTTCAAGTGGTTCTTTTCATAGTATGCTGAAAGAGTTTCAATTTCTATTTAGATGTAGAAACAACCAACGCAGATCGTCCAGTCTACGCATGCGAATCAGCGGGAATTAAGCTTGTATTGTATTAAAGAAAAAGTGAATTTTAAGCAAGAATAAAACTCTTAAAATATAAATGAGACACTACAGTAAAAAATAAAAGAAATACATAAAATAAGAGATAGTAAAAACAGTAAGAAAATAAAATTGCTATTATCATGAAAAACTACAAAAAATGTGTAATATTACTCCTTCAAAATACAATACAAATCCTTTATTATACAGGGTGTTACAAAAAGGTACGGTCACACTTTCAGGAAACATTCCTCACACACAAAGAAAGAAAATATGTTAGGTGGACATGTGTCCTTTCCATGTTAGAGCTCATTTTATTACTTCACTTCAAATCACATTAATCATGGAATGGAAACACACAGCAACAGAACGTACCAGCGTGACTTCAAACACTTTGTTACAGGAAATGTTCAAAATGTCCTCCGTTAGCGAGGATACATGCATCCACCCTCCGACGCATGGAATCCCTAATGCGCTGATGCAGCCCTAGAGAGTGGCGTATTGTATCACGATCCGTCCACAATACGAGCACGAAGAGTCTCTACATTTGGTTCCGGGGTTGCGTAGACAAGAGCTTTCAAATGCCCCCATAAATGAAAGTCAAGAGGGTTGAGGTCAGGAGAGCGTGGAGGCCTTGCAATTGGTCCGCCTCTACCAATCCATCGGTGACCGAATCTGTTGTTGAGAAGCGTACGAACACGTCGACTTAAATGTGCAGGAGCTCCATCGTGCATGAACCACATGTTGTGTCGTTCTTGTAAAGGCACATGTTCTAGCAGCACTGGTAGGGTATCCCGTATGAGATCATGATAATGTGCTCCAGTGAGAGTAGGTGGAAGAACATGAGGCCCAATCAAGACATCACCAACAATTCCTGCCTAAACGTTCACAGAAAATCTGTGTTGATGACGTGATTACACAAGTGCGTGCGGATTCTCGTCAGACCACACATGTTGATTGTGAAAATTTACAATTTGATCACGTTGGAATGAAGCCTCATCCGTAAATAGAACATTTGCACTGAAATGAGAAGTGACACATTGTTGGATGAAACATTGACACAAATGTACCCGTGGAGGCCAATCAGCTGCTGATAGTGCCTGCACACGCTGTACATTGAACGGAAACAACTGTATCTCCCGTAGCACTCTCCGTTCAGTGACGTGGTCAGCGTTACCTTGTACAGCAGCAACTTCTCAGACGCTCACACTAGGGTTATCGTCAACTGCACGAAGAATTGCATCGTCCATGGCAGGTGTCCTCGTCGTTCTAGGTCTTCCCCAGTCGCGAATCATAGGTTGGAATGTTTCGTGCTCCCTAAGACGCCGATCAATTGCTTCGAACGTCTTCCTGTCGGGACACCTTCGTTCTGGAAATCTGTCTCGATACAAACGTACCGCGCCTAGGCTATTGTTCCGTGCTAATCCATACATCAAATGGGCATCTGCCAACTCCGCATTTGGAAACATTGCACTGACTGCAAAACCATGTTCGTGATGAACACTAACCAGTTGATGCTACTTACTGATGTGCTTGATGCTAGTACTGTAGAGCAAAGAGTCGCATGTCAACACAAGCACTGAAGTCAACATTACCTTCCTTCAATTGGGCCAACTGGCGGTGACTCGAGGAAGTACAGTACATACTAACGAAACAATTGAGTATTCTGACAATTGTCTGCACGAATTATTTCAATTTCCATTTAAAGAGAAATACTAAAATGAGCTCTAACATGGAAATTAAGCGTTTCGGGACACATGTCCACATAACATATTTTCTTTCTTTGTGTGTGAGGAATGTTTCCTGAATGTTTGGTCGTACCTTTTTGTAACACCCTGTATATTACGGAGATAAACATGGGACTTACATGAAAAACAAATGTTTTACGAGGTATGTCCACAAAGTAAGTTCCGTTTGGTTATATAAACCAAACGTGAACATATATAGAAAAAATATTTATTGTATAAAAATCTGCAACTGTTCAACTACTTTTCTACATAACTTCCGAAATTTCCTATGTACTTGTCATAGCGTGGGACAAGTTTTTGTGTGCCTTCTTCATACAAGGTTGCCGCCTGTGTATTCAATCATGTGGCAAACATGTTCTTTCAGCTCATCATCGTTGAAGTGTTGACCACCAAGGACAGATTTTAGGTGTACGAAGAGATGAAAGGAGTCTTCTTCTTCCCTGCACGTTGCCACCCGACCTCACAAGGCGAATGTGACCAAACAACTCTTACGGGAGCAAGCGCACTACCGACTGTGCTATCCCGACACGACTCATGATGTCGCCTCACAACTTCACTTCCGCCAGTACCTCGCCTCCTACTTTCCAAACTTCACAGAAGCTCTCCTGCGAACCATGCAAGACTAGCACTCCTGGAAGAAAGGGTATGGTGGAGACATGGCTTAGCCACAGCCTAAGGGATGTTTCCAGATTGAAACGTTCAGTCTGCAGCGGAATGTGCGCTGATATGAAACTTCCTGGCAGATAAAAATTGTGTGCCGGAACCGGGACTCGAACCTGGGACCTTTGTCTTTCACGGGCAAGCGCACAACAGACTGTGCTAACCCGACACGACCCACGATGCCGCCTCACAACTTTACTTCCGCCAGTACCTCGCCTCCTACTTTCCAAACTTCACAGAAGCTCTCCTGCGAACCACGTGAGACTAGCACTCCTGGAAGAAAGGATATGGTGGAGACATGGCTTAGCCACAGCCTAAGGGATGATTTTGGGAACTATTACGGGAATTTGACTGGGAAGTGTTTGATCATCCTCCGTACAGTCTCGCTCCTAGCGACTTTCTTCTTACACCTAAAACCTGTCCATGGTGTAGTTTTTCAGCGATTATGACGAGCTGAAACAACATGTTGCCTCATGGTTGAATACACCGGCGGCTACCTTCTACGAAGAACGCATACAAAGACTTCTGCCACGCTATGACAAATTCCTACAAAATTTCGGAAGCTTATGTAGAAAAGTAGTTTAATAGTTGCATATTTTTGTACAATAAATATTTTTTCTGTGTCTGTACACGATTGTTTTATATAACCAAACGTAACTTACTTTGTGAACATACCTCGTATATTATGTGTACGCTAAAGGATGCGAAGATGGTTTGCTAAGTGAAATATGCTTGTTATGACCCACTCTACTACCCCTCTCATTTTCTGCAATCATTTCAGATCCACCCTGATAAAACCCATCGGGAAAAAAAATCGAGAAGTCAGTTCGTGCTTTAAATCTGCTCCGGCATCAAATTCACGCTACGTTATCATCACTGCGATTTTAGCACCCGTGTGTCAAAATCTGCACGAGGTACACCGAAAGCATTTCTAAAACAATACTGTAACTGTGGCTGTCGAGTGAATGAGATTGCAGTCGATGTAACAAATTAAATACAGGGTGACTAGCTTGGAAACAATGCTTATGTTCATTTGAGAATTTTCCTTTCTTCTCCTCGATCGATGAAACTCTAGATTTCGTCAGTCTGTAGTGAAAGTATCCTCCCCCTTGCACCTTAATTCTGTCCTATCGCAAAATACTTTCTTAGCTGACGTCTTCTACCTATAAACTACATACCGGCAAATTTTCAGCTTCATAGGTGCATTAGTTTTAGAGATTTCGTATTTAGTCAGTAAGAGAGTGAGTAATTGAAAGAATGATTGAGTGAATGAATGGCCTTTCACTAACAATATTTGGCTACTTAACAGGCAAGTGTACCTGTGAGGAGAGCGCTAAATGTGGCCCAGAGCCCAGGGGTCGATGACCCGGAGACGGCAGCGGCAGCGGCAGGCTGCGTGTCTCCGCGCGGATATTGGCGGACGGCTCTGGCGCTCAGGACGCGTGACGCGGCGCCTAAATCTGCAGGACGGACAGACGCTGTGCAGGCGCTTCCGGCACCGGGCGGCTGGCTGGCTCCCGAGATAGCGCCCGTGTCACGCTATCCAATTCCCCATCTCCTTTCTCTGAAGCGCTATTCACACAGGGATACTCAGCTATCTGACCATCGAAACATCGGGGAACTAACTGTACGACTGGAGTATCCTATCATAGGCACGACTCGTCTCTCCGATACTGTCAAGATGCGTGCGGCGTGAAATGAAATTAAAACAATTGGCTATTTGGCTGATGTAAGCTCCCCCCCCCCCCCCAACTTACCGCCTATAGCACACTACTGGCCATTAAAATTGCCCCACCACTAAGCAGAATATAAGCCGGTACCACTTGACAGCCGGCCGCAGTGGCCGAGGGGACTGAGGCGCTGCAGTCAGGTCTGCACGGCCACTACGGTCGGGGGTTCGAATCCCCCCCTCGGGCATGGATATTTGTGCCGTCCAAAATGTTCAAATAATTGTATAGCTTACGGGACTTAACTACGGGGTCATCAGTCCCTAAACTTACAAACTACTTATGAACTACTGACGAACTAGGACGGCACAAATATCCATGCCCGAGGGGGGATTCGAACCCCCGACCATAGGGGCCGTGCAGTCCGTGACTGGAGCGCCTCAGTCTCCTCGGCCACAGCGGCCGGCTTGTGCCGTCCTTAGGGATTAGCTAGTTCATAAGTAGTTTGTAAGTTTAGGGACTGATGACCCCATAGTTAAGTCCCATAAGCTGTACAAACATTTGAACAATTTGAACCACTGGACAAATACAAGGCGTGTCCAGAAAGTAAGTTCCGTTTCAATTTATCTCCGCTGCCGCGCTGCGATCGCAGTTCTGCACATGCGCTGTAGACGATGTGTATCAAGGAGAAGAACGTGCGCCATTTGGAGGTCACTGTCTGTTACGCACGCATTGTTGTGCTTGTTTGAAATGTAGGCGTTGATTGAAAATCCCGCCGCCTGTGAAATCAGGTCGGTGATTCGGTTTCCGAATGCGACGAAAATGAAACCAAGTGAAATTTATCGGCAAATTTGCGATGTTTACGGACCAAATGCGCTGAGTGATTCCATGGAGAGAAGATGGGTCCGACAGTTCAATGGCGGGCGTAGTGATGTGCACGATGAAGAACGAAGTGGTCGTCCACCTTTAGTTACAGAAGAACTGGTTCACGCGATTGATGACAAGATCCAGGAAAACCGTAGGTTTACAATTAGTGCTCTCGCGCTCTCGCTATGGAATTCCCCCAAATTTCACGATCATTGTGACGAAAAACCTCCTACAGGGATTTGGCTGGGACGTGTTTGACCATCCTCCGTACAGCCCTGACCTCGCTCCTGGCGACTTTCATCTGTTCTTACATCTCAAGCCTTTCCTTGGCGGTTATCACTTCACCAATGATGACGAGCTGAAAGAAACTGTTTCCAACTGGTTGAAGAAACACGCGGCAGATTTCTATGAAGAAGGTATACAAAATCTGGTGCCACGCGATGACAAATGCCTGCAAAATTGCGGCAGTTATGTGGAAAAGTAGTTTAAGAGTTATACAATTTTGTGCAATAAAAATTTCTTCTGTATCTGTGTACAATTTCATTTTATTACCAAACGGAACTTACTTTATGGACGCGCCTCATATATTATACTAGAACTGTTATGTGATTATATTTTCACACAATTTGGTTGCATAGATCCTGAGAAATATGTACCCATAACAACCACCTCTGGCCGTAATAACGGCCTTGGTACGCCTGGCCATTGAGTCAAACAGAGCTTGGATGGTGTGTACAGGTACAGATGCCTATGCGGCTTCAACACGAAACCATAGTTCATCA
This sequence comes from Locusta migratoria, assembly GCA_026315105.1. Lineage (NCBI taxonomy): Eukaryota > Metazoa > Arthropoda > Insecta > Orthoptera > Acrididae > Locusta > Locusta migratoria. The sequence continues at coordinate 159,964,814 of CM048750.1, forward strand.
AGAGTAGTGACTGGCGTATTATGACGAGCCAATTGCTCGGCCACCATTGAACAGACGTTTTCAATTGGTGAGAGATCTGTAAAATGTGCTGACCGGGGCAGCTGTCGAACATTTTCCGTATCTAGCAAGGCCCGTACATGACCTGCAACATGCGGTCGTGCATTATCCTGCTGAAATGTAGGGTTTCAAATGTTCAAATGTTTATAAGGCTTATGGGACTTAACTACGGGGTCATCAGTCCCTAAACTTACAAACTACTTATGAACTACTTACGAACTAGGACGGCACAAATATCCATGCCCGAGGGGGGATTCGATCCCACGACCGTAGTGGCCGTGCAGACTGTGACTGAAGCTCCTCAATCCCCGCGGCCACCGCGGCCGGCAAATGTAGGGTTTCGCAGGGATCGAATGAAGGATAGAGCCACGGGTTGTAACACATCTGAAATGTAACGGCAACTGTTCAAAGTTCCGTCGATGTGAACAAGAGGTGACCGAGACGTGTAACCAATGGCACCCCATACCATCACGCCGCGTGATACGCCACTATGGTGATGACGAATACACGTTTCCAATGTGCGATCACCGCGATGTAGCCAAATACGGATGCGACCATCATGATTCTGTATACAGGACATGGATTCATCCGAAAAAATGACTTTATCCATTCGTGCACCCTTGTCTGTCGTTGCGTACACCATAGCAGGCGCTCCTGTCTGTGATGCAGCGTTAAGGGTAACTACAGCCATGGTCTCCGAGCTGATCATGCTGCTGCAAACGTCATCGAAGTGTTCGTGCAGACAGTTGTTGTCTCGTAAACGTCCCCATCTGTTGACTCAGGGATCGATACGTTGCTGCACGATCCGTACAAGCCATGCGTATAAGATGCCTGTCATCTCGACTGTTAGTGATATAAAGCCGTTGGTATCGAGCTCGGTGTTCAGTATTGCCCTCTTGAACCCACCGATTCCATATTCTGCTTGGATCGCGACCAATGCGAGCAGCAGTGTCGCGATACGATAAACCGCATTCGCTATAGGCTACAATCCGACCTTTATCAAAGTGGGAAACTTGATGGTAAGCATTTCTCCTCCATACATGAGGCATCACAACAAGTTTCAGCAGGCACACTGGTCAAGTTATGTTTGTGTATGAGAAATCGGTTGGATACATTCCTCATGTCAGCACGTTGTACGTGTCGCCAGCTAATCATTTGCATATGACAGCTTCTTCTTCCTGTCTGTTAAATTTTGCCTCTGTATCACGTCATCTTCGTAGTGTATCAATTTTAATGGCCAGGATTGTACTTAAACTAAGGTAAACTAACCTAAGGACAACGCAAACACCCATGTCCAAGGGAGGACTGGAACCCCCGACGGCGAACGGCAGCGCGTACCTCAGCACGCCTAGGGATCTGCGGATCTGTCTCTCGTCGATTCGGACAACGCTGAACTTAAACGTTGAGCAGCGTGAGCATTTCCATCCGCCGCCCCGTAAGCACACTGCATATCTGTCCTATCCGTCCAGGAATAGCGCTCCATTTCCTGTCCGCTCCACATAGCAACAAACACAAGTGTGTCCCAGTTTGATGGAAAACTGACACATGGCGAACCAGACTCTGTAGTGCGCATAGGTGCTGCCGTCTATGCAACAGACATGTGAACGACCAAAAGCGAAGTGTTCACGTCCAAGTAAATGGCGAAAAAACGTAGTGCTGCCGACTACGGCGTTGTGAAATAACATCTACATCTACATAGATACTCGGCAAATCACATTTAAGTGCCTGGCAGAGGGTTCATTAACCACTTTCATAACTTTTCTCTACCGTTCCATTCTCTAATAGCGCGCGGGAAGAAAGAACACCTAAATCGTTCCGTTTTCGATCTGATTTCTCTTATTTTATTGGGATGGTCATGTCTCCCTAAGTAGGTGGGTGCTAGCAAAATATTTTCACATTCATGAGTAAAAGTCGGTGATTGAAACTTCGCAAACAGATCACGCCGCAATGAATAACGTCTTTGTTTTAATGATTTCCACCCCAATTCGTGCAACATTTCCGTGACGCTTTCCCCCCCGTAACGTGATAAAACAAAACGAGCTGCTCTTCTCTGAACCTTCTCAATGTTTTCCGTCAGTCCCACCTGGTGAGGGTCCCACAAGGGGCAACAGTACCCCAGGAGAGGACGCACAAGTGTGATGTAGGCAGTCTCTTTGGTGGAGCTGGTGCATCTTCGAAGCGTTCTGCCAATGAAACGTAACCTTTGATTCGCCTTCCCCACAATATTGTCTATATGTTCTCTCCAGTCAAAGTTGTTCGTAATTGTAACTCCTAGGTATTTGGTAAAATTTACGACCTTAATGTATGACTGATTTATCGCGTAATTGAAGTTCAGCAGATTTCTTTTAGTGGTCATGTGTATTACTTCACACTTTTCTTTATTTAGTGTCAATTGCCAATTTTCGCACCAAGTAGAAATTTTGTCTAAATCGCTTTGCAGTTGCTTTTGATCCTCTGTTGACTTCACTAACCGATAAACGACAGCATCATCCGTGAACAGTCTAAGGGATTCAGATTGTCTCCTAAATCGTTTATAAACACGAGGAAGAGTAGGGGACCTATAACGCTTCCCTGTGGAACGCCAGATATCACTTCTGTTTTACTCGATGACTTACCGTCAATTACAACGAACTGTGTCCTTTCTGATAGGAAATCTAAATCCAATCGCACAATTGGGAAGATATTACATAAGCACGCAATTTCATTAGAAGCCGCTTGTAGTACAGTATCAAAAGCCTTCCGGAAATCCAGAAATATGGAATCGATTTGAGATCCGTTGTCGATGGCACTTAACACTTCATGTGAATAAAGGGCAAGCTGTGTTTCGCAAGAGCGATACTTTCTGAATCCGTGTTGACTATTGGTTAATAGGTCGTTCTCTTCGAGGTAGTTCATAATATTCGAACAAAGTATATGTTCCAAAATCCTACTGCAAATCGACGTCAATGAGATAGGCCTGTAATTTTGGGGATCATTCCTATTGCCTTTCTTGAATATTGGAGTAAATAAAGGTCATAAAACTTCAACCGGACGTCTCTTTTACCTTGGTGTCACAAGTACATTGAAAACGCTGCCCTACAGTTCCGCTACTGTCACGACTCGGATGGTATGTTGTGTGCCTACCCTATTGGCGGCGCGCAACGCTATTCAACGACACCTAGCGCAGTATGCTAAAGGATGCGAAGATGGTTTGCTAAGTGAAATATGCTTGTTATGATCCACTCTACCACCTCTCCCATTTTCTGCAATCATTCACCCTGTATCAAAGCCACCGAAAAAGAAAATCGAGAAGTCAGTTCGTGCTTGAAATCTGCTCCAGCGTCAAATTCATGCTACGTTACCAGCACTGCGATTTTAGCGCTCGTGTGTCAAAATCTGCATGAGGTACACGGAGAGCATTTCTAAAACAATACTGTAACTGTGGCTGTCGAGTGAATGAGATTGCAGTCGATGTAACAAATTAAATACACGGTGACTAGCTTGTAAACCATGCTTATGTTCATTTGACAATTTTCCTTTCTTCTCCTCGATCGATGCCTAGAGTTTGTACACAGTGGAATAATGACCCTGAAGAATAACGTAGATATTTCGTTTGGTGGTTGATGCAAAAATTGTAAGGCTATGTTTACGTAGTAACAATTAACCCTTCCATGCCTGATTTTTTTCTCTATCAATGAAAATATTTTTTAATGCTGTACTACACTTCAGTTAAATTTTAAATGATTTTAGAAGCAAGATTTATGCAATTATATGCAACCATTTTCATAAAACAACACTGCGTATACTGAAAAACAAGGCATTTTTACGGACTAAATTAATTAATTTTGTAGTTCCAACTGTTGTACTAAATGAACCGGTCGTTCAATAACTACATCGCAAAATAACAACTTCTACTTTCAGTTATACTGTGGAATACAAGTAACCCACAATTTCCGTGTTCTTTGAAGTTCGTAAACTGCTGTGCAGTGCACCATTCGCTTCTTAATATTTTTATAGTTATTTTTATGTTTATTTATTTATTTATTTAGCCTGATCAGATTAGGGCCATCAGGCCCTCTCTTACATCGGACCAGGGTTTTACACATACAGTATTTCTTTACATGTGAGTTACCTATAACATAATAATGATTTTTACAGATGAACAGTTAATAACATTATTTATACAGGTTGATTACATGTAAAAGGATGTAAATAAAAGGTAATAACTTAACTCTACATATGTAATAACTTAACTCTAAATAGGATTAATACTAACAGTACCACTGAGACACCTTCTGCTGCTGCTGCTGGTGTGATAATAGAAGTAATAACATTTATATCAGCAGATACAATATTTACTTTTGAATATATCGAGATTGGTTAACGCATGGCGAATTTTGACAGAAGCTGTACCTGGCGAGAGCAATGGCAGTTGAAGAATATCTGGGAGGAGGAATGGATGTGACGTACCTGGACCGTAGGGTAAAAAAGACTGGCGTCATTATTGCTTTAGCAGATAATAGTTATCTTCCGCAGGTGGCAGTAATTGTGCATGATGAAATTATTGAACACTCAGGTGTTGTATACATGTTCTTTCCAATGAGAAAAAATGTTTCTGAATCATCTTAGACATCGTAGAAGTTATGTTTACATTTGTAGCCAGATGGTCCGAAAGGGTTAAGAATGTACATTTATTTATAACAAAATTACTGGTATCACTTTGATTCCGGCTAATCTGAATGCAGAAATAGGTAGGAGGAGTGGAAATATTAATGTTGACTAGGTCACTGGTTAAAACTGGTTGATGCTGGTAGGCAACATTTATTATTAACAATTCATTCACATGTAGAACTTTTCTTGTGTTTGGAAAGAAGAACACGGCCAAGTCAGTGAGAGAGGCCGAGAAGCAGCGAGGTGTGCCTAACGGGCGTGGCATGTTGAGCAGCTGGTGCGAGGTCACAGGTTACTGTCCGGCTGAGGACCATCTACATCTACATCTACATGGGATACTCTGCAAATCACATTTAAGTGCCTGCCAGAGGGTTCATCGAACCACAATTATACTATTTAACTCCCATTCCATTCTCGAATAGCGCGTGGGAAGAGTGAACAACTGAATCTCTCTGTTCCAGCTCTGATTTCTCGTATTTTATTCTGATGATCATTTCTACCTATGTAAGTGGGAGTCAACAATATATTTTCGCATTCGGAGGAGAATGTTGGCGATTGGAGTTTCGCAAGTAGCCCACGCCGCAGCGATAAGTGCCGTTGTTGTAATGATTCCCATCCCAGATCCTGTATCATTTTCGCAACGCTGTCTCCCCTGTATCGTGACAATACGAAACGAGCTGCCATTCTTTGGACTCTTTCGATGTCCTCCGTCAAACCCATCTGATAAGGATCCCACACTGAGCTGCAATACTCCAAAAAGAACGGACAAGCGTAGTGTATGCAGTTTCTTTTGTAGTTCTGTTGCACGTTTTAAGGGTTCTGCCAATAAAACGCTGTCTCTGATTCGCCTTTCCCACGATATTATCTACGTGTTCTTTCCAATTTAAGTCTGAAGTAATAGTAATTCCTAGGTATTTTGTAGAGTTTACGGCCTTCACATTTGATTTATTTATCTTGTAAACAAAGTTTAACGGATTTCTTTTCGTACTCATGTGGATGACTTCACACTTCTCATTATTTAGAGTCAATTGCCAATTTTTACACCATACTGATATCTTATTCAGATCGTTCTGCAGTTGGTTTTGATCTTCAGGTGATTTTACTAGACGGTAAATGACGGCGTCATCTGTAAACAACCTAAGAGAGCTACTTAGATTTTCCCCTAAATCGTTTATGTAAATAAGGAACAGCAGAGGACCAATAACACTACTCTGTGGAACGCCCCATATCACTTCTGTTTTAGTCGATGCCTTACCATCGATTACTACGAACTCGCCAAACGGTCGAAACGTTCTAGAAGCCTCTAGAAGCTTCTTTTTCGCGCGAAAGGTGTTCGGAAGGAAGTAATGGTGGGGGAGAGAGGTTTGAAGCTGTAGCTGTGATTGGCTCTTGTGAAAACGGTCTGGAGAGACTTACGACTCTCTCCAAAGTGAGTCTGGCAAAGCGTGCAGTGACTTAGCTCACAATTCGTTGCAAGTGCAGATTGCATTGCTTGGAGTTTTTCTGTGAACAGAGGAACAAAATTATTACTTCAGTGCATTACTATTTGCATTTCAAGGCACTCATTTGCAAGCTTACAATTGAGCTTCTCTTCTGCTCCTGGCCAGCGAGGCAAGCAGTTTGCGAGAACCTCTTGTTCGCCTTTGATACTTGCGTAACTTATGTGTTTTTGAACCAAGTACTTCGTTCACTGTGTAGCAATCGTCTCACAGCATTTGCTTCACATCGTGCCATCCATCCATCGTGGCCATACGGCGTTCGTCTTATGAGAGGACTACAACGGATTAATTGGGAATTGGTGAAACATGCACCTTGCATTTGATATGGGGCAGTTAAAGATAAATGTACCTGCCACTAGTTGGCTGTATTCCTGAGCTTGTATTCTTTACTCAGTTGGATACCGATTTTTAATTTCTTTAAAAATATTTAACACGTCCTCAGTATCAAACATTTTTCTTAATAGGTAGAGGTTGTGCCATCCTTGTTAGAGATTCATTACTTGTGTATCATCATTCATTCCTCAATTTTGTGCACCGTTCTTTTATTATAATTAACTAGCTTATATGCCCGTGCTTCGCAACGGTTGTTAAAGATGGGTCTGTGCGTATCATGGCTTTTTAGGGTTCCGGACCTCAGTCAGTTTTAAACATAAATTATCTGTAAACACGGCGTTGCCCGGGTATTTATTTATTTTACACTCTCGTAGTCCACCTCCCCTTCCCTCCTGTCTCTGGATCCACCTCTTTCTCTCCCATCTCTCTGTTCGTTTCCACCATTCCCTCTCTCGGCAAATTTTTCTGCGATGTACCCTCTGTCATGTAGCGTATCAACTTTTATGTACCCAGTGACTTTCCTCTTACTTTAGAGGTCATGTGTGCAAAAATTAATCAAGATCGAAGCAAAACTATGTATTTTGTCAAAGTCCTTAAGTACCCTCCATCATGCAACAACCGAAATTTTATACAATGACATTCCTCTTGTCTTTAAGCTCAGATATGCAAAATTTCATCAATATCGGTACAAACTATAGTTTGTATGCAATAAAAATAAGGTTACATTGAAAAACGCAAGGCGTTGTTCTCAAATTTCTAATGCACACAACCTTTGTTCTGAGAATAACGAAAACAACCCAAAAAGATTTTTTGTTGTTGTAATAATAACAGTCTCTGTTGTATTTAGGGATACATATTTCTGTTGCAAGATACCCTCCCCCATGCACCGTATGAAACTTAAGGTGGACGCTAACCTTCCTTTTGTATTGAAGGTCAAGCATGCAAAATTTCGTGAAGATCGGAATGAAACTGTAGATTTCGTCAGTCTGTAGTGAAAGTATCCTCCCGCTTGCACCTTAATTCTGTCCTAATGCAAAATACTGCTGTCAGACACAGACCCTGATGAAGGCCGCCTGCAACAGTGGCCGAAACGTCGGTACATTTTACAAAATGACGACGCGGTATCATACCCAGAAGAATTTTATTGATAGTGACAACTGCCGCGGAAGCCTACGTGTGCATTTAGTTCATAAGTATTTTGTAAGACTAGGGACTGATGACCCCGTAGTTAAGTCCCATAAGCTCTACAAACATTTGAACAGGTATGAAAGACGTCTACACCGACTAGATACAGACCAGAGAGCGAGAAAAAACTGCTATCACGGTTCCGTCTTCTCGCTTGTTTGGGAGTAAGAAATGACGAACGAAATTAAATTAGTTGCATTGCGAGTCAGAGGGAACCGGAGGCGATAAGCATCGCTGATCAAAGATAAACAAAAAAATTAAAAAAAATAGTGCATCGTTACACCGTCCTGGTATCAACTGAGATCGTTTTGTGGTCTCAGTTTTCGTATGTGGGTACTATGACGATGAACGGAACCACAAGTGGGAGAGCTGTGTGCTGGGGGCGCTGTGGAGCGCCAGTGCTGGTGAGCACAGGCCGTGTGTGGCCGAGGCATCAGATCGCGGGCGCCGATAACCCTCCGACGACGCAGCCGCCCGCCTGCTCATTTCACGCACCGGCCACCAGTCCTGACCGCAATCCCCTCCCTCCGTCTCTCTCCCTCCCACACTCCTCCATCTCTCTCTCTCTCTCTCTCTTTCACACGTATTGCGTCTCCACTAACGAGAGCTGTTGGACAGAAGACGCCGTTGTTATACGGGACAGACAGTCTTGAGCACTGGTTTCTGGGTCAACAAAACTGCTCGCTACAACTAAAAAAGGACTGCTGTTTTTATGCGCCCCGAAGCTGCAGAAAATGAAGTCGACACTCCTGACGCCCAGCTAAGACCCTGTGTAGATTTTTTCGCGGTAAGTAACTCCGAGTCCGCTTGCTATAAACGTCGTCGGAGCGTTAACTGGGGCAGCCAGCTGACTGCGAGACTAAAACACCAGGCACAGTCGGGTGCAAGAAAAATGACCGCTGCTGCAACATACTATCCTACCAATCGACTCGAGTGAACTGCATCAAAGATCCCCGGAGCTGAATATGAGTATATTACTGGTTCCACCGCCTGCATTTTCGGCTTGAGGTTTAAAATTTGCTGGTGGCTGGACTGTGCTGCGCCGGCCGCGGTGGCCGAGGGGACTGAGGCGCTCCAGTCACGGTCTGCACGGCCACTACGGTCGGGGGTTCGAATCCCCCCTCGGGCATGGATATTTGTGCCGTCCTTAAGTAGCTAGTTCGTAAGTAGTTTGTAAGTTTAGGGACTGATGACCCCGTAGTTAAGTCCTATAAGCTGTACAAACATTTGAACATTGACTGTGCTGCCCGTATTTCCGGGCCAACCTCCCCACTCCCCACTTACCTTTCGTGCCTCGAGTCTTGGTTGGCGCCGAAGCCACGGATTTAGGTGATCCGTTCGAAGACAGAAAAATTAAGTCCGAAGGTTTATTTTTACATTCAAGAAATAATTCACACAGGAGAACCACGCAAACATATCTTCATTTTATGTGGAGCAGTGTTTTTCAACCTTTGGATCGCGACCCCTTCGGGGTGTCGTCGTCACTTGAGGAAGTACTTGTACCGTGGAACAACGAGCCCAGTGCACCCCTGACTACAAAGGGATCCATAATACAAAAATGTAGGCCTAATAAATGAGAAATGTACTTCTTGTTAAAATTACATAATTTCTTGTTTTACATTAATTCTGAATAGAACAGAACGAAGATTTTTTTGTATTGCAGTGTGTTATCGATGAATAAAGCACGAAGTCTGAGAACTGTTTTCAGGAGCCATTCGTTAGATAAATGTACAAGATGCTGCAATTAATTCTAAGATTTTTTTTAAATCTACTATTTTTAAAGTTGTCAGTAAAGTGGGAGCTTTCTTAATCAGAATAATTCGGTTCTCATTTCCGTCTAAGTTCGAAACACTCGTTATAAAAATACACATTTCTGTCGGAAACAATGTAAAACTCTCTTCCTCTCCGAAAAATACACATTAAAAACGGCGTACAACAATTTACAAGAAAGCTTTATCATCAAGAAGGATGTTACATTCGTTGGCTATGAGATAACGTACATAGCTTTGTTAGAGTTCGTGTTGAGAGGGTTGCCAGAATATTTTTCATTGCTAAAAAATCTATTTATATCGTGCATTTCATAACTGACATGAGTAATCATTTTCGAAGTCGTCGTTACGCGTCATTCACACACAAACGACAACTCAAAGGTTACCATTAATCTGTGACTCCCCATAAACAATGAATATGTCGCACGTAAACAATTAGTAGAGAGCTCTGCGTTTGCCTCGCTTTCCTCTGACTACAGTATGTGACAAATTATTGTTTTTGTGTCCTGCTTGCATTACATAATTTACAGATGCAATCTGCTTAAATCTGTCGTTACTGTGTGGGTATGTGATTTGATAACGGTTTCGTTATAGCTGATATTCGTATAAGATGTATGTTAAATGATTGTTTTAAAGATACCCGTGTTGTGAACCTAATTTTAGTTTTCTTCTGTTCCAGGTGAGTACCCAGTGTTGAATGCCTCTGCACCATGCTTGTCATACCTGGTGAGTTGAATGCAGTTTGTCATATCGTTTCACGACGATTTCCGAAGCCCTATATCTCTAAACAGTGCAGAAAACTGTACGAAGGTTTTGAGTATACGAGAGCTTTGCAGTTGAATGTGTATTTTTGAAAGCTACTTTTTTTGAGGTTCGCAACTTTCTGTTTATATTTACTTTTACATTCGGCTTTGAGGATTATATTATTTTGTGAACTGGAAAATGAGACTGTTGGGAAGTCTATACCTGCAGTAAGTAGTCTGTAGATGGAGGTGAGCCTCTCAAATGCCTTGCCGAGAGGTAAATAGTTGTATGTACTAGGTAATTCGGAATCTCTATCCCCAGTTTCTAGAGGCTAGCATTGTGATAACGAAGTCATGTTCGGAAACAACGTCAACTATTATTTTTCACGGAGGTAACATTATTGACAGAGATGCTTACCGTTACACACTGTCAGTATAATTTCCCCCGTTATTTATGTTCAAAATGTTCAAATGTTTGTACAGTTTATGGGACTTAACTACGGGGTCATCAGTCCCTAAACTTACAAACTACTTATGAACTACTTGCGAACTAGGACGGCACAAATATCCATGCCCGAGGAGGGATTCGAACCCCCGACCGTAGTGGCCGTGCAGACCGTGACTGAAGCGCCTCAGTCCCCTCGGCCACCGCGGCCGGCCGTTATTTATGACCTTTTGCCGAATGTCTGGAAGACGTCTTTAGTTTTTGATGATGTCGCGAATTGCCCGCCCTATGGCATAGATGAGTGTTTTTCAACCTGTGGTTCTACCTATATACTACATTCCTGCCAAATTTCAGCTTCATAGGTGTAGTAGTTTTCGAGATTTCGTGTTTAGTCATTGAGTGAGAGTGAGTGAATGGGTGTCCTTTCGCTTTTGTATAGTTAGAGATTTCTTTGAGACGGAAAAGCTTTTGTCCATTCACCAACACGGTTTTGGAAAGCAGAGATCGTGCGAAATCCGGTTTGCTCTTTCCTCTCATGACATCTTGCGTGCAATGAAGGCTAACGGACAAACTGCATATTTCTCAATTTTCGAAAGGCGTTGCTGCGGTGGAATGGCCTTCCGCTCTAAGGCGCCTTGCTGCGGAGCGCACGGTTACTTCCCGTTGGAGGTCGGAGACCTCCATTGGGCATGGGTGTATGTATTGGCCTTACGTTGGTTATAGTTTGTTTTTAAATCCTACGGACTATTGTAGTGAGGTTCTGTAGATATACAAACATTTGAATTTTTTTAAATACGGTGTCGCATTGCATACTGCTAACGAAGGTAACAAGATATGTGAGTGGTATGAGGACTACTTTAATAATAGAACTCAGTACTTTGTCCTCGACGGTGAGTGTTCATCAGAAACAAGTGCCCCAAGAAAGTGTCAAAGAACCGCTTTCCCCCCCCCCCCCCCATCTATATAAACGGGCCGAGTGACCGGCCGATGTGGCCGAGGGAACTGCGGCGCGCCAGTCACAGTCTACAACAGCCGCTAGGGTCGGGGGGTTCGAATCCCCCCTCGGACATGGATGTATGCGTCTTCTTTAGTATAAGGTAGTTCATAAGTAGTTTGTAAGTTTAGGAACTGATGACCCCGCAGTTAAGTCCCTTAGGTTTAACAAACATTTGAACATTTGAACAGAGTGAGTTGCTGTGCGGCTGTTTGCTGATGATGCAATGATGTACAGGAAGTTGTCGTCATCGAATGACTGTAGTAGGATGACTGAGCGAGGTGGCACAGTGGTAACACACTGGACTCGCATTCTGAAGGATAGTGGTTCAAATCCACCTCCAGCCAACCAGATTTAGGTTTTCCGTGATTTCTCTAAATCACTCCAGGCAAATGCCGGGATGGTTCGTTTCAAAGGGCACGGCCGCTTTCCTTCCACATCCTTACCCAAAACTCCGAGCATAAGCTCCGTCTCTAATGACCACGCTGTCCACGGGACGTTAAACTCCAAGATTCCTTCCTTCCTTTGTAGTAGGATGCAGGATGACTTGGACCAAATTTATAGGTGCTGTGAGGAATGGCAACATAGCGCTAAATGTAGAAAAATAAGAAACAATCCCGTAATATTCGGATGCAGCATTAGTAATGTGCTGCTTGACAGAGTCAGGTCAATTAGGTACCTAGGCATAACGCTGCATAGCGATACGACATGGCACGATAATGTAAGGACACTCGTGGGGAAGGCGGATGGTCGGCTTCGGCGTATTGGGAGACTCTTAGGAAGATGCGTTCAAAAAATGTTCAAATGTTTGTAAATCTATCTGAAAAAACTACGTGGTCATCAGTCCGTAGTTTACAAACCTCCCTAGGGAGGACTCTAACCTCCGACAGCGAGCAACCGTGCGCTCCACAGCGAGGCGCCTTAGACCGCTCGGCTAATCCACCGCGGCGGGAACATGTGATTGCCGGCCGCGGTGGCCGAGGAGACTGAGGCGCTCCAGTCATGGTCTGCACGGCCACTACGGTCGGGGGTTCGAATCCCCCCTCGGGCATGGATTTTTTTGCCGTCCTTAGTATAAGGTAGTTCGTAAGTAGTTTGTAAGTTTAGGGACTGATGACCCCGTAGTTGAGTCCCATAAGCTTAACAAACATTTGAACATTTTTTGAAGATGTGATTCGCCTGTAAAAGAGACCGCATATAAAACGTTTGTGCGGGACCCCGTTATGAGTATTCCTCAGGTGTTCGGGAACACCACAAGATTGGTTTGAAGGTAGACATAGAAGCAATTCCGAGTCTACGGCTAGGTCTGTTACTGGTTGGTTCGATCACTGCGCGGGTGTTGGTGAGATGCTTCGGAAAGCCGCGGCGGAACTGCCGAGCGCATTGAGGCGCTATGCTGCGTTGCGCAAGGCCGTTCCCTGTCGGAGGTTCGAATCCCCCCTTCAGGCATGGATGTTTGTGCTGTGTTTAGTAGGAGGTATTTCATGAGTAGGGACTGATGACCCCACCGTTAAGTCCCAAAGTTTCACAAACAGTTGAACATCTGCTTCGGGAACACAAATGGGAGTCGCTGGAGGGAAGGCGACTGTATTTTCGGGTACATTGCTGAAGAATTTTAAAGGGCCGGTATTTGAAGCGGACTGCAGAATTATTCTACTGCCGCCAACGTACATTTCGCGTAAAGACCACATAAGGTTAAGATCAGGGAGATTGGGGCTCGTACAGATGCATAGAAGCATTCGTTTCTCCCTCTTTCTATATGCGAGTGGAACAGGATAGCCACTAACTAGAAGTGGTAATTGGTACCCTCCACAATGCACATACGGGTGGAATCCGTAGAATGTATGTAAATATAGAAGTTCCTATGACCTCGCTCGATCTCCCCCATGTTTCTACCGGGCGGGGGGGGGGGGAGGCGGCGTTTATTACTTTCGTCCTACTTGAGAGTTTCTTCTAAGAAATTTGTGCAGACGGGATATGCTTTCACTTTTTCTGTCGGGTGGAACGCTGGAAGTTCTTAGAAAAATCAAACTCTTTATCTCTGGATTCTAGGAAAGACGATGCTTTTTCACCATGAGTACTGCTCAATAATTTTCCAATTGTGTGGACGACAGAAAATCCTTGCCACTAGTGAGGATTTAACTCATACTCTCTGTATTAGGACTTTATGCGTTACACTTCTGTGTCATCAGAAAGTTAAAACCTATGCACGCACACAAACACACACACACACACAGGAGGAGAGAGAAAATAAACAAAATTGAAATCCACGGCTATTCCCACCAGAGAACAAATGGAGGCCGACTAGTAGCTATGCATTATAACAAAGTGTACACAGTCGTTGTTACGTAAGTGTGAAGTGACGGTGAAAGGAAATAGTCCGCGAGATACGAGTAATACTTGTCTGTTGTCGAAAAACACATGGGATAGAGAATGTGCTACATAATAAATCATAAGTAATAGAAAATACAGTCCGCTTATTGAGATATCCCTCCTAACCAAAAATTTTACGTTTCACACAAGAAATAGCGTCTTAAGTCGTCACAATGTTCACTCAGTTTGTCTGGTTGTAGATGACAACATTACCATCCCTAACCATGTACAAAGAGTCCCACATGACGAAGAATTGTAAAACCAATGTAATAACCTAAATTAATACATACGACATGCAGACCTAATGATGACGTATAGATTAGTGCTAAAACAGTGTATTTCTGATTTTCACAGCCTTAAATAAATAAACAAACCCACTGATTATGGCACAGAGGTGCTGAAACATGTTTGGTAGGAAAGTAAAACACTCTCAGTAGGACCTCATACACAGAATTTATAGCTGCAAACACAGCAGTCGTAAGAGCTACACACCAAAACCTATGAATAATTCTTATTGCAGTTTTACGTGCATTATATTGCAGTTTCAAGTTGGTTTGCTAACACTTGCGGACCTCAGTCACTCAAACTGAAGCATTTCGCTGATTTGTTTCAAGACAAGAGTACTAACACGACACTTTTTTACAGCTTTAGATTCCATATCGCAAACAAGTCGTAAAGTTTCGATGATACGTAAATAGGTGGAACTTATACCACTTTTAAGTCAAGTACCGATCATGAATGGATTAAGTGCCCCATCACAATAAAATGTTTAGAATGTAAATTGCTTGAAATACGAATATGAGAGAATCCTAGAAAGAAATCACTATAAATTATCATTTGACTTTTACGACGTTAGGACAAGAAATTAAATGAGGTTTATAGCCGTAAGGAGCACACATTGTCGCTCGTAAAGTGTCGCTCTTCATCTGCTGTAATCTATAAAGTAGCATAGCTGAGCTGAATGTAAACAGCTAAATGTCATTCGCAAAGTGAAAAAATAAAATGTCAAAGGGAAGAAAGTGGCCGCAACGTGTAGCCCACACAAATTAACCTTACAAATAAAGTACTGGAAATAACTCTTATAAAATAACTGGTGGGCTCTAATCTGATTAAACGTGATAAATTATCATTAAATGTTTAAAAGTAATAGGCATGCTGTTAATGTAACAATAACAAAGAACTCAATGGCTTTGTCTTAATTTTCTCAGATGACAGTGCAACCACCAATGTATCTCATGATTAGTTATACGCACTGCTTCCCGAAGCAAATTAGGAGCTGTATACATTCATTAGTGGCGAAACGCTGCACTGCGACAAGCCAAATGCAGTTGGTTGCCATATTAACCAACACGGATGTGGTCGGATTATTTATAGCCATATTAAGACTGACATAAAATAAACGGAACATACTGCATTGCTGGGGAACTGTTTATCACGGTCGATAACGCCACGGTAGATGATGAATTGTGTTTTGAAACAAGTTTCAGGTTAACCAATATTTTATTGGCAACGGAACGGAAGTTTACTATAGAAATGCTCTAGGGCTCTACCTGCCAGATAATGTTAGAGTAAAAATGACAGTAACAGGGGTTCTTCCGTTCTATCACAAACTTACGGAAATGGGTTTTAGTGGCTTGCACGTGTCTTTGTTTTGATGCAAGGGACTTTTCAGTCTGTAGTGAATCTGCGAAAAGAGATGAATGATATGGCCAACCACACACATCACGAATTGAGGTAAACAAGAATTCGGAATTTTTTAAGTTTGAGTCTACCAAATATTGGTCAACTTCTGGACGCAGAAAGTGACACATTTTAACAGAGGGCTGCACGTCAGAAAAGCGTGTTCAGAAGTGCAGACGAAGTATCTTTATGCTTAACAGTGGGAGCGGAGAAAGTGTGATTATGCTGAGCTTTTAAGATATTAATAAAAAGCAAATTAATTAAAATGTAAATGGAGTTGTTGAAATTTCCTTCGTGCTGTTGAAAATTAAGAAGCAATCGATTAGTTGCCAATTACCGTCTTCGCTAGGAACAAAGAAAGCATAAATCTTCGGTTAAAACTTCTTGACAGTTGCCATCTTTTTTCTGAAATTGAGTTATGGAAATTTTAGAATTTAAAGGCGGCTAGGTCATTATCAGAAGCTGACAAAAGGAGTGTAAGAGCTTGTTTCCAACTTTATTTTGTGCTTGTGTGTGTGGGTGTGCGTGTGTTTATGCGTGTGTCACGAGATAATTAACATGTAATTAGAAGTTGTACGCACACTACGGAAGTTTTTGAAGTTTTGAGTTCATCAATCGACAGGATAAGGTGTCGTAGATACGCCGCAGCGGAGTGGCCGAGCGCATTGAGGCGCCATGCTGCGATACGCGAGGCCGTTCCCTGTCGGGGATTCGAATCCCCTCTCGGGTATTGATGTTTGTGTTGTCTTTATTATAAGTTAGTTTATAAGTAGTTTGTAAGTTTAGGGACTGATGACCCCATAGTTAAGTCCCATAAGCTCTACAAACATTTGAGATTAAGAAACATTCGAACATCTTTTTGTAGTAGAAACAAGAATTTTAACACTACACACATATGATTTTTATTGACACCGTATCACATGATTCAGTTTATAGCATGATGTAACAACCATTACTCGATTTTTGACGAGAAAATGGCAATCTGCAATGAAAAAATTAATTATCCATTAATGTCTGGGAGATCTTGGCAAGAAGATATACAGGTTTTCATAAAAATGCTTTAGTAAAAGGAATATATTTAACTTAAGGAAGCTAAATTCAAAGTAGTGTATATTTGAGGCCAAATACGTGTGCAGCCTTGCTTTTATTCTTTTTAAGATTGTTTTCAATGAGGCTGCCTTGGAGTTTTCCTTCACCATTCCACTGTAGTACGGAACACAATGGAAAGACTGTTAGTGAAAAATATCATCAAATAATTTTACAAAAAATCGTAAAAATGGTAAACTAACCACCTTAATTGGGGAGGAACGATCATATGTTGCATCAGCACTTCCTACTCACTTACAACGCGGTATTTGTAATACCATTTCAGAAAGTCACATTTGTGTTGCAGGGAACGCATTTTGCAAATACTGCGTCTCTCCATATAAAACAATGTACAAAAAAGCGCTCAGTAGTATACGAAAATGTTAAGACAACTAATACCAGTCGAATAATTTGTGGAGTGATCATAGACATTGTTTATACTACATGTAAAATGGGGGACAAAAATAATTTGAAGTAAAAGAACTTTGCATTGCGGATGCCCTAGTTCCGAAGTGCTACTGATGCCAACTCTAGCGGTTTTCGGAGCTTCAGCATCTTGTTTACATCTTCAAATAGAAGCAATATAATAGGATACAGTAAACAGCGTAACTCACGTATTATTTACTCTGGAAAACGTTATTGGAGCACTTAGAAGCGGTCGAGGTTCACTTTGACACGTCTGACAGTATAGGCTGACAATTAAGGTACACATATTTCCTTCAGGAGAGAAAAGGTGGGGGACAACTGAGTAGCGGTAGAAAGTCATTTGGCCAGCCCTCAAATTAACATTACTAATCCGTAAGTCGGGCTAAATGGCCGCGTGGTCTAAGGCGTCATGCTATGGGCTGGACGGCTGTTCCCGCCGAAGGTGCGAATTCTCACTTGGGCGTGAGTGTGTGTGTGTGTGTGTGTGTGTGTGTGTGTGTGTGTGTGTGTGTGTGTGTGTGCGTGCGTGTGATATTCTTCGTGTAATTTAGTTTGAGTAATTTGTAAGTCTAGGGACTGATGATCAAAAATGTTCAAATGTTTGTAAACATATCGGACCAAACTGCGTGGTCTACAGTCCGTAGCTTACAAACTACTTGAACTAAGGCAAACTAACCTAAGGACAACACACACACACCCGTGCCCCAGGGAGGACTCGAACCTCCGACGACGAGCAACCGCACACTCCGCAGCGACTGATGATCATAACACTCTGCTGCAATAGGTTTAGAAACATTTGAACAAACCCATTTTAACAATGCCTGACCCCGAGTCAATACGGACTCACCGCGGCAGAGTGGCCGAGTGCATTGAGGTGCGAGGCCGTTCCCAGTCGGGGATTCGAATCGTCCCTCGGGCATGGATGTCTGTGTTGTCTTTAGTATAAGTTAGTTTGTAAGTAGTTTGTAAGTTTAGGGACTGACGACGCCGCAGTCAAGTCCCATAAGCTTCACAGCCGGCCGCGGTGGCCGAGGGGACTGAGGCGCTCCAGTCACGGTCTGCACGGCCACTACGGTCTGGGGTTCGAATCCCCCCTCGGGCATGGATATTTGTGCCGTCCTTAGGATTAGCTAGTTCATAAGTAGTTTGTAAGTTTAGGGACTGATGACCCGTAGTTAATTCCCTTAAGCTATACAAACAACAACAACAACAACATAAGCTTAACAAACATTCCTTATAATACGGATATAAAGCAGAGTGTCCGTATGTGTGTACGTGTTGCATACAAATCTACAGTTTTGTTCCAATCTTTATGAAATTTTGTACACGTAAGCTTCAATCCATGAAGACGGTCGCCGTAAGTGTAAGAATCACATACGACATATAGTTCACAAGATATGACGTCATAAACAATGAGATGCGCGAAAAACTGCTGCATTTTGCGACAATGCCGCTCATTTTCTCCTATACTATTGGACCGATTTCAACCAAATTTGTTACACACATTCCTGACCGTGAGGTAACAATTGCTGCATGGTTAATAATCACATACGGCACTTAGTTCAAAAGATATTACGTCATAACCAATAGCAATCGCAAAAAATGCCGTATAATGCGGCGAGACTTTCGAAATACACTGTATGAGAATGACAGTACTTAGCGACTTGCAACAAACTTTAAACATAATTTCATACCTTTATTAAACTTTTTCTCGCTGACAACCATAGTAAAATGATGAAAGGAAAAAAAGTTACTCGCTTCCTACTTTTCCGCTGTCTATGGAGTAAAACTACGGCTCTCGGTATGACGTTACAAGAAATGTTAAAATGTTTGTATATCTTATGGGACTCGACAACGGGGCCATCAGTCCCTAAACTTACAAACTACCTATGAACTACTTAATACAAAGGACGTCACAAATATCCATGCCTGAGGGGGGATTCGACCCCCGACCGTAGTGGCCGTGCAGACCGTGACTGCAGCGCCTCAGTCCCCTCGGACACCGCGGCAGGCATGACGTTACAATTTATAATTTGTACACTACAAATTGTAACATCAGGACATTTTACAGACAGTGTACACACATATAGTTGAATGTACCTTCTAAATTATATCACAGTACGACATGTAGTTCATGAGATATGATCGCATACACAGTAAAGTTCATGGAAAACTGCTCCATCAAGCACCAAGTTTTAATCTATTACTTTTTTGATACTAATATTATTCCCAAGAGATATTACAAACATCTCTTATACAAATGAATATTGTTGTTCTGGTCTTCAGTCCGGAGACTGGTTTGATGCAGCTCTCCACCCTATTCTATCCTGAGCAAGCCTTTTCATCTCCCCATAAGAACGGCGACCCACATCCACTTGAATCTGCTTACTATATGCGTCTCTTGGCCTCCCTCTGCGATTTTTACCCCACACACTTCCTTCCAATGCTAAATTTGCGATTCCTCGATGTCTAAGAATGTGTCCTGCCAAGCCTTCTTTTAGTCCGGGTATGCCAAAAATTCCTTTTCTCACCAATTCTGTTCAGTACCTCATCATTAGTTATGCGATCTACCCACCTAATCTTCAGCATTCTTCTGTAACACCACATTTCAAAAGCCTCTATTCTCTTCCTGTCCGCACTGCTTATCGTCTATGTTTCACTCCCATATAAGGCAACACTCCACACAAATGCCTTCAGGAAAGACTTCCTTAAACTTACATTAATATTCGATGTTAGCAAATTTCTCTTTTTAAAAATGCTTTTCTTCCCATTGCCATTCTGCATTTTATATCCTCTGTACTGTGACCATCGCATGTTATTTTAGTACCCAAGTAACAAAACTCATCTATCACCTTCATTGTTTCGTTACCCAATCTAATTCCTTCAGCATCGCCTGATTTTCTAAGACCACATTCCATTATTTTTGTTTTGCTCTTGTTAATGTTCATTTTATACGCTCTCTTCAACACACTGTCCATATACAAATAAATATAAACCTGAAAACTGGCAGGAATAAATAAATAAATACCCGAGCCACGCCGGGTTTTCAGCTAGTTACTAATAATACGGACGAGGCAAAAGGAAAATAAATAAATGCGTAGACCAGTCATGAAGAGGAATCTGCTTGATTTCACCTGTAACGTAGACAGAGGCCGTCATTTTAACGCTTCTTGAAGGTTCACACACCACGCGCAGTTCACGCGCTCCGTCACTGTAAAAGCTGTGTGTGTGTTGTATGATGTTGAACCTATCGTTAAATCAGACAACAAATTGTTCATTAACACAGCAATTTGGTTTAATTATGGCCCTGATATTGATGTATATACTATTAAATAAGAAACAGTGCATTAAACTGATGTGCGCAACGGATCTTTCAACAAAACAACTGTGGCAAGTCACCATATGAAACAGACACTGACTATACTGAAAATATTAGACTGCGAGAAAGATAATAAAAAACGACAAACCACTTTCTTAATGTTTGACTGCGAGAATTTTATGTAGATCAGTACCTGATTATCAAAATTCAGTATCCTAATCAATTGACTGCAGTGTTGCATAACAATCATTTACTAAAGCACAAATAACGAAATCTGTTTAACAAGATTACCAATATCAATGATGCACTTTAAATCCACTAATAACTAATTATCAAATGAAGGAAGTAAGTTAATCTTATAACTTCGTAAATGAAACAGGAAAGAAAGGTCAACTTTGTTACTTATTGTTTCAAATGTTAGTATAGTCTATGGGACTTAACTGCGGGGTCATCAGTCCCTAAACTTACAAACTACTTATGAACTAGTTACGAACTAGGACGGCACAAATATCCATGCCCGAGGGGGTATTCGAACCCCCGACCGTAGTGGCCGTGCAGACCGTGACTGTAGCGCCTCAGTCCCCTCGGCCACCGCGGCCGGCCCTCTCTCTCTCTCTCTCTGCACGAGTTACAATGCTATGCAATACATGATCTTTGCCAAAGATGAAACTTCACATAGTTAAGTACACACATCGATACACACAGTAGAAGAAATATTATACATTTTCTTGTAAGCAAGTTACTCGACACAAAACAGGAGGCACAATATTAGACAAAAATATTTTTTATGGACACCTTTCAACTGAAGCGAGACATTTCCTTTATCTCGGGTCGTTCCTCACGTGACCAGCTGCTCACCGCCTTCTCCTCCGGTTACAAATACGGCGCTTTGAAGAGGCCGAATGTGCTGACGCACGCGCCTACATTGGAGGCGCCCCCATTGATGTATGAGCCGTGCGTGCGGCCTCGCAGAGCGTCTGCTGGCTGGCAGCGCTCGCAGCCAGATCTGCGCGCGGACCACCGCGGCCAATGACTCCGGCAGCCGGCAGGCCGCCGCCCCCGCCCCTCGCCGCCGCCCACGCACGCCAGACGCGCCGCTCTGCCGCGGCTACAGCACCTGCTGCCGGCGCTACCCACCGCCCTTCATCCCGACACGTCTCAGCCTTATCGAACGCACGTTGTGCAACACATTACTACAGTATTCACATAATATATGACATCAACTGCGATTGGGCAAAGCTGAAAATGTGTACCCAGCCGGGATTCGAACCCGGGTCTCCTGCTTTCTAGGCAGTTGCGCTGACCCCTACACCACTGGGGACACAGTGATCACCGTACCTGCAAGGACTATCTAAGCCCGGGTATTTATTGACACATACTGTATACTCTGGTAGTCCACCTCCGTCCCCTCATGTACCACTCACTCTCCCACCTCTATGTTCATTTTCAACTCCCCCTCTTTCGGCCCCCTTCTTCCACTATCTCCTCCCCCCTCCTCTATCCCGTCTTGTTGCTTCATTCCCAGCCCACTCCACCCATCTGGAAAAACTCGTATATACGAGGGCTGGAACTTAGTGGCTACTATTTATTCACAACATAAACAAAAGCGTTACATGTTTGCACTTGTTACTGTCCTTCAAAGCAGTCACCAGCGTTGCGTAGAACCCGTTCCCAGTGATGTTAAATGCGTAGTATACCGTTAGCAGAGCCTGTTCTGTTGATGGTGCGAATGGAGCGGACTACTGCCTGTCGAAACTCTAGAACAGTTCTGAACTAAATGGTATAAAGTGGTTCCTTCATCTTCGGAATCAAAGCAAAGTCAGACAGACTTGGCTCTTTAATGCATAGTGTAGCTGATCAGCTACGTACATTATGTTTCCCATTATATGTCGAACTGATCAACGTTTGAAAAAAAATTCATTTGTAGCTGCTTTTATATATAGTGATACATATGCAACTAGCTCGTCCTAGAAATTATAAACTGCAGAGTGCTGCTCAATCAATTCGTAAGTTAGCTGCATTGAGTTACTCCTAACATGTACTGAAGGAACTGAGATACCAATAGCCTTATGTATAATGTTGGTATCTCAGTTCCTTCAGACTCTTGACGAGCCGCTGTCCTGTTTCCACCACCGATGTTGGATTCAATAAGACCTAAAAAAAATGTTCAAATGTTTGTAGAGCTTATGGGACTTAATTAAGGGGTCATCAGTCCCTAAACTGTCCTGTTTCCACCACCGATGTTGGATTCAATAAGACCTAAAAAAAAATGTTCAAATGTTTGTAGAGCTTATGGGACTTAATTACGGGGTCATCAGTCCCTAAACTTACAAACTACTTATGAACTACTTAATCCTAAGGACGGCACAAATATCCATGCCCGAGGGGGTATTCTAACCCCCGACCGTAGTGGCCGTGCAGACCGTGACTGGAGCGCCTCAGTCTCCTCGGCTACTGCGGCCGGCAATAAGACCTAACATGTGCGTTTGTTTACTTTAGTATTCGTACTTTGCGATGTAAAAGTAGTCAATCACATATTAATGTTGCACTTTGAGTTACTTTTTTCAGAAAGATTAGAGGCATAATAGTGACATTTACTGTATCAGGTATATCATGGAAGCACTATATAGCTGACCAGTAATGAACTTCTTGTTGCTAGTATTGCGTAATAACTCTAAGGTTGTTTTTTTTTTTCAGTATATACGCACTATACATTAAGCGTGGTAGATTTATAGCTTCAAATAAAAAGTCAAGCATTAAACGTACGGTGCATGATACAGTACTTCGCAGTCCATCGACCGAAAAGAGCAGCCGCAGCATGCGCTAATCCGGTTTCGTGAGCGAGTTCACGAATCGTCTGGCGTCGATGACTGTCCACTGATGCGGCAACAGTACTCACTTCTTCTTTAGAGACGTTAGGACAACCTGTCTGATTGTGCGCACGCTGGACACGTGGAACGGGCGAGTCCATTTGCTCGGAGATAAGGTAGGTATGTTAACAACGTGTGCTATTAGCCAGATTAGTAGATTCCATTACATAACGTCTGCACAGCAGTGGTCCCACTATTTAACTTCTAACCCTCGAATTTGTAAAGCTATAGGACCAAACTACAGTGCTCATCAATCCCTAGACATGCAAAATACTTCAACTAACTTATGCTAAGAATAAAATTCACTCACACACACACACACACACACACACACACACACACACACACACAGAGACATGCCTGAGATAAAACTCGAACTTCCATCGGGGAACAGCCGCGCACATTTTAGTAAAGTAGTCAGCATACTCCTCACACCACAGTATTAATGTACATGACTTCTAGTAATCTGTTCTTACCTTTTATGTTGTGTTTGACTGATAGGTTTTATCTAAGATGACCACTACATTTTTAACACTTTTAGTTATACTGACTCCTGTTTGTCTCAGCTAGATGTATTTTATTTGATGCATTTTACCATTCAGTTTTAACACCTTTTTATCCAAGGTTTTGAATAAACAGCTGATGGTTTTAAAAAATGCATTTTATGAAGTATATTACGGCTGTTGACACTCGCCTCACCAAAGCATTCAAAAATTGTACGGCTGTAAAAACCACTCGCGACACACAGGATATCTGACTTTATAATCCGTGATAGTCGCAAAAAAACTGTCCAGTCATGCGACATTTGTAACGAGAATTTATGCATGCACTGTTTGAGATTGAGAGCTTTTTGCGACTTGCAATAAATAACTTTATGAAACATCTTTTCTCAGTGACTACCCCAAAAAATTTCCGAAAAGTACTATGTTTCGGTTGTTCAGCATTCGGAATAACCCTACAGTTCATTACTTCTAGACAACTCGTAGTATTTGCTAGACATTTCACAGACTGTATACAAACAAACAACAGAATGTAGCTTAGAATTTATATCATAGTGTCACTCATAGTTCAACGGATATTACGTCAGATACAAAAATATCTGCACCGTCAAGCATGAGGTTGTAATTTATCACGACTTTACTACCAACTCAATTCGCAACACATTTCGCAAACAGTTTCCTAATATTACACTCAACTAACCTGAAAAATTACATTATTGCAGGACACACAGTTGAGGCAATAAGGAGATAACGATTGAGCTGCACGAAATGGAATGTGTAAGGGAGATATAGTAGAGTAGATGCCAATGGACAGAGAAGGAAGAAAGAGTTGGAATAACATTAGAAAGCAAGAAACGCACACTCGAGCGACGCCGTGCGCCAACGCTAGCGGATGAGATAAAGATGTTATGGTTACGCGTACACTAACTCTAATACATCTACATCTACTTCTACATCTACATCCATACCCTGCAAGCCACCTGACGGTGAGTGGCTGAGGGTACCTTGAGTACCACTATCGCTACTCCATCCTATTCAAGTCTCTTATTGTTCGCGGAAAGAAAGATTGTCGGTATGCCTCTATGTGGTCTTTGATTTTATCGTAATGATCTGTTCGCTATATATATGTAGGAGTGAGCAATACACTGCTTGACTCCTCGGTAATGTATGTTCTCGAAACTTCAACAAAAGCCCGATTCGAGCTACAGAGCGTCTCTCTTGCAGAGTCTTCCACTGGAGTTTTAACGATCATCTCTGCAACGCTGTCATGATTACTGCATGATATTGTAACGACGCACGCTGCTCTCCATTGGATCTTCTCTATCTCCTCTATCAACCCCACCTCGTACGGCGGATCTCACGCCGGTGAGTAGTATTCAAACGGTGGGCAAGCAAGTGTACTGTAACCTACTTCCTTTGTGTTCGGACTGCATTTCCTTAGGATTCTTCCAATGAATCTCAGTGTGGCATCTGCTTTACCGACGATTAATTTTATATGATCGTTCCGTTATAAATCACTCCTAATGCCTACTCCCAGATAATTTATGAAATTAACTGCTTCGAGCTGCGGACCTGCTATAGTGTGGCTAAATGATAAAGCATATTTCTATGTATTCGTAGCACATTGCACTTGTGTACATTGAAATTCAATTGCCATTCCCTGCACCATGCTTCAACTCGTTGCAGATCCTCCTGCATTTCAATACAATTTTCCATTCTTACAACATCTCTATATACTACAGCATCATATGCAAAAAAATCTCAGTGAACTTCTGATATTATTCACAAGGTCATTAATACATATTGTGAACAGCAACGGTCCCACAATACTCCCCTGTGGCAGACCTGACATCACTCTTACTTCGTAAGACTTCTCTCCATTGAGAATGCCATGCTGCGATTTGTTATCTAGGAAGTGCTCAATCCAGTCACACGCTATCTACCTGGGAACCCGTGTCTATGGCCCTTTGAGTCTCGTGGACGAATAGCGGCAGAGCGGCCGAGCGCATTGAGGCGCTATGCTACGATGAGCGAGGCGGTTCCCCGTCGGAGGTTCGAATCCCCAATCGGGCATGGATGTTTATGCTGTCTTTTCGTATAAGTTAGTTCATAATAAGTTTGTAAGTTTAGGGACTGATGACCCTGCAGTTAGGTCCCATAAAAAAAAGAAACGAATAGCACGAGCTGTGTTTCACACGACCGCCTTTTCCGAAACCCATGATGATTCCTACAGAGCAATACTCGAACATAATATGTCTTCCAAAAGCACGAAGTTGAAAAGAAAGAAAAAGTTGCAAATAAGAATGTTGAATGTCTGGTATCTTTAATTTTTTTCTCGCACTGGTAATGTAAACAAGAAAAAATTAAATCCTTTAAATTTACTGAAAGCATCGTTCATCGTTCTGTCTTGTCTCCTTACTGTAACGTGCCACCAAATTTACGATATTCAGGGAAACGAAATGAGACTAGTTGCTGTAACAAAGGACTGCTCATTTTTCTTTATTTGTCACAGTTGCACTATTTGGAAGCTGGTAACTAGTTTCGGTCTTGTTCCTCCATTTTCAAACCATATACCTTATTCCAACAGTAACAATACACTGCATGAAGCAAATGACATAAAATCTATACGTTGTCCACTGTTAAAACATGATTACATATAAATTTATATAATAGATGTTGCGTTCACGAGCCTCCAACGTCGTGAACGCAACATTTATTTTAAGCTATTTTAAATTTATTTTAAATGTGTTTATTTCAGTCAACAGTTGCTATAAAATTGTTTAATGACATGTTTCGATCACTTGGATCATCTTCAGATCTTTTAGTTGCGTCCGCAACTCGTCTGGCTGAGTACCAATTAGTACTCAGCCAGACGAGTTGCGGACGCAACTATAAGATCTGAAGATGATCCAAGTGATCGAAACATGTCATTAAACAATTTTATAGCAACTGTTGACTGAAATAAACACATTTAAAATAACATAGTGCAGTTACGGACATTCTCAAATTGACCATGTCGACTATAATGAGTATTTTAAATTTGTTTGTAATCATGTTTTAACAGAGGACAACGTATAGATTAGTACTCAGCCAGACGAGTTGCGGACGCAACTATAAGATCTGAAGATGATCCAAGTGATCGAAACATGTCATTAAACAATTTTATAGCAACTGTTGACTGAAATAAACACATTTAAAATAACATAGTGCAGTTGCGGACATTCTCAAATTGACCATGTCGACTATAATGAGTATTTTAAATTTGTTTGTAATCATGTTTTAACAGAGGACAACGTATAGATTAGTACTCAGCCAGACGAGTTGCGGACGCAACTATAAGATCTGAAGATGATCCAAGTGATCGAAACATGTCATTAAACAATTTTATAGCAACTGTTGACTGAAATAAACACATTTAAAATAACATAGTGCAGTTGCGGACATTCTCAAATTGACCATGTCGACTATAATGAGTATTTTAAATTTGTTTGTAATCATGTTTTAACAGAGGACAACGTATAGATTAGTACTCAGCCAGACGAGTTGCGGACGCAACTATAAGATCTGAAGATGATCCAAGTGATCGAAACATGTCATTAAACAATTTTATAGCAACTGTTGACTGAAATAAACACATTTAAAATAACATAGTGCAGTTGCGGACATTCTCAAATTGACCATGTCGACTATAATGAGTATTTTAAATTTGTTTGTAATCATGTTTTAACAGAGGACAACGTATAGATTAGTACTCAGCCAGACGAGTTGCGGACGCAACTATAAGATCTGAAGATGATCCAAGTGATCGAAACATGTCATTAAACAATTTTATAGCAACTGTTGACTGAAATAAACACATTTAAAATAACATAGTGCAGTTGCGGACATTCTCAAATTGACCATGTCGACTATAATGAGTATTTTAAATTTGTTTGTAATCATGTTTTAACAGAGGACAACGTATAGATTAGTACTCAGCCAGACGAGTTGCGGACGCAACTATAAGATCTGAAGATGATCCAAGTGATCGAAACATGTCATTAAACAATTTTATAGCAACTGTTGACTGAAATAAACACATTTAAAATAACATAGTGCAGTTGCGGACATTCTCAAATTGACCATGTCGACTATAATGAGTATTTTAAATTTGTTTGTAATCATGTTTTAACAGAGGACAACGTATAGATTAGTACTCAGCCAGACGAGTTGCGGACGCAACTATAAGATCTGAAGATGATCCAAGTGATCGAAACATGTCATTAAACAATTTTATAGCAACTGTTGACTGAAATAAACACATTTAAAATAACATAGTGCAGTTGCGGACATTCTCAAATTGACCATGTCGACTATAATGAGTATTTTAAATTTGTTTGTAATCATGTTTTAACAGAGGACAACGTATAGATTTTATGTCATTTGCTTCATGCAGTGTATTGTTACGGTTGGAATCATATGGTTTGAAAATGGACGACCAAGTCCGAAACTAGTTACCAGCTTTCAAATAGTGCAACTGTGACGAAAAATGAAAAAATAAATGGTTTTCATTACATATCCAGTTGCTCATCTTGCCCCATCTTCACGATGAATTTTCAAAAAACTGTTCTTCTTCGGCGGGCTTCGACCAAGCCCTTTCTGACGTCAGGGAAGAACATGGGTTGTATCTTTACCTTGCAAACACACCTACTGACTACCGTAGGAAGGGAGGGCGCGGTTCGCACACGGGGATGTGTGCTTTCAGAATGCAGCCAGTCGAGAGTTGTGGCCGCGTGGGCGGCCTGTGGGAGTGTGTACTCTGCGGGCACACAGCGGAAGCGACGCCCCCAGACGGGCTGTGGTTGCTGACCACAAGTGGGCCGCCACCGCGCCTTTGTTTAGTGCCAAAGCGTGACGCGGCCACGCGCACAATTACAACCCGCTGCTACAGCACCAACACCCGCCTACCTACACTTGCAGCTGCGTGGAAGACTCCAGTAAAGACTGACCAGCACTTAGCTGTATGGGTGGTACGTTCTTTACAACAGTTTTCCTTTGGTGTACTTGATAATGTTTCACACGAAGTGATGAGTGTTATCGAGAAGGGATCTCATACTGATTCCGTATTTCTATATTTCCGGAAGGCCTTTGACACCGTACCTCACAAACTGATTGTAATCAAATTGCGTGGTTATGGTTTATCGCCCTTAATTCGCCACTGGATAGGGGATTTCTTGTCAGAGAGGACAGAGTTTGTAGTAATCGATGGTAAGGCATCGACTAAGAGGTGATATAGGGCGCTCCACAGGGTATTGTTATTGGTCCTCTGCTGTTCCTTATCCACATAAACGATTTGGGAAAAAATCTGAGCAGCTCTCTTAGGTTGTTTGCAGATGAGGCCATCATTTATGGTCTAGTAAAAGTCATATGATGAACGAAACCAACTGCAGAACTATCTAAATACTATATCACTAGGGTGTAAAAATTGGCAATTGACTCTAAATGCCGGCCGCGGTGGCCGAGGGGACTGAGGCGCTCCAGTCACGGTCTGCACGGCCACTACGGTAGGGGGTTCGAATCCCCCCTCGGGCATGGATATTTGTGCCGTCTTTAGGATAAGCTAGTAGATAAGTAATTTGTAAGTTTCGGGACTGATGACCCCGTAGTTAAGTCCCATAAGCTTTACAAACATTTTGATTTGAATTTGACTCTAAATAATGATAAGTGTGAAGTCGTCCACATGAGGACGAAAAGAAATCCGTTAAACTTTGTTTACAAGATAAATCAATCGAAGGTGAAGGACGTAAACTCCACTAAATATCTAGGAATTACTATTACATTAGACTTAAACTGGAAAGAACACGTAGATAACATGACAGGAAAGGCCAACCAGAGACTGCGATTTATTGGCAGAACGCTTTAACGCTTCATATACTAAGCTTGTCCGTCCTCATTTTAGAGTATTGCCGCCCAGTGTGGGATCCTTATCAAGTGGGTTTGACGGAAGCCATCGAAAGTCCAAAGAAGGGCAGCTCGATTTGTATTGCCACGATACAGGGGACACAGCGTCACGGAAATTATACAGGATCTGGGATGGCAATCATTACAACAACGGCGGTTATCGCTGCGACGTGATCTACTTACGAAACTCCAATCACCAACATTCTCCTCCGAATGCGGAAATATATTATTGACTCCCACCTACTTAGGTAGAAATGATCATCAGAATGAAATACGAGAAATCAGAGCTCGAACGAGGAGATTCGAATGTTTTTTTCTTCCCGTGCGCTATTCGATAGTGGAATTCTAGATGAATAGTGTAACCGTGGTTCGATGAAACCTCTTCCAGGTACTTAAACGTCCTTTGCAGATTATCCCATCTAGATGTAGAACAGTTTTGAAAGCAACGACTAATAGAGACCAGAACCGGTTTAAATTACGCTCATGTTCATAAAAAAGGAACATCTTAAAAACGGTAGGTAGGAACAGAATGATATTTTCTCTCGGAGGGTGCAGTGATATGAAACTTACGTCTTTACCAGGGTTGTAGGATCAGAAGTGGGGTGCTTGGTGGAACAAGTTCATGACAACTATAACGTCAGAGATGTTACGTACTGCCATTGTAGCAGCAGTAACGGATCTAACGCGTGCGCCAGACACCTGTTGCCTTATATGGGCGATGCCAACCGCAGTGTCCTCCTGTGAGTGTTTACATATCTTTGCGGCATGCATACGGATACCTGTAACAGTTCCTTTGGCTGTTTAGTGTCAAAAGTGTCTGCTGTTATTTCTTTATTATTATTATTATTATTATTATTATTATTATTATTATTTAAATAAAAATGACGCGTTTTACTCTACTGACGATTTTTAAAACTGCCATATCTTAAACTGCGGAAGCTACATCGTTCATGATCAATTTCATCTAAGATGACAGCACTGAAACGGATGATCGCTTGTGTCAATTTATTACATTGTGAAAGACGCAATGGTCAGAATGAAAATCGTTTAAAGTGCGGCTTTCAGCTCTTTTAGGTTGTTCGCAGATGATGCTATCACTTATCGGTTAGTAAAGTCACCACAAAACCAAAGGAACTGCAAAATGATTTAGGTATCTGCATGGTGCAAAAGATGGCAATTGACCCTTAATAATGAGATGTATGAAGTCATCGAAATGACCCCTAAAAGAAGCTCGTTAAACTTCATTTACACGATAAATGAGTTAAAACTACAGGCCGTAAATTCAGCTAAACACCTAGTAGTAACAATTACAAACAACTTAAGGCGGAAAGAACACACAGAAAATAATGTAGGGAAAGCGAACCAAAGACTACGTTTCGTTAGCAGAACACTTAGAAGATGCAACAGTTCTACTAAAGGAAGTGTCTATACTACACTTTGTGCGTCCTATTTTGGAATATTGTTGCACTTTGTGGGATCCACACAAAGTGGGTCTGAGAGACGATGTAGAGAAATTTGAAAGAAGGGCAGCTCGCTTTGTACTATCGCGATATAAGGGGGAGAGTCCCATAAAAATTATGCATGAGTTGGGGTGGAAATCATTAAAAGAAAGGTGTTATTTGCTGCGACGAGATCTATTTGCGAAATTTCTGTCTCCAGTTTTCACTTCTGAATACGAATAATATGTTAGCACCCACCTACATGATCATGAAAATAAAATAAGAGGAATCAGATCTAAAATGGAAAGACTTCGGTGTTCCTTTTTCCCGAGAGCTATTAGTGAATGAAACGGTAGAGAAATACCATAAAAGCGGTTCGATGAACCCTCTGCCGTGCACTTCAGTGTGAGTCCTAGAGTATTTACGTAGATGGTAGATGTAGATGTAGTATGCGATATGCAATCATCAGCTTGAATGCCATTATTTCAGATGATCTTATTGTGACCAATGCACCTACTGCAGTTTAAGGTACGGTAATCTGAAGACGCGCGAAGACCATGGAACTCGTCATATTTAAATAATTTTTTTAGAAAATTGTAAGAGAGATTCCTTGAATTTAGGGCAGAGTGCTCTGCTATTTATACACAGACAGAATGTACCACAAATTAGATGATTAGTTAACACAAGAAACAAGTGAATATAAGAAAGATGTAGAGCATTCTGGAATTGTAAATTACAAAGAAATAAATTTTTGTCGGTGGACGGGATTAAACCGGCGATCTTCAGCACCGCAGTCGGTGACGCTATCCCCTGCGCCACGCCGGCAGTCGGTTTCCATTGTGTCTCGCGGCAATATTGCTGAGCGACGGCATGGAGTGTACCTATGACTGTATCTGACGCAAAATCCTTGCCTGCTCTCGAACAGCTTGGCGAACTGTAATTCTCCAGCAAAGCAACAGAAAAAAAGTTGTGATATCCGGAGGTATTTCCACGTCGCCGGTGACTGTCGCTTTGAGTGTAGGGTATCCAGGACGCTATTCATCGCGCGCGTGGGCAGTGGCGCCATCGTTGGACCATACGGTGTCGATCCCAGGTTTCGGGAATGGCACGCACCGCACCGCGGGCGGCGACGGAGTGTGAATAATGTATGCGCCGTAGGGCCACGTGGACGGGCGCTTACTCAGGGGGCTTACGTGCCGCGTTATCTGATGTTACGGATAGCTCGGCGGGAGAACGCCTCCACACGCGGCCCTGAACCCGGCGCAGACTAGCGGCCACGCGGCCAGCCGCCTGCTCGCCTCATCGCCTCGTGTCGTGTCACTGCACTGTACTGATCACCTGCTGCTTTTATTTATTTATTTATTGTTTTTTTTTTCTGTCCCATAGGACCCAATTGAGGAGTGAGACTCCATGGTCATGCAACAAGTCAATATATTAATTGCTACACAAGAATGGTAATAGAAAATTTTTAAGTAGTCCTTTGCACACGACAACCTTAAGACAAAGTGAAAAGAATCAATAAAGAAAAAATCAATTAGATTAATTGTTTAACTTTTCTTAGAGTTCCTCGACAGAATAAAAGGAGTGAGCTATGAGGTAACTCTTCGATTTAGATTTGAAAGCGTGTGGGTTAGTGCTAGGACTCTTTAGTTCTTGTGGCAGCTTATTGAAAATGAATGCCGCAGAATACTGTACACCTTTCTGCACAAGTGTCAATGTGGTGTGATGCAAATGTACGAGGCGCGTCCAGAAAGTAAGTTCCGTTTCAATTTATCTCCGCTGCAGCGCTGCGATTGTAGTTTCGCACATGTGCTGTAGACGATGTGTATCAAGAAGAAGAACGTGCGTCATTTGGAGATCACTGTCAGTTATGTACGCTTTGTTGTGATTGTTTGAAATGTCGGCGTTGATTGAAAACCCCGCCGCCTGTGAAATCAGGTCGGTGATTCGGTTTCTGAATGCGAGGAAAGTGAAACCAAGTGAAATTTATCGGCAAATTATCGATGTTTACGGACCACATGCGATGAGAGATCCGATGGTGAGAAGATGGGTCCGACAGTTCAATGGCGGGCGTAGTGATGAAGAACGAAGTAGGCGTCCACCTTTGGTTACAGAAGAACTGGTTCACTCGATTGATGACAAGATCCAGGAAAACCGTAGGTTTACAATTAGCGCTCTCGCTATGGACGTCCCCCAAATTTCACTGTTTCCAACTGGTTGAAGACACAGGCGGCACATTTCTATGAAGAAGGTATACAAAACCTGGTGCCACGCTATGACAAATTCCTGTAAAATTTCGGTAGTTACGTGGAAAAGTAAGAGTTGTAGAGTTTTGTGCAATAAAAATTTCTTCTGTATCTGTGTACAATTTCATTTTATTACCAAACGGAACTTACTTTCTGGACGCGCCTCGTAGATTCGACTTATGTCTAGTATTCTCCGAGTGAAAGCTACTAACTCGTGGGATTAAGCTGATATTATTAACAACAAACGACATTAATGAAAAAATGTATTGTGACGCCAGTGTCAAAATTTCCAGACTACTGAAAAGGGGTCGACATGACATTCGTGAATTTACACCAGATATTGCTCGAACCACCCGTTTTTGAGCAAGACATATCCTTTTTGCATCAGGCGAGTTACCCCAAAAAACAATGCCGTACGTCATAAGTCAGTGAAAGTAAGCGTAATAGACTACTTTTCGTGTTGAAAAATCACTTATTTCAGATATTGTTCTAATGGTAAATACAGCAGAATTTAGTTCTAATGGTAAATATAGCAGAATTTAGTTTTGGAACAAGATCCTGAACATGGGATTTCTATGACAGCTTACTGTCAATATGAAAACCTAGAAATTTTAATTGTTCAGTCTCTTTTATCATATGCCCATTATGTGTAATCAAAATGTCAGCTTTCGTTAAATTATGTGTTAGAAATTGAAAAAAAACTGAGATTTACTGTGATTTAACATCAACTTGTTTTCTACAAGCCATGGACTTATCTCTTGAACTGCAATATTTAATATTGTGTCAATATTACGAGCAACATCCTTCACTACCAAGCTGCCATCATTAGCAAACAAAAATATTTTAGTCACCTGTTATACTCGAAGGCATATCATTTATATAAGTAAGGAACAGCAATGGTCCCAAAACAGACGCCTGGGGCACCCAACACTTAATTGTGCCCCATTGGGATTGTACGTCATAGCCATTTTCTACACTGCGGAGAATTACATTCTGTTGTCTGTTATTGAAGTAAGAGGTGAACCAGTCGTGAGCTATTGTGCAGCTACTGTGCTGCACCTCTACATCCATATTCCCACTTCTTTCCGCCCTGGCAGTGTTGTTGATGTGAAAAATACCGAATTGCACTGTGGTTCTGAATCCACTCTAAACTGTAGGTTCCCTATAAATTACCGACCGAAAGAACAGACACCGTTGGTTAACATTAACGGCCGTTAATTTACGTATTCGAAGTGTTTAAACATTTCGACCGTTTCAGGGCATTGAAATAAATCCAACGGCAAAATTGAAAATTTGCGCTTCGGGTTAGCGATCGGTCACCCTAACCACTTACACTTCCCTTCCAACCCAAGTTCTGAACTATCCTATAAAGCTCTTTTTAAACGATGAACGAAAATGAACAAGATAGATAATAGTCTACTGAAGCGCTCCTAGCGTACTACAAACTCATGCAAGATCTTGTAGCAGAGTATTTACGCGATAAACGTAATCAGACAGTAATACCCGATGTTGAAAGTGAGGTTATAACTGGCGATCTTTTATGTATGAAGGCATAGTTTAATACAGGAATTGAGAAAAACGCTAAATGTTATTGACGGCCAAAGAAACCTTTGCAATGTATGTTTTTTGTCAACTTAGTTTGGTTAAGTGCTGGGAAGTGAAACAAATAAACATTTGAACACATGACACAGTGTTTAAAAGGGGATAAATAGACCTTGTTTACTTTATCTACTACGATTTGCCCACTGACATTGTTAATAACGTCATGCACAACTGAATTTTTGTCCTTCATTTTGACTGACTTTTTCATTTAAAATGCTATTTAATGAACATTCCGTCATTAAATTACAATCTTATTCAAATAAACAATATTGCGAAATGTAAACCATTTTTCGGTTTCAGATATACGACATCGCTTTTAAGTGGACACTCAATTGAGATACATATTTAAGTCGTCATGAAATGTTTGTTTGTTTTTATAGTTTATGGGACTTAACTACGTGGTCATCAGTCCCTAAACTTACAAACTACTTATGAACTACTTACGAACTAGGACGGCACAAATATCCATGCCCTGGGGGGGATTCGAACCCCCGACCGTAGTGGCCGTGCAGACCGTGACTGGAGCGCCTCAGTTCCCTCGGCCACCGCGGCCGGCAGTCGTCATGAAACATTTGCAATTTATCGCTAAACGAAAGTAGAATAATAAAATAAAAATTAATAAGACAAATTTGCGTGCAAACCGTTTAATCGTCGACTATAATATGAAAATCGCTTGACGAAAATAGGTTAACGTCCGATGTCAGCAGACGACCGTTCAATCAAAACAATCTTCTCGAGAAAGCTTAACGTGACGTTGACGTGAGTTGAAGTGACGGACAGTGTGAATGCCGTCATTAGAAATACATTGTGGAATACATTCTGATCATAAACTTCGACAAAACGCAAAATATACGTAAATACGAAAGAATATGGCGGACTAACTGGAGCGGTGATTGCAGCTGACAGCTACTAGCTAGCGCATGCGCAGTGAACTCACTAGTACGGAATTTGAAACTGGCCCTATTTCTTTATCGCTATAAATGACGCGCTTCGATACTAGCGCAATCATACTAATGCAGCCGTTCAAACGACAGACGGCCGCCATTAACGCAACGTTATCAATTACGAGTTCGTTCATCGTTTAAAACGGGCTTAATGCAAGCTGTTCCAGCTGGCGTGCTGCCCCCGTGGGCTAGGGAGCGCTCACTTGCTCGCGGGGCGCCGCTTCTCGGCCGTGAGCTGCTATTACATGGGGCACACGGCTGCGACGAGCGAACGCGCAAGTGAAGCAGCAAGCTGTCGTGTGACGTCACGAGACACTCCAATTTCCGACACGGGCACAGTTGTTGTTCAAGTAGCTACAACTGAGACTGACATTTTTCCTCCAAGAAAATGCGAGACACTTGACACCAGACATATCCTCGGCGATAATATTATGTCTTTCGTTATTATAATTAATGTAATACCTCTGTGAACAGGAACATCAACGAAATTATTTCGTGACTAGAATTCAATAAGGAGTATTTATGTGTGGCATGATTTTACAGCTTTAAATGCCTGTGGTCATGGAGTATTTCTTATGAAGTGTGT
Source organism: Locusta migratoria (assembly GCA_026315105.1). NCBI lineage: Eukaryota > Metazoa > Arthropoda > Insecta > Orthoptera > Acrididae > Locusta > Locusta migratoria. The sequence continues at coordinate 160,001,500 of CM048750.1, forward strand.
CACAAATTTCCCCATTATTTTTTAATGAAGACGACACTGATTTTAAAGTTATTGCTAATCAAAAGAAGACAGATTATAACGCAACGGTTCTCCCACAGGCTCAGCTGTTACTGTTCGGCCGTAGGTCCTCCCTTTCATGCTTCCCCTATCGCTCTGGCTCTATGCAGGGAAGCGTCTTCTTACATGACGCCAACTATAGTAGGGCGAAGGCAGTGAAATCAGTCAATCGGTGAGTCTTGTGCGAGATAGAAGTAATACAAATGCTTAACACAAATGTTTGTAATTCTATCGGATCAAACAGAGTGGTCATCAGTCCGTAGCTTACAAACTACTTAAACTAAACTAAAGACAACACACACACCCATGCCCCAGGAAGGACTCGAACCTCCACCGCGAGCAACCGCGCGCTCCGCAACGAGATGCTTTAGACCGCGGCTAGAAGTAATACCCGGGCAGCGTGCTTATATCAGAATAACTGTTCTCCGAGGGAGAAATGCGATGGAATCTCACAGTGAGTTAGTGGAAGCACTTGGGAATAATGGCCTATCATACCGTACATTTGCACGGTGGGTAGGAAAGTTTCAGCAAGGGCGTGTGTCAACCAGTGACGAGAACTGTTCGGAACGACATTTTACTGTGCGGACCGCCGTTGACTTTGATCTTATTCCAAAGATTAAAGCGGTTTGCAAAACTATAGGACATTTCTAATGCTGTGCGCAAACAGGTGAGTCGATACAGACATGTTGCGCAAATGCTGAGGCAGGTGGTATTCAACAACTCCCAAATCGTTGACAGCATGTGGTAACGTAGCATGGGACTACTTTGAGGGTCTGTGGACCAAGATTTGTTATGTCAATTGTGTGTAGTGTGTTGTCATTCTTTTGCACCGTGAAGGCCATATTTCCCTGTATAATATCGTAATAAATTAGTAAGGTAAACAGCAAACAATCCGAAGATTGGTTTGAACACCACAGTGCCTTACTAGGCATGGTCCTGTTTGGAGGTGGTATGCCGTTGCCTTCCTCCGACCTTCGAACTGACTTACCCAGCCAGTTATAGGGGGACCTATAGTTTAACGTGTATTCCGAAACACGGTGCTACTCGGTATTTTTCATATCAGCAACACTGCCAGAGCTGAAAGGAGTGGCGACAGATAAAAATCCTAAGAAACTTCCTGGCAGATTAAAATTGTGTGCCGGAACCGGGACTCGAACATGGGACCTTTGCCTTTCGCGGGCAAGCGCTCTACCGTTTGAGCTATCCCGAAACGACTCACGATGCATCCTCACAACTTCACTCCCGCCAGTACCTCGCCTCCTACTTTCCAATCATCACAAAAGCTCTCCCGCGAAACTTGCAAGACTAGCACTCCTGGAAGAAAGGTTATGGTGGAGACATGGCTTAGCCACAGCCTAAGGGATGTTTCCAGAATAAAACTTTCACTCTGCAGCGGAGTGTGCGCTGATATGAAACTTCCTGGCAGATTAAAATTGTGTGAAGTTTGGAAAGTAGGAGGCGAGGTACTGGCGGAAGTAAAGTTGTGAGGCGGCATCGTGAGTCGTGTCGAGATAGCTCAGTCGGTAGAGCGCTTGCCCGCAAAAGGCGAAGGTCCCAGGTTCGAGTCCCGGTTCCGGGACTGCCAGGAAGTTTCATATCAGCGCACACTCCGCTGCAGAGTGAAAGTTTCATTCTGGAAAAATCATAAAAACTGGCGGGGATCGAACCCACGACCTTTGGACCTTTAGTCTGACACTCTACCACTGGGCAATCGAGCTGCGATTTTTCAGTGGTATTCATTGGCCACATAGTTAAAACGTTGGCTTTTCGTCTGTATATGTCACCTTTCCAACCGGACTGGTATCTGCAAGAAAAAAAGTATAGTTGCCATATATTTTGCCCCAACCCTCGTATATGTTAATGTTCAGTACACTGGAAAAAGGAAGTATATACAAATAAAAAATAGTGTACCTTCACACACACACACAAACACACACACACACACACATATATATATATATATATATATATATATATATATATATATATATATTATGTTCCTCATATACGTAATTTTGTGGCCGATTTCTATCAGATTTTGAAAGTTTGGTTAGCCGAAATAGTGTCAAAGTGTTGGCAACACGGGTATGTGAATAGGAGAGCGAGGACTCAAAGAACTCGTGTGTGCTGGATGGCACATGCGTGCGTGCGTGTGTGCGCGGCGACCGCAGCAGCTGCGGGTGTCTGCGGGTTACGACGCTAGACGCTGTGACCGCAACCGTCTGCGCCGGGTAGGCGCCAACACCGCCTTTGTCTGTCCGCAGCGCTCCTAAATGCTGCACTCTGGCTGTGCTCGGCTTACACACTGCTCTCTGTGGCCGCTGTTCACTTCACGCTCTTAGAAATATGACTACTTTGAAAGTACAGTTGAACTCTCTTATTACGAGATCGGTTCTACATCTACATCTACATCCATAATCCGCAAGCCACCCGACGGTGTGTGACGGAGGGTACCTTGAGTACCACCATCGGTTCTCCCTCCTATTCCAGTCACGTATTGTTCGCGGAAAGAAAGATTGTCGGTATGCCTCTGTGTGGGCTCTAATCTCTCTGATTTTATCTTCATGTTCTCTTCGCGAGATATACGTAGGAGCAAGCAATATACTGCTAGAAACTTCGACAAAAGACCGTACCGAGAGACAGAGCGTCTCTCCTGCAGAGTCTTTCACTGGAGTTTGTCCATCATCTCCGTAACGCTTTCTCGATTACCAAATGATCGTGTAACGAAGCGCGCTATTCTCCGTTGGATCTTTTCTACTTCCTCTATCAACCCCACCTGGTACGGATCCCACACCGGTGAGCAGTATTCAGGCTGTGGGCGAACAATACTGTAAACTACTTCCTTTGTTTTCGGACTGCATTTCCTTAGAATTCTTCCAATGAAGCTAACAAGGAAAGTACATGGGCTCGAACAAACATATCTGTATGAACGTTTGGTTACAAGATCTCTACGTACACCTCAATGTGCTGGTGGGTGTCGTTTTTCTGCAAAGCTCTGCAACCATGCTCTAGATATCACTGTAGATGTAATTGTAGACGCCATACGTAATGCCGATATCTTAACTATAACTTATGTAATAATTATCGTACATGTTCTCTAGCGAATTGTCATCAAAAGCCGTGATGATAGTTGCAACTTTAACCTTCTTCCCGAAAGACTGTTGGTATTCACTGCCACTGCTTCCATCGCCTCTTCCCGCACTGACCGTAGCACTACCGCTTGCAATGAGTTGTTCGTCATTATCATCCCTATTATCATTATTATGAATTTGTAACAACAGTATCTAACTTCTGCGCATATTTCTGTATGGTAACAGATACGAGAAAGCATGCAAATGATTCCTCTTCTACACCAATACCATCTTCATGAAGAAGGGTTCTTCGTAACTTCATCTCAACTAATCGCAATACATTAGCAGGATTGATTAGCAATCGCCGCCCCATCTGACGCTTCACCACACAAATAACATCACAAATGCAACTTCGAAGGCACACTGCACCGTCCCTACTGGCGAACCGACAGGCGGCATGGCACAAGCAGAGGCCTCCAACGGACGACTGCAGAGTTTTGCAGATGAAGATTAGTGCAATAAGGGATCTTTACATTATCTCTCATACGATTTTGGCGTATATGTGTTTGTTCGAGCCCAAGTACTTTCCTTGTAATTCTGGTATCTGCTTTACCAACGATTGATTTTATATGGTCATTCCATTTTAAATCGCTCCTAATGCCTACTCCCAGATAATTTATGGAATTAACTGCTTCCAGTTGCTGACTTTCTATAGTGTAGCTAAATGGTACAGGATCTTCCTTTCTATGTATTCGCAGCATATTACACTTCTCTACATTGAGGTTAAATTGCCATTCCCTGCACCATGCTTCAATTCGATGCAGATCCTCCTGCATTTCAATACAATTTCCCATTGTTACAACCTCTCTATATACTAAAGCATCATCCGCAAAAACCCTCAGTGAGCTTCCGATGTTATTCGCAAGGTCATTTATATATATCGTGAACAGCAACGGACCCACGACACTCCCTTGTGGCACACCTGACATCACGCTTACAACTCTCACAAATCGGCACCTGACGTCGTACTCCCCGTAAGAGTGTCGATTCGTGAATGAGTCGTTCATTTTAACGAATACAAGTAAAGAATCGTAAGAATCGAATCGCTTTGCGGACGAATCGTCGTTCAATAGAATCGTCTGTCTCGTGACGATTCCAAGATCCAACTATTCAACTGCCGAATCGTCATATCATCCCACGTCTTTCCATCTCATTCGATGGGTCGGCGTCTCGGTCCTTGAATTTCTCTTCTCCTTCGATATACGCCCTTTGTTCTACATCAGTCTTCAGCCTCAGTCGCGGCCGTCCTCTGTGTCTTTTGCCTCTGAGGTTTAGCTCGTACATTTGTCTTGGTAGTCTGTTACTGTCCGTACGACGCATATGTGCATAGCACTCAGCCGCTGTGTGATTATTCGGTCTTGTAGTTTTATGACTTGAGTCTGCTTACGGATTTCCACTTCCGAACTTTACGTGTGTTTCCGAACATACTACGAACGAGTCTCCTTTCTGCTGCTTGGATTCTGCTGACATCCTTCTTTCTCATGGTCCATCTATCGCAACCGCATGTCAAAATAGGTATGTAACATGTGCATATTCATGTTTTCGCGGCGCATTGACTGTTCAAAGAAGTTTTGGGCGTGCAGTTGCATAAAATTGACTTCATCTAATATTTCGCCTGAGAACCGTTCAGCCATCTTTATAGAGAGTAGAAGACTGACGCTCCAGCACACGCTTCGTGCTTATAAACGCGCGGACCGCGCCATTTCGCATGCGGCCACAGATACAACAAGGCGCCAAAGACGTTACTCGGCGGCAAGGAAGTACACATCTGTGTAAATTACGTCTGTGGCTGCATAGTCGATTACTGCGGAGAAATCTGTGTGTATGATTTGTGCTATGGCGGCTTCTTTGTAAATTTAAGAAAGAAAGTGCCGGAGTCCATGATTTATCTAAACTGAAGCCGCTGTCTCTGTTAATTAAATTCGTCCCCAAGCGAATTTCAATTGCATCTCGAGTGAAATTTAGTATTTAGAGACGGATTTTGATTTTTGAAGTTTGTTTATATAGACGTGTTTCCTAAAACTACATGATTTTACATAATAAATATAACTATTAGATATGTATTAATTACCATACATTTATTGAAATTCATAATAGAATGGTTACAGCAAGATTCAAACTATGTGACCTACATTCACTAGTTTGACAATCTATAACGCTATCAAAATTGCTACGCCGACAGCAGAAGTTATTGGTAGCATAATATTTATTTATACCAATTATTTGAAAGCAATTTGTGGGGATTCATTTCATTACACACAGTAAATTACGCTAATAAAATTGCTGCTTCAGACAGGCCGCGTTTAAAATTATTTATGAAATTGTTTGTATATAAGAAGACAACATTGATTTGTTACTTGACTGACGCAGACTTCCGAAATGTAAATCGAAGTAAATCGCAATTTGCGATCACTTATGGCTTCACTGTACTAGGTTTAGATGTAATACCAATGTGAGGTGAATGAAAATTTGTGCCCGGCGGGGATTCGACCCGGGATCTCCTGCTTATGAGACAAACTCGTTGACCACTCCGCCACCGAGGACACAGTGACCAGCCCGACTGCAGAGGACCCTTCCCAGCACGTCTCACGCCACTCGTGGTCACTGTGTCCTCGGTGGCGGAGTGCCTAGTAAGCAGGAGATGCGATTTACTTCGATTTACATTTCGGAAGTCTGCGTCAGTCAAGTAACAAATCAATGTTGTCTTCTAAGATACAAACAATTTCATACAATAATTTTTAACGTGGCTTGTCTGAAGCAGCAATTTTATTAGCGCAATTTACTCTATCTAATAAAATGAATTGCGATTTATTTCATTAAAAATGAACGCTGTAACGTCGTCAAAAATATATAATAGTAAATCGAAGTCTTACGTGGCTGTGCGACAGTTTTGAAACCGCAGCAAATTAATAAAATGAACACAAGGTGTTGGAAGTGATGTACGGACGCACAGATGGTTTTTAACGTATGTTTCCCGCACGAATATAGCCTCCGTCCTTTATGGGGAAAAAAAATCAAGTCGCAAGACACCATTTGGAGTAGTCCCCCCTCCGTCTCCCCTCCCATAAAGCACGGACCTAGTTTCAGAGCTTATGTCAGCCGGCGGCTGATCATCGTTTCGACAGCAGCGATTTACGCCGCCTTCACGCGTGCTTATACGGCAGATCCAATTAGCGTGCCACACGCTGTTTTTTTTTTTTTTTTTTTTGTTCTCCTCGCCACGTCAGTCGCTGTTGGCGCGCTAACAAAGTGGTGATCTGCGAAACCGGAATATAATAGCGTCTCTGCGTCACATGGCTACACGCGAGGGACTCTGTGCCGTGTGTAACGCGGTTCGCTGCGAGACTGGTTCGCCGTGACTTTGCGGCGGCTTGCTGATACATACGCGCCTCCTCCCACGCTCCCGGCGGCCATTGTACTCGGGCAGGTAGTGCGGGAACACCCATGCCGACCGACCTTAATGAAAACTGCGCCTGATGGAAGGCCTCTGCCACGCGAGTGAATTTCTGAATGGGAGCTCCAGATTGCATCGCGGGGCTTGATTTAAGCCCCCTGTTACACGGCCGCTCTATCTGGAAGTAGCGGAGGTGGGCGCTTTTGTTTTCCGCCTCCCACGCGACACATTTCACGCTGCAATCCTAGTCGCCCTTTCTTTCTGCCGATGGCAGATTGTACTACTCAGGGAGTGGCCTGTTCCGCATAGGCACGGCGGTGACGGCGTCTCTTGTGCGCGGAGAATAGGCCGTGAGGTGAGTCGTTTGGCATTGTCGGTCTGCGTCACACACCGAAAGGCTATCAGCCACACAATTGGAAAAGGATTTCTTTCTCGATCGCTATCGTCCTTCACGGTGACTTAATGTTGTGTCGAATGTGTACCTATTTAGGTCGACAGCGGTGATAAATGCAGAAAGCGTGAGGTATTTAGTTTCCATTGTTAACGCCGAGACACGTAACAGAACAAAGAGAGAATGCCGTCACCAGTAAATGAAACAATCTTTTAAGCTAAATTGCTGAAGTATTTATTCAGCAAATCTTCTATTAGTACCTCCCTTTCGCTGTGACTTCCGCTCTCTCTCTCTCTCTCTCTCTCTCTCTCTCTCTCTCTCTCTCTCGTCCTTTTCCTCCTCTTCCTGCTAATACTCCCTAACTATTCATCTTTTCCTCCCTTCGTTCTCATACGGACTACTGACATACAATTCACACCTGATCCACTCTAAAATTTATTTAAAGCTCCCATTAGTTCATCTCCTTCTTCTCCTTTTTTTTTTTTTTTCAGCTGCTCCTACTCATCTCCCACTCTCTCTCTCTCTCTCTGTCTGTCTGTCTTCCATATGGCGTCCATTTACACCAGTGCTACCTTCTGCACTTCTCCACAAGGAATGGCTCACTGGCGGCCGCGGTGGCCGAGCGTTCTGCGGCGCGTCGGTCACAGTCTGCACGGCCACTACGGTCGGGGGTCGAATCCCCACTCCCGGGCATGGATTTTTGTGCCGTCCTTAGTATTAGCTAGTTCATACGTAGTTTGTAAGTTTAGGGACTGATGACCCCGTAGTTCCAAAAGATCTACAAACATTTGAACCTTTGAATGGCTGGCCCTGTGCAGTAAACTCTGTTATTGTTGTCGTACTTTCTCGGTCGAAGATGCCTAACCGAGCGAGGTGGCGCAGTGGTAACACACTGGACTCGCATTCGGAAGGATGGTTCAAACCCATCCCTGGCCACCCAGACTTAGGTTTACCGTGATTTCCCTAAATCACTTCAGGCAAATGCCGGGATGATTCCTATGAAAGGGCACGTCCGATTTCCTTCCACATACTTTCCCGAACACTCTGAGCGTAAGCTCCGTCTCTGCCGCGGTGGAGTAGCTGAGCGGTCTAAAGCGCCTCGCTGCGGAGCGCGCGGTTGCTCGTCGTCGGAAGTTCGAGTCCTCCCTGGGGAATGGGTGTGTGTGTGTGTGTGTGTGTGTGTGTGTGTGTGTGTGTGTGTGTGTGTGTGTGTTTGTTTTGTCCTTAGGTTAGTTTACCTTAGTTTAAGTAGTTTGTAAGCTACGGACTGATGACCACGCAGTTTGGTCCGATAGATTAACAAACATTTGAAGATTTGATTTCTCTCTGTCTCTCTCTCTCCCTCTCTCTCTCTCTCTCCCTCCCTCTTCTCTCATACCACTTCTTCCTCCCACAAATGGAAAATTACTTATATCTGCCAACTTGCGTGAAGGTGAGTCATATGCTGCAGAACATTTCTCAGTACTCCCTACCGTCCATCACATTGTAACTTGGGTAGCATAATAACCTTTTGGATGAAAAATACATATACACTACCTTCCATAAGTCTGAAAAAATCATGCTGCGTGTTATAACGAGGCATGATTAAATAATATTTGTGAGTTTTTGGTTCTAATGCGGAATAGCGTGAAGAATAACGATTACTATTAAGGCAGTATTGTAAACTTAACTATTCTGCATATACACTGCTCAAAACAAATAGGGAATCAGGTGAGATATCATACACATTATACATATGGTAACATGTTTTATTCAGAGTTTTGTAATTTTTGTGTGATACAGTACGTTATTTTGCTGTCACAACTCTTTGTTTGAGGTTTACAGGAGTTTACTTAAAGCGAGGCACCATGGGGTAAAATAATAGTTAAACTCATTCTCGTTGCCCTATGATACATAGTTTGGTCCCATAGAATTACAAACATGTGAACATTTTTTGCCCTATAATACATTTTTGTTCACCTCGGTCGCCCAGTACAGCTTCACACCTCCTTTACATGGACAGTATGAGGTTATCAATCAGCTATTGAGGGATATTTGGCCATTGTTTCATGCTTCTATTACGTCTCTTTTCTTAATGTGGTGGCGATAGAATGTTTCTGAAGAAATCTATCCGTATGAGTGGTCTTTCCTGAGATTTTATCTAATAACGCTAATGATCATACAACCGACCACGAAAGCCCACAGTCATATTAGAGTCCGTCTTTTACTGAAGAAATGGAAAACGATTTGTCACCAAATTCGGGAATCCTTCATTTCCTTCCTAGCAAGTATCCTTGTGGAGTTGGTTTTTCTTGTCTTCCTATCGTTCATTGCAAATTTGTTTGTGATATTATCTCAGAAAGTACGTACCTGTTAATGGTACTAGTTGGTTTTTGACGATTTTACTAGTGATTATACCAAGAATTAGGGAAACCGCGAATGTACAGAGACACCTGTCAGCGTTCGTGCAGTTTAACGTTGCATGTGACCGCCATATCTCTGGCAGCAGGCGGCTCGGCGCCGTGTAGGGCAACAGTGTCGGCAGAGAGTGCGAGTGTTGTGTCAACACGTCTAAACGCGGAAGCAGGCGAGGGATGGATGAGCAGGCGCCGAGATAAGACACGCGCGCGTCTCGAGGGGGCCGATGCTGCAGATAACGCAAGGGGGAGCCTCCTCTAGCGCACAACGCAGCGGCGGAGTAGCCGTGCGCACTAAGGCACCATGCGGCCTTTCCACGTCGGAGGCTCGAGTCCTCCCTCGGGCATGAGTGTGTGTGTTACTCTACGGATGAGTTAGTTTAAGTAGTTTGTAAGTTTACGGACCGATGACCGATGCATTTAGATCCCATAACTTTGCAAACATTTGAACATTTGTTGATATAATTACGTAGGCTTCCGCAGCCAGAGTCAGATGACATAAAAGTTTTCTGAGTGTTGTACGCGTATACCCAGATGAAGGGCACTGTAACGTTGGCCGAAAAGTCGGTTATTTACGCAATAGCCTTCTTACATTATGACGCGGTAAAACACCCAGAAAACTTTTATGTCATTTGAACATTTGATTTAGCCCACACCTGCCGAGTATGAATGGGCCGAACTGACACTCTCCAAATCATTAATTCTCATGTCTGCTACTTTTCGGGATCAGCGATTGGTAATGTTAGTTGCCACTTCTCACAGCATATAATTAATCGCAGTTCACGAACACGTCCTATAACATAGACGCTATGCAACGTGAAGGGGAGTACCCCGGATTCAGTGTATCGACTCAAGGATTGTCAAACTTCGTTCGCAGCTTGATGATAACATTTTCATCTATAATGATGGATGTCGGGTCCGCCTTTGTCGTTGGTTCGACAGCTTTCAATACAAGCTCATCGACCAATACTTCAATTTCACAGCTGAGCTGTTTGCTCTCTATAGGGCAGTCCAATATGTTCACTGCCATAACCATCATTTTTATGTCAACTGCTCAGATTCACTCAGTGCCATTCAGAGTCTTAGAGGCCCGTATCCTGTCCATCCTGTCGTACACGGAATCCAACGCTTCCTTTAATTGGTAGCTGAAGCCGGCTTTCGCGTTCGCTTCCTGTTGGTACCTGGCCACGTAGGTGTGCCGGGGAACGAGGCTGCTAACGCTGCGACCAGGGCAGCAGCTCGAGAAGCCACCGTTTGTGTCCCGTCAGACGACATTCAAGGGGCTATTTGCCGGCGCATTTTCGCATCATGGCATCGGCTGTGGTCCGCGCTTTATGACAGTAAGCTTAGAACCATAAAACCTATCTCGACGGCTTGGGAGACCTCCTCCCACCCCTCTCCGTGGGAGGAGGTCATATTGGTCCGGCGAAGAATCGGTCATTGCCAGTTCAGCCAACGACACTTATTAACAGGCGACCCCCCCCCCCCCTCCCAGTATGTTCCTGCGGTCACCCGATGACGGCGCGCCATGTTTTAATGTTCTGCCCCAATTTTCATCATGTTCGTGTTGCAGTAAATCTGCCGGAAATTTTAGCTGATGACGCACGGGCAGCTGTTAGAGTTTTGCGTTTTATATATATGAATAATTTGTCCAAGGACATTTAATTCCTTCTACTGATATTGTTTGTTCCTCGTTTTAGTAATATTCTGAAATTATTCTTGTCGGCACCTTTTTTAACCATAGTTTTTTTGTCAGTCAATCTAGGGTTAGAATCGGGTGCTAATGACCAATGCAGTTGTGCGCCAAAAAAAACACAAAAAAGGCCATGTAACGACTGACAGAAAAGTCCGATCAACAGCCCTGTAACTTGAGATCTTCGCGGATGCGGATGCTGTCCGTTAGTGCACAACTTGCTCCATCAGACAAACATGTGGTACTGCACAAAGTTTTATTTTTGACAATGTACATACACAGCTATTGTTTGACGATGCTTCCTAGCAGCAGATAAGATTTATGGTAGGTAGGTTAGTTTCATTGGAATATTTGTAGGTACAGTCGTTTGTATTTAGTGTCCTTATTTTTCTACGTTTCCTGGTTTTACAGACTTGAAAATGGGATAATGTCGCCCCGAAACATGTCTTGTAGACAGATATGTTTTATTATTGACAATTGGTGCGTGAAGTACAGTAATAATAATAGAGGTGATTATCGTTTTTAGATGTGCTCAGTTGAAAAGTAGTGTCAATCCTTTCTACAAGCAACAGAATCACTGATGAATGCTATTATCAATGAGAAGATTATTTGAGCTGGTGTTGAATAAGGTTCAATGTCTGTAAGAGAGTCATTTCTGGTACAGATTGATTTTAATAACATACAAAGCTGAAGATGAATACAGAGTATTCAATTATTCTGTAATGTAAATATCCAATATTTGTTTGTTTTGTTTTAAAAAAATGTTCAAATGTTTGTACAGCTTAAGGGACTTAACTACGGGGTCATCAGTCCCTAAACTTACAAACTACTTATGAACTACTTACGAACTAGGACGGCACAAATATCCATGCCCGAGGGGGGATTCGAACCCCCGACGTAGTGGCCGTGCAGACCGTGACTGGAGCGCCTCAGTCCCCTCGGCCACCGCGGCCGGCTGTTTTGTTTTACGTGTTGGTATCTCTTTATATGGCAAAAGTAGAATAGAAATGCTTGTAGAGCGCTAAAACCGCACTTCGTTTCTTATAAAAGCACAAAAATAGAAAAAGAAACATTTCACACGAATTGTCGAGGAATCGTAAGAAAAATTATGCTACTTGTCAAATTAATATTTCTTCTTCTACTCCTGTATACGATACAAACTAAAAGATTCACAACTGCTACAACGAAACCAATAATTTGCTTAAAAATTGCAGTTCCTTTGCTTGTAGGAAAAAAAACCGCTGTCAATACGTTTCATCTAGGCACATGTAAAAATTGTAATCATCGCATTAATATTTGGACTTAGGGAAAAATAACTATTAAAGGTGTAATAAGAATACGATAGTACTTTCAGGGTCGTGTTAATGATACTAGGGGCCGGGGTGAAAAAAAAAAAAAATAAACATCTAGCGCCCCCCTCCCCTCGCTCTTGTCAACGAAAGGGGAAAAAGAACCAAAATTTAACTTATATGTTCCATTTCTTTTATTTCTATCTTACTTACATAAAAATACAGAAACATTTTCAGTCACTGGATTCAATTTTTCTAGCTTCTAAATCGGCAAACATTTTTATGATATCATTTGTTTTGAATTCTGCATTTTATTAGATACTTATGATGGCCCAATTTGTCAGTCTATCTTGTGTCATGGTTGATCGTAAATAGTTTTTTTTATATTATTTTCATATTGAACAATGACCTTTCGCCTTCTGATACTGTCACAGAAAGTGTTCAAATATATGCGTAAATATGTTGATACATTTGGGAACGCAGACTTTACATTGTTGAATACTAGAAATTTAACCCGTCAAGTGGAGGTCTATTCTTCTTTACAAAATATGAAGGAAGCAATTCCAACTCATTAAATCTGTCTTCTCCACAAATATTCGATATTTTCATGTGTTAACTTTTGTTCACGGTTGAGACATAGTGTTTTTCTTTTCTCCCTGTCCAATCCCCCTCCAGCTTTGAAAATTTTGGAAAAATGAAAACCAGTTGTTGTATTCTGTCGACAAATGTAATATTTCATTTAATTGTAAGATCGCCGTGTCAAGCAACAATAAAAATACAAATTTAATTTAAAGTTAGTTTCTAGGTGTAATACGGGCTCACCTGAAGTTTTATACTCAACATGTCGCTTTAGAGGTCGTGGACGAGCAGTTTTCAGGTACACATTCTAAATCATCAGTTCGTTTCAATGCTTCAGCAACATATCACACCCAATTATTAGAAGTAGCAGTACAGTATTATTATTGCGTGACTAATCTAAGCGTTGTATTTTCTGTGAACAGCACCGAATGTGTATTACGTTAACATCTCCTGTCCCACGCCTTCCCTTTTCGCAACGGAAGTCAAGTTATTCCATTCACTCCTACGCGAAACAGTCTTTGTGTTTCTTTTTTTCCTTTATTGTAATTTCAACAATAGCACCAACATGCTAGTAGGTTGGCAGCAGCATTAAGTGCTGCCTTTCAGCCGAGAGCCCATAAAACATAGGTGTGAAGACGTAAAACATGAAAACGGAGGTAAAACAATGGTGAATTAGAATGTAGATTAAAAAGACAACTTGAAGAGCTTGCAGTATTGACAGATGAGTAAAAACATACGTAGTCAGTTAAAAGAAAGAGTCGCGGTGACGTTAAAAACATGCATTATGACAACAGAACAAGACGGAGAGGAGTCGGAGACATTGTGTAAAACCAAACGATGCGACACTTGTCTGTAAATGGCGGACGCAGGTAAAAAACGCTGAAGTACTTGACACACAACACTGGACGAGCACTGTTAAAACTGGCGACGCAGGAGCCCGTGGTGTAGGGAGGGGAGGGAGGGGGAAGCGCGGGAGAGGGGGTACGACAGAGGGTGGAGAGGAGACATAGGGACTCCAGGGCAGGAAGGGAATAGCCAAGCAGTGTGTGGTAAGAGGAGGGGAAGGCTAGAGGGGGCACTTCATTCATGGGAGGGGATCAGGGTTGGTAGGATGGGCAAATTTCAGGACGGAGGGCGTCATCCTGGAGGGGAGGGGAGGTATCGGAAGATACCCTGGGAAAGGATGCGGAGAGTTTTGTGGTGAAGGGAGGGATGTAGTGTTGTAGGTGTGGCAGACGCCCGGGATTGGTGAGGATAGGGTATACCAGGGGTTGTGAGAGTATCTTGCGGCTGATGTAAGGGATCCAGATATGTTCGAGGTATTGGAGGAGATGGGGAACAGTCTTTTGTAGTTTACACGTGACATGCCTTATATCACAAAATGTGTGTGAGTATTGATGGAATCAAACTGCTAAGTTCATCGGTACTTACTCTTATAGACCAATTAAACTAGTTTACACTAACTCATTCTAACGACGGCACAGACACCTATGTCCGAGTGAGGACTCGAACTTCCGGCGGTAGCGGCCGCGCTCTCCACGACGACATGGTACCTTAGACCCTGGGGCCAAGCCCGCGCGGTGCCCCCTGGGTACCGGCGTGTGGGTGCTACGCACCCCTTACTAAAGGCGGCCCCGAGTATGTTTTATTGTTAAAATCTAATTTCAATTTCCACTACGAAGGGGAAGACCTGCAACTACCAACTACACGTTATTTACATTGTGGAAATGCCTCCCTGCCCCGAGTCACGTAACTTAGATGTTGATTTCACTACAATGACGTCACGCGCACTCTATTTTATCTTTGGTCTCTGCAAAATGTAAACAATTCTCACAGGGGTCGAAGACATGCAGTCGATAGTCGAAACCATATTAGTGACGTCAAAACCGGAAAAAGTTGTATGAACAGTGCTGGATCCATCCGATACCCACGTGGTCTCGTTGTTAGAGCAATTCACGCGAATCCCACTCAGTTGCAGTAAATAAGTAGCAACCTGGGTTGACTCATTTGCTGGGTGACATGGGTGGGCTGCGGCCTCACTGGGCTGCCCGGACACGCCTGGCATTAGGTGGCGGTCGCTCATTATATGGTAATGCGACGGCCCGCGCAGAAGCCGCCGCGCCGCTGCGATGCTCACCCCACCCCGCGCACTGTCCGGGCGCTTCCCACGGGTCGCGCTCTGCCCGCCCGTATGTGGGGAAGGTCAGGCAGGGGCAGCGCAACAGCCGCCTGAACAGGGTGCGTAGCGTTGCCGGTGACCTGCCAGTCTGTGGCGCTACGCAGACAAGTATTTATGTCCGCATATCACTTTTGAAGTGAATACTACACTTTTTGCGGGTTAAAACAAATAAGCTCTTTCTTCTACTAACTTTTTATTCACTTCCAACTAGTTTTGGCTTATTGGGCCACCATCAGGAAACAACTGACTAGCGTTAACAAGAAACGGTAGTTCTTTGATTTTCAAATATTTTACTCAAATGTGCACATAAGGTCTTAGGTTACGATATTCATTGAGACGTTTACGTTGTACTAGCTGCAAGTACCCGGCTTTTCCTGGGTTTAAAAGAGATTGCAATCGACGTTTGTAAGTAAAGTACTCTCCCCCATGCACCGAACTAAATTTTATGTAGACAGCAACCTTCATCTTGTTTTCAAGGTCAAGTGTATAAAATTTCATCAAGATGGGAGCAAAACTGTGGATTTTGGCGAAATCCATAAGTACCCTCCATCATGCACTGAACGAAATTTTATGTTGACAGTGCCCTTCCTCTTGTTTTCAAGGTCAATTGTACAAAATTTCATCAAGATCAGGCCAAAGATATAGATTTACATGGACACATTGAAGCGCACTTTCACGGTTTCTCAAATTTTTTGGTTGATTTTCCAAAAAATGTAACGAAACCTGTTTAAGAACCTTCCCCAAGTAATTTTCTGTACGTGTGCCAAATTTCACGTTATTTGGTTTTCTGGATCTTGAGTTATATGAGAATAGGCAGACATATAGACAAAAAATGCGTCTTATAAGTATAGCGATACCGTAGACCAATGGTTTTCTCAACCTTTTCGAATGTGCGACCCGCTTGCAAGAAAAAATATTTCGCCGACCCCCTTCCTAGAATAAATATTTTGGAGAACTCAATCCCCGTCATTATTACGTAACCTAACAAAAATTATTTTGGAGTCTCACAGCAACTATTTCATTTACTTTCTGTTGATACAACTGTTTTGTAAATTGTTAGACGTTGTTTTTTGTGTATTTTTCGGAACAGAAAGTATTTAACCTATTTATACTTTATTACTGACAGAAATATAAAATTTTCACAACGAGTGATTCGCATTTCACGCATGAGTCAGACGCGAATTATGGTCATTAAGAAAGGTCCCACTGTATAGACACTTTGTGAGGAAGTACATTCTTTTCCGAAATTCTTAGATTTAATTATTTCATCTTGTTCATTTACCCGTCGATTGAATTCTGAAACTTTTCAGGCTTTGAGATTATTCATCGTTAAAACGCTGTACTTACCATAATTCAATTGACTTAATGTTAAACAATGAATTACATACTTTTAACCAAAAAAAATTTCACTTAGCCCTATGTTCTGTATTACGTAACCAGTAGTATTCACAAATGCACTGATATATAATATAACGTAGATATTTATTGATGTAAGTCGTCTATACAACTGAATAAAATAACTTTACTTTGCCATATGCATTTCGCCTTTATTTGTAAGGAATTTCAGTGGCAATTTTTGGTGGATGCTGGTCTGTTTGCTGACTTTAGGTTGCTTTGTTTCCGTCGTTTGTTATTGGCTCTTTCAGTTTTTCACTTCATCACTACCCACATTCCGTTTTGTTTGTGTTGTTAACCTAAAGTCACCAAACAGCAGTACATGTAGCCCAGCATCCACCAAAAATTGCCACTGAAATTCCTTACAAACAAAGGCGAAATGCATATGGCAAAATAAAGTTGTTTTATTCAAATAAACACTTCGAAAACAGCTATTCGGTTGTGAAAGTTTTGGTAAAATTTTTACTTTCCCATGTTTTCGGCTTAACTAATGAAGCCTTCATCAGAAATAAAACTGTTCGTTACCTGTGAATAAACAGTTAAGAGTAGTACATATTACAGAGCTAGTATGAAACATCATATTCTAAGACACGATCTCACAAATTACTTACATATGAATGTATAGTCAGAAGATGATCTTTAGCGATAGGGCTGACGTTAAAAATTTAAAAACTTTGCACATTGCAAAACTTTAAACAAGTAACAAAACGCGCCGCTAAGGATTGCATGTGCGGCCAGCACTGCATGGGCATCAGACTGACAGGCGAACATGCCGTCGAAGCTATCACGTGCTCACGATGTATGTTACTAGATGACAAAATAGTTTGAAAATTACACAAAGTGAGTATATAATAAGAGAAATGAGAAAAACAATATTTGATGCTACAGACTGGAAACTAGGTATAATATTTCACATTACGTAATTCTGAGTAAGGGCTTTACGCCATCAAAAAAGTTTTTATCATGCAACAGCAATTGTTCATTGAGAATAAATTGGCCATTACGAGAAAAATGTTTATAAATTTCTAGTTATTCAAGCATGTCTTTTCTGTGTGCAAAATACCAACAACATGAACCTCTTTAGGTTTGTGGCCTGTGATCAGAATGTGCTCAGCAAAGGACGAATTATATATGTTTGTACCTTTTTTCCCTAAGACATGCTCTTTGTATCTGACAGAGAAGGGTCGTCCAGTCTGTCCTATGTAATAGGCTGGGCAGGTGTCTCAGGAAATTTTATAAACGTGTAAGTTTTGCAACGGCGAACGTCTAAGTTTTGAGTTGTGGATAAGTTTGTCTATCAGATGGTTAATGGTAGAAAATACTATATTGTAGTATTGTAGTCGTATTTATTTCTAAGGATACTTTATAATCTGTAAGATACAAGTCCTATGTATGGTAACGAAAAATGTTTTTTCGAATCGTTGTGCTCGTTCCTTTGGGGTGCCAAGTTGTTTTTTTTTTTTTTTTTTTTTTTTTTTTTTTCTGAAGATATCTTCTACTATATTTGTTTCATAACCATTATTGACTGTAATAATTTTAATCAGGTTCAATTCTGCATTTAGGTTTTCAGAGGATAAAGTGTTAGAAACTGCTCTATGGACAGCAGAGTGAAATAAAGCTTTATTGTGAGATTGTGGGTGCGTCAAACAGGCTGGTACTATTTGGTCGGAGGAGAATTACTAACAAAAAATGTTGAAAGATGTTTATCATCAACTGTTGTCAAAGTTAAGTCTAGGTAATTTAACTGACGGGAATCGTTTTCAAGTTCGCAAGTGGAAGGAATTTTTTCATGAAGTTGGTTGAAGATTTCAAACAGGTGCCGCAAATTTTCATTGTAGATCATTGAAATGTCATCGACATATCTGGAATATGAAATGGTTCGTAAGGTGGAGGCGGAGAAATGTTTGAAAACTCACTCGAAGAGTCGATATAAGTCCGACGTTTCGGCTGTTGTTGCAAGTGGCCTTCGTCAAGGTGTTTGGCTTGACTGCTGGATGCAAGGGATTGCTGGTACTTATATAATAGTGGGAAAAGCTGTTATAGAAATATGAGGTGTACTTTATTGGTGTTTATATTATAGCCTGTGATTGGAGGGAGCCGGCCGCGGTGGCCGAGGGGACTGAGGCGCTCCAGTCACGGTCTTCACGGCCACTACGGTCGGGGGTTCGAATCCCCCCTCGGGCATGGATATTTGTGCCGTCTTTAGTGTAAGGTAGTCGATAAGTAGTTTGTAAGTTTAGCGACTGATGACCCTGTAGTTAAGTCCCCTAGACTCTACAAACATTTGAACATTTTGATTGTAGGAAAATGAGGTACTTCATTGGTGTTTGCATTGTTTATTTCTATTCGTGGAAATTGGTGAATGAGAGGCGGGTGGCGGCCATGACGCTGTTTAATTGCTTCCTGGCTTTGGCTGGGGCCCGCTAGCTCCATGAACATACGGCTGCAGTGGTCTCCCACGCACGTGAGTTGGATCGTGCGCTGTAGTCCCGGAGCGTTGCCGCTGCTGGCAGCCAGGATGCCGGTAGCCTGTACCCATCCTCTCTGATCAGGTTGGTAGGTCGCTTTGCAATTTTCTGTGGCTTCTCTGATCCTCCTCCTCATTTTAAGTGGCTTTTTCACCAGTACACGTGCTTCTTGAAACATAATTTTTTTGCTGCACTCATCCTGGTATTATTTCAGCGCTAACTGTCTGTTGTACCATACGAACGCATCTTTCCTGTTCTGATATTCGCGTCTTGATCGGTCGTCACGTTTCGCCTATATATACTTGTCCACGCTCACACCTGACTCTGTAAACTCCGGCAGTATTCAGCTTGTCGCTGCGTCTTTCGCTGAACGAAGAACATCTTCGTTGTTGCTTTTGGAGATAGGCTTGATATCCGCTGCGTAGAATTTTTCCCGCACGTTCTGTTAAACGTTGCACGTATGGTAATTAAGCAATATTTTGTGTTTTCTTCTGGTCGTCCCTATTGCCTACATATTTGGTAGTCATGGTTTCTTCCCATAAGCGTTGGCCTCGAAGATGGGGCTGAGTTTTTTAGTTCTCTCTTCGGATGTTTTTCATCACTGATTCTGTGAGCCCTTAGTTAAAGTGTGATGGACAAATTTCTTCTGCAAGGGGTGATGGTGAGAGGAAGCGTGTAGGTACCTGCCCGTGTCGGTGGTTT
This sequence comes from Locusta migratoria, assembly GCA_026315105.1. NCBI lineage: Eukaryota > Metazoa > Arthropoda > Insecta > Orthoptera > Acrididae > Locusta > Locusta migratoria. The sequence continues at coordinate 160,021,174 of CM048750.1, forward strand.
TTCTGTGCACTCTTTGGCCAAGTTTACCATCTGGTTTTCGGTAGACTTCCACGTCGACGAAGTGCAGCACCCCATTATTTTCTATCTCCAACGTGAATTGCATTTTATTGTGCTGCTGGTTGAGGTGTTCGTGGAAAGTCTGCATCTCTTTTTCTCCGTGTGGCTAGATGTCGAATGTGTCATCCATATATCGGAGCCAGCATTCTGGGCGTAACGGAGCGGACTGTACAGCTGTTTCTTCAAAAGTCTTCATGAAGATGTCCGCTGCAATAGACCATAGGAGGGAACCCATAGCTGCACCATCTGTCTGTTCATAAAATTCTCCTTTCCACCTGAAACAGGTGGTCGTTAAGCAGTGGTGCACTAGCTCATAGGTATCAGGTGCCACACGTTCCTCAAACATGTTCATGGTCTCAGCCATTGGTACATTCGTGAAAAGTGACTTCAGGTCGAAACCAACCTATCAGGTCGGTGGCCGAGATCCACATTCCTTTTAAGAGAGCCACAAAATGGGTGGAATCCTTGACGTACGCATCTGTGTGGCCCACTAGATAGATTTGGTGCTAGTTCTTTCACTATCTGCCTCGGCGGATAAACCCGAAGAATTTTATTGACAGTGACAACGGCCACGGAAACCTTCGTTTACATCTATATTCATTACCTTTCGAACACATTTCTGAGATCGACCGAATAAGAATAGTTACCTACAGGGATTGCCGATTATCCTTCAGAGAAACTGTTAGTGTTGGATGCAGCCAAATAATTCTGTATTTTATCTGGATGCAGGAGGGAAAGAAGGACCGACGGTATCGATTGCATCCATCTCGTTACACAGCTACACGTACTGATAGGCATATTGTGTGCATGGTGGCGAAAGATCGCGCTGTCAATTACCGATCGACAGCATTTTCACGCCGGAGACCGAGTGAGGCAGAATTGTCAATTTACGCACGTGGAAAACGCCTGCCACGGTAGGCAGCAAAGTTATCCGATTTAATGAAATGTGAAATGAACAATGAATCTGCTCTCGACAGCGAAAGTGGTGTGATTGCTGTCTATTGACATTCTGAATTACAGTTTTTCGTTCAGCAGAAAATCAGAATATTATTATTAAAAGAAAAAAAAAGAGATAGAGAGAGAGACAGACAGACAGAGATTATGGAGGGGCCACCTCTAGCTCCGGTTCACTTCTTGCTATGGCTTCAAACAACAAGCGTTGACGAGGGTATTATAAAATAAAATCTTCAAATGTTTGTAAATTTATCGGACCAAACTGCGTTAGCTTACAAACTACTTAAACCTAGGTAAACTAACCTAAGGACAACACACGCACACCCGTGCCCAGGGAGGACTCGAACGTCCGACGGCGAGCAACGGCGCGCTCCCCAGCGAGGCGCCTTAGACCGCTCGGCTACTCCACCGCGGCGACGAGGATATTCTCTCCACTTCGATCTTCTAATTTTGTTTCCTTTGCAATCGTCTCAAACAGACCCAGTCCTTATAGACGTCTCCTAGACATACCATACTGGCAGCCAAGATGGTGCATCCCGTCCTGTTCAGGCCATGAATTTTTCTTGTCTGAAGACTTCCATCCTCCTTACTTCATTTAATGGAATAATGGAAAATCGGATCTCCACGGTGCATGATGAAAGAGAACCACCCTGTGTTAGAAGAAATAAGATGTTCAACAATTCAGAATATTTACCGCATTCATATCTACGTTATCCGTAATATTCCTAAATCGTTTACTGACGAACACTCGGATGCTTCCTTTGAAAGAACGCGGTCGAATCCCTTTCCTTTCTTATAATATCTGAGCTCGTTCTCCTTCGCTAATGACCTCGCGACGGGACGTTAACCCTCCTTTAGAAACGCCGAAAGATATCCGCATTCATCGTTTCAAAGAGTTCAGTGTCACTAACACGCCTCCCACTAACAGAGTCCATTAACGAAGCTGCACGGTTATTTATAGCTCCTGGCGGTTACGTTAACATTAATATGTATTCGTATGTGTAACATGTAAGGACCGCAGAACGAACGAAAGAGCTCCTCTGCATTCACAATTAGCTTATTCGTTACGCAAACGTGCGTTGAAGAGAACTGGCTCTTGCATTGTTTGCAAAACAATCAAGACACATTATGCATACGTAAGTATTTCTATTGTCTGCGTAGAGTGCGCTAGGAAGCCATTTGTAACATACATCTTGTTTAATTAAACAGGACGGAAATAAGAAACAACTTACAGTTTCTGAGGTTTCTTCTCTAAAAGATTCATTGGTACTGTTTCCTGGTATCATCTATACACTGAAGCTGATAAACTGAGCAATTCGTTGTCTGTCAAGTTCTGCGATCTGTAATGTGGTTACGAAAGCCTTACCAGATTACTTCGCCCACTTCTCCTCCTCCCGCCCCCCCCCCCCCCATTTTCTCAACTCCACCCTTTGTCACGATCTCTTACATTTTGCTCAGCGATCTATCTATTTCTACCGCGGAGATAGACAATATCAGGAAGCGAATTATTCTCTTGAAATAGACACGTTTATTACAGACTGGTGTGGCATCTGTTATTTCTGACGTGCCCGAAAGATCAGACACCTGGAGAATCCATAATAAGTATTTAGACGCGAACAGTGGCGGCTGGTGATAATGTGCTAATGTGCTGCAGCAAACTGTAAATATATTACTAAAATTATGCCATTACTCTTCGAAAGGAAGTGAGAAATCGCTGTAAAAATACATCCTTTCTCTTGGAATGCGATCCAGATATCACAATAAAATTATGCCAGTTCCCTTCCAATACGTATTACAATGCTAGTAATAAGGATGAAAACGCATTTTGGAACGCTCTCGCCGCGATAGCTGGAAACCAGCTCCGTGTCTGAAGTGGGATTCAGCCGCGCTGGTACGTGCGCAGAGAGGCGGCACAGTCGTCTGTTCGCTAGTGCGCATGCGCAGACGTGACGTCAGGCCTGGCGACTCATGTGTGCTGACACCGACTGCAGCACCAGATCAATAATTCTCTTCGTATTGCGTGTAACGGTTGCGGAAGAATAGTATATGACGAATATTGCGGCATACAGAGTCAAATAGCGCGCTGGCTCAGGCGTCTTGCGCGTTGTCTCTCAAACCTACTTGTGAGAGGCTCGTATTCAAATACCTCTGAGTCCAAATTTTTAATTTCTGTAAATAAAACTTCAATCACAAACAACATTAGTAATGTATAGGCAACATGCGAGTGAAACTGCGCTTTTCAGCCAAGCAGTTTCATTGGTCACTTGTGTAGATGACGTGGTGGGGATATTGCTAAACTCCGTTATTTCCATTGTCAGTCACGCTTTTTATTTTAATATATTTTGTTTCCTGTTTATTTTTGTAATATTGTAGCACAATGGTCAAATTTTTTGGTAATCAATTGATTTCGAAAATAAAATAATTGAAACTTCATGTTAACACGTTAATTTTCAATTCTCGTAAACAATGCGCGGTTTCGTGTATAAAAACATTACCGCATATTTAATTTCCAACGTCAGAAATTCTTATTTGCATGTTGCGCGGAGGTGAGGTTTGGTTACAATTGGCTGACGACGATACTCTTCTTTGTGCTGTGATTCGCTATCCACATAATCACGTGGTCTGCAACAAATGAACATCGCGTAGCGCAGCATCCAATTCAGGCGATCGATTTTGTATTTATACTTCAATATTACGAAAGCTGGCAACTTAAATGTAACGGCGCTTGAAAGACATTTGAAAAACACTTATTTTACGGTAAGGTATGTCGTAATTAAGTATGGAGAAATTCTGCTTACATGTATGAAATCTTTACCGTAATTTGCAAATACATGTTAGGTTAGACGTGCCATATTTCATCCCATATAACCAAGCGAACATTCAGATTTATTATGGAAATACGAAAGATACTAACGACCATATCAGAGCACGCACTGGCATCGTTCAATAAAGCAATAGACTCGCAATTTCGTTTAACTTCACAGTACATAATTACAAAACACGACTGGTTAATAACTTAGTTACATATAGCTCTATGAAGAGAAATTATTCTAATGAAAGTCACTTACAGCTTTATTGTTTGTTTATTTTCATATTTACTTTATGAATGTACTCAAAGATATAAAATGAAACTAGTTTAATTGGTCACTGCGATGTATACGAAGTGAGGGAATTATGCGATCTGAGAAACGCAACTACACAGTAAGGACAAAATAAAATATAGACTACCACAAGAGGACATTCTTGGTCAGGTTTAATTTGAGGAAGAAATTTTTGTGAATCTAAAAGTTTATTTCACCGATTTATATGATAGGGTATCACTGACAGTGGTGAAACCGGAACAGAAGAGCATGGAAGCGTTTGAAATATGGTGCTTCAGAAGAATGCTGAAAATTTTGTAGAATTAGGTGATTCTCCGGAGAACTGGGGGAGAAAGGAAAACATGTAAAATACTGAGAAGAAGAAGAAGAGACAGGCTGTAGCACATGCATTAAGACATCAGGGAATAACCTTCAACCTCCGAGGCGGGGGGGGGGGGGGGGGGGTCACGGTTATTTTGTGAATACGTGCATGGTGAGCATGGGGTTCCGATCCAATGCAGTCTTTCTTCCGTTGGCTTAGGAGATGATCGTGGCGGTCCGAAAAACAAAACATTTACACTAACAAACGTGTTAGGGAACATGTCGTTAAACCGAGTGTTGTAAAATAATTTCATACCGTTATGGATAGAATTTAATAATTTCATATAGTCCATATCTAGTCATTAAAATCTAATATATTATGTTACAATTTGGTGGTAAGTCAAGTATTATATAAAATGCACAGTCTGATGATTACTCAGAGTGTATTCATCTAGTATCTGAGAATTTATTCACAAGCACTAACTAATTACCAATCAAGGTATAATACATAAATATAGCACACTTTGACTCAGTCAGGTAATCGGATGAAGTTCTTTTTGATTCTTTAAATCTGTACTGATAGGTATAAAGAATTTTTAAGTCCGTATTCTTGATTTCTCAGGAGACAGAATTTAATTTTCAAAAATCTGTACAAAAACTCATCCGTTCAATACAGTTTTGTCAATGATATAATTGTAGTGAAACTTCCTGGCAGATTAAAATTGTGTGCCGTAACCGGGACTCGAACCTGGGACCTTTGCCTTTCACGGGCAAGCGCACTACCGACTGTGCTATCCCGACACGACTCACGATGCCGCCTCACAGCTTTACTTCCGCCAGTACCTCGCCTCCTACTTTCCAAACTTCACAGAAGTTCTCTTGCAAACACGCAAGACTAGCACTCCTGGAAGAAAGGATATGGTGGAGACATGGCTTAGCCACAGCCTAAGGGATGTTTCCAGAATGAAACTTTCACTCTGCAGCGGAGTGTGCGCTGATATGAAACTTCCTGGCAGATTAAAATTGTGTGCCGGAACCGGGACTCGAACCTGGGACCTTTGCCTTTCGCGGGCAAGCGCACTACCGACTGTGCTATCCCGACACGACTCACGATGCCGCCTCACAACTTTACTTCCGCCAGTACCTCGCCTCCTACTTTCCAAACTTCACAGAAGTTCTCTTGCAAACACGCAAGACTAGCACTCCTGGAAGAAAGGATATGGTGGAGACATGGCTTAGCCACAGCCTAAGGGATGTTTCCAGAATGAAACTTTCACTCTGCAGCGGAGTGTGCGCTGATATGAAACTTCCTGGCAGATTAAAATTGTGTGCCGGAACCGGGACTCGAACCTGGGACCTTTGCCTTTCGCGGGCAAGCGCACTACCGACTGTGCTATCCCGACACGACTCACGATGCCGCCTCACAACTTTACTTCCGCCAGTACCTCGCCTCCTACTTTCCAAACTTCACAGAAGTTCTCTTGCAAACACGCAAGACTAGGAGTGCTAGTCTTGCGTGTTTGCAAGAGAACTTCTGTGAAGTTTGGAAAGTAGGAGGCGAGGTACTGGCGGAGGTAAAGTTGTAAGGCGGCATCGTGAGTCGTGTCGTGATAGCACAGTCGGTAGTGCACTTGCCCGCGAAAGGCAAAGGTCCCAGGTTCGAGTCCCGATTCCGGTACACAATTTTAATCTGCCAGGAAGTTTCATATCAGCGCACACTCCGCTGCAGAGTGAAAGTTTCATTCTGGATATAATTGTAGTAATTAATTTTGTGAATAAATTCCTTGAATCTTTTGTACCAATCGATTGAATATCTTTCTTTGGTCTGTGTACTTAATCAAAACTCGACATTTTTGGACTGAAATCCTTTACACTTATCAGTAGAGAAGTAATTGTGAGTAGGACGCTTGTTGTTAAACAACTCACAGATACTCCAAAATATTGGACACATAGCCAGCTTCACGAAACAGAAAGCGAAATTCAGGTATCTAGAATTATTTTTTCATTGCCCCTTAGAGGAATGTTGACTGCAGTCGGACTTTGTACCATTCATCAAAACATCCTAGAAACTCAGATCATATTGAGGTATCTCCCAATTACCATGTCTTCCATATCGCGATCCCCTCTATATAACCAAGGAAAACTTCCCGCAAACCTCAGACTAAATATTTCAGTCTGCCTTGCCCACCTTTACATCACTAACAAAACACAAAAAAATTAAAAGTTTACTTCACTGTCTACATCTTAACAAATGATACAACAATGAAAATTATTTGTTTGATTCCTGTTTTAAACATACATTAAAGCAATACTTTTAATTATTGTCTACTTTATTGTTTTTAGAAGTAGATTGTCGATTAGTTATATTATGTTGCAAATTTCTCTGCAGATGTGAACATCTGACCGAAACCAGTAGTATGAGGACAAAATATGTGTAATCTTAGCCATAAGTCAAATAATTTTTATTCTATATTTTCTCGATCAATGTCTTACTGTCGAGTATGGCACAATTTGTGTTGCTACGCAAGTAATAGGAAAGAAGACTAAGCAGCGTATATCTAGATAAAACCATAAGCATGCGTCCTCTCTGGGACATAAAGTGAGAAACTTAATCAACTGAGCAAGCGCACGCGTCGTGTGGTAAGTACAGGATATTACACCACGCAGTCGCACAGAGACAGAATGACAAATATACCCTTGCCATATAAGCTGGGAAGTATTTTCTTCTGTTATTTGTCAGCCTGTCATAACATTAAAACCTCATAAAGGTACAGGAGAGGAGTTTAGTCACAGACACCGTAATCTGGGGAAGCAGTAACACACTCGTAACAGAATTTACGAGGAGGCTTAAGTGAAAACCTGACAAGTCGTATTTCATAAATGTTTTGTTGCTGGCTATGATACGTTGTTCACCGTGAACAGAAAATCAGTATCATACGGTTTGCTGATGACAATGCAGTGGTACCAAATGTGGACAGGAAACTAATGTTGGTAGATTTCTCAAATTACATGTATACTAGTATTTGATAACAGTTATACGCTTAACAACAAAAATAAATCGATAATGTTCATTCTAAGCCGCTAAAATCGGTTGAATAATAATTAATTTAGTGGCGTATGTATCGTCGCTTAGAAATATTCAAGACTATCAATTTACAAGGCTGCGTTCGTTTACAGCCTTCACGCCTCAAACTTGGCGCAGCTGTTTATATGTCCAGAGGCCTACAACCTCGTCTTGCTCGAAAGAAACTAGATATGTCTAATCGGTATACAACATTAACGAGTGTTAAAAAGTCTCACGGATATGATTCAGTTGTATCTTACGTTGCCGTCTTCATTTAGTTTGTTGTCAGAATATTCAAAACCATACGTTGCTAACCATAGGCTTCAGTATCTGTCACATCACATATAACAAGGATTTCATCGAAATTCTTGGTATGTTACGCTAACAAGGGTGGATTACAAAATTTTACCCACTGAACACGTATTTCCTCTTTAATTTGTTTGCGGTCAGCTGTAATTTTCCTATGCTGTCTGAAAGGAAACTATGCACGACGACTGCTTATTTAATTAATTCAATTACTTGTACATTTGTATTTCTTCTCACTATTGAAAACGTATGGATGAGTCTAACTTGTTGATACAGGAAATGTAAGAAGAAATAAGATCCTATAAATCTATTCTGAAGTCCTTACTTCATGGATGATGGGAAATTACATTGTAAAATGCAACATAAAATTTAGACCGCTTTGGTTACATGGACATCAAAATAGCCGTTAAAGCCAGATGTTTTGTATTTGTGTATACCGTTGCAAGTATATGAAAAGTATAACTTTTTAAGAGTGACAATTATGAAGATTATATGTCTAGTTCAATATAATCTGCCAGAATGATATATGTGCCAAATACGACTAAAAGTAAGACGGACTCGTAGGACATATACCGACGCATTATGGCTTAACTAATTAGTAATTGAGTCTACTTTGAAAAAGTCAGTATAGAGAGGATAAAACTGCAGAGGGACAGCTTAAGTTGGATACAGTGAGGAGGTTCAAGCGGATATGGATTGCAGTAGTTTTGGAGAATCTTGCGTAGGTTAGACAAGCTTGAATGAAATTCATCTATAAATTGAAGAATAACATTACTAAAACACTAATTAAAATAACGCAGGAGTAGTACAAGCAGCAAGAATACTATCTTATAACAGTGAATAGTTGGAGAAACCAAACAGGCTTATTACTAAGATACTAACCTGTCTCTCCGGGTGAGTGGCAGCTGTGATACTAATGTGTTGTATTGGTGCCGTAGTCTTTTTGTAGCGTAACAGTGACCTCTATACAAGCTGAATGTATAATTTTGAGCATAGAACTTAACCATTTTAACACATTCGTGTGTTTAGCACATCATTTTTCATTGGCCGCTATCTTTTAATTTGGCGATCAGATTTCTATCATTTTGTTAGTGACAAAGGATTGCTTTTATACATCTTATTTTGAACTTATTGTGAACCTGCAATGTAATAGGCTTGTATGGGATAGGAATCGAAAAAATGTTCTTTTCATGTTCTAGTAATATTTCGTAGCAGATATATTTGAATTTGTTAAGAAAGGAAATATGAAGATCTATGGCTAGAACGCTCTTATCACTCCCGTTGAACATACAGGCAAAGTAGAGATCACTACTGCATATTCATGTTTTTGTAGACGGTTTTACGTTGCTCGCAATGTTATAATTGCGCAAAACAATTTTCCCTCAGTCTGCATGTGACAAAAGAATTCCTTGGTTACTTATTCTTTTCGCGTTTATTTCACTAATTGATGGATGGATCGATGTTTAAGGGGGACCAAACTGCAACGGTCATCAGTCCTCACTAATTGATGCAGTAGCTTTGTGTGCGACCAGTAACATGTCGTAGCAGCCACGTTGTTAATTTGGCAAAAAACGAAATATATTCATATGTGACTGCTTGATCAGACAGCAGAAGTTCAACGTCCAGGTAGTATAGAGCTCAATGGGTGATGACGATCATTAAACATTAACAGAAAGCACACTAACATTTCAGCGTGACTTTGATTTAATGTCTCTCTGTCTCCCTATCTCTCTCTCTCTCTCTCTCTCTCTCTCTCTCTCTCTCTCTCTCTCTCTCTCTCTCTGATAATTGCAAGATTTACTTTTATCATGAAGTTAAGGCTTTATATAGTTATAAATCAATCCAAAGTATACTATTTTGCAATATATGGTCACTATATGTGGAAGACGTCTGAATACGAATTCTGTTAGTGTTCTTATCACAGAGATATCCACTTACTTGGGATTCTTCGCCAATTCAAGCACACACTTATGAGAAACTCAAAGAACGCTGAAAGTTTGTTAATTTAAGCAAAGAAACCTATACGTCGCTGTTTAAAGGTGACGTTGTGGCCATGTCAAAGTGCAATGACAAACGGTCTCGTACACGTTGAAGGAGCGGCGTCAAGTGTTTGTGTGGAAAAATACCCCATTCATTGCAGCGATTCAAATAAAATACGATATCTAGGCCTTTGGTGCAATTAACATGCTTTCCACCTTACTGCGGTCATAAACAATCAAAGAAAGAAGACTTGAAACTGAATACTTTTAACTGTGTAATTGTTATGTACATGTGGCGTCTGTTCCGAAAGAACAGACGTCACTTCTGATCCTTCAGTTGTTATTCTTTCATATTCAGAGGCCGGCCGCGGTGGCCGAGGGGACTGAGGCGCTCCAGTCACGGTATGCCCGGCCACTACGGTCGGGGGTTCGAATCCCCCCTCGGGCATGGATATTTGTGCCGTCCTTAGTATAAGGTAGTTGATAAGTAGTTTGTAAGTTTAGGGACTGATGACCCCGTAGTTAAGTCCCATAAGCTTAACAAACATTTGAACATTTTTTTCAACTGCGATTTGGCAAAGCTGAAAGTGTGTACCCAGCCGGGATTCGAACTCGGGTCTCCTGCTTTCTAGGCAGTGCACTGACCCCACACCACAGTGATCACCGCACCTGCAAGGACTACCTCACGCCCCCCCCCCCCCCCCCCGCCCTGGGAATTTGTATCTGACTGTAGGCGTGTTAGATAGCCCTTGCAGGTGCGGTGATCGCTCTGTCCCCAATGGTGTAGGGGTCAGCGCAACTGCCTAGAAAGCAGGAGACCCGGGTTCGAATCCTGGCTGGGTACAGATTTTCGGCTTTGCCCAATCGCATTTGATGTCATATATTCTGTGAGTATAATTTTAAATGAAATTGAAAACCTTCAAATAATCCTCACAACAATCTCTTTCAAACAAATCTACGTAATTACAAATTCAAATGTTTAATCATCGTCATTACTTACTTATTATGCCTTCCAGCGTTCAGTCTATAGCATAGTCCCTCTACCAAAATTCCTCCATGATCCCCTATTCAATGCTAACACTGATGCCTCGTCTGATGTTAAGCCTATTACTTCAAAACATTCTTCACCGAATCTAAATTCTTTCCCCTTGGTCTACTTCGACTTCTCTTATCCTCCGCTACCGAGCCCATGAATCTCTAAGGTAACCTTTCTTCTCCCATGCGTGTAACATAACGCCACCTTCTCTGCCTGTTCACTCTAAGTGCTTCATCTATAGTGTTCATTCCCAGTTTTTCTTTGATTTTTTCATTGTGGGCACCCTCCTGCCGTTGTTCCTCTCTATTAGTACCTATAAACATCCTTGCTACTTTCATATCTATAATCTCAACCTTATGAATAAGGTAACCTGTATCCACTCAGCTTTCACTCCCATACAACAAAGTTGCACCGCCAACGTAGTCTTGGTACTTACTTCCTTCTTGTAGAAGAGAGTAGATCTTAGCTGAGCACTCTCTGCATTAGATACGCTACATCTTGATTCAAGTTCTTTCACTATGTTGCCATCCTATGAGAAAATACATCCTAGGTACTTGAAACTGTCTACCTGTTGTAGCTTTGTCGCTCCTATCTGGCACTCAGTATGTTTAAATCTCTGTTTGACAGACATTACTTTTCTTTAGGAGTTGCTGATCATCATATCATAACCCTTACACCTCTGATAGAGCTCCGAAATGTTAGATTGCAACCTTTCAATCGAATCTGCCATCACAACAAAGTCTGATATACGAGTATGCTTACTTTGTTTTCACCTATTTTAATCCCGCCCTGCCAGTCTACTGTTTTCAACGTATGAACCATGAATAGTATGAACAACAGTGGAGACAGCAGACAGCCTTGTCTTACCCTTGAAACAACCTGAACCATGAACTTAATTTGCTGTTTACTCTAACTGCTCCTTGACAAATGTTTGTGAAATTATGGGACCTAACTGCAGTGGTCATCGGTCCCTAAACTTACAAACTACTTAAACTAACCATCCGGTCCCTAACCAGCGGTGTCGCTGTCGCCGACCCGACCCCCCGCCGAAGACCGGTTTTATGACAACACGCAAGGGAAATGAGTTTTCAAGACTGACGAGCCGCGACGGAGTGGCCGAGCGCATTGAGGCGCTACGCTACGATGCGCGAAGCCGTTCCCCATCGGGGTTTCGAATCCCCCATCGGGCATAGATGTTTGCGCCGTCTTTAGTATAAGCTAATTCACGAGTAGTGATGACCACCTGGTTAAGTCCCATAAGCTCTACAAACCTTTGAACATTTTATGCCTGTAAATTTGCCGGCCGCGGTGGCCGAGGAGACTGAGGCGCTCCAGTCACGGTCTGCACGGCCACTACGGTCAGGGGTTCGAATCCCCCCCCTCGGGCATGGATATTTGTGCCGTCCTAGTTCGTAAGTAGTTTATAAGTAGTTTGTAATTTTAGGGACTGATGACCCCGTAGTTAAGTCCCATAACTATACAAACATTTGAACATTTGATTTGCCTGTAAATTTTTGACGTGGCATATCAATGAAGACTCAGAGGAAGCTACACTCATATCTTGTAACAGGTACTGAGGTACTGCTTCATTTTTGTAGTAACTTAATGCAATTTCCTCAATACTTAACTAAACACAAACGGTGGTTTATGTTCAAAAGAATTAAGAAATTGTTAACTATCGGTAATTACATAAAAGGTGTTCTTCAAAATGATAATGTACAGTAATAAAGCCTTTTGCGTAAAATACGGTCGGGACAGGTTTATTTACTTCATGTTACACGAGAGGTGACAATCGATTAATTTTATGTACCAAGACAGAAAAGAAAACGGAATAAAACTATGGTACAATATTAAAAGAGTAAAAGGAAAGGGATGAAACGAGCCAAAAGTTACTAAAGGCCTTTATGCGTCGCAAATATGATGATATTGAATTATTTTCTGGAGATATCAGTGCAGTTTCGGAGTTCATTTTCAATATACAAAGGAGAATCGAAAGAATGATAATAGGCGCATTGATTCTGATTACAAAATGATGGGTCCACAGTGCAACACAAATCAGCAATCAAGAGGTAATAACACACCTTCAACATCCATATCGCTGGTACAGTATTCCGTACCAGTTGTTGAGCAGATTGTAAATAATGCACGAGTTTTTGCGTACTTCTCAGTGTAAAATGTAATTTTTCTTCTTCGGTTATTGCATTTCTTAGGCACTGTGGTTTTATGTCATCCGAAATAGAACTCAGTACGTAGTTGAACTGTCTTTTATTTAAACCACAATAGCTCCTGAATAAATTAAACACCAAACTTTTTTTTTTTTTTTTTTTTTTTTTTTTTTTTTTTTTTTTTTTTTTTTTTTTTAAATCAACGGCCTGTTACTTCCATCGGCAGCTGTACGTTTACATAAAGGCACTACCAGCTTTCGTGTTTTATTAGTATGGAACAAAGCTACGTCATCGTCTTGCCCCTGCAACGACAGCGCAGCAACGGCGGCAGTCGGCAGACACCTCGCCTCACCTCACCCCGCCTCTCGCGGCGACCGCGCTGCTCGCCTGCCGCTGTGCTCCGCAGCGGGTCGGCAGCAGGCAGAGGCGGCGCTGTCGTCGGCAGTCGCGGCGGCTCGCTGTCGCCGTATTCGGACTCGCACCTTTACTCAGCTGTTGCGCCGCGGTTTCAGGAGCGATGAATTCGCGGCTACTACAGCAACAGGCAAGAGACAAGACGCAAGTCAGTGTTATACGCATTCTCTTTGACTCTTCAGAATATTGCTGGTAAGCGTTAAATGAATAGACGAGTAGCAGTTTTCGACCAATCATCTCATGACCAAAGCTGGCGTGCTGGCCATCGTGTCAGCTGAGGCGCCTCCAGGGCCCCGCCATTCTGCCGCTATGCAGTGTACAACGGGCGCTAAAGACCACGCCATAAATTCACACGTATCATAGTAGTAAAAAGAAGAAGAAGAAGACTAGAAGATTTAGGGCGCATTGTACATGAACAAAGAGGAAAATACAATAAATAATTCTCTGAGGCTCAGTCCATTGCTAAAAAATAGAGAACTTCAAGTTTATTGCTTCACTTGTTGCATGGTACAACATGTTCTTCGAATAAATTTTACTAGCAGACTTCTTCAATCAAAAGAAACAGATTTTAACGTTGCTACAAATGCTCTGCTGAAGACAAAAACCTTTTGTTGGGATTTGAAAAAATGCTGGTAGAAGCAAGAGAAATTTCAGAAGCAGCCAAAATTTCCGCATCATTTTCATCAGATATGGAACCAGTCCGACTAAGACACAAAAGAAGACAGGTTGGTTATGAAGCAGAAGATGAACCTATTCGTGACGAGCAAAATTATTTCGAAATTAATTTTTATTTTGCAATGCTGGATACCGCAATAAATTCAACTGACGAGAGATTTCATCAAATTAACAACCTAAATCGTGTATCTGCCTGTCTTCATAACATACATGATGTACAAAATAAAATCCCCGAAGCTGTTTTTGAAGAATGTGTTAATTTGGAAGAGTCTAACTCACAAAGACTCTAAAGATATTGATGCCACTGAACTATGCAATGCATTACAAGCCATTGCTAGAACAGTGCCCAAGAACTCAAGGCCACAGGGCGTTCCGAGTTATGTTTGTAAAAATGGACTTATAGACAGTGTACCTAATTTACTTAACCCATACAGACCTGAATTTTTCTCTGTGAAGGAAATTATTTTTAATGCTGTAATTTAAATTAAATTTTCAATGATTTTAGAAGAAAGATTTATGCAATTATATGCACCCATTTTCATTTTACGACACTGCGTATACTGAAAAAAGGCTTTTTTTAAGGACTAAATTATTAATTTTGTACTAAATCAACTGATCGTTCAATAACTACATCGCAAAATAACAACTACTACTTTCAGTTGTACAGTGGAATACAACTAACCCACAATTTCCGTGTTCTCTGAAGTTCGCGATCTGCTGAACAGTGCAACACTAGCTTCTTAATATTTTTATAGAGATCTTCCGCAGGTGACAGTAATTGTGCATGATGAAATGATTGAACATCAGGTGTCGTATACATGTTCTTTCCATTGAGAAAAAAACGCTTCTGAACCATAACACCGTAGAAGTTATGTACACATTTGTAGCCAGAGAGTCCGAAAGGGTTAATGCACTAAGTGTGTTGCATACTTTTCCTGTGTCTATAGCCAGTGGTGAGCGCGGTTTTCCGAAATTAAAATTCATAAAAAATATCTGCGATCAGCAATGACTCATTTGAACGAGAAACAGCAGATACAATTGATTTAAAGTAGATCGTCTCAGATTTTGCAAAAGCCAAGGCAAGAAAAATGTGTGACTCTTTGTATAATCAAGCTTGTAATGTATCAATTATTGTAAACTATCATCCAAAACCCTTTTAAAAGACAAAATGTAAAAACGATGAAAACGTAACATTGTTGTAAAAAAATGTATGTGTGGCTAAGCCATGTCTCCACCATATCCATTCTTCCAGGAGTACTAGTCCTGCATGTTTCGCAGGAGAGCTTCTGTGAAGTTTGGAAAGTAGGTGGCGAGGTACTGGCGGAGGTAAAGTTGTGACGCGGCATCGTGAGTCGTGTCGGGATATCTCAGTCGATAGCCGGGCGCTGTGGCTCAGCGCGGCCGGTCAGAGGGCTAAACGTCCTCTGCAATAAGAAAGCTGAGCCAACTGATCAACAAACGACCAAGAACAAACTGAACCAAAGACCGCAAACCAAAGATCTACGTCGGAAAAAAAAAAAAAAAAAAAAAAAAAAAAAATTGTCGCTAGAGCACTTTCCCGCGAAAATCAAAATCAAATGTCTGTAAATTAAATTTATCGGACCAAACTGCGTGGTCATCAGTCCGTAGGTTACAAACTACTTAAACCTAGGTAAACTAACCTACGGACTAACACACACACACCCATGCCCCAGGGAGGACTCGAACCTCCACGGCGAGCAACCATGCCCTCCGCAGCGAGGTGCTTTAGACCGCGGCTGCCCACGAAAAATGAAGGTCCCAGGTTCGAGTCCCGGTTCCGGCAAACAATCTTAATCTGCCAGGAAGTTGAATGTTTATGTTGTGATTGTGTATTTAAATAAGAATAGGTGAAATGTGAATTTTACATTGATGTTTTATTGTGATTTTATTGAAAGGGACGCCAATGAAATAATTTGCCTAGGGCAACGAATTTGTTCGGGCCGACTCAGGGTATATTTTAAACTGTGAAGAAGATACCGCAGGCACATGGTATTAAAATATCGGCAACTAGGCAAGAGGAAACAGAAAGTAAAAAAAAAAAAAATGCATGCTGTTTATGAGCCCGGCGTTCTTATTGAGGCAACTGGGGTGACTGCAACGAAACCGCGTTAGCAGTGTGTGTGTGTGTGTGTGTGTGTGTGTGAGCGCCTGGGAAAGCGATCGAACAACAGTGAGCGGGCTGGCGCCTATTTATAGAGCCTCCCCATTCATCTTATTGCTGCTGACCCACTTCCTGGAAGTTTCCGCGTACGCCAACTCGGGAACATCGGTCAGCAGTCTGTGTTGACGTCTCATTAGAGCTTTGATCGAAAAGAGCGGAGGAAAAAGAAGCGTTCTTTTCAACAGCGCGGGCCTCACGCAAAGGATCGTAACTCTTCTCGTCTGTTACGTATTGCCGAGGCGTATGGTTTATTTAGTTATCTGGCTTCTGAGACCCTGCATGTTGCACGTATGTTAGGGCCTACACGCTGCGAACAGAATATCACCACAGTCTAACATATACAATTGTGAAGGTTGTTACCAACTAACAGTTGTAACGACACTAGCGCTCCTAGCGGTGGGCAAGCCGCCATAAGAGTAATGTTTGTTTCAGTGGCGTAACTATGGGGGGGATGAGGGGGATAGAAACCCCCCCCCCAGAACCCGAAAAGTAAAAAAATAAATAAATATAAATAAAAAATAAAAAAATAAAAAGAAATCGTATAACAGCAATCTGGTAAAGGTAAAAATTTAAAACTTGGGGTGTTTTACCATAAGCTTTTATTGGAAGGGAGTGAAATAGTTTCTTCAACGGGAGTGGTAGATGGTAGTCTGTCTGGAAACTGACTAAAATTTTGCTCGGCAAGCAGACCTATCCCCCCCCCTCCCCCCCCCCCCAAAGCCAAGTCCTACTTACGCCACTGGTTTGTTTGTAATAACGTTTCTGCTTAATCCTCTTAGGTTGTCTGCAGATGACGCCGTCCTTTATCATCTAGTAAAATCATCTGAAGATCAAAATCATCGCAGAACTATCTGAATAACATGTCACTGTGGTGTAAAAATTGCCAATTGACTCTAAATAATGAGAAGTGTGAAGTCGTCCACATGAGTAAGAAAATAAATCCGTTAAACTTTGTTTACAAGATAAATCAATCAAAAGTGAAGTTCGTAAACTCCACAAAATACCTACAAATTACTATTACTTCAGACTTAAACTGGAAAGAACACGTAGATAATGTCGTGGGAAAAGCGAACCAGAGACTGCGTTTTATTGACAGAACCCTTAAAATATGCAACAGAACTACTAAAGAAACTGCATACACTACGCTTGTCCGTCCTTTTTTGCTGCCCAGTGTGGGATCCTTATCAGGTGGGTTTGACGGAGGACTTCGAAAAAGTCCACAGAATGGCAGCTCGTTTCGTATTGTCACGATACAGGGGAAACAGCGTTACGGAAATGATACAGGATCTGGGATGGGAATCATTACAACAACGGCGCTTATCGCTGCGGCGTGGGCTATTTACGAAACTCCAATCGTTAACATTCTCCTCAAAATGCAAAAATATATTTTTGACTCCCAATTACATAGGTAATGACCATCAGAATAAAATACGAGAAATCAGAGCTCGAACGGAGAGATTCAGGTGTTCTTTCTTCCCGCGCGCTATTCGAGAATGAAATGAGAGATAAATAGTATAATGGTGGTTCGATGAACCCTCTGCCAGGCACTTAAATGTGATTTGCTGAGTATCCCATGTAGATGTAGAAACAAATAGTTTCTGTAATTGTTTGTATTCCAAGCATTATTCAAATATACCTTCCAGCGGTACTTATGAAACACAATAAAGACGAACGCGGAGTTATTTTGTAGTTACTACCAATTTTAATGTCGCTATATACCTCCTACATCCTTTTGAATCTGCTTACTGTATTTGTCCCTCGGACTCCGTATTTGATTTTTACCCCACACACTTCCTTCTAATGCTAAGTTTGACAATTTTACATTGCTTTTGGCAAATGTTTACCGAAGTGACCAACATGATTTGAGAATGGCTCTGAGATGGGCCGAAACTAGTAATCATCATTAAAAAATAACGATCTAGACGTTACATTAATAATCTGATCGGTTGAAAAGTAAAATTCAGAGGTATTAACTTAATTAAATTTGAAAAGAACTGAAAATAGCACCTTATGCCGTTTGATTATATATTAGTTTACGCAAAGAGCTTACATTAAGCCCGTAAACTCCTGAAATACTTAAAGTTTTGCCAAAGTTAGAGTTTCTATTATGGATTTGTAACGCAATGAATTCATGTAACGCTAAAAGACACATGACAAAGCAATAGAATCTGTCAGGCCAGTCCTCAGACAAAGGAAGAGTGATTTATAAAAATAATAAGTCAAATTTAATTACATATTCTGAATCCAGATGAAATCCCAAGTTTATTGATTACTCACTCAGACGGGTTAATTAATTAATAATCATTAAAATTTCATCGCACGATTACAGGCATAAAATAATTTTCCCAGGTCTACAGACACTACCGATGTATTGTCTGCATAGAGGAGCATCGATTGGAGGGAACAGCATAATTTTGGCACTGCCCATTGAATTATTAAAGAAAATGGCCAAGATGGCGAAATCTTATTTAGTTTCCCTTCGGCCGTTTTATCAAACTGTCGCTGTAGCACGTGGTGGCGGAGGGAGAAAAGTTTTCGCGACCTGCGAATCCGCACCAGCTCAGGCCATCCAACGTGACGTTTGGAACTCTTCCGCTGCCGGTGGCCACGAGATAGGTAACGGTGATTCCTCCCTCGTCTGTTAGGTTGGCTACAAGGACCTTTTCGCCAACCGCGGAGGTGTGCACGAATGCATTGGTCACTTCTTTAAATATCCTGGGTGGAGAGCAGCTCCCGAGCTCATTCTGTTGCAGTTCCTGTAGGTATCGACATCGGGAGATGAGCGCGCGGCAGTTAGCCCCGTGCTTACCATTACCTTGGGAGCAAGCAGCCTGTCCTAGACTTCCGCGCCGGACTCGGCATGATCACCGATACGACATACTTTGCATCTCCCGTGGTCGTGAACGCCATACTTCTCCATTTGCGTCGTCTATTCTGGAGCTGCTACTCCGGTATGTGCATGTTCGATACCTAGGTCCGATCCCTACTCTTGTGTTCTTGTGTTTCCTACTCTCTCTGAGGACTGGTTCTTATTTATATTCTTACTGAAGCAAGTATTTTGCGACTTGGCTTACAGCACGTCTATTCAACACCCAGTGGCTTCATTTAGTGTAACACTCTGTGTAGCACAGTTTGTCATGAAACTTTTTTAATTCGCTGGACTTATTGACATAACATGCAACTTTTGTAATAGGCTTATGTTAATAGATATTTTCTTGTTACTTATGTAGGCCTACATCACAGAACATGACGAACAGACCCACAAACGCGAAAACAAGCTATTTAGCCGGCCGCGGTGGGCGAGGGGACTGAGGCGCTCCACTGACGGTCTGCACGGCCACTACGGTCGGGGGTTCGAATCCCCCCTCGGGAATGGATATTTGTGCAGTCATTAGTGTTAGCTAGTTCGTAAGTAGTTTGTAAGTTTAGGGACTGATGACCCCGTAGTTAAGTCCCATAAGCTATACAAACATTTGAACATTTTTTGAACAAGCGATTTAATAGGTAAAGCAGGAATTTCACTCTTTTGATTTCGTAGATAGTGTGATTCCCAAATCTGATGCCGCCGACAACTGTAGCTGGAGTGCGCGGCGGTCGCGTGTAGCTCGTTGAGGCTCACGTCTCGTATGCACAAGTCGCGCGCGTCTCCGAGCGTTCAGCCGCATGTTGGACTCGGCACGTTGACCACGGGGTTGGAACAATTGCGGGTAGTGACACTTGGGGGCCCTTGGGGCGGCTAATGGCTTTTCCTGGGTACAGGCACACCAAGAAATCTAGCACTCCTGTCGTCAAGTTTCCACACTGTCAACATAACACGAAACTCAGTGAAATTGCACAACCCTTTGCAAGCTGAAGAGCAATATAGTAACTTGTTCTAACTACATATTAATTCGTTCAGATTTCCTCCTGAAAACAAAAAGGTATTTTAATAGTGATAATGTTTGGAGAGTTATTAAGACATTCTCTGCAACTACAAGACGATGACTTTCCACAGTCATACCTCCTAAAAGCATATTATTCAGAACACTAAGCATATCAAGACACCTGCACAAGCAATAAATGTATTAGGCATCCTGCACAGATACGTACATGTAATTGACCACTATGTAGTTAACCCCACTATCACGCAACTTCCATCTCTTTAAAAATAGCTACTATGCTTTTTTTTAAACCTTCAATTAAAAAACATTAATAATAAGTCAATGAGTATTTGACATACTTGAAGCGTTTATTCGTAGACCCGAAAACGATTTGGCTGTATTAGAATTACAAATACATCTAAGAAATATATGAAATACGGAATGTGTAAGGGAATGTCACACACCGAAAAATAAAGATAAATTCTATTTTCCATCACCGTCATATAGAACTATTTTTACTCCGAACTTGGGATAAACCAACAGGGAGAAACAAGTTGCAAGACTTCCAGGAAAAATGAAGTGAAATTGGCAGCCAATAGTTGGTTATAAATTACATTGCCTGTTAACTGTATAAATATAAATTACGGAATACGCGGAACTACTGTTCAGTACAGTCAAAAAGGTCTAAGGTAATAGGCAGTGGTTTACAATCAGATATCCGTATCATTCTCCTCCTCAAGACGTCTGTGTGAAGATATATATTCAGAACATTGAAGAAAAAGGTGTTGAAACTATAAGAAGCAGCTCATTTACTCAGGAAGGGAAAACGTTATGGTGCCCGTCAATTTGAATGGCTGTATCTCCTGTAGTAACATTCATTTTTTGATAAAATGTTAAAATCCGCTGAATACGGCAGAGGTAGCGGTTGGAGGGCGTGGAGTAGGGGTGGTGTATCCCTACTTCTGGAACACCCTGTTCACTACCTGCAGCGTCCGGGTCTCCCCGCAAGTGTCTACACATTCCCTTTCCCCGCAAGTGTCACTCCCCGCAAGTGTCACAAACTCTTGACCACACACGTTCAGACACACGCTCCGTGTGCCGACGGCTTAAGGGTCCCTCTAAAATGCTCGACCACCTTTGGTTCCTTCAATTCTTTAATTTTGTGAGTCGTGTTTCAGTAGACGGCGCGCGTGAGCGGTACAATTTCTTGGGCGAGCGCGGGAAGGAATTATCTAAAAACGTGTGTCCCGGGACGGCGCGACGTCGCTCCCGCGAGATGTAGTGGTGTAATTAGGGCCGGCTAATGAGCCGGCAGCGCTGTCTGGGGGGCAATTACGCGCTGATATATAAGGACAGCGCGAGACACGCCGCTGCGTGGGTGGCGGTCGCGGTGGCGGCGGCGGTGGCGGGCCGTCACACGACGCGGCCACCGCAACAGCCGCGAGAGAGCCAGCCAGCCAGCGACAGCGGGGCCGACACGATGCCCAACCCAGCTGCTCTGCGGGAGTGCGTTTACATTAGTTAAGCGACACTCGAGTGACGCTAATGGCCCAAACACTGAAACAGACTAGGGTCCGATCACAAACACTGGTTCCAGTTCCCCAACTACAGCCCACAATGCTGTCTTCCATAGCTGCAGCTGTCTCTTTGTTTTCCCTGTCACAGCCTTGTCTGTTTGTTGTGATAGTTCCACTGTGCTGGCCAGCCAGGATTTGGTTCTGCGGGGGCTCATTTCTTAAAAATAAAGCCTATTCAATTTTAATTAAATAATTCTCAGTCTCTGTTGCTATATTTTTTTATTTATTCTCCAATTACGCGTTTCGAAGGGCATGAAAGGGAAGCATCAGTTGGGAAGGGAGTAAGACAGGGTTGTAGCCTTTCTCCGATGTTATTCAGTTTGTACATCGAGCAGGCGGTGAAGGAAAGAAGGAAAAATTTGGAATAGGGATTAAAGTTCAGGGGAAAGAAATGAAAACATTGGGTTTTGCTTATGACATTGTAATTCTGTCAGAGACAGCAAAGGACCTGGAAGAGCAGTTGAATGGAATGGACAGTGTGTTGAAGAGAGCGTATAAAATGAACATTAACAATAGCAAAACAAAAATAACGGAATGCGGTCTTAGAAAATCAGGTGATGCTGAAGGAATTAGATTAGGTAACGAAACAATGAAGGTGGTAGATGAGTTTTGTTATTTGGGTAGTAAAATAACATGCGATGTTCGTAGTACAGGGGATATAAAATGCAGATTGGCAATGGGAAGAAAAGCATTTCTGAAAAAGAGAAATTTGCTAACATCGAATATTAATTTAAATGTAAGGAAGTCTTTTCTGAAGGCATTTGTGTGGAGTGTTGCCTTGTATGGAAGTGAAACATGGACGATAAGCAGTGCGGACAGGAAGAGGATAGAGGCTTTTGAAATGTGGTGTTACAGAAGAATGCTGAAGATTAGGTGGGTAGATCGCATAACTAATGAAGAGGTACTAAACAGAATTGGTGAGAGGAGGAATTTTTGGCATACCCTGACTAAATGAAGGGATCGCTTGGAAGGGCACATTCTTAGACATCGAGGAATCGTAATTTCAGCATTGGAGGGAAGTGTGTGGGATAAAAATCGCAGAAGGAGACCAAGAGAAGCGTATAGTAAACAGATTCAAGTGGATGTTGGTTGTCGTTCTTATGAGGAGATGAAAAGCCTTGCTCAGGATAGAGTATTGTGGAGAGCTGCATCAAACCAGTCTCCTCCGGACTGAAGACCATAACAGCATAACATACTAGAAAAGGCTTATGACCATGTTCCTAGGAGGAAGCTACTGTCAGTTCTACAAGATTATGGTATAGGAGGCAAACTTCTGCAGGCAATTAAAGGGCTTTACGTAGACTGTCAGGCAGCAGTTAGAGTAGATGGCAAATTAAGCTCATGGTTCAGGGTAGTTTCAGGGGTAAGACAAGGCTGTAACCTGTCACTACTGTTCACGGGGGTTCGAGTCCTCCCTAGGACATGGGTGTTTGTGTTGTCCTTAAATCACTTTACCTTAGTTTAACTAGTTTGTAAGCTACGGACTAATAATCATGCAGATGAGTCCGATAGATTTACAAACATTTGAACATAAATGTTTTTATGGTACTTGACAAAGGGTATATTGCAGGAAACTTTGCCGAGAGAAGGTAAGGTGGAAACGAACACAGAGATGAGAGAGACAGAGGTGGATGCAGAGAGAGGGGGGGAGGGGAAGTGGACTACGAGAGTGTAGGACTAATAAAAACCCATGCAACGCCGGGATTACAGCTATCTAATATATAAAGCAGAGTGTCAGTATGTTTGTACGTGTTGCATACAAATCTACAGTTTTGTTCCAATCTTTATGAAATTTTGTACACGTAAGCTTCAATCCATGAGGCCGATCGCCCTAAAAATAAGAATCATATACGATATATAGTTCACGAAATATGACGTCATAAACAATGAGATGCGCGAAAAACTGCTGCATTTTGCGACAAAACTGGTCATTTTGTCCAAAACGATTGGACCGATTTCAACTAAATTTGGTACATACATTCCTTACCGTGAGGTAACAACTACTGTGTGGTTAAGAATCACATACGGCACATGGTTCAAAAGATATTACGTCATAACTGATAGAAATCGCAAAAAAATGCCATATAATGCTGCGAGACTTTCGAAAGACACTGTATGAGAATGACAGTACTTAGCGACTTGCAACAAACTTTAAACATAATTTCAAACCTTTATTAAACTTTTTCTCGCTGGCAACCATAGTAAAATGATGAAAGGAAAAAAGTTTCTCGCTTACTACTTTTCCGCTGTTTATGGAGTAAATCTACGGCAATCGATAGGACGTTACAATTTATAATTTGTACACTAAAATTGTAGCCGCAGGAAATTTTACAGACAGTATACACGCATATAGTAGAGTGTACCTTCTAAATTGTAACACAGTACGACACGTAGTTCATGAGATATGAGCACATAAACGGTAACGTTCAAGAAAAACCGCCCCATCATGCATCAAGTTTTAATCTGTTATTTCTGTAGTACTAATTGTATTTCCAAGAGCTTTTACAGACATGCAGCACTTATACAAATGAATATATACCTGTAAAATGGTAGGAATAAATAAATAAATACCCGGGCAACGCTGGGTTTTCAGCTAGTGTATATCTATAAGTGTGAATGTCTGTTCGTTGTACGTTTATCACGTCTGAACCACAAGACATAAAGAGCTAAAAAGTTGTACAGTTACTAATCTCTACCCGGGGAAGGCTTTAGGCATGGTTTTATGGCGATCGGATAACTATTTATTTGTATATATTAATGTGAATGTGTTAATGTCTGTTCGGTGTACTCTTATCACGTCCAAACGACAAGACGCAGAGACTTAAATATTTTACAGTAACTAATTTATACCTAAGAAAGGTTTTAGGCGCGGTTTTATAGCGATGTGATAGATATTTAGTAATTTGAAGAATATAACGCGAAATGTGGAACAATAATGATTCTTTGACAATTATATTTACCCTTTGAAAATGGTTTTATTGCTTGCATTGTTGCTTCAGGGTTGATAATGATAAAAGGGTGGAGTACATTGGGATGGAAAGTTATCGGTGTATATAAAATTCTACGCGTGTGTGTTAATATTTCGCTCTACAGCAAAAACTACAGAACGCAAACGAAGGGTGTGAGTGTATTTGTTGTCCGAAGTCTCCCGTTGTACACCATAGCAGTTCGATGCCGACAGCTATAAGGGGGTGGAAGATATGGTGGTTGAAAGTCGTCAAATTATAAAAAAATTCGGACGGACTGAAGGCCAGCGATGACGTTTGCGACTCCATAGCAAGGAGGTTACGTACTGCGAAACGTGATGCCAGAGAGCAGATCTCTGGTCTATGCGTGCTACAATGTCTTCAGCTCTTTCTCTGTAAGGATAAGCATACGGATAAGGAAATATAAGAATAAATCAATAAAGCAGTAAAAAATAAATTTCTTTTAATACATCTATTTAAAAAAAAATCGATTTGACGTTTCGCGCATTACATCAAGTGATCCAGCTGTGATATTATTACAATCATTATTGTTGAATTTCGTGATTGGATTCTTCGAAACGAGTGCACTTTTACCTGTGATTTCCTATATATTCTCTGATAAATGTAACTTTTTTTTATTTAATTTTTTTTATTTTGTTTTTTTTTTTTTTTAGAAAAAAGGAGATGGACAGAGAGAGAGAGAGTGGATAAGAAAAGGAACTAACACAAGGTCCGAATAAATAAATAAATACCCGGGCAACGCCGGGTTTTCAGCTAGTTTTATTATAAATCAGTGTTCCTGGTGCTTATTCCGTTCCTCTAGCGAACCTCCTCGTTGTGGAAATCGCCGGCGATGTCCTGGAACAACACGTTCGTGGATTCAGCCGGGCCGAGTGCGTGACCCCCAACTGACACGTGAGCTGGCGCCGTCGGCCAGGAGAGCAGGAGGGCGCTTTCCGCGACCTGCGTGGGCGGACTGCGTGCCTGGAGCCAGCAGACGGGGGGGGGGGGGGGGGGAAGAAGAGAAGAGGAGGGCGAGAGGAATGGCCCGTCCGCAGCCCGCTGCAGAGTGGACTGAAGAGGCAAAGGCGAGACGCGGGGGCAGCTGCAAGCAGGGCTGGTTTCTTTTTTCCGAATATACACATCGAGAAAAGGCTCACATCACCAATACAACAAGAGTTCTGTGGTTTTTATATACCGGGTCTTCAAAAAGTCAGTATAAATTTGATAACTTAGTAAATCACGGAATAATGTAGATAGAGAGGTAAAAATTGACACACACGCTTGGAATAACATGTGGTTTTATTAGAACCATATCTACCGTTATTGGGGTCTTTTTTTTTTTTTTTTTTTTTTTTTTTTTTTGTTTCTAGAAACTGCGTGATTCTGGTTTTTTAACTGCTACCGTGACGGGTGAGAAGTACGCCGATATGTTACAGAATCGCATCATCCCCAGCCTGGCTGATAAATACCTGCTGGAACGTACGATTTTCATGCAGGATGTGGCGGTCCACCCCATATTGCACGACGCGTGGAACATCTCTTGCGCGCGTAGTTTGGTGATGATCGTGTGTCCATTCGCCACTTTCGTCATGCTTGGCCTCCCAGGTCGCCAGACCTTAGCCCGTGCGATTATTGGCTTTGGGGTTACCTGAAATCGCAAATGTATCGTGATCGACGGACATCTCTAGAGATGTTGAAAGACAACATCCGACGCCAATGCCTTGCCCTAACTCCGGACATGCTTTACACTGCTGTTCACATTATTCCTCAACTACAGCTGTTGTTGAGGAATGATGGTGAACATAGTGAGGATTTCCTGTAAATAACATCATCTTGGCTTTGTCATAATTTGTTATGCTAATTATTGCTTTTCTGATCAGATGAAACGCCACTTGTCCGACTTTTTTTGAAGATTTTTTTTCCTAATAAAACGGCGTGTCATTCCAGGCATGTGTGTCAATTTTTATCTCTCTATCTATATTACTCCGTGATTTATTAAGTTTTCAAATTTATACTGACTTTTTGATCACCTAATAATACGGCGAATCAGTATTTATAAACTAAGACATCTTACAACATGTAGAAAAACAAATCGGAACAAATCTCTTCCTTTCAAACGGCGAATCAGTATTTATAAACTAATACATCTTACAACATGTAGAAAAACAAATCGGAACAAATCACTTCCTTTAAAACCTTGTATACTTATATTTGTGTTCCACAATATTTTTATTTATTTGTTCGTTATGAACCGGCTTTCGGCTTTTCTCACCATCATCAGATAAATTAATACTAAACAGAGAGTCCACACAATAACAGACACAATACATAGTAAATCAAATATGTTCTTACAACGATATGTGAATTTTGTGACTATCGATACCAGAAAACATAAATGAAGTCTAATTAAACATCTTTTGTTACAATGAGTTTAAAAATCAGAAGTTTTGCAACATATTAAATATACAATATTGGCCATTAAAATTGCTACACCAAGAAGAAATACAGATGATAAACGGGTATTCATTGGACAAATATATTATACTAGAACTGACATGTGATTAAATTTTCACGCAATTTGGGTGCATAGATTCTGAGAAATCATTGCCCAGAACAACCACCTCTGGCCGTTGTAACGGCCTTGATACGACAGAGCTTGGATGGCGTGTACAGGTACAGATTCCCCATGCAGCTTCAACAGGATACCACAGTTCATCAATAGTAGTGACTGGCGTATTGTGACGAGCCAGTTGCTCGGACACCATTAACCAGTAGTTTTCAGTTGGGGAGAGATATGGAGAATGTGCTGGCAGCAGTCGAACATTTTCCGTATCCAGAAATGCCATTAAAGGACCTGCAACATGCGGTCGTGCATTATCCTGCTGAAATGTAGGGTTTCGCAGGGATCGAATGAAGGGTAGAGTCACGGGTCGTATGACATCTGAAATGTAACGGCCACTGTCCATAGTGCGGTCGATGCGAACAAGAGGTGGCTGAGTCGTGTAACCAATGGCACACCATACCATCACGCCGGGTGATACGCCAGTATGGCGATGACGAAAACACGCTTCCAATGTTCGTTCACCCCAATGTCGCCATACATGGATGCGACCATCATGATTCTGTGAACAGAACCTGGATTCATTTGAAAAAATGACGTTTTGCCACTCGTGCGCCCAGGTTCGTCGTTGTGTACACCATCGCAGACGCTCTTATCTGTGATGCAGCGTCAAGGGTATCCGCAGCCATGGTCTCCGAGCTGACGGTCGATGCCGCTGGACCGTTGGGATCCAGCACGGCGTTGCGTAGCCCTCCTGAACCCACCGATTCCTTATTCTGCTAACAGTCATTGGACCGGGACCAACGCGAGCAGCAATTTCGTGTTACGTTAAGGCTACAATCCGACCTTTATCAAAGTCGGAAACGTGATGGTATGCATTTCTCCTCCTTACACGAGGCATCACAACAACGTTTCACCAGACAACACCGGTCAACTGCTGTTTTTGTATGAGAAATCGGTTGGAAACTTTCCTCGTGTCAACACGTTGTAAGTGTGCTCTGAAAAACTAATCATTTGCGTAACACAGCATCTTCTTCCTGTCGGTTAAATTTTGCGTTTGTAGCACGTCATCTTCGTGGTGAGCCTATTTATCTGAGAGATGAATTAAACCATTTGCGAAGCTTTCAAGAAAAATGGATACACCGATAAAGAGATAGATCGAGCTTTCCATCCAAGGAGAAAAATGTCCGAAAACTAGTCACAACAACAACTGTTGACTGGTTTAATTTTGCTTTCTTTCATCCACAAAATTGCGGACCGTATTGGCAAAGTTAAGGCAGGTTTCAAGCGGAAACCATCTTTAGACCTACTAGAAAATTGCAGAACGACATATTGACCATAGCTTTATATTTTTTCCTCAATGCTACCAGTTTCGGTCAGTTTACCATTATCAACCGTAAGCAGAGATTAGCTATTAGTGAATGTTTACCATCGGTGAAAGGCGCACGACATCCCCTAGCAACGCCTGGGGTGTATAAAATGCCCTGTAGCTGTGGCGTGGTGTATATAGGAACAAGAAAAAGAAGTGTTAATACCCGCATATTGGAACATAAAAGGAATAGTCTACTGGATCACACAGACAAGTCAGCGGTGGCAGAGCATGTCTTCACACATTACACAGGGTGATCATGAAATATAATTTAGTGAAATGAGCGTGCTAGCCAAGACCTCGCACTATTATACACGAAACTACAGAGAAGCTATAGAAATACAGAAACAGCACAATAATTTTAACGGAAAAGAAGAAGGTTTGAAATTAGATCCACTTTGAATCAACGTTATGACAATCGATTACCTGTAATCGAGAGAGATGACGCTGGTCAAAGATAGCTTCATAGTCGGCAGCACGTGACAAGTGGTGGCGCCATCTATGCCCTCTGTATAAGGACGACCTCCACCGCCTAGCTGCGATGGAGTAGCCGAGCGGTCTAAAGCGTCTCGCTGCGGAGCGCGCGGTTGCTCGCCGTGGAGGTTCGAGTCCTCCCTGGGGTACGGGTGTGTGTGTTGTCCTTAGGTTAGTTTAGTTTAAGTAGTTTGTAAGCTACGGACTGATGACCAAGCAGTTTGGTCCGATAGAATTACAAACATTTGAACATTTCCACCTCATAGTAGGCGGAAGTTACACGAGCAAACACACATACAGGATTGTTACATCCAGCTCATCGCGAGTTATCTTAAAGACAGATCTATGATGGTGACGGTGGAGGGGAAGACATCATCAACTAGACCCGCAACAGCTGGGATACCCCAAGGTTCGGTGTTTGTCG
The DNA here is from genome assembly GCA_026315105.1 of Locusta migratoria. Lineage (NCBI taxonomy): Eukaryota > Metazoa > Arthropoda > Insecta > Orthoptera > Acrididae > Locusta > Locusta migratoria. The sequence continues at coordinate 160,050,640 of CM048750.1, forward strand.
CCGATACTGTTTAATATATACGCCAACCACATTCCAACGGTGGAAAGAGTGCAAACTTCACAATTCGCCGATGACACGGCTCTTATAACCAGCGGAAGTCATGTTCCAGCTAATATAACACGGCTACAATGACAACTAGACAGAACTGCTGAATGGTGTAGGCTGAATGCAGCAAAAACCACGGCGATCTATTTCTCCAGGAAACGACCACAGATGCCAACTAACTTACGACTTCACGGACAGTACATCCTATGGGGAGCGGCGGTCACTTACCTGCGAGTTACCCTCGATAAGCACTTTTTTTCTCCACAAACATATTGATAACTTGCGACCTAAGGTCTATGCAATGGCCAAAATCTTAATGCCATTCTTTCTCAGCGCAGAGTTGAATACTTATACCAAACTGCGACTGTACAAAGGAACAGTGTTATCCAAAGTGTTATATGGCAGCTCAGTCTGGGGCCTAGATAGTGCGACCCAAATCTCAAGACTGCAAGTAATCCAAAATAAGACGTTACCATGGATCCTAAGAGCTGGCCGTTACGCAAGGAACGTGGACATCCACCAGGAACTCCATGTGGACACTATCATGGAGGCAATTAAAAAGAGAACCACGTAGATAAACAATAAAATAGATCAACTTAGGGCAACAGTACATAACATCCAAACCTTAGGAAGACAGCTCCACGCTCGTGGCATAGGTACAAGGTGCCACGATCGTTAGTTGCCTGAATAAAACTTATTAGTTAGAAGATGTGGTACCGTAATTTACATTGTAACCTTAATGTGAATTACTCGACAGTGGAACTACACACTAAAATCAAATGGGCTACCTTACGGACCGACATACTGGCCCTTAGAAGCCTACCCCCAAAGTTTACTGTAAATAAAGTTTCCGTTAACCCCCATACCTCTGTAATACCAGGAAGTGTAAGTCGCCAGATGGCGATGGGACTTCATCTACTTTGTACAAAAAAAAAAAAAAAAAAAAAAAAAAAAAAAAAAAAAAAAAAAAAAAAAAAAAAAAAAAGAAAGCCTAGTAGTCAGTCGTCGATCACCTCTGAAGATGTTGCGCGCAGTAGGCAACGTCGGGAGTAAGAAGTTTTATTGTTGGACCACGGCATCTTAGCCGGAAAGTTTTAAATTAATGAAGACGCCGGCCGTGAAAGCCTACATTCTATGATGAAACGTAAAACTTCTATTGTGATCTTTTGGGAATTGCCAAAGTAGTGCTCCTTACCACTTGCACGTTATGTTATTTTAATTGCCTAGTAAAGGTTTGCCAAGGTTGGAGAAATTCACTGGTCCCAAAGTAGCGACCTCTCCTTACGAGACGAGATACTCCATCGCGTAAAGACCTTTCTTTACGAGACGTGCAACACGCACAAGGAAGTCGTTATCCGCTGCAGCGCACCTTGCGATAGACCGTCGAACTACAAAGAAGCGTTCAAACGGCACGCATTTATTGGGTCGTCTGCTACTTCGTTTGTTGTCAACTTACAGCAAATGAATCGCCACGTTAATATCACTTTTCGAAACTGTATGATATATTGTGATGATTAAAACATTTATTTGTATTTTAGACTGTCACTGTGAAACTGTATTTAATTGTTTCCGTGCAGTTCATGCGTAACTACGTCGCTCACATGTGTTAACGTTCACATTATAAAATGCGATTACATACTTCCAGCCCCTGCGGTTTGAGGCGCCTATGTATATGATGAACAAGCTCAGGTGTCTATACATAGACCTTTCACTTTGATAAAGCTTTAAGTAATGCTCACCAAAAACAATTATTTCATCTGTTAACTACAGCATGTTTGAGGAAAAAAATCAAATATTTTAGAAGATGGTAATAAAGACGATTTGCAGTTAAAATTTCATATAACGTGTGTCAAATTTTTATTGGGTACAGAGATATAGTTCTCAGTATGTACAAGAAACTGATTTGAATCCAGAATGAAACTTTCACTCTGCAGCGGAGTGTGCGCTGGTATGAAACTTCCTGGCAGATTAAAACTGTGTGACGGAACCGGGACTCGAACCTGGGACCTTTGTCTTTCGCGGGCAAGTGCTCTACCACTGAGCTGCCTCCTTGAAAGGCAAGGATCCCAGGTTCGAGTCCCGGTTCCGGCACACAATTTTAATCTGCCAGGAAGTTTCAACTGATTTGAATATTTTTACTGATTCTTTCGTCGGTTCTTGGTAGATCACCATATTTACCTTTATTTAAATAACAGGTTTTAGACCTAGTAAGTCCTAGAAAGTCGAAAACCGGGTAACTAAGTGGAAATGAACGTGTAGAAGATACACAAAATTCTACTTTTAAGTAAGTGTGATGTTGTACTACCAAGAACCGACTGATAAATCAGTGAAAATTTCTTGATTTACATTTCCTCCATGTTTTTTTTTTTTTTTTGGATTTCATATTAGCAGCTATATCTCTGTATTCAATAAAAATTGTACACAGGTTATATTAAATTTTTAATGTGATTCCTCTATATTATCACCTACTAAAATACTTACGACTGAGTCGAAAAACAACGTTCCTATGAGCAGCAGACAAGTACACATTCTCAAACAAATTCGCGACTTGTCTTCGTTTGTCAGCTACGTTCCCCATTCGGTCGTCTGCGCTTGCGCGAAGCACTTCTACACGCGTGAGAATAGGATCCATCCTATTCCATCTACTAGCGATCGTAAGCGTGAATCTTGTGCAAGTGGACGCGTCTACACTGTACGCGGACGGCGTAACCGTTGCATCATGTGTAATCTCGTGAGCTATCACTTTCCGTGTAGAAAATGGCTTTATCGTCCAGTGTCGGACCGAACCGAGCCCAAACACTGTGCGGGCAGCGCCGCCTTAATTTCGTGCCGGCGTAAACAGCGGGAGCCGTTGTAAAGGTGTGACCGGCTGGCGAACCTCGGCTTCCTCTCCTCTCTTCTCCTTTCCTTTCCTTTCCGGCGGGCGCGAGCCAATGACCGGACACAAAGGCGGCGCCTGGCCGCCGGCCAGCCATCTGCAATCGCGCCCGCAGACTGACGGGCCTCGCCCCGCCCCGCCCCAAACAAAACAAACACCCGCCGCCTACATTTCTGCTACCGCATTCCAAACAATGGGGCGGAAACGTCGGCAGAAAGCGACACGGAGCCGCCGAAGCGGGGCGCGCGCTTCCTCTTCTCGCACTTTGCGAAATAGCCCCATTACTCAACTCACTAGCCGGCCGCGGTGGCCGAGGGGACTGAGGCGCTCCAATCACAGTCTGCACGGCCACTAGGGTCGGGGGTTCGAATCCCCCCTCGGGCATGGATATTTGTACCGTCCTTAGTCTTAGCGAGTTCATAAGTAGTTTGTAAGCTTAGTAACTGATGACCCCGTAGTTAAGTCCCATATGTTCTACAAACATTTGAACATTTTGAGATCAGAAACATTTTTTCTCAATTGAAACAACACTTATATGACTACAAGTGTTCAACCTTTTACTCAAAATGTTCGTTTTGAGTAGTATTACCTAATAGATGCAGTGGATGCAATGGTCACTTTCTCGTTCAAATTCGGTGAATGAAGCTGTAATTGTAATTATTGCATATATCCTGTTTACTCACCTCGTAACAAAGAGCACACTTGTAAAAAGTATCACACAAACAAAATGGCATGTGCCTATTGCTGGTTTGATGCAATGAAAGATCCATTTGAGATACAAAAAGAAAGAAGAACAGCAACCTAAAGCGAAATAAAAAAATCAGAGCCTGAATGCCCTGTGTTCAGCTATGAGCAACTATTTCATCCTTTATGATGATAAAGGACGAAACAAATGTGCCCTGAACACAGGGCATTCAGACTCTGAATTCTCTTTTTTTTATTTTGTGGTAAATTTATAACTTTTCACTATTTAATGTGGTTTAATCATTATAATATTTTTGCAGTCATGGGCAATTTAAAATGACGCCACAAAGCACAGGACCTAATAGTGTATTAATAGCACTAACAGTTAGATTGAAGTACATTAAAAAGTTTTATCTAAGAAGCGACTGTGGTTTAGGAGCATATTTCGGGTGTTTCCTATATCAGTTATATATGATAATGACTACAATAATATATATATATATATATATATATATATATATATATATTCACCCCACTCACCCCACTCCAGAAAAAAAGCTCTGTATCTACCACTGTCCTCATATCAGTGGCGGACTATGGCTGTCGGAGGCCCAGGACAGCGGAAAAAAAAAAGGTCCCGTCCACATGTATTACTATGTCTTTCGAGATTTAGAGGCCCCCAAGGACGAGAGACATGGGACAGTCTGAAAAGAAATAGCTTTCGAGATTTGGAGGCCCCAAGCTCCAGGCCTCAGAACGTGAAGCCAAGGGTGCCCAAAAAAAAAGGGGAAAAAACCTAGGGTGTTTTCGAGGTATTTGGAGATCCCCCCCCCCCAAGACGGAAGTCCCGGGGCGGTCCGCCCCCTCCGCTCCCCTCCCCCTCCAACTCGTTAGTCCGCCACTGACCTCACGCCAAGCGCTTGAATCATGGGTTCAGAACCACGAGAAAATGCCAAACCAGTTTAATGAAATTTACTATGTATACTTCAGATAGAACTACTAACGTGATCGCTAGATTTAGCGCACAATGTCACATCTTGTCAACATACATTGACAATAAGTCATCTTCATTATTTTAGAAATCATACTTTTGTTAGTTTTCAGTGGAATACATGTATACCGGAGTTTAAAATCAGTTCACAGGGCTTGATTTTGTGCGAGCTGACATGATAAAAAGAGGCTTTATTACAAGTGAACGGTTAAAAGATAAAAGACATGGTATATATTTTAAAAACCCAACACACAAACGGTTAATCTTCTAAAAAAAAAAAAAAAAAAAAAAAAAAAAAAAAAAAAAAAAAAAAAAAAAAACATGGTACAGAACAATCATTGTATTACTGATGAAATGCAGGGGTTTTGGTAGCGAAAGGTGTGCAGTGATATTGTAAAGTTTGGGTGGGAAAAAGTTTAAAAGTTACATAGGCTGTTTGTGTGTGTGTGTGTGTGTGTGTGTGTGTGTGGTGTGTTTTGGGCCATAGGCCCAAGAGGAGAAGGGATGGATAGAGGCAGGAGGTAGGACAGGGAATGAGAGCTCTGACATTGGGTGAGAAAGGGGCGGAATAACCATATTTAGTGGGAAGAATAAATATCGAAACGCATTTACTCAGATTTCTCCTGCACAGAACTTGAATATACTTCCTGTCTGAGATACGATACTATTGCTCTTTTATCTAGTTTATTGCCGCACCAACAAATAACTATGATAGTCGAGGACACCATACGTCTAAGGATGCATCATACGCAGGACTCTACGAAGAAAATTCATGCCAAAATTACAGGAAAGAATGTATACTTAAACACCTACTTAAAAAGTGAGAACAAAATCCGATGACTCTGACATACGACAAAAGTTTGCCTCAAACTTGAAACAACGCAGTTATTTTCCACCCAACTGTCTCAAGTGGGTACCACATTAATTGTCAAGTAATAAACAGTTTTGCCTTGCTTCTGCACACTTTAACGGTCGCTGTGTATTATACGGGTAAGATTTACGAGCTTCAAGACTGGCTTAATAGGTACCTCGCTCATCCCGCTCCGGTCGCTTCTAGCTAACTCGTCTGGCGAGCGTTGTAAGTGTGTAACAGAATCGACAATCTATGTTGCTGCTCTTTATTATCTAACGGTTAATTGATGGAGTTACGATGGTAAATCTCTTCTCTCTTGTCTTGCCTCCTTCCACACCTCATACACAGTGGCAACAGCAACAACTTTGAGCTCTCTCTCTCCACACACACACACACACACACACACCACACACACACACACACACACACACACACACACACGAACGTGCGTTCTCACACATTTGCTTGCGCCAGTGAGTTTTACCACCATTATTATTTACTTCCCATTTTCACGGTGGGAAGTCCTTGCATAGATTTTTGTGTTTTGTGATTCTTCCAATCTAAAAAGGCTCCTGCTGAGGCAACGTTGTGACAATGGGCCATTCATTATACATGACATTTCATCTTCACACCTGAAATGCTATTTGTCTACAAAATATGGCTGATGATTATTTGTTCTTACGTTTGACTATCTCACAAGACAAGAGCTTCTTACCTTTATTCATTATCAGCATCAGAATCACTAAAGACTGATTCTCCCTTTCAGAGTTTGGTTTGGAGCATAGACAGAAGCTATCTATGAAACCAATCAGATTGGAGATAGTGCAGAAGCTCAATCATGAAGACAAGCGTTTTCAGTTTTGTTCGTAGTTGCAACAATTTAAAATGTTGATGGCATTTGTGATCGCTTAATTTTTAGCGACGAAGCCACTTTTCACGCTAATGGGAAAATGAACAGGCATATTTGTCGAATCTAGGGTACAAAGCATCCACACGAATGCATTTGAGAGTGATACCCCAAAGGCAAATGTTTGTTGTGCCTTGTCACGTCCAAAACTGTACGACCCGTTCTTCTTCGCCGAGAACATTGTCACTGGATATTCCTACCTGGACATGTGGCAGCCTCTTGAGTGTGTTTCCCGGTATACCACTGTGCCTTGAGAGTTGCATTTCGACAGGGGCCGCTCCCTGGTCGGTATACTTCCTGAACTCGACATGTTTGCGACTAGCGCTATCGGCAAATTACCAAACTACGCTGTGGCGGTATACATGAAAATAAACTTTTCAGGGTTTCTTTTCAGAACGACATACCTATTATATCTGTATAATGTTTGATTCTTGTGCATTAAATAATACAAAGTGTTCCCGGACTGTATGTACACCATGAATTTTTCGATTTCCTCCTAGGAAACCACCGAACTGAAGAACTTTGTTCTTCCAAAAGGCACCTCGTACAGTCCTCTTACAGAATATTAAGTGGTAACGAATATTTAGCTCTATTATCCAACTACATCACTATCCTAGCTCAGACAAAGCAGCCATCAAGAGCGAACACACACTACGAAACAGGAGAGGCATTTAAGTTCAAAGACAGTTTCTGAAAATAAATATGTGTAGTTTAGAGTTCCATTTGAAATTATGCATTCTGATTTCCTTGGTATTTTATTTCGTCTGAATTTTTTTCCTGTATGTGAATTTATAACTTACACATCACTTTGACTTCCCAAATTGTTTTTCGCCTGTCTGCAATTAAAAATTAATAAAGCTCCTATAAACAAGAATCTTTAACACTTTCTTTTATTTTTCAGGTAAGAAACATTAGAGTGGTGATGTGAGCTGTGTGGCAGTGAGTGATAACGGACATCGAGAAGACCCGGTAAGCCATTTCTCGCTCCCTTCATTTAATTTATCTAATCACAGTTTGCAGGGAATAAACAAAATATAGATGATCGCGGCGGAAAAAGTGCCCGATGTGCCCGCGGGTAGCGTGGCGGGAAGCTCACGTGCCCAGCCGTACAGTAGAGCGAAGAGTGTTAGCGTCCACGACCCAACTGCTTCCGGCTGTCTTGAACAACTTTTTAGAAATGTGAACAACAGGTATCGAAGCAGTTTCTTGTTATGGATTGGTGTGGTGACTGTTATTTCCAACATGTGAGAATTCAAGACACGCAGTAGGAGTGATCCACATAAGTACAGGCCTATATCATTGGTACCGGTTGGCAGCAGGATATTAGAAATATACTTTCCTCAACTACCAAGAAGAGAACGAACTATTGACCCGTCGTCAACACGGATTCAGAAAGTATCGTTCTTATGAAACACAGCTCTTTACTCACATTATGTGGTGAGTGCTATAGACACAGGATGTCAAACAGATTCCGTATTTCTAGATTTCCGGAAGGTTTTCGACACTGTACCTCACAAGCGTGCTTATGGAAAATCGCCACAGTTGTACGATTGGATTCGTGATTTCTTGATCAGAAAGAACACAGTATGTTGTAAGTGACGGTAAGTCATCGAGCAGAACGGAAATGATATCTGGCGTCCCTCAGGGAAGTGTTATAGGGCCCCTACTCTTCCTTGTTTTCATAAACGATCTAGGAGAAGCTCTGACTTGCCCTCTTAGACTGTTTGCGGATGATGCTGTTATTTATCGGCGAGTAAAGTCATCAGAAGAACAAAAGCAACTACAAAATGATCTAGATATCAGCATGATGCAAAAATTGGCAACTGATCGTTAATAATGATAAGTGTAAAGTAAAGGAATCCGTTAAACTTCATTCATTGCCGTTCCGGTGGTCTTGGGGTAAAATGCTAGACTGGAAACCGAAGGGTTGCGGGTTCAAAACCCGGTCGGACCTCGGATTTCTTTCAGTCTGCATTCTAATCCATCCTTCACCTCTGGACGATGTGAGGAGTCGCCAGAAACGACACGTGGTTCAGGTTCCACGTTAAGCTGTAGGTCCCCTTTCCCCGGTCGGAGGTTCGAGTCATCCTTCGGGCATGGGAGAATTTATTGTCCTTAGCGTGAGTTTAAATAGTTTGTGAGCTCAGGGACTGATGACCAGAGTAGTTAAGTCCCATAGTGTTACAACCATTTGGACTTTATCTTTTAGTATAGTGCGGCACACTTTGGTGTTGATGAGCAATGGCATCAGACGACAGACGCGACAGCTATTGCTAACAGAACGAAATCGCCTGCAGCACCTCTCCTGGGCTCTTGACCATATCGGTTGGACGCTATACGATAGGAAAACTTTTGCAAATTATTTATTAAGGAGGGAAAGGAAAAAGGATTGGGAGGAAAGGATCGATATTAGCTTTACTGAGGCATTAAAATTGTACAATGACAAGTCAAAATGTGAGCCGGGCCGGGAATCGAACCCGCGTCTCCCGCTTCTGGTCAACGATCGCTCTAATCCAATTTTTTTCTTTTTGTTCTTCAGTTAGTTCGAAGCATTGTGGTCGTTCGTTCCTGTTCATTGACTATGTGGGTCAGTTCTTTTATTATAGTGCACGTTAAGTCTCTTTACCGAGCGTGCTGAGCCAGGGTGCCCGGCAACCACTTGCCTATCCGCGATCGCCTCCTATCCGTCTCAATCTCTCAGAAACCGCAAGCTACGGCTATAGCTATATTGCCCTCTTGCTCGTCATTACGGATTCCCGTGCGAGATACAACGTATGACCGCATCTGCGTTGAAGTAAATGAACCAACGCCGCCTTCACGTGTAAATATTTATTTCATATCTCCATAAAGACTCTGCAAATTACATTGAAAGACATGGCAGAAGGTTCATCGAACCGCTTTTATGAAATTTCTCTACAGTCTTATTCTGTAATACGTCGCGGGAAAAAATAAACACCTATACCTTTCTGCTTTCGATCTGATTCGGAAGAGAAAGTTGATAAAAGGAATTTCGCAAATTATTTCCGTCGCAGCGAATAACCCTTTTTTAATGATTTTCAGCCGAAATCATCCATCATTCCCGTGATACTCTCTCCCCTATATCGCGATAATATAAAATGAGTTGGCCTTCTCTGAACTTTCTCTAAATCATCCATCAAACCCACTTGGCGGGGATCGCACAATGCGCAGCAGTACTCCAAAATAGAACGCACAAGTTTGGTGTAGAAAGTTTCTTTAGTAGAACTGTTGGTCTTCTAAGTGTAGCTTTCCCTACAATATTTTCTATGTATTGTTTCCAATATAAGTTGTTCGTAATTGTTATTCTTGGGAACTTTGTTGAATTTACTACCTATAGATTTGACTGAATGAAGTTAATAATAATAAATTCGTGTGGCTCATTGGCCTGGTGCAAGTCTTTCAATTGGACGCCACTTCGGCGACTTGCGTGTCCCTAGCCTACCCCAGCTACACTTATAGACGGGTCTGGTATACTGGGGTACAGGTGTAACCCAAATAAAAACGGACTTTTAAAATGATTAAAAATAAATTTTATTTCAAAGTAATACATTAACATTTAAAACACACTTAAGAAAAAAAGAAAAAATGTCCAGAAAGAAACATTTAATAGAAGCACTGGGGTACAGGCGTACCCCTAGTAGCATTCCCGGGTTAAGGACAAAACACACACACACACACACACACACACACACTCACACACACACACACAAGAGGAGGGACTCGAAACTCCGACGGGGAACAACAGCGCGCTCCGCAGTAAGTCGCACAGTGTTCAGTATGTTCCATAGTGCGATTTTTGTTTATTTTTTGACAACCAATAATCATTTTGAAAGCCTTGTAGCTCTGCGATTGTTATTTGTCCCTTCGATCTGGCGACAGTCTCCTGAAGAGATGATAGGCGGCACTGTGAAAAGTACCGTGGCGCTCGGTCTCCGGAGATGTGTCCCATCTGCCGCCAGTAAGCGTGCGGGCAGTCGGGCACGTAGACAGGAGAACCTGTTAGCAGCGGCTAACGAGGAGCGGCCAGACAGCGGCGACCGCGGCGCCTCTTGTGCCGGAAAATTGTACCACTACCTGGCAGCGCCGTGTAATTTCGTCGCCTAAATTAGCGGCACGTCTTCCAGAAAAGCCTCATTAACGCCTCGATCCAGCCTTCCCGACTTGAGTCATTCCCGAGCCCACTGTTTCGAAAAGTCAAAGTAAACGAGAGCGACGCCGATCGTAATTACTGTGTAAATAACGTCTTTAGATCTGTAGCAGCTGCCATGCGTTGAAAGGACGCTGCCTTGAGTTAGCTCATTCTTTTTTTTCCAACTGCCCGTGTTTCGACTGAAGTTTACCCAACGGTGTCCGCAGCTCCACCGTTGTTTGCAACTGTTTTCAGATGTTTATCGTTGGTCACAGCCAATCGGGTGATAGTATACGGTAGCCAATGACTATCACTCCGTCTTATAGTTGTCATAAATACAATTTATGTGCAAAAGTTAACGCTCGAAAAACCAGGTATTTTTCGCATCGCATGTTCCTCTCTCTAAACAAAAATCGATAAAATTACAACATTTGTTAGCTGTAAGAACATACTTTTTGAAAATGTGCTAATATAAGAACCTGAAAATATCTCCAGACTCATAGCAACACGATCACACTTTCAATACCGTGTGTTACCAAGGGGCGTGAACCTTACGATCAACAAAAAAAATTATATATATATATATATATATATATATATATATATATATATATATATATATATATATATATATATATATATATATATAGTTTCAAACAGATATTGATATTAAAACACAGTCCTGAACCGATAACTACACAAATATGTAAAGGCCCTCGCCTTCAGAAAGTGTGTGTAAAGATCAAAATGTTCAAATGTTTGTAGAGCTTATGGGACTTAACTACGGGGTCATCAGTCCCTAAACTAACAAACTACTTATGAACTAGCTAATACTAAGGACAGCACAAATATCCATGCCCGAGGGGGGATTCGAACCCCCGCCCGTAGTGGCCGTGCATGCCGTGACTGACGCGCTGCAGTCTCCTCGGCTATAGCGGCCGGCGTATATAGATCCCCCACAGCTCCCATCGCTTTGGTTTCCCGAGATATGAAACTTCCTGGCAGATTAAAATTGTGTGCTGGAACCGTGACTCGAACATGGGACCTTTGCCTTTCGCGGGCAAGCGCACTACCGACTGTGCTATCCCGACACGACTCAGGAAGTTTCATATCAGCGCACACTCCGCTGCAGAGTGAAGTTTCATTCTGGAAACATCCCTTAGGCTGTGGCTAAGCCATGTCTCCACCATATCCTTTCTTCCGGGAGTGCTACTCTTGCGTGTTTGCAGGAGAGCTTCTGTGAAGTTTGGAAAGTAGGAGACGAGGTACTGGCGGAAGTAAAGTTGTGAGGCGGCATCGTGAGTCGTGTCGGGATAGCACAGTCGGTAGTGCGCTTGCCCGCGAAAGGCAAAAGTCCCAGGTTCGAGTCCCGGTTCCGGCACACAATTTTAATCTGCCAGGAAGTTTCAATTACATAGATGTTATCGGAATATTTGACGGTCCTCTGTACGAGACGGGGGAGTGGACCGTCACAATGTATTGTCCACCATAAGTGCGATCCGTTTATGTTTTATATTGAGGAAGTTTCATATCAGCGCACACTCCGCTGCAGAGTGAAGTTTCATTCTGGAAACATCCCTTAGGCTGTGGCTAAGCCATGTCTCCACCATATCCTTTCTTCCGGGAGTGCTACTCTTGCGTGTTTGCAGGAGAGCTTCTGTGAAGTTTGGAAAGTAGGAGACGAGGTACTGGCGGAAGTAAAGTTGTGAGGCGGCATCGTGAGTCGTGTCGGGATAGCACAGTCGGTAGTGCGCTTGCCCGCGAAAGGCAAAAGTCCCAGGTTCGAGTCCCGGTTCCGGCACACAATTTTAATCTGCCAGGAAGTTTCAATTACATAGATGTTATCGGAATATTTGACGGTCCTCTGTACGAGACGGGGGAGTGGACCGTCACAATGTATTGTCCACCATAAGTGCGATCCGTTTATGTTTTATATTGAGGAAGTTTCATATCAGCGCACACTCCGCTGCAGAGTGAAGTTTCATTCTGGAAACATCCCTTAGGCTGTGGCTAAGCCATGTCTCCACCATATCCTTTCTTCCGGGAGTGCTACTCTTGCGTGTTTGCAGGAGAGCTTCTGTGAAGTTTGGAAAGTAGGAGACGAGGTACTGGCGGAAGTAAAGTTGTGAGGCGGCATCGTGAGTCGTGTCGGGATAGCACAGTCGGTAGTGCGCTTGCCCGCGAAAGGCAAAGGTCCCAGGTTCGAGTCCCGGTTCCGGCACACAATTTTAATCTGCCAGGAAGTTTCAATTACATAGATGTTATCGGAATATTTGACGGTCCTCTGTACGAGACGGGGGAGTGGACCGTCACAATGTATTGTCCACCATAAGTGCGATCCGTTTATGTTTTATATTGAGAAATGACACTTAGCGACACATCAGGTGTTGCTAAACGGATAGTGTATTACCAAGCAACCACTTTTCGTTTTCTGAGGTTGGTAGAACGTTCTTACTGAAATGGTTGTCGGCTAGGCGACGTGAGAGGTACCTTTTGTGTGTATGAGAGAAAATCGGCCCAATGGAAGCGCAATTAATGTGAGAATTTGTAATGTAAGACATTTATTGAATTAATAGACATGTGTTTTCCATTGTATATACCTTTTATGTACCCAAATAGAGAATAAAAGTGAAAATACGGAGATTACCGAGAGCATGCCAGCAAAACTTGAGTGTCGTTTATTACATTTTCGTAAAAATGCTCTTATATAAAATGCGTACGAGAGACTATGCAATATTTACGTTATATAATATGCGAACCTCGCATTTCATTTTTACACATGCACAGATCAAAGAACACATTTTTATTTCGAGAACTGAAAGAAAATGAAATAGACGAAATAGACGATGATCAAACTGTTGATTCTGGTTGTGGAGGTGATTCAGATTCCGATGCCGCGGCGGAACGGCCGAGCGCATTGAGGCGCTATTCTGCGATGCACGAGGCCGTTCCCCGTCGGAGGTTCGGATCCCCCCCTCGGGGTGGATGTTTGTGCTATCTTTAGTATAAGCTAGTTCATAAGTAGTTTGTAAGTTTAGGTACTGATGACCCCGCAGTTAAGTCCCTTAAGATTAACAAACATTTGAACATTTGAACATTCCAATTCATTTGTAAACAGAATAGCTTCAGTTATGTCTGTCAGAAGATTTGTGAAATGTGAGTATCTCATATTGTACAAGTTCCGGCCACTTCTTACCCATCTTAGATTAAAAAATTGGAGCCTATTTATCAGTACTGATGAAAGCATGATGGCTTTCAAATGTAGGCCTTTCCCAAAACAGTATATGCATTGGTCAGATGATCAGGAAATATTCGAAAGGTGATCGTTATCTCTTCTCTATATCTATAAATGTGAATGTATGTTCGGTGTACGCTTATTACGTCTGAACCACAAGACATACAGAGCTAAAAATTTGTACAGTTACTAATATCTACCCGGGGAAGGCTTTAGGCACGGCTTTAAGGCGATAGGATAGCTATTTATCTCTATATATTAATGTGAATGTCTGTTTGGTGTACGCTTATCACGTCCGAAAGACAAGGCGCAGAGACTTAAATATTTGTACAGTTACTAATTTATACCTGAGGAATGTTTTAGGCGCGGTTTTACAGCGATCTGATAGATATTTAGTAATTTGAAGAATATAACGCGAAATGCGGAACAATAATTACTCTTTGAAAATTATATTTACTCTTTAAAAATGGTTTTATTGGTTGCAATGTTGCTTGAGAGTTGATAACGATAAAAGGGTGGAGTACATTGGGATGGAAAGTTATCGGTGTATATAAAATTCTACGTGTGTGTGTGTTAATATTTCGCTCTGCTGCGCCGGCCGCGGTGGCCGAGGGAACTGAGACGCTCCAGTCACGGTCTGCACGGCCACTACGGTCGGGGGTTCGAATCCCCCCTCGGGCATGTATATTTGTGCCGTCCTTAGTATTAGTTAGTCCATAAGTAGTTTGTAAGTTTAGGGACTGATGACCCCGTAGTTAAGTCCCATAAACTATACAAACATTTGAAACATTTCGCTCTGCTGTGAAACCTACAGAACGCAAACGAATGGTCTGTCTGTAATTGTTGTCCGAAGTCTCCCGATGCACACCATATCAGTTCCATGCCGGTAGCTAAAAGGGGATGGATGATATGGTGGTTGAAAGTCGTAAAAATTATTAAAATATTCGGACTGAAAGCCAGAGATGACGTTTGCGACTCTATAGCAAGGAGGTTATATATAGCGAAGCGTGATGCCACAGACCATATTTTTGGTCTATGAGTGCTACATTGTCTTCAGCTCTTTCTCTGTAAGAATAAGCATACGAATAAGGAAATATAAAAATAAATAAATAAAACAGTAAAAAAAGAAAAATCTTTTAATACATCTCTTTAAAAAAAATCGATTTGACATTTCGCGCATTACATCAAGTGATCGATCTGTGATATTATTACAATCCTTATTGTTGAATTTCATGATTGGATTCTTCGAAACGAGTGCATTTTTACGTGTGATTTCTTATATATTGTCTGATAAATTTAACATGTTTTTAGAAAAAAGGAGATGGACAGAGAGAGAGTGTATAACTCAAGGCTCGAATAAATAAATAAATAAATACCCGGGCAACGCCGGGTTTTCAGCTAGTTATCACTAAGTACAAAGTACGAGCTTTTATAAACACTTCCATCTTCCTACTGATTTTTGCTACGTGGTAAAACGTGTCCTGTTTAGTCATACCGGTGTGTTTGGACACTGCTTTCGGTAATCTGATCCTCGTGCCTCTGCACTGGCAGTAAAACAATCTGGCAATCCGGTACGTTCGGTTGGCGATCCCTCCGTGGAACTCGAATTGAAAAAGCGCGCGGAAAACAGCTGTCCAAACTGACGGAATGAACAATTATTCGTTAACAATGCAAACAGATGACCTGCGATGCAAATCCCGCTGCCCGATCGCAATGTTTGCGGGCCGCCAAACGCGTTCCGAGCTGCATTCACGCCTCGCGTCGCACGCTCTACAGAAAACACGTTAGTGGCTTACAACCGCGCGGTATTTCCATGGCAGTAGTTACTATTTAATGAGAGATTACCGCCTTTGTGCTCTCACTGAATGCGATCCTGTGCTGTAGCTCACGCGCAGAATACGTTAAGTCTCGTGACTCCATTTCCCAGAAACTCTGCCCAGCGGAAGAGGTGTCCACGTGAGCCGGCTTATCCATACACACTCGACGTTTCTCATGTTAAAGAATGGGAAAAAAATACCGCTGTCGGAATTTTCGACGCACCGGTACCTTCAGGTACGATTAAGCCGGTGGTGTTTTCAACTTAAGCGGCTTCCAGTTTTGTGCCCTGTTCGAAATCCTATTATAGATTTTATTAGAATTTTTGTCATTTATCTACCCATGTCCGTAGAAAAGAGCTTCATTTCTAAAACTTCTGGTGTGGTAACGCACTTCTCCAAGCATAGAATCCCCTACATCTCCTTCCTTTCTTTTCCCCGTCAACGTTCAATATTTAAATTCTTCTGATAAAACTTAACAATGGGTAGGTCAATTTTTAACAAATTTCTGTTTTGAAATTCAAGCCTTTAACGCATAATACTTATAATCATAAGAATAAAACCGCGAGAACAAACAAGAGGTGCTACGGTCTGGTACCTTTAGCAGCAGCACCTTTTGCTCCTTAGTTCTCCGGCAAACATATCAATCGCGGGGATTTTTTTTCCTGTTACATAGTGGTACATAGTGCTACTCTCCGCGTTTTCGAGGCTAACATATCTTCTGTGATCCGAAAAACAAGAAATTATTATTACTACTATTTCATTTTTATTTATTTATTTATTTTATTTTTATTTTTTAATTTAATTTTTTTTTTCTTGTATATAGATCGCGTTTTTACGAAAAATACAACTATGTAGGCGAACTTCAAAAGAAAAATCCAGTGTGAATACAAAATTTCATCGATATCGTTAAGGCCGTTTCAGAGACAGCTAAAGATATAAGATTCATTTAGTCAGCACTACTAGTTTACTAGTTTCAGCAAATTTTGCCGCCATTATGAAGTGACTTAATCCTTACGTAAAGTGATTTATATAAAGATCACCTTTAACTGAATGTCATTAATTAAGTGGTAACTCAAAAACGCATAACTTAACGTTTTTATGAATTAGTATTTTAAACTATTGTAACGGCTTTCCTTAAAATTATATCTTGACCGTCTAATTTTATATTGACAAAAACAGTGCACGAATTAATTACACTAAGCAGTCCATAAGCTGTTTTCCCATTTAACAAGATAAACAATACTTTGGTTCAGTTAAGATTATATGATCCATCACAGTTTTTAGCGTCATTATGCCACGCTGTCAATATTTGATTACATTATGTTGCAAGGTCGATTAAGACTGGTGATACATCCACGGGTCTCCAGTACTCGCCGTGAATGTATCACCAGTTTTGACTGACACTTTAAATTTCAATGTAACTAGTGATATGTATCGACAGAGGATAATGTACAAGATTTTAACAGCCATTTGTAGCAGGCACTGGATTATCGTGGTTTGAAAAAGGCTGATGGTTTGATAATGGACTATAGAGTCCGAAACTAGTCACTGACTTCAAAATTGTGCAACTGAGATGGACAAAATAAATTTTTTACTAAATATTCCCAGTTCCTGATCCTAAACCATCATCACAATGAATTTTCATATGTCATTTGGCCAAAATAATGTTTCTTCCAGGTCTACTACCCTGTGCTGGTGTATTGTGAACTTTCTTAGATGATGAGGCACTGTGGAACTAAATAGGAGAGGTCGGGTCGTATGTCGTGCTGGGGTAGCTCAGTCGGTAGAGCGGTGTGTCCACAAAAGGCACACGTATACTTCTACCAGTACCTCACCACCTACTTTGTAAGTTTCATGGAAGTTCTCCCGCGAAACTTGCAGAACTAGCACTCCTGTAGATTTTAAGAAACATGACTCAGCCACAACCTAAGGGATGTTCCAGAATTAGATCTCTGCAGTGGAGTGTGCGCCGATATGAAACTTACTGGCAGATTAACACTGTTTGCTAAACCGGGATTGGAACCTGGTACCTGCAGGCAAGCGCTCTACCGACTGAGCTATCATCAGCCTCTGTGATGTTTGGAAGATGTTAAGCGAGGTACTGGCGGATCTACAGCCGGGAGCAATGTTTAAGTTGGTGCTTTAGGCACCTACAAACATCGATCAAATGAGGGGAGTGCCCTGTCTTGTTGGGAGATGAAATTCTCAGAATCAACAGTAATTTGAGCAAACAACCGAAGAAATGCGGCCCATACAGCTTGGCATGTGACGTCTTGCACATGTGGTCGACCAGCGTCAATCGATGTCTCTAAATTTTCCAAATCAACGCACAGTGCTTTCTTAAATGACAGCTTTTATTTGCATAATTTCTTCCAAAAAGAAGCTGCAGCGATTAAAAAATATATTCAAACAAATCTCTTTTCTTCACTTGTTGCCACTTGGTCAAAGCTTGTTAACTGGTAGACACAGTGTAAATTCGGTGAGCATTCGGTTTCATTAATGATTCAGTCATAACTTTACTTGCAGTTAATGTCATCTTTAGAATTTTCAGTCTTATTCCACATTGCAACTTAATGTAATCAAATATTATCAGCGTGGCATAATGACGCTAAAAGCTGGGATGGATCATGTAATTGTTATTCCGGTAAATGGGGAAACAGATTAACGCTTATGGGCTACTCAGAGTAATTAATTCGTGTACTGGTTTGCCAATATACACATCTTTAAACTTCCAGCAAGTTTCATATCAGCGCACATTGCGCTGTAGAGTGAAAACATCATTCTGATCAATAATTATCTCTATGCAATCTAGTTCCTGAACAAAAACCAAAGCGTGCCAGGACATTCATATGTTTTGTACATCATTTCGCATTGTCCAGCGTTTTGTAACTTGACAAACAAAGCTCCAACAGTCTTCACATGAGAAATTCCTTACATTTTGTTGTGAATTCTATGTGCGTTATAATAGTCTGGTATGGGAGCCGAATAGAGACATATTTTCTTTCTGTATTCTAAAAACATCTTGGTAGCATCCATATTGGAATATGGCAAGAAACGAAAGGCTTGCTCAAACAACTCATGTATAACATCAAGATAGGATAGATATTAATGTGAATTAGAGACTATTTTTGTCGCTGCCCAACTATTTTAGATGCGCAACTAGTTTGTTTTTTGTTTCTCTCGGCAGTGAACAGGTTCACGTAATCTCTCGCCTGTTTTAGATGCACTAGGCAGACGTGCTAATGTGGACGTCCTTGAATATACGTGTTCCGGTTTTCCCACTGTCGATGGTCCACTTCCATACAGTAGGCCAAACGCACGTTCATTCTCAAAAACTTCTTTCTCTCGTTAAGGTCAGTATTTGACATTAGGATACTACTCTTGGCCATGAACGCCATCTTTATCTCTTCTACTATGCTCTTTAGATCCACCACGATTCGTCTGTCATTAGTTAATTACATACCAAGGCAGCAGAATTCTTTAACTTCATCCACTACACGATCACTAATTTTCACATTTAGTTTTTCGCAAAATTGATTTCTCCTACTTCTCATTACTTCTGACTTTTTGTCGTTTACTCTCATTTCACATTCTGTAATCATTAGGCTATTCATTACATTCACTAGACTCTGAAATTCTTTTTCACATTCGCTCAAGCAATACCATCAGCGAATCTTACAATTGAGATTCTTTCACACTGATTTTTTTTATCCCTCTAAACAATATTTCCGTCTTTGACCTCCGGCCATCCTGATTTAGGTTTTTTTGTGATTTCCCTAAAACGTTCCAGGCACATACGGTTCTTTCTAAGGGCAATGCCGATTTCCTTCCCCTTCCATAAGAAAAACTGTCGGAGCATTTGCTCCCATCTCTGATGACCACGATGTCAACGGGACGTGAAAACCCAAAAATTTACTTCCTTCCTTCTCACGATTTCTAAAATCTTGCAACATATTAGACTGTCTCAAAATTTTCTAGTTCGACAGAGCCTATAAACAATTCTTGAGTTTTCTTCAATCGTGCTTCCATAATCAGGCGCAATGTTAGGACTTCCTCTCTTCTGACTTTGCCTTTTCCAAAGCCAAAATGATTGTGTTACTTTACGAACAATCGACCATTGCTTGCAGCTTCTGTGATCCCATCTCATCACTGTGGCATAGCAATTTCCGGGTAAAAACATGTGCAGGTAATTGTCTATCTCAGAATCATTGCACTTTCATAGTTCAGCATCCTTATGACAAGCTTTTGCAACCTGGCGAAAGTTCCTAATATTATAGTAAGCTGCAAATTGAACCTGTATTCACGATACGAGACCTGTTCAGATTCTGATCACGCGAAAAGTACGTAACTATAGCTTTACATTCATTAAGTTAAAGTATTAAGTATAGAAAGAGAAGAAAAAAGAGATATAACAATGGTTATCAGAATAAAGCAACGCTCACAAAGTTGTCATATCATTATCAGGATCAAATTCGTCATCATTTAAGACCGATTATGCTTTCCAGAGTTCAAACTGAAGCATATTCACCCTTGTAAAACTCCTCCACGATCCGCTCTTCAATACTAATATTAATGCTTCGTCTGTTGTCGAACGAGTTAGTTAAAAATAATTTTTGACCGAATGCAAGTTCTCCTACCCTCTACAGCCGAATCAATGAGTCTCTTAGGTAAACTTAAATCTCCAGTGTGAGCAGCATGACCATGCCGTCCAGGGCTATTTGCTCTAACTGTTTCATTTATGGTGTTGATCCCCAGTTTTCTTTGAGTTCCTAATTATGGACAGCGTCCTGCTGTTTTTCCCATATATTTGCACCTCAAATCATTATTGATACTCTCAAATCTGTAACGTCAACCTTATTAATAAAATAAACTGTATCCACACAGCTTTTACTCTATAGAACAAAGTTAGTCAAAAGATTGAACTGTTATAATTTAGTCTTTCTAGTAACTTACTTCTAGCAAAAGCGTGTAGATTAATGATAAATCTGAAGCATTGAATTAAAATTTGTGATGCGACCGGGAATCGAACACGGATCTTCATGCTTACTAGGCAGACGTCTTACCGCTAGACCACCACATCACTAGCGATTAATGCGCCACGGAATAGTCTACGCATGATTTCCTTCACGTCACAAACTTTAATTCAGCTTCTGTGTTCTATAGAACATTGCCACTACTGCCAAGGCTCTCCATGCAGCGGAATAGCACCTCGGCAATGGACATATTGGAGGTCTGGGTTCGATTCCTGGTGGTATCACTAATTTTAATTCTTCAGATTTGTCATTAATGTGTTTGACATATTCGAGACGAAAATCCGTCTCAGGGATTGTATATTGGTACTTACATTGATATTTGTATCATCTTAAACAGGAATGTTCCAATATATCCATTGCCGAGCTGCTATTCCGCTGCATGGAGAGCCTTGGCAGTAGTGGCAATGTTCTATGGAACACAAAAGCTGAAATTAAAGTTTGTGACGTGACGGAAATCGTGCTTAGACTATTCAAAAGGTGCCTTAATCGCTAGTGATGCGGTGGTCTAGCGGTAAGACGTGTTCCTAGTAAGCATGGAGGTCCGGGTTCGATTCCCGATCGCATCACAAATGCTTCAGATTTATCATTAATGCCTTTGACATATTCGAGACGAAAATCCGTCTCAGGGATTGTATATTTGTATTTAGATGTGTAGATGGTAGCTGAGCTTTGCTACATCTTGATTCCAGTTCTTTCACTATGTTGAAATACTGTAAGAAAATACACGTGCTCAATCGCGTTTTGGTCCGGTGAACAAACTGGTCACTCCATTCATTTTTTTTTTTTTTTTTTTTTTTTTCCTCAGCTTCAAGAATTTTGTCGACCAGTCCAACTTAGTTGGGACGAGCATTATCGCCCACCATTAGGTGCCCATCTGGTATGCCACCAGCGTGGGGAACAACGAAATGTCGAAAGATCTCGTCTCTGAGCAGTCAGAGCGCCGTTCTGAACGAAATAGAGGTACGTCCGTTCGCCAATATCAAAACTCATACCTGCCCACACGATTCGTCCACCACCATGATATGGTAACATTTCGTGCACATAAGCAACATTTTGCAGAGTTCCACGTTCTCTCCAGATGTGCGGCTGAATACAAAATCTAGACTCGTCTATGATGAGAACCGGGCGCCATTCGTTACGACTCCAATCCTGATGTTCCTCCACCCAGTTTCTGTGGGATAAATGGTGTCGTGGTTTTAATGGGACAAACAGCATTGGCCTCCTTGCGTAGAGGCCACATTCCCGAAGGCGACCTGTTTGTGTTGTTACTGCGCATCCTGTTGCTGCCTGGAGTGTGCGTTATAGCTGTTATGCATTCAGCCTCCTGTTTCGATGGGCTGTTATCACGAGATAACTCATCTCTCTTGCTGACTTTACCGTAGACGACTTTGGCCTTGCCTTCCTTTAACGATTCCTGTTGTCTGAAATCGCGTCCAGCTTTAGAAATTTACACTTTGGGACACTCCAATAGCTGCAGCCACCTCGTTGTGTGTCGGTCCCACTTCCAACCTTCCTATGGTTCTCCAAGCTATAACTTCGGGTAAGTCAGGTTGTTGTTGCATTGCAGTACCTACTCACTTCACTGTTTGAACTCAACCGTCTGTGTAATTCGTTTGGTAGGGTAAACACCAACCCCCTCTACAACAACTTTCTGTTATTACCACTATCTCGGTTGCCGTAATGTTGTTGTCTCCACTCCGAATAACCGACAGAAAGACGCCGAACCATTTTAGTCCATTCTGCCGATGACAATACTTCAAAAGCTAGATATCTCGGTCAGCTGATCATCTACACTGTTTTAAACTGTTTAGACCAGTGTACATTCTGAGGTCGCCCTTCCCATCCCCTCCTCCGCGTACCTTCAAAAGAGACCATTTGGCGCACTCATTGAGTGCCCTGGTTCTCTCCCCCCTCCCTTTAGATATATTTTCGTTAAAATATCTGCAGAATGTTACCTCGGCGTCTTTGCCGTTCCTGCAACTCAAGCTGAGGTGTCGGCCTACCAGACTTCTTCATTTCACACTTTTCTTCCAAGCTTAAAGCTGAGAAATTTGTTTCTAAAAGATACTAAACGTTGTTAAGTTTTATTTGATAATAAACACCAAGAAAATATGAATATTCACAGGAACACTAAAACATAGTAAGTAACTGATTACACTGTTAAGTGACTGTAACAAAACGAATGTTACGATGAAGAGATAAGCTTTCGGGTCACGTGACACTGAAAGCAGCACCCACTCCTAACCTTACATATGCGCAAAGGCTGCACTAACCCACATTTTTTTAAGATTACCTGACATAGTCGGATTTGGAGACGATCTGATCGTCTTATAAGTTTCAAAATGTAATGTCAAGATCGCACATTAATAATTTATTCACTGACGACCGATTTCGGTGAACTGTGTCACCATCATCTGGTCACAGACATATTAACAACATGACCAGCTTGTAATATGTATGCGACCAGGTAAGGGTGACACAGTTCACCGAAACCGGTCGTCAGTGAATAAATTATTAATGTGCGATATTGGCATGTCATTTTGAAAATTATACCTCATTTTTAAACAATTAAATATTTGTTACAGCGAAGAGTATAAATGTTGTTTACCTTCAAAATCGCTACACATTTGCAAAACGTCCAAGTAACAATACAAAAGGCATTTTTGTTTCCGTATCTGTTAAAAAGAAGATTGGCTTTAAAATATTGGTTACAGTTGGTCTCGAACACCACAGATCCGCTAACCACACGGATATTCTTGCTAGTTGGAGAGTAGTGACTTCATTATTATTGTAAGAACGTAGGATTCCTCGTTCATTAACGTTAAAATTGAATTTCTTCTGAGCTATTCCCTGACTAAGGCTCCTGTAACGTATCCGAAACGTTGGAAATATATCATCATGACGCGGCAAATTCATGATCAGATCTTATGAAGGCTTTTACAGTTCATGCGTTTCTAGTTTCCAGTTATTTTACCAAATATGACGTTTCTGATGAATCTTCAACGTGCCAAAAACGAATATGAATGGCGGATGTTGCGTTCATGGAGGATTTGCGGATGTGCAAGGCGAGGTGCGCAGTAGCTCCATTGTCTTGCTCCCGCCAGAGCTCGAGCAGCCAGGAGCTGGCGTGTCTACGAGCTACAACGCCAATGTTAAAAGCGACGTTTCTCCTCGCTCCCCCCTCCCCCCCTGCCGTGGGAGCACCCAAATGCTGACTCCAGGGGGTTCAGAAGAGAATTTGAACCTCAGCCGCGCATGAGCATTGCAGCGGCCACTGCTTTATATTTACGACTCCTACACGTGCTGACTCCGCGACGTAAAACGTTTCTCATGCGATAAAAATACTTTGAATGTGGATAGAAATGATCTGATAGAAGTACCAAACGAAGAATGATTGTTTAGAAACACTTTTAATTTTATTTATTTACTTTATTTTCACGACGAGCATTTTCCCGTGGGGTTTACTGGAGCTGAGACTACAGAGAGGCCGCCTCCATATTGGGCACACGTGGTTAACCCACGGCTATCTCCTTCGCCGTGAGTCCCCGCCCGTGTGTCAATGTGGTGTAGTTATGACAGTGGCCCATCTTTTGATGGACTGTCCGATTTTAGCCAACTTGCGGCACTCTTTTAACCTCCCAAACGCGCTACCCTTAGTTTTAGGCGACGACGTCTCTATGGCTAACGCAGTTTTAAGTTTTATTCGTGCGGCTGGTTTTTACAACACTATGTAGTGATGGGTGCTGTGGCCTGCTGTCTTCGGCCACCACCAGTCCAGCGCTTTTAACAGATTTTTACAGGCCCTTATGTGAAGGACCTAGGGGTTCCTAGTGTGTGCAGTACGGCTGGCTCATCCTGTTTTATTTTGTGATCAGCCAGTCAAGAAAATCTGCTGTTTAGTTTTAGTTATGTTCCTTCCATCGTTTTACCAATTGTATGTGTCTTCGGTATGTATTGTTTCCGACAGGTCTACTGTTAACCTGTCCCTTTTGTGCGTTCCCAATTTCTGAGCTCTGTTTTTACTTTTTACTTTCTTGACAGTGGCCTCTTAGCTAGGAACAGGGGACTGATGACCTAGCTGTTTAGTCCCCTAAAAACAACCAACAACAACAACAAGACTACAGAGAGCCGCGGTGGAATAGCCGAGCGGTCTAAAGCACCTCGCTGCGGAGCGCGCGGTTGCTCGCCGTGGAGGTTCGAGTCCTCCCTGGGGTATGGGTGTGTGTGTTTGTCCGTAGGTTAGTTTACCTAGGTTTAAATAGTTTGTAAGCTGCGGACTGATAACCACGCAGTTTGGTCCGATAGAATTACAAACATTTGAACATTTGAATTTGAAGAGGAGATACGAAGACGGATCACGCTAGGACGAGTGGCTATGAAGAATCTCACGAAGATCTGGCAGAGCAGAGCAATAACAAATAGCACAAAGATCCGGCTAGTTGACACACTCGTGTTTTCTGTCTTCTTTTTGTCTGTGAATCATGGACACTCAAGGCCAGAGACAAATGACGCATTGATGCGTTTGAGCTTTGGTGCTGGCCTAGGATGCTACGCATAAAATGGACCGAAAGAAGAACAAATGTGTCCATTATTGAACAACTGAATATCTCCAGACGCCCTTCTTCTCGAGTCGACGAAAAAATTCTCCAGTTCTTTGGCCATATTGTGAGAAGAGACGGAGAAAACCTAGAAAAAATAATCTTACAAGGCAAGATCGAGAGCACGAGACCAAGAGGAAGAGCAGAAAAAAATGTTCAAATGTTTGTATAGTCTATGGGACTTAACTAAGGGGTCATCAGTCCGTAAACTTACAAACTACTTATGAACTAACTAAGACTAGGGACGGCACAAATATCCCTGCCCGAGGGGGGATTCGAACCCCCGACCGTAGTGGCCGTGCAGACCGTGACTGAAGAGCCTCAGTCTCCGCGGCCACCGCGGCCGGCGAGGAAGAGCAGAGAGCAGGTGGATAGACCAAATCAAGAAGATCTCCGGTCTACCTCTTCAGCAGGCACTGAGAGAAGCTGACAACCGTCCGGGATGGAGTCACGGTCACGACGCTCAGCAATGAGCACAACGACTTATGATGATGAAAGTACGTCTGCTTTGGGATGATGACAGCGGGAGATTTGGCCCCTGTCAATGTTGACTCTCATCGGTGTCACTTCCTTCATTATATATTGTTCCCAACTACTGCACAATCACTAGCAGAAATGCGTTTTGTGTGAGCGAGTTGACGCTACAGGGAGCATAGGAGCCAGGCGTCGGCCTGGCGCCGCGGTGACGCAGCAGTACAGGCAGCCGTGGAGCGGCCGGTATTCACGTCGGGAGCTGTCAGCTGCCCGCTGCCTGCTGCCTGCTGTCTGCGCGCTGAACCGCTGAACGTCAGGCGAACGTGGCCGCGGGTGGCGAGGCGCGCACGTGAACGTCGGCGAATCGCTCGATGGCCGGGTAATTGCTTTCCAAACAGAGCGCCTAATGTGAAGGCCCGTCCGCGAGGCGGCGCGGCGGCAGCGTGTTTGGCTGGGCGGCTCTGCCGGCCGTATAACATCTGCTGGGCTCCACGCGAGGCAGCTGCCTCTCTGCGGCTCCTGCATACCAGTCCAGTGCTGAACGACGGCGCGTTACATTCCGTCCCAACTTGAGACACCCGTGGTTTGCAGAATTAAAAGACAAATACAGCACTATGCTCAATGATGGACGCATTTTCAAAAATTCGTGCTTATTGAAGAACAAGTACAAAAAAAAAAAAAAAAAAAAAAAAAAAAAAAAAAAAAAAAAACAGACTTCCTGGCAGATTAAAGTTGTGTGCCGAAACCGGGACTTGAACCTGGGACCTTTCCCTTTCGAACGCAAGCACTCTACCACTGAGCTACCCCGACACGACTCACAGCTTGCCGGCCGCGGTGGCCGAGGGTACTGAGGCGCTCCAGTCACGGTCTGCACGGCCACTGCGGTCGGGGGTTCGAATCCCCTTCGGACATGGATATTTGTGCCGTCCTTAGTCTTAGCTAGTTCATAAGTAGTTTGTAAGCGTAGGGACTGGTGACCCCGTAGTTAAGTCCCATAAGTTCCACAAACATTTGAACATTTGAACTCACAGCACCGCTCCACAACTTCAATTCTGCCAGTACCTCGCCTGTTACTTTCCAAACTTCACAGAGGTTCTCCTGCGAAACATGCAAGACTAGCACTGCTGGAAGAAAGGATATTGTGAAGACATGGATTAGCCACAGCCTAAGCGTTCGAGTCCCGGTTCCGGCACACAACTTTAATCTGCCAGAAGTTTCATATCAGCGCACACTCCGCTGCAGAGTGAAAGTTTCATCCTGGAAACATCCCTTAGGCTCTGGCTAAGCCATGTCTCCACCATATCCTTCCTTCCAGGAGTGCTGGTCTTGCAAGGTTCACAGGAGAGCTTCTGTGAAATTTGGAAAGTAGGAGGCGAGGTACTGGCAGAATTGAAGTTGTGGGGCGGTGCCGTGAATCGTGTCGGGGTAGCTCAGTGGTAGAGCGCTTTCCCGCGAAAGGGAAAGGTCCCAGGTTCGAGTCTCGGTTCCGGCAAACAACTTTAATCTGCCAGGAAGTTTCATATCAGCGCACACTCCGCTGCAGAGTGAAAGTTTCATTCTACAAAAAACGAGTTGTATACCACTGAAATGAGGAAGTTTCAAAGTGTTCTTTGAGAATGTTTGATATCAATTTAATAAGATATTTTCTCTACTGAGATCGAGGTTGAAAGTAACTGTGAAGTTGTCTGGGCACGTATAACAGAAGTAAAGTTAATAGTTTGGTGTTTTTACCGCCCCCCCCCCCCCACCAGTGCTGCTGTAGCAATTTTAGAGTCATTCAAAGTAAGTCTACACCAGGCAATGTGTAGGTATCCGGGCCATGGGCCATGTAATATTAGTCGGGGGAGACTTCAACCTTAAGAGTATAAATGTTCAAATGTTTGTATAGCTTATTGGATTTAACTACGGGGTCATCAGTCCCTAAACTAACAAACTATTCATGAACTAGCTAATCCTAAGGACGGCACAAATATCCATGCCCGAGGGGGGATTAGAACCCCCGACCGTAGTGGCCGCTTAAGAGTATAAATTACTGTATGGTGACGATTTACAGTGTTGATATATTTATCAATATTTTTTCGTAATAGCGAATTTCCCTTGCGTCACTGTATAAGTCCCAAATGGGACTGTCCTGGAGTCGTGTTCACGTAGCCTAGTGGTTAAGGCGACCGCTCGCGAAAAGCGTGAAACACTGGTTCGAGTCCCGGCCAGGCACAAATTTTCGTATGTCACCATTTGATATAACATCTATACCTTATACAGTGACGCAAAGTGAAATTCACTATTGCGAAAAAATATTGATAAACTTAAAGAGTATAGACTGGGACCTCTCTAGTTACATTTCAGGCGTTACAGACAAGCAGTCTTGCGAGCTACTTTTGGACACATTCTCCGAAAAATGTCTTGAGTAGTTAAACCGGCAACCCACGTGCAATGGAAATATTTTAGACCTTATAGCTACGAACAGCGTGACCTTATTAACGATGTCTTTGTAGAGACAGGAATTAGTGATCATGATATCGTCAAAGCGTCGACGGTGACCGAAGTTCATAAACCAATCAAGAAGGCTAGCAGCGTGTTTTTGTTGGGAAGAGCCGATAAGCAATTGTTAGGATCGCACTTAGAAAATGAATGGGCATCGTTTAGTTCCGAGACTATGGATGTAGAGGAATTGTGGACTAAATTTAAGTCCATTTTACATAAAGAGTTAGAGAAATATGTGACTGTGAAGTCGATTAAGGATGGAAAAGATCCACAGTGGTATAATAATAATGTTAGGAAGCTGTTGAGAAAGCAAAGACTGCTGTACTCTCGGTTCAAAAAACAACACGCAAATTATGACATGCAAAAGTTAGTGGAGATTCGTGCGTCTACAAAGAGATCGATGCGCGAAGCATACAATAATTACCAGAGCCATACCTTAGCAAAAGATCTTCCGAAAACACGAAAAAATTCTGGTACTATGTAAAATCGATAAGCGGGTCAAAGCCCACTATCCAGTCACTCATTGATCGTTCCGGGGCAGTAATAGAAGAAAGCAAACGGAAAGCCGAAGTTCTAAATTTAACTTTTTAGAAATCTTTCACGCAGGAGGACCGCACAAATGTTCCACCATTTGATTAACGTACTAATTCCGAAATGGAGGGCATACTAATAGGTATTTCCGGTGTAGAGAAGCAGCTGAGAGAGCTAAATACGAAAAAGTCTGCTGGTCCGGATGAAATACCGGTTCGTTTTACAAAGAGTATTCTGCGGCATTGACCCCTTACTTAGCTTGCATTTATCGCGAATCTTTAATTCAGCGCAAAGTTCCTAGTGATTGGAAAAAAGCGCAGGTGACTCCCATTTATTCGAAAGGAAAGAGAACTGACCCACATAATTACAGGCCAATATCGTTGACATCAAGTTTCCTGTTGAATTTTGAAGCATATTCTCAGTTCAAATATAGTAAATTTCCTTCAAACGGAAAAGCTTCTTTCTGTGAATCAGCACGGGCTTAGGAAACATCGTTCATGTGAAACTCAGCTTGCTCTTTTCTCACATGACGACTTCCTAAGTAATGGAACGTAGTACGTTGTTCTCGACGGCGAGTGTTCATCAGAGACGAGTGTATCGTCAGGTGTATTATTTTCTATCTATATAAATGATCTGATGGACAGAGTAATTTGTAATTTGCAGCTGTTTGCTGATAATGCTGTGGTATATGGGAGGGTGTCGTCTTTAACTGACTGTAATAGCATACAGGACAGGAGGGGGGAGGGAAGGGGGCATTCAAATATGGGGAAGGGTTAAGGTTGGTAGGATGAATAAATATCGGGATGGAAAGCATCATCTGGGAGGGAGAGGTACGAAAGTTACCCTCGGAGAGGACATGGAGAGGGTGAAGGGAGGGAGAGATAACAAGGTATTGGCATGGCAGAGGGTAAGGCAGTGGGTAAGGATGGGAGAGGAGGCGCGGATGGGGAAGGAGAGGTGGTGAGGGGGTGGGGTGAGATGACGCAAGGACTCCCAGGGGGGAGTGAAAGCCAAGTGGTGCGGGGGGGGGGGAGAAGAGAACAGGAGAGGGAGAAATGGGGCGTGCAAATAAGGGAAGGATTAAAGTTGGTAGGATGGATAAATGTCGGGATGGAGGCAGTCATCTGGGAGGAGGAGGTGACGGAAGTTACCCTCAGAGAGGATGTGGAGAGTGTGGAAGTGAAGGAAGGGAGGGATAACTATGTATCGGAATGGAAGAGGTCTAGGATGCAGCAAGAGATACAATTGGGGGCTGGGAATCAAGTTTCTTAGTTACATATCGAAAATGTAGATATTTGAGGAACTTGATTAGGTGTGGGAAAGTGATAAGATCATAAAGAATCCGCATGGAGGAAGGGAGACGGATGTGGTAAGCGAGGTGGAGGGCATGGTGTTCGAGGACCTGGAGGGAGTGGTAGTGGGCTGGGGGAGCGGAAATCCAAGTGGAGTGGAAGCAGCGTAGGATAGGTGAAGAGGATGATGGAAGGGTTGAGTCCCCATGTCCGGCCGAAAAGGAGTTTGAGGAGGTTAAGGTGGGAGAGGCTTTATCACTGACTGTTTGAAGGTGGTGTTTCCAGGAAAGGGATCGGTCGAGGGTCAGGCCTAGGTATTTGATTGTTACGGTGTGCGGGATGGGGCAGTCGTGGACCGTGAAGTAGAGATCGCGGTGGCAGAAGGATAGGGTGGTGTGACCTATGAAGATTAGCTGGGATTTGGTAGGGTTAACAGTGAGGAGCCACTGATTACACCAGGCGGAGAATTTGGAGAGATTGAAGGAGGTGTTGGGAGTGCGTGAGGGAAGGCGCAAGGGCAAGGAAGGCGGTTTCATCATATTGCAGGAGATGGACACGATGCTGGGGTTGTGGCATGTCAGAAATGATTGATAGATTCATTCTTTATATAGCACAGATAAACGAAATACGCGCCTCGGTTGCAAAGTGGTAGAGTGCTAGACTGCAAATCCGAAGGTTGCGGGTTCTATCTCACCAGGTCCTAGGATTTTTATCTGTCACTTTCCACTTCTTTCACTTCTGGCAGTATACCGAGTAGCACCGTGGTTCGGAACCCACGTTAAACTGTAGGTCTCCCTGTAACTGGCTGGATAAGTCAGTTCGAAGGTCGGAGGAAGGCAACGGCATACCAGCTCCAAGTAGGACCATGCCTAGTAAAGCACCGTGGTGTTCAAACCAATCTTCGGATTGTTGACTGCTTTACCTTTTAAAACGAAATACAGCAACAAAATTAGGAGTACCAGAGGTCACAAAATATATTCTGTAGACTCAGACCAACAGCGACCAGAATGAAACACGCACATTGAACAAACCACTGAAGACAGGCAAAAAATATCCGACTTCAGAGCGCATGGACACTCAAGCTTGCCACTGGTTTGTGCATACTTTATCCATCTAACGGCTACAGGAAAAAAACTACTGCAGTGACCAACACTGTATGCTGGCCGATACTGCACGACTCTCCCCTGTAGAACGTGGACTGGCACGGGCATCGGGCAAAAGTTTGTTTCTTTTGCTGAAGTCAGTCGGAGGCTGGGATCGGCCACGTGTCCTTATAGAGAGGTCAGTGGCCGGAAGACGCTGGCGCTGCACGCCTGAATGAGTAATCGGCAGCTGGGCGGGATGACAGAAGCGGCCGCCGCCGCAACTGTGGAGTTCACGGGTGCCGCCGCTCATTAGGCGAGACCGCATCGGCGCCGGCTGCGGACGACTGCGGCCGACTGCATAGCGATCGCCGCACCACGGCTGTCTCCTCGTTGACATCGGCGACCCGCCATTCCAAACAGGCTCCAGTTCCTTGTCTCCAAAAATATCTTCAAACGTTTGTAAACCCATTGATAACAGCCGACATTTGTCGGTAGGAGAGTGATCTTAAATGGTTAAAATGAAACACTTCTTAAAGAAGAAACTCGCAAGTCCCGCTCCGCTCCACATCATATATGTACAGCGTCCTGATGATGGTGCCATATTGAGTAGAAACTAGTCTACATCTACATCTACATGGGATACTCTGCAAATCACATTTAAGTGCCTGGCAGAGGGCTCATCGAACCACAATTATACTATTTATCTCCCATTCCATTCTCGAATAGCGCGCGGGAAGAAAGAACACCTGAATCTCTCTGTTCGAGCTCTGATTTATCGTATTTTATTCTGATGATCATTTCTACCTATGTAAGTGGGAGTCAACAATATATTTTCGCATTCGGAGAAGAATGTTGGCGATTGGAGTTTCGCAAGTAGACCACGCCGCAGCGATAAGCGCCGTTGTTGTAATGATTCCCATCCCAGATCTTGTATCATTTCCTTAACGCTGTCTCCCCTGTATCGTGACAATACGAAACGAGCTGCCCTTCTTTGGACCCTTTCGATGTCCTCCGTCAAACCCACCTGATAAGGATCCCACACTGGGCTGCAATACTCCAAAAATGGACGGACAAGCGTAGTGTATGCAGTTTCTTTAGTAGTTCTGTTGCATCTTTTAAGGGTTCTGCCAATAAAACGCAGTCTCTGGTTCGCCTTTCCCACGATATTATTTACGTGTTCTTTCCAGTTTAAATCTGAAGTAATAGTAATTCCTAGGTATTTTGTGGACTTTACGGCCTTCACATTTGATTGATTTATGTTGTAAACAAAGTTTAACGGATTTCTTTTCGAACTCATGTGGACGACTTCACACTTCTCATTATTTAGAGTCAATTGTCAATTTTTACACCATACTGATATCTTATTCAGATCGTCCTGCAGTTGGTTTTGATCTTAAGAGTCGGAAATAAAAAGTCAGTTTTGCGATATAGACTGTTTCAAAAAAGAAAAAAAAATACTTGAACTCACATAAAATCAAATATAATTAGCCGACATTGTCGGTATGGAGAGCCTAGATCACATTTAAAGCAAAATTACTTTATTTCACTACTAGTTTCGGCAATACTTGTTGCCATTACCAAGTGACAGGCCTACATTAAAAACTACAGTGCACTTGTGCAGGAAAAGACTTCTCGAATTCGTGGTTTACCAAATGGCCGACCAAAAGCAAAGGCGGTGTGAGACAACTGTTGGACATGTCGTACAATTGCTGCTGGCAACTTCAAATCAGCTGTTGTTACATGTTCAGTGTTGGTTCAAAAATGTTCAAATGTTTGTATAGCTTATGGACTTAACTACGGGGTCATCAGTCCCTAAACTTACAAACTACTTATGAACTAGCTAATCCCAAGGACGGTACAAATACCCATGCCCGAGGGGGGATTCGAACCCCCGACCGTAGTGGCCGTGCAGACCGTGACTGGAGCGCCTCAGTGCCCTCGGCCACCGAGGCCGGCCAGTGGTGGTTCTCTTCATGTTAAATGAAAGACACACAATAATGTGTGTTGTCAAAAATAAAATGGTGTCTCACCACTGCTTTATTGCCAAGCAAGGCCTCACTGACAGACAGCGAACAACTGTAATATAATTATAAAACACTAAAGTCATGGTGAGAATAAAATACACAGTGTGAATTACAGGATAGCCCAACAGAAGCTATAGATTACCTGTACACATTAAATGCAACAACAGACCAGAAGCGGTTACATTCGAGTAAAACTCCATGGTACATTGCGACTAATAATAACACATAGAAACATGGTTCGCTGCTGCAGGTGGCTGACATATACTATCGTGAGATGCCTGCTAGCAGAGTTCGACATTTGTGCCTACAGGAGGCGCTCATGACAAAGATATGAAAATCTATTATAAAAAATATAAGATGTCAGACAATCGTGGCTACAAGCGCACGAGAAAAAAACGTATTGCCTAACAGTGGTGTCAAAGCTAAAAACACATCACAAAATTTCAATAAAACATTCGATCATGCAATAAAGGTAATGTCAAAATAAATGGTTACATAGTTGTACATGCTGCCAACAGGTGGTATAAGTGTCACCCGAAAACAATAATAGAATCGTAATGACACAACCGAAACATATATGTAATACATAAGTAATAAGGAATTTAAAAAAAAATTACATCGAGATTCACAGGAAAACCCGTTGGACCAAACTGCTATGGTCATCAGTCCCTGGACTTACTAACTACTTGAACTACGAGAATCGTTCGGAAAGTAGTACCCGTTCGGAATTAAAAATAAAAACTAGTAATTATTGGAAAATATTTAAGATTTAATGAAAAGAATATAATGTAAACTACGTCTCTACGTAGTCACCATGAAAATTTAAACATTTGTAATACGAAGAGTTTTTGTATTCAATCGTCATAGTCGTCGACCGCCAATGTATTAAGATACATAATAACACAGACTATCATTTTCACATTCCGAACAAGAAGTCTATTGAGTTTAGCAAAGAGATGAAAAAGTGAAGGAGCTAGGCGTGGGCTATAGAGTGGGTGGTTGAAAGCTGATCACAGCCTAACTACACAACTGGTGGCAAGCTCTAATTGTTTAAACATAATAAACTCTAATAGTCACATTACATCCAATGCAAATGACACGTATCGTTACACATCAAAATCAAACAAGCAACTGAGAGCTTTAGATCCTATCCCGTGGTTACTGAACACCCTAGCGCTTCAAACGACGCAAACGGGTATTACTCTCCGGACGACGGATATTTTTGAAAACATTTTTGTTTCCTTTGGGTAAACAGCGGCCTTATATATACATTTAAAAAAAAATAAAAACAGGCAAGTTTCAAGACGAGGTGGTCACTGCGCCTCAGAAACTCGCAACTTCTACTCCGCTCCACATCATATCTGTGCAACATCCTGATGATGGTACCATATTGGGTCGAAAGTAGTCGGAAATAAAAAGTCAGTTTTGTAGTATAGACTGTTTTTAAAAGAAAAAAAAAAAAAAAAAAAGAAAAAGAAAAAAAAAACCTTGCACTAACATAAAATCAAATATTATTTGCCGACATTGGCGGTATGGAGAGAGATCCTAAAATATTATTTAAAATGTAATGACTTCAATATGAAGACAAAACCAAGACCGTATGTATAAATTACTCATTTCCTCATTACTAGTTTCGGCAAGCTATGTTGCCATTATCGAACGATGAAATGTTACTTTGTCAAACTAATAAAATACAAAATGAAACATATTCTTTGCGAACTGATAGAGCATGTGATATGTACGGTGCTGTATCAGTTTTTAAGTCATAAAACAAAAAGAAAATATTAACATCGCCCAAATCATTTCTAGGTTTTGGGGGGATAAAGCACAGATACTCATTTCTGTACAATATAGATGTGAAATATTTCACAAATTAATGTAGAGTGGATAATTGATCTAAGTGCCAACTTTTTTTCCAAAGTCATAAAAAAGCTATAGTGCATTAAAAATTGAACCACATCATTTACTTTTTTCTATGTTAATCAGACAAAGTCTCGCTGTCGCTCAGTTCCATATGAAATGAATGGAAAATAAAATAAAAGATTAACATCAGTACCTGTAGAAATTATCACATTAATAAGCTTACACGTAATTAGTTATAAGTGATTGTCTGTAAGCTTACTAATGTGGCAAATATAAGAATTCTTGTGAACTATTTCGACGACCACATTAATCAAATAAATGCCCTTCCTAGCATTGCTGATGAGCAAAGGATAAGGAGAGAGAACTATAAATCCATTTGTTAAATATGGTATTAAACACTTTGAATGCTGTTATAAAATTATTTTTCTTTCGTCGGTAAAATCCGTGTCGTTCACTTAGCTACGCACAAGACTGATAATTTGTTAATTGTGAATTAAGGAAGTTAAGTTTAATGTAACGATCTACAATTATTCTTTTTTTTTAATTTTATGGGAGCTCATAGGTGTGTGGCTGCACTGGGATGCGCCCAATTCATGTAAACAGTCGAAGTTTATTTTTATTTATTTAGTTTTTATTTGATTCCTTAGTTCGTGTTGTGTATTACTTTTGGTTAATGTACTATCCGTGGAAACTAAATCATGAAATCTGATTCTGCTCCTATAAATGAGAAAAAATTTGAAATGCAGTTTTCATTCACTTGCTGCTGCTGATAAACACCGTGAGACATCGCTGATCCAGTACGGTCGCCATTTGTGTAGACTTTCGCCGTTCTTTTTTCGAACGACGTTGCCCAGGGTGTACCATCGTGGAGGTTGTCTGCACCACTGCCGAATACTGAGCTCCGGTCTGGGAGAGAAGCCACCACACCAACAAGGTAGGCGTGCAGCTCCACGAAACCATGCGGATAATCACCGGCACATAAAAGTCTACTCCAACAACGTGGTTCTCCGTCATCGCTAACATAGCTCCACCAAAATTAAGAAGACAAAAAGCATCTCTTAAAGAATGGGAAAAAATAGTAAATTGAAGTAAAATGTTTACCAATGCAAGATGTAATAAAAAATTGCCAAATTACCGTTTGAAATCACGAAAGCCGATATGTAATAACTGCTATAAAATAGGAGAGGTCACCTTCAACCTAAAAGAGAACTGGAAAAAGGAGTGGGAGAATTCAGTCTGTAATCGTCACCTCGTAAGTGATCCATCAAAAGAACTAAAAGGTTTCAACTTCGCAAGAAAAGTCTGAACTAAGCTCAATCGCATCAGAAGTGGCCATACCAGATGTAAGGCCAATGCTTTATAAGTGGGGACTCGTGGACAGTACAAGTTGTGATTGTGGAGCACCTGAGCAGACACTGGACCACATCAAAAGAGTGTGCCCAAAAAGAAAATATAGTGACTCTGCTGAGGACTTTATGGAAGCCACTCCTCAGGCTATGAAGTGGATTCAAGATCTGGCCATTGATGTGTAGCCAAAAGCTTGTCTCGCATGACACATGTCCTAATTCCAAGTGTTCTGTCATAATATATCATTGATCACTCACATTTACTGAAAATGAGCACTTTTACAATCTTTTACTGATATTTGTATATATATTCTTGTTCTTTGTGTAATTATATTTGTAAATATGCTGTTGCCTATGCCATACGATAAATAAATAAATGATAAAAATTCATGGCCGCATAATTTTACTTCCTTATTTAGCAAATACACTGACGTAGATTTTGATCAGATGACCCCAAATGCAATCTGAAGGATAGTATACCTACTGATATTGGTTTCAACGTCGCCCCCTCCCCCAATAGATACCGTAGTGACATAACTGCCAGAGCGCCATCTGCAGATGTCTTTCAATAGGGAACGTTTACACCCACAAGGTTCAGTCTGACATCAACGTGTGAAGTAAATCTAATACAGCATTAGTTGTGAACTTCTTGATACAGTCGCGTCGTTCAAATATCTAAGCTTAACATTGGAGAGCGATATGAAATGGAACGAACATGTAAGGACAGTTGTGAGTAAGGCGGACAGCCGACTTCGGTTTATTCGGAGAATTGTGGGAAATATACTTCATCTGTAAAGGAGAGCCGGCTGCGGTGGCCGAGGAGACTGAGGCGCTCCACGGCTGCGCGGCCACTACGGTCGGGGGTTCGAATGACCCCTCGGGCATGGATATTTGTGCCGTCCTAAGAATTAGCTAGTTCATAAGTAGTTTGTAAGTTTAGGAAGTGATGACCCCGTAGTTAAGTCCCATAACCTATACAAATATTTGAAACATTTGTAAAGGAGACCGCTTATAAAAAGCTTGTACGACCACGTCTTGACAATAGCTCAACTGTTTGGGACCCACAGCAGATCAGTTTAAAGGAAGACGTGGAAGCTGTACAGAGGCGAGCCGCTAGGTTTATTACTGGTAGATTCGACCAATGTGCGAGTGTCACGGAAATGCTCCAGGAACTCAATAGGGGAACGCTGGAGGAAAGACGACTCTTGCCTACTCTGTCGCCTACTTGCATTTTGGGTAGTGATCACAAAGACAAGATAAGAGAAATCAGGGCTCCTACGGAGGCATAAAAGCATTCTTTTTTTTCCTCGTTCTATTTGGGAGTGGAATAGGAAAGGTACAGTGCCTAGTAGTGGTACAGTGTACCCTCCGCGACGCATCTTACGGTGGATTACGGAGTATGTATGTAGATGTTTGTCGCGGAGACTGACTCGTGTTTCCTATAGCCAGCCGAGCCAGTTTGAAAGGGGTTAAATTCTGCTCTCACCAATGGCTTACCAGTGAATAACGCTGTAATTCGCATGCCTCATGAAGAGAAACGAGGTTGGCATTGCAGGATACACGAAATAGAGTTGCTGCCTGTAAGACGTGGGGGCGTTACGTCCGCGCAGATATGGAGGTACATGCATCATAGCAGTGCGACGCTGCGGAGCTCTGGACTCTGTGACGTCTCGCCAGCAGCCGGGGCTGTAGCGCTGTCCGGCGCCAATTTGTCGCTCCAGCAGGCGCTGCTGCGCTGGCTGCCTAACCAGCCGCTCACCGGGACAGACAGCCACCAGCCGCCGAGTCGACGCACCGACGCAATTTGGCACGGGGCCGCCCACTGCACACTACTTTGTATGCGCTGCACAACATGCTGCAGGATACCCCACAACGGGAGCTCTCGGCTTCTGGAAACTCAGGACGATGCTAAAGCCACAAACATACGTGTAGTATAGGAATGCGTAGTTTCGCGGCGATTTACGCTGATAAAATTCTCTCGGGCTTTCGGCCGCGTCAAGTGGTATGATGTCCACGAGTTTCGGCCGATATCTCCTCGCCAATTGTCAAGTGTTGACGGTCTTGTCATTGCTGCCGCCGTCCCTATATACCTGCGCGGCCTCCTGTGACGTCACTGGTGCTCAGCCGCATCGCCATATAAGGCAATGTTTTGGCCGCGTGTCTTTCGAGCCCGCTTCAACAGTCCGATGGCCGGGTCCCACGCTGTGCTCAGCTGCAAGCCACCGTCTTTATTAAGAGACTAATAAGTAACTACAATAACAACAATACAGTAATCGAAAACAAATGCCAAGTAAAGGAACAAAATAAACAGCAAACCTAACGGAGAAAAGCAAAGAAATAAACAACAAACCTAACGGAGAAAAGTAACGAAATAAAAAAGAAATCTAACGGAGAAACTAACTGTTGAGATCCTACAAATGCAAAGCGAACCAACAAAAGAAACAACAAATGTACCAAATAAAGAAACTATCCTGATCCTACAAATAAGAACTAAACGAATGAAAGAAACAATAAATATAACAGGGAAACAAACCAACGAAGTCTTACAAACCAACGAAATCAGCAGAGGAAGATTGAATCAGTGAAATCTAACCAGCAGTCACGTCAATGCACTAAGTGCGTTTTTGAGAAGTTTAGATTAAAGTTTTATTTCAGTTAGTTTGCGGCTGATGAAGATTGGACAGTCGAAATCAGATACGCAATAGCGTGAGCAATGTGGCAAACATTATAAAACACGGACAGATTTTAATCAGATAATTTATGGAATTGAGTGACTTAAATAGCGATGAGAAATTTAATTTAGATGTTCAAGGATGATTAGCTATCATTTCATCATCAGTCATTTCATCTGAAGAGACAACTGTTAAAATATACGGAAGTGAGCTTTTACTTATCGGCACAAACATTATTTCGCGGGTGTATCTTTGGTGCGAAAATTATCCGAACATTTGAAATACGGAAATCTTGTTACGGGAATGTATTATTGTGCAGTATTATTAATTTTGAATCTGTAGAATATAAAATAACAGTGCATTCCGACAAATGATAGAATTTAAACCGAACCGGAGCGTGAAATGTGTTAATAAGTGTACTAAAGCTATTAAATGAATGCATCGCCAGGCAACGATAAGTAATAGGGTATGGTGGTACAAATTCGATATAGGTACAATTCCGATCAACATAAGTTTTCGCGCCATTTGTCTGTCTCGTAGTGTCTCGTTGTGTCGCGTTGTAGAGTAGCAGGTTTCTACAGGTACTCCTGTCTTTTCCAAGAATACACCGCTTTGCGGTAAGGAGATATAAATGTTTTCCCTTTAAGAGGTAAGTGAAGCTACTTAGTCTAACGCGCTCTTATAAATCATCTAGTTAAGGGTGACTGGATTCGCTGCCAAAAATGCAATATTCGGTACCACGAAGTATGCGTTGATGCGTTACAGAAAAAGTACTTTTTATGTGGAAGATGCCCGTAATCAAAATTGTACGAGGAAGTGATCACAATTGTACCTAGTGTGGTACATTTTCGATCGATTTTTCTCAATTCCGTAACCTTTTTTGTGATTATACCAACATTTGTAACTGTATAATATTTGTGTTACATATTCATTAAACATCCAAGAACAAGTGCCATATTTAAAATTATTCCTTTTCTCAATTTATTTCCAGTTATAATAACATTTGTCCGAAATGATCGAAATTGTACCACTTTACCCTATCTCTATCATCATCATCATCATCATCATTAGAGACTGATTATGCTTTTCAGCGTTCAGTCTGGAACATAGTACCTGTAATAAAATTCCTCCATGTTCCCCTATTCAATGCTAACATTGATGCCTCATCTGATGTTATGCCTTTTACTTCAAAATCATTCTGCACCGAATTTAAGCATTTTCTTCTTAGTCTACCTCGACTCCTCTTACCCTCCGCTGCCGAGATCATGAGTTAGGTAACCTTGCTTCTCCCATGCGTGTAACATGAACCCACCCACCATCTGTCTGTTCGCTCTAACTGCTTCATCTATGGTGACTAAATAATACAAACGAAATACGGTCTAAAATTTCCTTGAATCAAGGCATAAAATTCACAGAATGGAGAATTCTAATGAACTTTAATTCAGCGAAGAATCGTCTTGCCTTGTCCATCGAGTGTTACGACCCAAATCCTTGAAAACTATAACAACATGAATGAAACTTTCACTCTGCAGCGAAGTGTGCGCTGATATGAAACTTCCTGGCAGATTAAAATTGTGTGCCGGAACCGGGACTCGAACCTGGGACCTTTGCCTTTCGCGGGCAAGTGCTCTACCGACTGAGCTATCCCGACACGACTCACGATGCCGCCTCACAACTTTACTTCTGCCAGTACCTCGCCTCCTACTTTCCAAACTTCAGCCGGCCGCGGTGGCCGAGGGGACTGAGGCGCTTCAGTCACGGTCTGCACAGCCAACTACGGTCGAGGGTTCGAATCCCCCCTCGGGTATGGATATTTTTGCCGTCCTTAGTCTTAGTTATTTCATAAGTAGTTTGTAAGTTTAGGGACTGATGACCCCGTAGTTAAGTTCCATAGACTATACAAACAACAACATCCAAACTTCACAGAAGCTCTCCTGCGAACCTTACAAGACTAGCACTCCTAGAAGAATGGATATGGTGGAGACATGGCTTAGCCACAGCCTAAGGGATGTTTCCAGAATGAAACTATCACTTTGCAGCGGAGTGTGCGCTTGCCCGCGAAAGGCAAAGGTCCCAGGTTAGAGTCCCGATTCCGGCACACAATTTTAATCTGCCAGGAAGTTTTATAACTACATGGCTGAGCTTAAGTGCAGTGGAAAGGAAGGGAGGAGGGTCATAAGGTGAAATCTGCCCTTCTCGAGACCTCTGAAAACTTCGATATTATGGAGGTTTTTATTCGAAATATCAAGGTTTTGGCCTTCCAGGGGAAGGGATTGAAGAAAACATTCGGTATATCAAGGTTCGATATATCGAGATTTGACTGTATTCCACTTTAGAGGGTCATCAGGCCCCTAGAATGGTGGTGATGCATTGCATTTTGTGACGCGTGTGTAGCAGCGCTGGAGCTGTCAGGAAGTGTGTGGCGGCAGCCTGCAGCCTGCAGAAGCCATTAGAGAGCGGCGCGGAACGAGGGCCTGGGTAATTATTCCGGAGAGGCGGCGCAGTCACAGCCCGTTCTGTGTCGGCTCCGTTTGTTCTCGGCGCGACCCGCTGCCGGCTGCGCCTCTTGTATGCGAACACGCGGCTGCGGGTCCGCGTTTATCGTTCGTATCTGATACATCCGGATATGGAAGCGCTACTCATCTGCAAGTCGCGTAGCAGTGGATAGCAGAGGGTTCATCGAACCACTTTTATGATAAACTAGGTGAAAACCCGGCGTTGCCCGGGTATTTATTTGTTTATTCCTGCCATTTTCCGGTTGTATATTCATTTGTATAAGGGCTGTATGTAAAATCTCTTGGGAATGCAATTAGTAGTAAAGACGTAATGCATTAAAACTTGGTGCGTGATTGGGCGGTTTTCCATGAACGTTATTGTTTATGTGCGCATATCTCGTGAACTACGTCTCGTACTGTCATACAATTTAGAAGGTACACTCTAGTATATGCGTGTTTACTGTCTATAAAATTTCCTGCGGCTACAGTTTGTAGTGTAAATTGTAACGTCATCCGAATGACGTAGCTTTAGTCCATGAACAGCGGAACGTTACTTTTTATGTGCTCATATCTCATGAATTGTGCATCGTACTGTGATGCAATTTAGATCGTACATTCAACTATATGTGTGTATACTGTCTGTAAAATTTCCTGTGGCTACAATTTGTAGTGTACAAATTATAAATTGTAACGTCATACCGAATGCCGTAGTTTACTCCATAAACAGCGGAAAAGTAGTAAGCGAGAAACTTTTTTTCTTTCATCATTTTGCTATGGGTGTCAGCGAGAAAAAGTTTAATAAAGGTTTGAAATTATGTTTAAAGTTTGTTGCAAGTCGTTAAGTACTCTTCTCATATAGCGTATTTATAAAGTCTCGCCGCATTATGTGGCATTTTTCTGCGATTCCTATTGTCTACGACGTTATATCTCCTTAACCATGTGTCGTATGCGGTTCGTACTCGTACAGCAATTGTTACCTCACGCTAAGGAATATGTGTACCAAATTTGGTTGAAATCGGTCCAGTGGTTTAAGAGAAATTGAGCAGTATTGTCACTAAATGCAGCAGCTTTAGACCCATTTCATTGTTTATAACGTCATATCTCGTGAACTATATATCATATGTGATTCTTACACTTACGGCGACCGTCCGCATGAATTGAAGCTTACGTGTACAAAATTTCATAAAGATTGGAACAAAACTGTAGATTTGTATGCAACACGTACAAATATACGGAAGTATAATATATTTGCAATGTACACTGTAGTTTACGATTCGAAAAAATTAATGAAAAATGCAAGAAATATGGTTTACCTTGCGTTTTTACATTTTATGTTTCCGAGTGAAACATTCCACTACTTTGTAGCCTGCCATCTGCAAACAGATTACGTTTTTGAGGGATGTAGGCTTTTGAAAACGGTGAAATTCATTTTTCTAACTAAGGAAGACGTGTCTATGAGTCGCGCAAATATTTCGAAAATTTCTTGTTGTTACTCACAGTTGTGCTTGGGGAATGTTGCTCTCTTCAGTGGTAAATGCGTCCACACTTATCACAATACATTTTCGACTCTTTAGTGCACTTTTTTCACTATTTATCACTGTTCCGGCGAGTTGTTGTGTTTGAAGTAGCTAACAGGTGTTTCACTTTCACTTCTGGATACTAGTGTACTATGTCATTTATAAATATTCTGAAGAGTAACGGTCTCACAATAGTCTTTTCGGGTACGGCAGAAATTACTTTCGGGTCAGAAGATTTCTCTCCATTGAAACTCTCCACTCCAGTCACACAGTAGGTCTTGATATTCCGTACGCTCGTAGTTCGTTCATTAGGCGACAGTGGGGAACCGCAGAATACGCCTACTGGAAGTCAAGA
Organism: Locusta migratoria; assembly: GCA_026315105.1. Lineage (NCBI taxonomy): Eukaryota > Metazoa > Arthropoda > Insecta > Orthoptera > Acrididae > Locusta > Locusta migratoria. The sequence continues at coordinate 160,093,966 of CM048750.1, forward strand.
CGCTAACAATTTCTGCGTCTTGTGGATGAATAGCACGAGCTTGGATTCACACGATCATTGCTTTCGGAATCCATGTAGATGCCTACAAAGGGGATTTCCTATCTTCAGAAACGTCATAATAATGGATCGTAAAACCTGTTCTCTAATTCTACAACAAGCCAACGTCAGAGACACAGGATTATTGCCTGCTCATCTGTTCAACGACCCTTCTTAAAAACTGGATTGCTTATGTCACATATGCTATCTCATTATTGGATTGTTTGTGATCAGATTTCTTATTTAGTAGCAGCGTGACATATCTTGCGTTGACTAATTTCTTGTCTAGTCTGCTTATCTGTTATGTAAGCAATGAGACCATTAAAGATTCTATGAAAATTAACCTTGAGAACAAAGAAGACATATGTCTCACATATGTGGGCCGCGTGGAAGTGGCCGTGCGCTCTAAGACGCCTTGCTGTGGAGTGCACGTCTGTTCCGCGTCGGAGGTTCGAGTCCTCCCTCGGGCACTGGGGGGGGGGGGTGAGTGAGTGTTGTCTTTAAAATAAGTAATTTGTAATTCTAGGGACTGATGATTACTTCAAATTTCGTCCCATAACATTACAAATATTTGAACATGTGCTATGGCTGTGTCTTCACCAACTGGGCTTATAGAATCTGTCGATAATATTTTCATCGCATACAGTTAAATAATTGAAAGAATCAATGCAGTGTATTTTCTGTACTAACGGTATTCCTGCACCTATAGAAACGAACGTGCGAACCCAGAAACCTGTTGAACCTGTGGTATTGAGTAAAATATGAATCTGTACATATTACAAAATTGGCTGCATGTGTGTATGTATGTTCCACGTCTCCTCCTAAACTACACGACCGATTTCAACAAACTTGGTACACATGTCCCTTACTATCAGGCAACAGTCGCTGTCGGGGAAAGAACCACCTATGACACATAAGTCAAAAGATATGATGTCATAAACAATGACATGTGATAATATTTTACACCTGCTCCTAAACTAATGGCTTATTTCAACCAAATTTGGTACAAATGTTTATTAAGGTAAAAATCGTATGCTATGGTGGCAAAAACCACCTATGATACATATTTCATACAGCACATCATAAACAATGAAAACTGCCCCATCTTGCAGCACGTGATAGCGTGATTTTATTCGTCAACTATCTTTACAGAACTTTTTCTCGCTGACAACCCCAATAAAATGATGACAGGAAAGAAGTTTAGCCGGCCGCGGTGGCCGAGGGGACTGAGGCGCTCCAGTCATGGTCTGCATGGTCACTACGGTCGGAGGTTCGAATCCCCCCTCGGGCATGGATATTTGTGCCGTCCTTAGGATTGGCTAGTTCATAAGTAGTTTATAAGTTTAGGGACTGATGACCCCGTAGTTAAGTCCCATAGACTCTACAAACATTTGAACATTTTGAAAGACGTTTATCTACAATGCGAATTGTATTCGCGAGACATTTCAGATATTACACATACATACTGCTGCATGTTCCTTCGACATTGTATCACAGTTAGACGTATAGTTTATGAGATATGAAGTTATAAACAATTTGGTTCACGAAAAACAGTATCATCACGTATGAGGTTTAGATTTATTATGTCGTTACTACTAACACCATTCACAACATATTTTGAAGACATTTGGCACATATTACACTGAATGTACCTTGAAATTTACATCGTAGTGTGTCACATATTTCAGAAGATATGCCGTCATAAACAATAAAATTTCTGAATAACTGCTACAAAATGCGCTATTTATGCATATCTCCTCCTAAAATAATGGCTTAAATTCAACTAAACTTGGTACACATATTGCTTACTATCAGACAATAATCGCTGTGGGGTTACAAACTATCGACGACACATACTTCAGCAGATATGACGTCGTAAACAAGTAGTCACAAAACTTTCCCATCACACTACACGTGATTTACGACACTTCATTCACCCACTATTTATCCATCGCAAGCAGTTTCCTAATATTACACTCCACAAAACTGGAAAATTATATTATTGTAAGACACTCTCTAACACTGCCGACAAACTGACATGACACGTGTTACTCTCGCGTGTGTAACTAGCTGAAGTTTGTATCGAACTTTGTACCAAGACCTACGAATTTCTGTTGAATGTTGTTTTACTCTGTCAGTTACTACACATTACTTTTAACCTATCGAAAATTTATTCATGTTACATATCCTTTCGAAAGAGATTATAAGAACATTATTTGAAGCACAATATTCTCTACTCTCTGCTGCTTCATAAGACGATTTTGCTTGCCACTCAGATTTCCAACTCGCATCACTTATGCTTTCCGTTTGATCTTCACCAGCCACTTTTCTCCAGACTTGGGAACTTCACTTCCTGTGATCTCCAGCACCTTGACTACAAGATTCACTCACAGCTCTCTCTCTCTCTCTCTCTCTCTCTCTCTCTCTCTCTCTCTCTCTCCTCTCCATCTCTCTCTCTCCCCCCCCCCTCTCTCTCTGCCAGTCTCTCCCCCTCCACTTTTTAAAACCTGAAACAACTTTTCCAAGTATCTCGAAACCTCTCTCTTGCACCAGATCATTAGTTTGAGTGCCTTTCGTTTATATTCTACAGCATCGCTCAGAAATGTCTCCATCTGGTAAACGTGCCTGCAGTCAGTGATCACTCAATATGTAGTTTGTGTAACTTGCTGTTTCTTTAAAGACGTATGTAGGCCCATTGAAACAAAGACTATAGTACGTAAATTTCCACTGATGCAATATAATACTAGAACGAACACTTCAGCAATACCTCTTAAAGCCTTCTGTACTCCTTTTAACAGCTATTAAAATTGCAGCTCCTCAGTGCTTCAGCCCTAGGTAATGTTTTTGCTCTTTCAGTGCTCACGTAAATGTGTTAAGAAATATCTTCCTAAATTTACTACAGAATAAACAATTGTTAATTTCACATTACTATGCGTTTTATCTTTTTTACGACTGTGATTTTTTCTACTTTCCCATGCTTATCCTACTATAATCTGTTTGTAGAACCGAAATTCATCGAAATATTCACGATTTTACTGGTATCTAATATAAAATAAGGTATTACTTATTTTTTAGAATTTTATTAATATCTTGACTATAGTCGCATTAATGAAATTTGTGAACAAATTTTCTTAGTTTTTTTATTATTATTCTAATCTCTTATAGGCGCAACTAGAGTATGCGATTCTAAAAATATTTTTATTAGACTTCATTTTCTTTAAAAATCTTCGCCATTTATCAATAGCTACAAATATTATCAATTACTGGTGTACAAAGAGAAAACCTCATTTTTTTTTTATCTCTTCATATTCACACCTTTTACACAAGTTTAGTGTAGCCTCTCTTAGCAGACACTGAAGTTGAATCTTCAGAATATATCCAGAACTATCCACTTCACTATAAAATAGTGCAGATAAAATTCTCCAAGTATAAGATGAGGGTGAGTTTGGAGAGAATTTCCAAGGGCTGAAGTAGTTAAAGTAGTTAATTTTGTTTGTAATAAAGTCACCATAATTATTGAAGGCTGTACCGCAGGAGATCAATCTGTGTCCGAAACAACCTTGATACATTTCTGTTTCGTTACGTGTCCATTGACAAACTGAGGAAATTATTAAAATAGTCGCCCTTAAGTTCCAAAGCATTTACACTGCTTCCGATCCAGAATTGCCAAGTAGTACCGAAGATATCGCAGACAAATTTATCTGGGAAATATGACGTTGTACACAGATCACTTGATGGAAAATACAGTCCCATGTGCAGTGACGATGATCATATCAGTATTTAGTGTTATCGTCATTGCAGGCTATACCTATTGCCACACGAACAGAAGACTCGGGATATGATATCCTGAAATAGCAGACCCTCCTGCTCTCACGAGGTGCCAAAGTTGAACTCATGTAGCAGCGGACAACAATGCAAAGCAATGAGCTACGAAGAAGTCATGAACATTGCGTGATGCGTGTGGTCACGCATTACCCTGTTGCATTGTGGCCATCGGCAAGCTCCGAATTAATTAGATGACAACATAATACAATATTTCAAGGTTGTAATGGTGGCAGCGCGGGAATGGTTGCGCGGGCTAAAGCGCCATACTAGTAACTGCACGGTCGTTCCCTTAGGGAGTGGGGAGGGTTCGAGACCTGCCTCGCGAGCGGGTGTGGTTGTCCGCAGGGTAAGTTCTTTCAAGTTCTGAAGCAAGCAGGAGTAAAATATAGGAAGCGTAAGGTTATTTACAACTTGTACAAAAGCCAGACAGCCGTTGTCAGAGTTGAAGGGCGTGAAAGGCCTCCAGTGGTTGGGAAGGGAGTAAGACAGGGTTGCCTTTCTCCAATTTCTACATTGAGCAAGCTATAAAAGAAAGCAGGGAGAAATTTGGAGAAGGAATTCAACTTCAGGGTGATGAATTAAAAACATTGCGTTTTGCTGACGACATAGTAATTCTCTCAGAGACAGCAAAGGACCTGGAAGAGCACTTGAACGGAATGGACAGTGTGCTGAAAGATGCATATAAGATGAACATGACAAGAGCAAAACTAGGGTAATGGAGTGCAGTCTAAGAAAATCAGGTGATGCTGGAGGAATTAGATTAGGTAACGAAGCAATAATGGAGGTAGATGAGTTTTGTTACTTGGGCAGTAAAATAACAAATCATGGTCGCAGTACAGAGGATATAAAATGCAGAATGGCGATGGGTAGAAAAGCATTCTTGAAAAAGAGAAATTTGTTAACATCGAATATTGATTTAAGCCTAAGGTAGTCCTTTGTGAAAGCATCTGTGTAGAGTGTTGCCTTGTATGAAAGTGAAACATGGACGATAAACAGTGCCGACAGGAAGAGGATAGAGGCTTTTGAATTGTGGTGCTACAAAAGAATACAAAATTAGGTGGGAGGAGCTAATGAACAGAATTGGGGAGAAAAGGAATTTCTGGCATACCTTGACTAAAAGCAGAGATCGATTGGTAGGACACATTCTTAGACATCAAGGAATCGTGAATTTAGCATTGGAGGGAAGTGTTTGAGGTAAAAACGCAGAGGAAGACCAAGAGATGGATATAGTAAGCAGATTCACACAGATGTAGGATACCGTTCTTATGTGGCGTTGAAGAGCCTTGCTCAGGATAGGATATTGTGGAGAGCTGCATCAACCAGTCTCCGGACTGAAGACCACAAAAACAACAACAAGTTCAGGGACCGATGTCCGAAGCAGTTTGGTCTCAGATTCTGGAACATTTGGAAGTAATGCTGGCTGGTTAGTGTACCGGCAATGCCTGTTAAGGGGTAGGGTGGAGGAGAGGATTGTAACCCAATAACACCCCAAACTACAGCCTCTGACACTAAAGATCGGTTAATAGTCCTGTAACATTATCGTAGACGAACTATGAACTATAATTACTTCATTGTCCTCCGAAAATGTCACCTCCCATAAGCACGCGCCGCTGAGGTCTGCATACATGTCCTGGAAAGTTTGCACGAAGTCTTATATTGGGATGGTGTTCGCACGTCTCGTCAACAATACTGTCAAATCCCTTTCATTTCCAAGTGAGTATGAATCTAGAGAATAGGGAGAAGTCTGGGGGATTGAGATCCGGCGAGTAAGGTGGTTGTTCAAATTGCACCATACCCTATTTTTCCTGGAAAGGTTGGACGATATTGGTTTTTTTTTTTTTTTTTTTTTTTTTTTTTTTTTTTTTTTTTTTTTTGTACTAGTGTTGTCGTCCAACCTGAACATCCAACAAACTCGCCGGTTCTCACTCACACACAAATTATAATTGTAACTAATATCTTAATGAAATATGTTGCTATGTGTATATTGTGTATGGTATCTGATATGATCCCATAATTTTTTTGAGGACTGTGCAACGTCATCGGATACAAGGGCTTGCATTTGGCAACAGTCGCTGTGGATGGACGCTGGAACCAATACGAAATGTGATATGGTCGAATCAGGATTTTAGATGCACCGTGCCGCTGGGAGGCAGTCTGTTGCGCAGAATCGATGAATCCTGCCTGCCACGAAGTATGATCCAAGTTGGTGATGCTTCTACTGAGGTCTTGGGGCAATTTCCTGATATATAATGGGCGATTACTGATCCTAGAAGCGACTTTCAATGATCCGTGGTATGCTGAGTTGCTTGGTGACCATCTCCTTCCGTTTACAGTAATAACACTAAAATTGGCCTTTGCGATCGCCTTTTGGGAACTCGAAATTTATTGGTAATAACGGCTTAACCGTTTATCTGAGACGCAAATTGGATAAACGAATTTGTAGAGGAGCGAAGTCTCTACAGTTTTGTTTTCTCTCTCTCTCTCTCTCTCTCTCTCTCTCTCTCTCACACACACACACACACACACACATACATACACACAAACACACACCGTTTCAGATGTACGTATGTGTAAAAATAACGACGAATTGACTGTCTATCTGTGTGCCTATAAAAATATTCCTGGCAGATTAAAATTGTGTGCCGGAACCGGGACTCGAACCTGGGACCTTTTCCTTTCGCGGGCAAGCGCTCTACCGACTGAGGTATCCCGACACGACTCACGATACCGCTTCACAACTTTACTTCCGCCAGTGCCTCGCCTCCTCCTTTCCAATCTTCACAGAAGCTCTACTGCGAACCAAGCAAGACTAGCGCTCCTGGAAGAAAGGATATGGCGGAGACATGGCTTAGCCACAGCCTAAGGGTTTGTAAAAAAAATCTCTCTTGAGTTTGTTGCTTGATGAGGTACCCATAATAAACAACTGATGTATAACATTGAAACAAATTTTTTCCTAGTCATTTTATGCAAAAAATAGTACTGTCCCAAGTTTCCCCACATGATGGGGTAACATTGATATACAAATAAAGGTAAATTACTATAAATTAACTACTGATAGAGGAAAACCATGTCCTTAGTTAAAAAGGTCAGTCATATATGAGAACAAAAGTTCAGTCCTTTAGCCTTGAAACTATAAATGGCAGACATACAAAATTCGAAAATGTGTCCCAAAGCTACCCCATTTATGGTATTTGAGGAAAAAAGAAAAACCCTTGTTACACTTCATTACTACTTTGTCTGAAAATTGCCGTTAAAATTATATACAGAATGACAAACAGATCATTTCTGCAATGCATAAGGCATAATAAAATTACTGTCCAATTCTTCAATTGGGAGAAATTTGGAGAACATAACTAAAACCATTATGAAGATATATGTACCGAATGTTCTGAAAATTTAGTTTCGAGAAAATGAGAAAAGAATGTTCAGTGTTTTTGACTCACCGTACGCCTCTTTCAGATCATTCCACTAGTATAATGTTGCTGACAAGCTGCTGCTTCATCCTCTGCAGACTTTCTCATTAGCGTTTTCCTTATTCTGAACTCTTTAGTGGTGACTTCCGTAGCCCTTGCAGTTCAACTAGTCGCTGATGATCTCTAGTAATCAGAGCAGCTATTATATTTTCCTGATTCGATGCCTAATTTGTCCATTACTTTTGCCCTGCTAATTACACCATCATTGAAACAGGTAACAGCATCGATCACACCTATTTTGAGTTCTGTCCATCCAACAAACATTGTTTTCGGTACTCGTTGCCACATGCAGCTGTTGAAACTGTCGTTAGGATTTTGTGTACGGCCATGTAGACATTTACTAAGTAATTTACAACAGCTAGGTCCCTGTATATGGGCTTTATTGTTTCCATGACTGTGACAGGCAATGAATGTTTCGGTGATATTCCTTGCATGAAGTATGAGTGTGACCAGTGTGCAGACATTTGTTCAAAGAGCGTTTAAGACTATAATAACTATTTAAATGTAAACAAATCATACATTTTTGGAAACAAAAGAAATTTGTCTTTGAGATAGAGACAAAAATTTTTTTTCCTTGATTTTTCAGTCATTTTTACGTCCAGGTCTCCTTAAGACCAGAAATGATTTACAGACTTATTTGTTCTAAAGGAACTGATTATGATGAAATCGCGGCGCAGAATTTCAGGAGAGTTCCTGTAAGTTTTTAGCGGATTTCGGACATTTTATTATATTCATATCTATAAGCGATTTTTACATTGTTGGAGGCTACGTATTACTACTTCTTATCAACGTCCTTTCTACATCTACATTCATACTCCGAAAGCCACCCGATAGGTGTGTGGCGGAGGGTACCTTGAGTATCACTATCGGTTCTCCCTCCTACTCCAGTCCCGTATTGTTCGCCGAAAGAAAGATTGTCGGTATGCCTCTAGGTGGGCTCTAATCTCTCTGATTTTATCTTCTTGATCTCTACGCCAGATATAAGTAGGAGAGAGCAATATACTGCTAGACTCCTCGGTAAAGGTATGTTCTCGAAACTTCGACAAAAGCCTGTACCTAACGACAGAGCGTCTCTCCTGCAGAGTCTTCAACTGTAGTTTATCAATCATCTCCGTAACGCTTTCACGATTACTAAATGATCCTGTAACGAAGCGCGCTGCTCTCCGTTGAATCTTTTCTACTTCTTCTATCAACCTCACCTGGTACGGACCCCACACCGGTGAGCAGTATTAAAGCTGTGGGCGAACAAGTGTACTGTAACGTAATTCCTTTGTTTTCGGACTGCATTTCCTTAGGATTCTTCCAATGAATCTAAGTCTGGCATCTGTTTTACCGACGATTGATTTTATATGGTCGTTCCATTTTAAATTACTCCTAATGCCTACTACCAGATAATTTATGGAATTAACTGCTTCCATTTACTGAACCGCTATAGAGTAGCTAAATGATACAGGATCTTTCTTTCTACGTATTCACAGCACATAACACTTGCCTTTCTGTTAAACAAGAACCAAAATAAGATAAAGCTAAAGGGAAAGAAAAAAAACAATAAATCTATATCTATAAATATGAATGTCTGTTCGGTGTACGTTTATCACATCTGAATCACAAGACATTAAGAGCTACAAATTGGTACAATTACTAATATCTACCCGGAAAGGCTATAGGAACGTTTTGTGGCGATCGGATAGCTATTGATCTATATATATTAATGTGAATGCCTGTTCGGTGTACGTTTATCATGTCTGAACCACAAGACATAAAGAGCTAAAAATTTGTACAGTACTAATGTCTACACGGGGTAGGTTTTAGGCACGGTTTTATAGCGATCGGATAGCTATTCATCCATATGAATGTGAATGTCTGTTGGGTGTACGCTTATCACGACCGAACGACAAGACGAAGAGACTTAAATATTTGAACAGTTTAATTTATACCTGAGGAAGGTTTTAGGGACGGTTTTATAGCGATTTGAAGAATATAACGCGAAATGCGGAACAATAATTATTCTTTGAAAACTATATTTACTCTTTGAAAATGGTTTTATTGGTTGCATTGTTGCTTGAGTGTTGATAATGATAAAAGGGTGGAGTATATTGGGATGGAAAGTTATCGGTGTATATAAAATTCTTCGTGTATCTGTGTCAATATTTCACTCTGGAGCGAAAACTACAGAACGCAAACGAATGGACTGTGTGTAATTGTTGTCCGAAGTCTCCCGTTGTACGCCATAGCAGTTCCATACCGATAGCTATAAGAGGGCGGAAGATATGCTGGTTAAAAGTCGTCAAATAAAATATATTAAAACTATTGAGATTCAATTGCCATTCCCTGCACCATGCGTCAATTCGATACAGATCCTCCTGCATTTCAATACAATTTTCTATTTTTACAACCTCTCTTTATACTACAGCGTCATCTGCAAAAAGCCTCAGTGAGCTACCGATGTTGTCTGCAAGTTCATTTATTTATATCGTGAACAACAACGGACCCACGACACTCGCTTGTGGCACACCTTTCATAACTCTTACTTCGGAAGACTTCTCTCCATTGAGAATGACATGATGCTTTCTGTTATCTAGGAACTCCTCAATCCAATCACACAATTGGTCCGATAGACCATATACTCTTTCTTTCTTCATTAAACGCCTTGCGGAAGTCAAGAAACACAGCATCTACCTGATAACCCGTGTCTATGGTCCTTTTCGTCTTCTTATTTACTTTTATGTTATCTATATTTTATTATTTTTCTCCAAATTAAAATATAAAAAAAAGAGAGAAAAAAACCTAAAGTGTGTCGTAAATCATTCCAGTGCGATTTCTTTGCCTTCCAACACCCTGACGGCTCTTCGGTGTTTAAAAATCGAAACACGCTGGCCGGGAATGGTTCCAGGAACATGTTTCAATGGCCAACCCGGGGCCAAGAGTTAATCCTCAACAAGCATGGAACGCAGGCCCCGTGCCACAGACCGGAATAGGCTGCCCCACTGTGTGTTAGCTACGTGTGGAGAAGTACCAGGGACTTCCCTGTAGTCGGCAACGACAGAGGAGGCATAAATTATTAGGTTAGGATACGAGCTTAATTCCCGCTGCTTCGCGCGCTTAGAGTGGATGGTCTGCACTGGTTGTTTCTACTTAAATTTTCATAGATTTAGCTTTAAAATACTTTCCTAATCAATTAATTTGATACAATTTGCCACTCCCAATTGCACCACTGACGGCAGTATTCAGAACATCCCGAAACACATTTTTAAAATTCTAACCATGTTTCTAAATCCAAATTTTCTCATTTCTAGCAACAAAATAATCTTGCAGCACCCTTACAAGATTTTCCCCTATTTCACCCGCTTAATAGTTTAATTTCCAAAAATATAGAAACACGTGTTTTTAAAATTCCAATCAAAAATCTAAATCCGTAGTTTTGTATTTCTTGCTTCATAATTTCCGGAATAGCAACGTTCATCCCCGTTCATACCCTATTTCACCCCTTTAGGGATGGGAATATCGAAATGTCGTTGATGCCTACAGTATAAGGTAAACAACTTCTACAAATTTCAAGTTTCTATCGTTTGTAGATTCACTTTTCACCGCCATATTCTGTCTTTTAGAAACGGATCGAGAACGCGAAATTTCTTTCTTATGCTTTGGCATCTTTCTTGGTAGTTTTACTTTTCAAACTGCAATATGCACTTAATTTTCTTCATTCGTAAGCTTGCTGCAGAAAAAAAAACAGAAGAATTTGCATCACGTTTCGCTGTATATAACCTCTTTGCTATTATAGTGTCAAAAGTCATCTCTTTTTTATAAGCTGACGACTTTCAGCGACGATATTTTCCGCCCTCTTATAGCTATCGATACGAAACTGCGGGAGACTCTGTATTGCAGCAACACAGATCGGTCGTTTCCATTGTGTAGTTTTTGCTGAAGAGCAAAATATTGACAGCCTGGCGTAAAATTTTATGTAAGTCGGTAACTTTCAACTCCCGTTCTCCTTGTCAACCCCCCTACCACCATAGTGCACAATGGGAGACTGATACCTACTACCGCATACAAACACTATTAGTTTGCGATGTGTAGTTTTGGCTACAGAGTGAAATATAGGCACAAACACCTCAATTATTATATGTATTAAGATATGCCATGACATTTACTTGCAGTGTAGGCAAGACAGAAGGTGTTCTTCAACGAGAAATGAAGACTAAATACGATGTTATTGATATAGTGTCTTTTTTTTTAACATGTCCGAAAATAGCAGACACCATATAAATAATATTGTAGATATGCCCCAACAGGCTACAACAATTTCAATGCGGATGCATTAACACGCTTGGTCCATTGTGGGAATCCAATATAGGCTGGGAGCAATAGAAACTAATGGGCATGGTGCACTACCATTTTAGTGTGCTACAAGATGAGAATTTAGGTGCCTGGATAGCCTAATTTGGTTAAGGAGACCGCTGGACCGAAGCGGAAAATCCGGGTTCGAAATCCAGTCCAGCACCGATTTTCAACTTCGCCGTTCAATTTATTTCAACGCCCCGAAACGATCGAAATGTTTCAATATTTAGAATTCGCGAAGTACATGAGAAGAAAACTGAAAGTAAACTACGACTGCAGAAACTGGATACACGTCGGTGGATAGAGGAAATTTTTGAATCAGAATAATGGTGCTCAAAATAAGCGGAAAAGTTTGTGTGTGTGTGTGTGTGTGTGTGTGTGTGTGTGTGTGTGTTTTTCATTAAAGTCAACGCAGCCGGAACGTCAGCAGCCTTCTTTCGTTATCTGTTCATTAAGTCGCGTATCTACGTCCACGAACTAATTACATGTGAGACAAGGAGACGATGTGTCTAGATCTTACGGCACGCAGCTTACTTATGCTAGAGATCTGCAAAAGGTGGGTATGAAGAGGTACGGGAGCAATTTTGACTTGTTTGTAGGCGGCAGATTTGTATCCGAAATTGTGAAGTGCACAGACATATATACCAACTACAATACAACTCATGAGATGGAAGGTATATAGGACAAACCAGCAGAATATTTGATACCAGATACAAAGAACATATCAGGGCATGGAAATACGGGACAAACCATTTCACTTTTGCACAACATCTGAAAGAATATAACCACAAACCCCCCACAATAGAAAAAGACATGAAGATAATTAGAATAAATAATGAAAAACATCTCATAACATTAAAAGAAAATAATCACATATATAGCACAACAGCTGAGAAAAAGTTGCCGCTAAATGTCAAATAAACTTGATTAATCAATCACTATTCTCACTGATTGACCAAATCCCAGTATATCACAAACCCACGATCCCCCGCCCCCCCCCCCACACACACACACTCACACAAATAAAAAATAAATAAAACAATTAATACACACACACACACGCACGCGCACCAAGATACCGTCAACACACTTTCAATGAAATAGTTGCATTTCAAATTTTCAAATGTTCAAATGTTTGTAGAGCTCATAGGACTTAACTACGGGGTCATCATTCCCTAAACTTACAAACTACTTATGAACTAGCTAATACTAAGGACGGCACAAATATCCATGCCCGAGGGGGAATTCGAACCCCCGACTGAAGTGGCCGTGCAGACTGTGACTGGAGCGCCTCAGTCCCCTCGGCCACCGCGGCCGGCAGTTGCATTTCAAATAAGCTGATAAAGTTGGCAACACTACAAAACAAACTACAGCTGACACCATATGGCAGCAGATGACAGTGGAACCAGAAAACTGCGAAGTTTTTCAAAAAGCAGTGGAACCTTTCGACCTGGTTCCCGAAAGAGACTGATAAGGAGTAGCAAGTGCTGTAAGTACACCATTTTACACCAAACAACGAACTGTTTTGAATCAGAAACGAAATGTTTTGTACATATGTAAAAAACCTAATCTTTATTTGTTAACAGAAACATGTAAATATTTCAGGACACCCACTGATGATGCCCTGTGACAAAGGCGAAACGCGTATGGGTGAATTATCAAAATACAAACCCTTCATTTGCAGTAGCAAAAGGCGTTTTCTTTAAAATCAGTACAGTGAAATACTGTCTTGCTTCTGTGACTGAATCCTGACGCCGCCATGTTGCTTCACCTCACGTCTAAAAATTCCGTATGGCACTACTATGATCTTTCGCGTAATTGACGTTGTTAGCCTTGAAAGTTGGTTTAAACATGCTTTGCATTTGAACTAATAGTCGTAGTAGTTGAATTTAACACATGGCCTACATTGTAGAATCGTGTCATGAGAAGAACATGTTGCATACAGTTTAGGCGGACTGTAGTTATCGGAAAACTATTCAGAAGAATAAAGATACGTGTTATTCACGACAACTACCGCATTTGTAACGGTCATACTATTGAAAGAAAACCGAAAGTAATCGAAACAGGCAACAGATTAATAAAAACAGCAAATTAACTCGACTCATCACTGCTTTGTATCAAAGCAGACTGTAGGTTTCATAAGAAAACTCTAATAAAGATACTAATTATGTACGAAAAATAACTCTTTTTTATTAATGACCATACTACTACATCTACATCTTTATAGTTACTCTGCAAATCACATTTAAGTGCCTGGCAGAGGATTCATTAACCGCTTTCATAACTTTAATCTACAGTTCCATTCTCTAATAGCGCGCGGGAAGAAAGAACACCTAAATCGTTCCGTGTTCGATCGGATTTCTCTTATTTTATTGGGATGGTCATGTCTCCCTAAGTAGGTGGGTGCTAGCAAAATATTTTCACATTCAGAAGTAAAAGTCGGTGATTGAAACTTCGCAAACAGATCTCGCCGTATTGAATAACTTCTTTCTTTTAATGATTTCCACCCCAATTCGTGCAACATTTCCGTGACGCTTTCGCCCCCGTAACGTGATAAAACAAAACGAGCTGCCCTTCTCTGAACCTTCTCAATATCTTCCGTCAGTCCCACCTGGTGAGGGTCCCACGAGGGGCAACAGTACTCCAGGAGAGGACGACAAGTGTGATGTAGGCAGTCTTTGGTGGAGCTGGTGCATCTTCGAAGCGTTCTGCCAATGAAACGTAACCTTTGGTTCGCCTTCCCCACAATATTTTCTGTGTGTTCTCTCCAGTCAAAGTTGTTCGTAATTGTAACTCCTAGATATTTGGTAGAACTTCCGACCTTAAGGTTTGACTGATTTATCGCGTAATTGAAGTTGAGCGGATTTCTTTTAGTAGTCATGTGTATTACTTCACACTTTTCTTTATTTAGTGTCAATTTCCAATTTTCGCACCACGTAGAAATTTTGTCTAAATCGCTTTGCAGTTGCTTTTGATCCTCTGTTGACTTCAATAACCGATAAACGACAGCATCATCCACAAACAGTCCAAGGGAGCTATTCAGATTGTCTCCTAAATGGTTACAACGAACTATGTCCTTTCTGATAGGAAATCGTAAATCCAATCGCACAATTGGGGAGATATTCCATAAGCACGCAATTTCATTAGAAGCTGCTTGTGGGGCACAGTTCAAAGAAATGCCGAATTTAATGAAACTAGTAACAGATTAACAAAAACAGCAGATCAATGTAACTCATAACTGTATCTTCCGTTTTTGTACGAAAAATTACAGCCATACACATCACATGAATTGACAATCATGTCAAAACTGTAAATACAGTGCATTTGCGTTACTTTATCCGTATTTTTACCATTGTTTTCTGAAATTACACACATATCTGTTCACACGTTTACAGGATACAAATATGGCAACGGGACTTCAGTGACACCAATGACACTGTATACGGCAGTGCCATTCTAGTAATAATATGTCGGTGGTGAAGTGTTATCAAAATACGGTTAACTCATTTAATAGCGGCATCTGCTGACACTACAAACGTTTATGGAGCTTGTCCGACAGAATGAACTGTCGAGACAGGAAGCGTCTATCCGAAACTTTTTATGACTTGTCATTCATCGCCCAGAGCTGCTAGTGTGACATTCTGTTCACTGTGTCTATCACGTATGGTGTATTTCTCATAAGGCGCAAAGTTCCTTCTCAAGTTGCACTGAGATTGATGCATAGCGATAATGCTGTAGATCTCAACACTGTTTAGATGTGGAATGAGATATTTAAAAGCGTAAATGGGCTGCGGCAGAGAAAGGGAAATACAGTATTGTGGCTGCGAGCATCATAGAATAAATAGGCTGTGGTATAGGAAAGAGACAGCGTGGAGAATGGAGATTTGTGTGTGGCGGGAGACGTGCAGGGAAGAGTCCTCTGCAGTTGGGCTGGTCAGTGTGTACTCGTTAGCGGAGTGGTTAACGCGTCTGCCTAGTAAGCAGGAGATCCCGGGTTCGAATCCCGGGCGGGCACAAATTTTCATTCGCCACAGTTTGGTATTTCATCTAAACCTAATACAGTGAGAGCCATAACATCGCAAATTGTGATTTATTTCATTCATTTGAACGCTGTAATTCGTCAAAAATATATATAATTATTTGAGAATAATTGGAGCTGTAAAAGTATTCGTAACCTGTGATGGGGCGGGCGGAATAATAATTGGACTGTTCGTACATTAAAGCCATAGTAGATGTTATTTGAAGTTACTTTAGTTCCTCGCAATTCACGACCTTTACATTTCTTCACATTGTTCCCTTCTTTGATTGCAGGTGTTACTATGAGCTTCCACGCCTGTGATGGGGTTGGACCAAGTTGTATTCTACCGCATCAGGGCGGAACACAATAGCTCTATTGTTTATTACTAACCTGATATCAACTTAAGTATGACCATTACATTATGGGTTTTGTGTTCAACCACTTTACTTGTGTCCAACCCAACATTTTGCACGACATTGCGCGGTCGTATACTTCGCAAGCTGTGGCTGATCTGTTCAGTCAATAGGACTGACTCTCCGGACTGAAGTCCTTGTGACTTTGATTATTGCATAGGTATCCAAACATGTCTGACGCTCGAAGACTACTTAAGTAGTAGAACCCAGTACGTTGTCCTCGCTGGCGAGTGTTCATCCGAGACTAGGGTATCCTCAGAGGTTCCCTAGGAAAGGACCGCTATTATTTTCTATCTATATAAATGATCTGAAGGTCAGAGTGAATTACAATCTGCGTCTATTTGCTGATGATGCTGTGATGTACAAGATGGTGTCGTCATTGAATGACTGTAGTATGTTGCAGGGTGACTTGAACCAAATTTCTACGTGGTGTGAGGAATATGAGCTAGCACTAATGGTAGAAAAATTTAAGAAAATTTAAGATGATGCATATGAATAGTAGAAACAATCCCGTAATGTGTGAATACAGCATTAGTAGTGTGCTGCTTGACAGAGTCGCGTCAATTGAATACCTAGGCGAAATGCTGCACAGCGTTATGAAATGGAACGAACATATCACAGTCGTGCGGAATGCAAATGCTCGACTTCCCTTTATTGGGAGAATTGTGGGAAGGTGTGATTCGTCTGTAAAGGAGACCGCATATGAAACGCCCGTAAGATTCCGTCTTGAGTATTGCTCAAGTTTTTTGGATCCGCACAAGATCGATTTAAAGGAGGACATGGAGGCAGTTCAGAGGCGGGTGGTGAGGGTTGCAACTGGTAGATTCGATCAATGCGCGAGTGTTACGGAAATGCTTCAGGAGTCGAGGGGAGGGGAGGCGACTTTCGCATGGTTGAAGAAATTTAGAGGGGCGGAGTTTGAGGCGAACTGCAGAACGATTCTACTGCCGGCGACTTACATTTCACGTAAAGACCACGGGGATAAGATGAGATAAATAAGTATTCGTTTTCTCCTCATTCTATATGGGAGTTGAACAGGAAAGCAAGTAACTCGTAGAGGTACTGAGTATCCTCCGCCAAGCACCTTTAGGTGAATTGCGGCGTATGTATGCAGATGTATTTACATTGTTTCTACTTTACCAGCGCCTGTTTATACTGTTGTGTGGCAAAATAAACGCAACCTTTCAGAATTTCCGTTTGTTGCTCTAATTTTGGACGCCAGTGTAACAGTTCGTGATGCACGACCGGAATTTTTTTGCGTAAACGGCAGGAGAAGTGAAATGTGGCTTTTACGACGCAAAGTGGGAGGCTGCCGCAAATATTTAGGTGCGAATCTCGGAGGCGGAAAACAAACCTGGACAGGAATGCGGCCACGGGGCCACGTCGAGCCGACAACGACTGCGCCCACGCAACAAACAGAAAGTCCGGCTGCACTCCCGAATCTCTCCAGGGGTCGTTACACTCGAGGCCTTAGGGCACGGTCTGTTGAAGGCTTGTGTCACTACACAACGCTGGTGACTACTTTGAAGGACAGCAACAGGTGCAAAAATGTAACGCATTTGTATCGTTATTGATAGATCTGAAGCATTGAATTAAAATTTCTAGAGCGGCCGGGAATCGAACCCGGACCGCTCTGCTTACTAGGCAGACGTCTTAACCGTTATACTACCACACCACTAACGATTAAGGCGCCTCGGAATAGTCTATGTACGATTTCCCTCCACAACACAAAATTTAATTCAGCTTCTTTGTTCCAAAGATAATTGCCACTACTGCCAAGGCTTTCCATGTAGCGGAATAGCACCTCAGCAATGGACATGGTGGAACAATCCTGTTACGGTGATATAAATATCAATTAATACAATTAAAGAATCCCAGAGACGGATTTACGTCTCAAATATGTCAAAGACATTATTGATAGATCTGAAGCATTGAATTAAAATTTCTGGTGCAGCCGGGAATCGAACCCGGAGAGCCTTGGCAGTAGTGGCAATTATCTTTGGAACAAAGAAGCTGAATTAAAGTTTGTGTTGTGGAGGGAAATCGTACATAGACTATTCCGAGGCGCCTTAATCGTTAGTGGTGTGGTAGTCTAACGGTTAAGACGTCTGCTTAGTAAGCATAGAGGTCCGGGTTCGATTCCCGGCTGCACCAGAAATTTTAATTCAATGCTTCAGATCTATCAATAATGTCTTTGACATATTTGAGACGTAAATCCGTCTCTGGGATTCTTTAATTGTATTAATTGGCTTTTGTATCGGTTGTAAATAAATAGTTGCTACTACAAGGCGCGTCCAGAAAGTAAGTTCCGCCGGCCGCGGTGGCCGAGGGGACTGAGGCGCTTCAGTCACGGTCTGCACGGCCACTACGGTCGGGATTTCGAATCCCCCCTCGGGCATGGATATTTGTGCCGTCACTAGTTGTAGCTAGTTCTTAAGTAATCAAAATATCCACGGGTGTACTGCCGGTCTATAGTGTCCCGTGTCCCATAGGACACTATAGACCGGCAGTACACCCGTGGATATTTTGATTATCAAATACGCCGGGAGAAACTGAAGAATCACAGTTCTTAAGTAGTTTGTAACTTTAGGGACTGATGACCCCGTAGTTAAGTCCCATAAGCTCTACAAACATTTGAACATTTGAAGTTAGTTCCGTTTGGTAATAAAATGAAATTGTACATAGATACAGAAGAATTTTTATTGCACAAAATTCTACAACTCTTAAACTACATTTCCACACAATTGCCGAAATTTTGTAGGCACTTGTCATAGCGTGCCACAAGTTTTTGTATGTATCCTTCACAGAAGGTTGCCGCCTGTGTATTCAACCATGTGGTAACAGCTCTTTATCGTCGTTGAAATGTTGACCACTAAGGATAGATTTTAGGTGTAAGAAGAGATGAAAGTCGCTAGGAGAGAGGTACGAGCTGTATGGAGGATGATCAAACAGGTCCCATTGAAATTTCTGTAAGAATTGTTTTGTCATATTCGGTGTGTGAGGTCAGGCATAATCGTGAAAAAAAAATCTTTTGACAGTAATCCTCTTCTTACATCTAAAATCTGTCCTTGGTGGACAACACTTCAACGATGATGACGAGCTGAAAGAACATGTTACCACATGGTTGAATATACAGGCGGCAACATTCTATAAAAAAGGCACACAAAACCTTATGCCATGCTATGACAATTGCCTACAAAATTTCGGAAGCTACGTAGAAAAGTAGTTTTACTGTTTTAGATTTTTGTACAATCAATATTTTTTCTGTATCTGTACCCGTTCGTTTTATATAACCAAACGGACTTACTTTCTGGACGCGCCTCGTATTTAAGTTTCAACCCTCATATATGAAAATGAACAAAAGTAAAACAATGCAATGGAAAGTGAATTATTTCAGGAAGTGCGGACTGAATGAGAATCAAAAACTAGACACGAGTCTTAGGTGAGTTATGCTACTCGGTCAGCAAAACAAATAATGATGGCAAAAGTGGAGATGGTATTTGAAGCAGACTGGCAGCAGCAAACAAACAATTCCTTAAGAAAAGAGTTGACATCTAATATAGAGTTAAGACTTAGGAAGATTGTTTTAAAGTATTTGTCTGAAATGTAACCCTGTATAGGGCAAGACATGACGATAAACAGTTCTTATGAAATATGCTACTACAGAAAAATGCCAAAATTCAAATGGGTAGAACAGAGATGGATGCAGAGAATAGTCTTCGGATAAACAAGAATGACGACGACGACGACAGTAACAACAACGAGATATTGATCAGATTTCACGTTACTAAATCTTCTGCATGAATGAGGATAGCAACTTAGAGTGAATTTTTACTTTCGCATAGAACTTAGGACTTCACCACGCATTCAGCTGCCAATTCATGTAGCTGCCAGCACCTGTCTCCCGGGTGCATTACCAGTTAGGCACTGTGTAACATTATTATGAGTTCAATAAATCATAGATTGTTTTTTAATACAGTGTGTCAAAGTTTGAAAACTATTCTCAGGAATCGTTCGATAGGTAAAAGAACATGATATAATAAGTAATTCTGAAAAATTCGTAAAAAAAATACTTTTTTACAAATTATCTACACAGTGGGACCTTTCTTAATGGACATAATTCGCTTCGTAGACTTACCTGAAATGTGAAACACTCGTTAACCAATATGTATTATTCTGTCGGAAATTATTAAGACTAGGATGTGTTCGATTCCGAAAAATATACAAAATAACTTCGGCTAAGTGAAGATTAAATTCACTTTGAGATAACATAGTTTTGTTATGGTTCATGAAGAGGAGCGGTCGACAGGACCTTTTTTTTTTTAAGTATATTTTTACTTGGTGGGGGGGGGGGGGGCGGTCGCATATTGAAAAAGGTTGAAAAACACTATCCTACAGAAACCGATTTAGGCTTATTTTGATCGAAAAGAGGTTTTCTATCGTGCTATTAATAATGTTTACATATTGTTAATTGTAAGAACAAAACATTGACTGTGCGTGTAGTGATTAAACGAGGTTTGTGTAATCGATTCCTTGGATCCGGCCCTCCCTCCTGCTTTAAACGAATGCGGAATCCCGTTATAGTTGTTTGGTTACGTCCGACACGAAAGAACAATTATTCCAGTACGTCCAAATTCCCCCCTTTAACATGGCTTACAGGTGACGTTACTTGCGTCCGTGAGGTGCATAGGGTTAAAGATCTTTCATAAGCCCAATATATACTTGACAAGGAACATATCATTTTACAGATATTGCAAAAACGTATTTCACAGTTATCA
Source organism: Locusta migratoria (assembly GCA_026315105.1). Lineage (NCBI taxonomy): Eukaryota > Metazoa > Arthropoda > Insecta > Orthoptera > Acrididae > Locusta > Locusta migratoria. The sequence goes on from CM048750.1 coordinate 160,114,847, forward strand.
AAAGTTATGAACATTCATCTACAGAACGATTGTTCATGAAGTCACACCTATCAAATACAGTTTTCTTTTAAAATGTTGTTGCGGTGTTCGACATGAGTTGCTCACTTACTTCGCCTCAAAATTCCATAAGAAAAATTTTATTTGTCAAATAGGATGCCGCATTTTTTGCACTTTCCCGATCCAATCGTTTCTTAAGAGTTTACCCTAGAATAGAGTCAATTCTTCCTACCGCCTCATCCATGTAATTTTCCTGAATCACTCCAGACAAATGCCGGGATGGTTCCTTTTAAATGCAACGGTTGATTTCCTTTCCCATCACCAAAACACACACACTTAAAAATACGAGTATGTACCGTCTCTAATGATAACGAAGTCGATGGGACCTTAAACTCTAATCTTCCTTCTGCCTCATTCATTTGCTAAAGTAATCGTTAGAATCAGAATAAAAACATCAATATCTTTTGTGAACACAATAACACGTTGGTCATTGTCACATTAAAAGATGCATCTTAAGTTTAGGGTAACTTAAATACTTTTAGCCCTGTGTTGCATACTAGACAATCAGAACAGATTAAATTTCCAATATAGTATTTTTTTCACATTTACAACTTGTCATACAAATTCAAAATTCGGGGGTTTCTTATGTTTCAGGAATTGCACACCGAGTGTCAAAATAGAGCATTAAAAACCGGGTGGAACCCGTGAAACATGTCTGTACAAATTCAATAATATTGTTTCGCCTGTCTTGTATCGATATTTGTATGTATATGAACTTCTTTGAGTAACCACGTCTATGGTTTACTCTGTTGAGTAAAATCTTTGTCAAAGACTATGTATGTGAGTATTAGCTGAACAGAATGAGAGTCGGTGTGTAGCTCTGGTATTGATAGGACGTGCTTTGGTTAGTTGCTTTTGTATGATCTCTTGGAATAATTTTGAAATCTGATTTTCTCAGACACAGTTCTGTCTTTATAAGATTTTGTATCATTCATATAGGTATCAGTCTGAGAAGATTTTTGTTGTTCTTCAATCATAAGGTAATGTAATCATTATTGTTAATAATAATTGAGAAAGTTGAACCTCTTTACCTATTTCACTTTTGTAGTTAGAAAGCTAACGCTCTTCCTTTCATTGAAAGTTATTGGCTATTAAAATCAAAGCATAATATTGACTAAGCTGAGTTTGATCAACATATTTCTTTATTGGTGTGACGTTCAGTAATAATAGTGATTGGTGTGCAATATTATACAGATGAACAAGATACTAAGTTTCTGCAATCAGTCAGTTAGCGAAATAAATTCTTGCAGTTGCATTATTAGAAAGTGATTTGTGTTTTTTCCAGATTTCTCTCGCAGTCAAATTTATACTGTAGTCAGTGACCCTTATGTAGATTACGTATTGTTCTTGTTGTATTCAAAATATCCGTTCCGCTTTCAATCAGTTTAAACCCACTGTTTCGTAATTAATTGTGCAGGTATTGATATTAGGGCCATAACTAAACAGAATTATAGTGTTAATGAATAAAAAAATGTGTTCAACTAATCTTTAATCAGTTTGATTGGAAAGTTAGTAATTGTGAGTGTTAACTACCATCTGATGACAGTTATTAATGCTGCATTTAACACCAGATTAGTTTTGAATGAGTATCATTTGAAACAGACTTCCTTTAGCTGGCTCACTATTGCCAAATCCTTGTAGCGACACAGTTTTTCCAATCAATAGAACAGCCTTACCTATATCCTACCAAATAACATACCAGTTTTACCCGGATAAACCGGGTGAGTTGTAACCCTAGAGGTGCGCCTAAACTGAAATGCTAAATTTGTGTCTCTTTTCTCACCAAAACCTCATGCTGTAAATTTCGACTTATTTGGATTTCTTCCTTCACGGTATACAAGTTCGTAGCGATCTCCACTTGAGACTCGAGAAGTAGGTCATATAAGCAAGTGTGTAGTAACCTGAGACGTTCTTATTCTGCTGTCTGCCCGCGGTACTTGGGAGCAGCCGAGGCGGCTGGAATTCATGAGACACCGGGAGCAGAACACGTCACCTGGCCCGCTGCCAGCACGGCGTCGTAAAGTGCAGCAGCGCTGGAGGGCTTATGCTGTTTAAAAGAGGCTAAACAAACAGCTATAAATAGCAGCTTCCCGCCTTACCAACGCTTAAATATGTATTACTTTCTACCAAGGCTCTTGTAATTTTCCCCGTGATAGTATCATCGTCTGCGGAAGAGTTTGCACTGCAACAGATCTTTATCTCTGTCAACGGCGACGTTCTATTGCCATAGCGGATAACCTATGAAAACCGTGTTACAGTAAAAACGAGTTTTCCTGTATGAGCGTACGCTTCTTGTGTTTCTGTAGTTCAGTTTTTAAAATAAACCATACTTCTCATGCAAATCAAATAAGATTGTCAGACTAAAAGTCGACCACTGTACGAAACAAGAGCTTTGTTTTATCACTAAAATTATCAAATAAGATCCGTGTAAACTACCAGTTACTCCTTGCTACAAAAAGTTGTTACCTGGCCCAAACTGAGAACTGACTCGTTTCAAATTACTTCAATAACAGGAAGTTAATACTACAGCGGTCAATATACCTAGCAGCTTACACAGACATTAATAAGCAAGCCACCACAATTAAAGTTATCTTCGAAAGGTGGCTAAGAAAACATTTATGGCGCAACGGAATTTAGACATAAGAAAAATTGCATCTGAGCTTGTATTCAGCACTTGTGAAGAACAATATTAAATAAAAGAGGGAAGGTGCTCTAAAACTACAATTTATTGGCAACTTCCGGAATTATGCTGAACATAAACTTTTTTATTCAGATAGAAAACAAGCAAAATGGGGAACCAATTTCGTTAATACAATAAAAATGCATCTCTTACATGGATTAATGTGGACGGTGCCCAGCCTAAATTATACATGATTTAACGCTACTGGAGGGAAGGATTCACAAATAACACTCATACGCTCACACACACGCAATGCCACATCGAAACTCACCAAAATAAACGTGTTGAGGCGAGGCGGAAGCAGGAGCCGCTATCGTAGGCGAAATTCAGGAAGTCGGAGGCAGCACAAAACACAATATACAAAAACACTTTGAAGCTGGCTCTGGTACTGTACAAAATTGAACATATCACCTATTAGAAATCGGGCCCCACAAATTAGAAAGTATTTACACAGAGTTCATACATCGCCACATGATCACAAAAGGTTTTAACATACCAGACCGTTATCAAACTGCGGTCATGAGGCGGGAAACTACCTACCGGAAGTTGAAAACCACAAGAAATAGCGGTGGCGGGGGCAGAGAGAGTAGACTGACGCTGAGGGAAGGCTCACCGACTAGCTCGCAACCAAAGAGTGTGGAAACCTCTGTGATAGCATGAGCAGAGAGCACGATGCAAAGCGGGCTACTCCTACCCACATTCAGACCGCCATAGATTCTCGCACCCACTTAAAAGTAAAACTACTGCATCACAGAGACAGTGGTGTAGCGAAGAAGCCATACTTATGCCAAATTAATTAATATAATAATAAATTATTAACATAACAAAATAAGTAAAACCTAGCAATATTAACTAATATTTTAACATTTGAAATAAAAATGCTATTTCTTAAGCCTTGAAAAGAGTGGGGTTCAAGTTTTAACAAAATGATAATCTAGCGACATTAAATAAATTATAACTTTACAGAAATATACAAAAATATATGGAAGACGACAGACGGTCTTCTTTGAAGACGACAAGGTTTCTTACTTGATTTTCAGAAAATAATTCGCCAAGAAAACCGATAATTTTCCATGTGATGGAGTAAAGATATGTTGATGCCTTTTTTTTTTTTCTTTTTTAACTTTGTCACTGTGACTTTAGTAATGCCTCTTGTTAATTTACTTCCAGCTAGTTATAGATCACACGTAACTTGGTATGAAATTTGGCTCTGAATGGTCGGCAATCTCAAGAAGGTGACAAAACGTTCTATTCATCTACGTGTACTTACAAAATTTATCAGAATAGTTTAACTAAGGAAAGAAGAACTATTTTAACACGTTTTTCTCAGTAGCACAAAAAGAATTTGTGTGATTTGTCGTCGTTTTGACAACAACAGTCGTGATGCTGGGCCTAAGCAGAGAAGTGTTACTACATAAATTCCGCTGCCAACAAGAAGGCCTTCTCCTTCGACAAGTCTGATTACCATCGATTACACTTCATTCACATTAATCCCAAGAATTTAGTATCAGTTTTCTTTATGAGAGGTTTTAGTTCGAAATATTTTCCAGAAATTTTTAAAATTGTAACTGAGTCAAATTGTCTCAAGAAACACAGAGAAATAATAAATAAATAAAAAAGCTTTGTTATCTATTTATTTATTTTTTATTTATATATACTCCTTCTGTATTGCTTTCGTCGATCTATAGGACGGTAGTAAATAAGTTTCTTTCATATTCTCCACGTAGCGTAGTTTTCCCCTGAATTTTGTTAGCCCTTCTCAGACATCCTTAGTTGAATAACACACGAAGTAATTTGCTCCACTTACGTTAATCGTACAATAATCAGCAATATACAGAAAAATGTTCAAATGTTTATAGAGCTTATGTGACTTAACTACGGGGTCATCAGTCCCTAAACTACTTATGAACTAGCTAATACTAAGGACGGCTAAAATATCCATGCCCGAGGGGGGATTCGAACCCCCGACCGTAGTGGCCGTGCAGACCGTGGCTGCTCAAGGTACCCTCCGCCACACACCGTCAGGTGGCTTGCGGAGTTTGCTTGAAGATGTAGATGTAGATGGAGCGCCTCAGTCCCCTCGGCCACCGCGGCCGGCCAGCAATATACAGAAAAAACTGACTTGCTTTCGAGTCTTTCTTGCACTTGTCATAAATATGTTGTAATGTTTTGTTTTGATATCGTTTTGCCTTTCTCATATAAAAACGTTTTTGGCTCTGAAAATTAGAAAACTCCCAGGACTGAAACTTACATTAAATATGAAGCTTTTTAAGTAATTGCTATTTCTTACTCTATACGTCTTATACAAAGCAGCCGGCTGCGGTGGCCGAGGGGACTGAGGCGCTACAGTCACGGTCTGCACGGCCATTACGGTCGGGGGTTCTAATCCCCCCTCGGACATGGATGTGTGTGCCGTCCTTAAGATTAGCTAGTTCATAAGTAGTTTGTAAGTTTAGGGACTGATGACCCAGTAGTTAAGCCCCATAAGCTATACAAACATTTGAACCTTTGAATTCATACAATTATTATCTGCTACAAGTACAGATCTTGTGGTTTGTGCACTAGATGGTGCACTAGAAAAGACGATGTAAACAATTTCGTGTAACTGGGAAGAAGTTGTTTAAATTTAATCATAGTATCTATGAAACACTACTGATAATACCTTTACTAATTTACTGAAATATCACTATGTTTATGTGAAATAATTAAGATTTCATGTCGAGTTACAGGTGTATGTTCGCGTAGATTTTTCAGGAGTTTTAAATGAGTTATCGGCATTAGCTAATCGCTAAATAAATTATATTGCGAACGATGTTTTAATTTGTGAAATTTATAGATCTGTGGATCCCCAACAAAACAAATTACTTAAAACAGTACACTTCGAAATTGTTAATAAGTCGGTTTTGGTAGTTCTTGAATTATTATCCATCCATAAATATCGTACAACAAAGTATCACACTTCAGATAATGTCAGTGAGTCTCCATCCGCCTACTGCCGCTATTGTCATTTAGATGTGTGTAATTAAAGAGAATTACGGATGAGGATAACAATATAAAAGAATGCAAAGCACCGCTGATTGGCAATCCCTCCATTACTGTATATAATGCATAGCGAAGCGCGTACAGAGTCCAAATATACGCAAATAAAAGGAAGCAGAAACGAGATGAACTGTCGCTGTGATCATTTCGGTAACAGTTTCCACGTAGTTCCACTTGCAACATAACAGTGACATGGACAGTAGTGGCGACACAGAGGCACAAACGAAACCACCTGGCGCTGTTGTGTGTATTAATTCTCCCGACAGCATACAATGAATCACGCAAAACCGATAAACAGTGCAGCTAATTATTCGATAACAGTGCAGTTCCCAGAGGCCGTAACCAGACAGTGATGCAAAGCCCTGCAGAACCTAAGCGGTTTCCTCTGATACAGTGTCCACTAATACTTTGTAGGGTCATTACTCCATTTCTCTGACGTACCCTTTACAAATGGAACACAACACGGATTTAGAAAATATCGTTCATGTGAAACACAACTAGCTGTTTATTCACACGAAGTGACGGGCGCTATCCACAAGGGTTCGCAAATCGATTCCGTATTTATTGATATCCAGAAGGCTTTTGACACCGTACCTCACAAACGGCTTTTAATCAAATTGCGTGGTTATGGTATATCGCCCCAAATTTGCGATTGGATAGGGGATTTCCTGTCAGAGAGGACACAGTTCGTAGTAATCGATGGTAAGGCATCGACTAAAACAGAAGTGATATCGGGCGTTCGACATGGTAGTGTTATTGGTCCTCTGCTGTTCCTTATTTACACAAACGATTTAGGGGGAAATCTAGCTCTCTTAGGTTGTTTGCAGATGACGCCGTCATTTACCGACTAGTAAAATCATCCGAAGATCAAAACCAACTGAAAAACTATCTCAATAAGATATCACTATGGTGGAAAATTGGCAATTCACTCTAAATAATGATAAGTGTGAAGTCGTCCACATGAGTACTAAAAGAAATCCGTTAAACTTTGTTTACAAGATAAATCAATCAAAAGTGAAGGCCGTAAACTCCACAAAATACCTCGGAATTATTATTACTTCAGGCTTAAACTGGAAAGAACACGTAGATAATGTCGTGGAAAAGCGAACCAGAGACCGCGTTTTATTAACAGAACCCTTAAAAGATGCAGCAGAACTACAAAAGAAACTGCATACACTACGCTTGTCCGTCCATTTTTGGAGTATTTCTGCCCATTGTGGAATCCTTATCAGTTGGGTTTGACGGAAGACAACGAAAGAGTTCAGAGAAGGGCAGATCGTTTCGTAATGTCACGATACATGGGAGACAGCGTTACGGAAATGATACAGGATCCGGGATGGGTACCATTACAACAACGGGGCTTAGCGCTGCGGCATGGGCTACTTACGAAACTCCAATCGCCAACATTCTCCTCCGAATGCAAAAATATATTGTTGACTCCCACTTACATAGGTAGAAAAGACCATAAGAATAAAATACAAGAAATCAGAGCTCGAACGGAGAAATTCAGGTGTTCTTTCTTCCCGCGCGCTATTCGGAAATGGAATGGGAGATAAATAGTGTAATGGTAGTTCGATGAAGCCTCTGCCAGGCACTTAAATGTGATTTGCAGAGTATCCCATGTAGATGTAGATTCTGTACCTCCTTAACATGACGTCCCATGAAATATGAAATAACGCAGTGGATTGTACTTGGTTCTCTATAGTTGCGCTGTGGACGTACACAGTTGCGACACGTTTGTAATCCACATTCATGCCGGAAGAGGATACTTTACTGCGAACTTTCCTTGAAGGTCAAATGAGGTGGCGTCTGCCTGACACGTCTATTCTATCTAAACAATCCAGTCAAATCCATATTAAAACATCTTTTACTTCAGTTACTCTTGATTATACTGGAAGAGTAGAGCAGCAATAACACTGCCCCCGGATTTGGAAGGACCGGTATGTAGTAACTGTCTGTCAGTCCCTAAAGTTGGTTCTTTTTTTTTCCTGGATTCCCAGTAGTTCGAAAGTAAGATACTGGATCGATACCTTAAAATAAACTTTTCTCATGCACTAGAAAAACATAATTCCCAGTTGTTCTTTATTATTATTACTAGCTTAAACCCGCAGCTCCGCTCGCGCGGTGGTTGATTATGATAGATAATGCGCGAAACGTCAAATAGATTTTTTTTAAAGAAATGTATTAAAAGAAATTTCCGACAACAATTACACATAGACCATTCGTTTGCGTTCTGTAGTTTTCGCTGCAGAGCTAAATATTAAAACACACACACAGACGTAGAATTTTATATACGCCCATAAATTTCCTTCCCAATATACTCCACCCTTTTATCATTATCAACCCTCAAGCAACAATGCAACCAATAAAACCATTTTCAAAGAGTAAATATAATTTCCAAAGTGTAGTTATTGTTCCACATTTCGCGTTATATTCTTCAAATTACTAAATATCTATCAGATCGCTATAAAACTGTGCCTAAAACCTCCCTCAGGTATAAATTAGTAACTGTACAAATATTTAAGTCTCTGCGTCTTGTCGTTCGGACGTGATAAGCGTACCGAACAGACACTCACATTAATACATATCTAAACATAGATAAATAGCTATCCGATCGCCATAAAACCGTACCTAAAGCCTTCCCCGGGTAGACATTAGTAACTGTACAAATTTTTAGCTCTTTATGTCTTGTGGTTCAGACCTGATAAACGTACAACGAACAGACATTCACATTTATCGATATAGATTATTATTATTATTATTATTATTATTATTATTATTATGCTCGAAGAAAGACAGCGGAAGGAATAAATTGAAGTAAAAATAAATAAATAAAACAGCATTGTTGTCCTGCTTTTTAAAAGCTATATTTCTGCTGTTGAGTTTTCTTTATGATATTTATGTTCTATTTCTTTCTTCGTCTTGACTTCGTCGTCTGTGGAATGCAAAACTTTAATTGTCCATTCTATCTCCTCTTTATCCTGAAACCAATATCTAAAAAGTCATTCTCTAATACTGAGTAACAACCACGTATTTGGTCTTCTTTCCAAATACTTCGGCAGACTTTATGAACAAGGCGGAAGTTTTTCCTCTCTCTTTTCTGTTCTTTCGTTTCACCCTCTTGGGGGAACTTTGAATCACTCATTTCATTGTGTCTTGTTGTTTTCATAGTGGCCAGTATTTATTCTTTCTGCCTGATCTTGGTTTCCTCTCTTCTTCCGAGATAACGACTGAACTTTCGTAGATCACGCGACAGGTTACTCTGTAACTTCACAGAATTTGTATTTTTTTTCACTTGACTTTTTGGATATTATACGTTGTAAATAGTAGCTTACAATCAATTGTAATATTTGTTAACAGATCTGAAGTTGGGCAGCTGTCCCGAAACCGGTCATGTTATCTATATCTATAAATGTGAGTGTCTGTTCGGCGTACGTTTATATATATATATATATATATATATATATATATATATATGTGTGTGTGTGTGTGTGTGTGTGTGTGTGTGTGTGTGTGTGTGTGTGTGTGAATGACTGTTTGGTGTACGCTTATCACGTCCGAACGACAAGACGCAGGGACTTAAATATTTGTACAGTTACTATTTATACCCGAGGAAGGTTTTAGGAACGGTTTTATAGCGATCTGATAGATATTTAGTAATTTGAAGAATATAACGCGAAATGCGGAACAGTAATTACTCTTTGAAAACTATATTTACTCTTTGAAAATGGTTTTATTGGTTGCATTGTTGTTTGAGGGTTGATAATGATAAAAGGGTGGAATATATTGGGATGGAAAGTTATCGGTGTATATAAAATTCTACGTGTGTGTCTTAATATTACGCTCTGCAGCGAAAACTACAGAACGCAAACGAAAGGTCTGTGTGTAATTGTTGTCCGAAGTCTCCCGTTGTACACCATAGCAGTTCCATGACCATAGCTATAAGGGGGTGGAAGATATGGTGGTTGAAAGACGTCAAATTATAAAAAAATGTGTACTGAAGGCCAGCGAAGACGTTAGCGACTCTATAGCAAGGAGGTTACTTACAGCGAAACGTGATGCCACAGACCATATCTTTGGTCTATGCGAGGTACAATGTCTTCAGCTCTTTCTCTGTAAGGATAAGCATACGAATAAGGAAATAAAAGAATAAATAAATAAAGCAGTAAAAAAGAAATTTCTTTTAATACAAATAACGTAGTCTACCAGAATGCCCTAAAATGAAATTAAAATGAATTTGGACATTACTCTCACCATACGTGTTGAGATATTGCAACAAAGGCTATAAGGAATAATGTATGTATTTGTGGAAATTCTTTCAGCAATCAGTCGTAAAAAATATATTTGTTTATTCGCAAATCTAGATTTAGACCACTGTGTGGTCATTATCAGTGCTTAAAAACAACATGGAGGTCGAGATGTTTAAAGTATATTAATTGTTTTTAAACATTGATAATGACCACACAATGGTCGAAATCTTGATTTGCGAATAAATAAATAAATATTTTTACGACTGATTTTCTGAAAGAATTTCCACAAATCAAATACAGCCGTGGAGCACAAATTCCACCATGGAATCAAGCCTGATAAAATGTATGTATTATTCATTGTAAATCATTAAGCAGTTCACATAATTTTATTTTTTTATTTGAATGTTGATTAAAAATGTTTGTTTCCATAGAAGGTATTATATTTCATTTAATTCTTAATAACTAGTCTCATAGTACACTACTGAAAGATAGTTTATCTATCATAATCAACCAACACGCGAGTGGAGCCGCGGGTTTAAGCTAGTAGAAAATAAAAGCTATCTGCAGACGGATATTCAAGAATTTTATTCCTATGTGAGGTTGGCAACACTCCAATAACACACTGAGCAGAATCAGTAAAAACAAAAACAAACACTTCTGATCTGTGGAAAACAACTATGCACAGTGAAACAGTGACAGTGAAAGTAGTGAGAAAACGACACAGCATGAAGAACCGGCGGTATTGCGTTAAACAGACCGGCATTCCATGATGTGAAGCGAAAAGAAGACAAAATTTCCGTAAGTACCAAACATTAGGCCTACTTTTCAGGGTCCATTTAAGAACTGTTTTCGATCTAAACACAAAACAAACTGTAGATTTCTGTTATTTCAGACCACTGAAGGTGTTTTACATTCAATAAAACGAAACGCGTCTGGTGTGAAAAAATCGCATTTTTATTGTAGTTGCAAAGACGGAAAATCACTGCTATTCATAATTATGAAAGCAACTACGGACATTAAGGCCACACAAACGAAGAATATTCCTATGTCGATCGCGGAAACTCCATAGAGCCTCATAAGTCTAGTTTTGATATATATATATATATATATATATAGCTGTAACGTGTCGTATGTCGGTTGATTTTAGTCCCAAATTATAATTTCCTATTCGCTGTTCGAATGTTAAGCACAACATTAATCACGCGTGTCGCGGCTATAAACGGGTAGCCACTGAGAACAATACACGAGGCGGCGGTCAGTAAAATGTTACGAGCGTCCAGTGGAGCACGTCGAATGGGAACGGGGGCAGGCGAGCAGTAAACCCGGGCCTAACTGACTGAGGCGACTTCCCGCCCTCGCGTTTATGAGCGACGCTCCAGAAACCCCTGTCCCGTAATTTCGCAAAACACCCTTCCGTTCCGCCGCAGCTGAAAGGGCATTCTCGCACAGGAGCCGTGATGAACCGCGACCCGCACTGTTTCGGATGCCGATAAAACTTTTTTATTAGTTTCTCTTCGTTACCCTCCAGAAATACCTGTTTACGGACGACGAGGAACGGGGCTAAGAAGAGAATTTGGGGGGGGGGGGGGGGGGTCGAAAGGAGAGGGTGGCAGCGCGGGTGTCGGATAATTGCGCGTCGTCCGGGCCTTTTAACGAGATGGCCGGCTGAAGTATTTATAGCCGGCGGCGGCAGTAAAGAGCCTACAGACTGCAGGCGCACCTTGTCCAGCGAGGAGGGTCGCGACCGCGCCGCACAAAGGGAATATCCGAGCGACGCTTACGGCTCCGCACCTCTCTGGCCGCTCGCTCCTGCATACTGCCCAGGCGGGCAGGACCGTATCGGTTCGCACGTCCACTCGAAAAGGGCACTGGCTGTTTCACAGAGAAAGACTGCACTGTAATTCCTTCTCTACATTGTCGCACAGATCTTCTTCTTCCGGCAACGTCTCCGCTTTTATGCAGGTCGTTGACAGAGCCTCTTCCACAATTCTCTGTTCTCCCACAATATGTCATCTAACACCTACTCCCACTGCAATCCTATTCGGTTCACATCATCTTTCACATAATTTTACGAATTATGCTGAAAACAAAGATTTAAAAAAATGAAAACTTGGGAAAGAATATTTTCAAAAGTGTTCAAATGTTTGTAAATCTATCGGACCAAACTGCGTGATCATCAGTCCGTAGCTTAAAACTACTTAAACCTAGGTAAACTAACCTAAGGACAACACAAAAATGTTCAAATGTTTGTAAATCTTATGGGACTTAACTACGGGGTCATCAGTCCCTAAACTTACAAACTACTTTGAACTACTTACTAACTAGGACGGCACAAATATCCATGCCCGAGGGGGGATTCGAACCCCCGACCGTAGTGACCGTGCAGACCGTGACTGAAGCGCCTCAGTCCCCTCGGCCACCGTGGCCGGCAAGGACAACACACACACACACACACTCACATGCCCCAGGGAGGACTCTAACCTCCACGGCGAGCAACCGCGCGCTCCACAGCGAGACGCTTTAGACCGCTCGGCTACTCCACCGCGGCAAAGAATTTTTTATACTAAATATTAATTTCAATTGAACTGTGGTATTTATTACAATTGACAAATGAAATGCTCACACTTAGATAGTCAATGTGGAGAGACCAAAAGAGAGACGTCAGATCTGTTCAACAGTAAGAAGACGAAGGACGACGAACGATTCCGTTTTCTCCCCAGCTGGTTCAAAAAAAAATTGAAAGTCTCTTATGAAACAAAATAATCAGAGATTTACTGGCAGAGAGAACGGATGCTAGCGACAAGCATCGCAGATATAATTTTAATTTAAAAAAATATATAAAATGTAATGCTACAAAGTTACAGAGTAACCTGTCGTGTGATTTACGAGAGTTCACAGTCGTTATCTCGGAAGAAGAGAGGAAACCAAGATCAGGCAGAATGAATAAATACTGGCCACTAAGAAAACAACAACACACAATGAAATGAGTGATTCAAAGTTCCCCCAAGAGGGTGAAACGAAAGAACAGAAAAGAGAGAGGAAAAACCTTCCGCCTTGTTTATAGAGTCTGCCGAAGTATTTGGAAAGAAGACCGAATACATGGCTGGTACTCCATATTATGGAATGACTTTATAGTTATTGGTTTCAGGATCAAGAGGAAATAGAATGGAAAATTAAAGTTTTGCATTCCACAGACGACGAAGTCAAGACGAAGAAAGAAATCTAACGTAAATATTATAAAGGAGACTCAACAGCAGAAATATAGTTTTTAAAAAGCAGGACAACAATGCTTTTTTATTTATTTATTTTTACTTCATTTTATTTATTCTGCTTTCTGTCTTCGAGCATCACCCCAATAATAATAATAATAATAATACTAAAGAACAACTGGGAATTATGTTTTTCTAGTGCATGAGAAAAGTTTATTTTTAGGTATCGTTCCATCTTGTTTATCATCTTCCAACTGGTCTTCGTCTGGATTCCGTCCAATCTAGGGCTATTCTTGGAAGTCTTTCAGCTCCCATTCTCTTAATGTGGCCAAACCACGTAAGTCTATTACACTCTACAATTTCTTTCAGGGGCTTGAGGCGTAGAGTGCTTCATACTGTTTCACTTCTTATCTTGTCCCTTCTTGTTTTGCCAAGGATTGCTCGTAGAAATCACATTTTTGTTGCTTGTATCCTGCTCAGATCTTTCTTTGTCCAAGTCCAACATTACGATCCGTGCGTCAAAATTGGCGTATAATATGACTGTTACATCATAATTTTTGATTCTGCAGGTATTTTCCAATTTCTTCAAATGTTCAAATGTTTGTAAATCTATCGTACCAAACTGTGTGGTCATCAGTCCATAGCTTACAAACTACTTAAACTAAGCTAAGGACAAACACACACATCCATGCCCCAGGGAGAACCTCCGACGGCGAGCAACCGCGCGCTCCGCAGCGAGGTGCCTTAGACCGCTCAGCTACTCCACCGCGGCTCCAGTTTCTTGTTATGTCAGATACACAATAATAAAAGTTTGAAAAGTTTTGTATTCTCTCTGAAATTTCATCCTTTATGTCCCCTTTTACAGTAATTTTACTTCCTAGATATTTGAAGGCATCTACTTCTTTAATAACTTCTCCTTTGCAAGTTAAATCCTTCATTTTTTTTTTCATTTTTCCTGCTGATTTTCATGACATCACTTTTTGTTAAACTTATCTCCATACCTGCTTCTTCAATTACTTTCTGCCAGGTGTTAAGTTGGTCTTCCAGTTTCTGTTCATTTTCCTCCCAAATCATCACATCATCAGCATATGCTATGATTTTCATATCATCTGCCATTGCTCCTCGGAGAACTTTGCCGTCAATCGTAACACGTTAAGGCACTTTTTGTAGATGTTCCTGATTCTCAGTTGCATTTCTTTTGAAAATTTAATCCTATTCAGACTTTGCCATATCTCTTCTCTTTTAACAGTGTCATAAGCCTTTTTTGTATCAAAGAATGCAGATACCATGTCTTTCCCAAATTCCCATTTCTTGTGTACAGTCTGTCCGGCATCTATGGTTGAGCTTCCAGGTCTAAATCCTTGTTGTTCCTCTCTTAAATGTGCCTCTATTTTGTTCCGGATTTTCTTCAGAATTATCTTTTCGTATATCTTCATGCAGTGGCACAATAGTGCTATTCTTCTGTAATTCTCACAAAGCGCCTTGTATCCCTTCTTAAAGATGGGTATAATAATTGCCTTTCTCTAGTCTTCAGAAATCTTTCCGTTTGTCCACACTATAGCGATATCGAAATAAATAGAGGGATAGAAAAACAATTAAAATCGCTCAAAAGACGAAAGGTCGCTGGACTTGATGGGATACCAGTTCGATTTTACACAGAGAAGGAATTTGCCCCCTTCTTGCAGCAGTGTACAGTAGGTAGCTAGAAGTGCGTAAAGTTCCAATAGATTGGAAAATGGAGCAGTTCATCCCTGTTTTCAAGAAGGGACGTCGGACAGATGTGCAGAACTATAGGCCCTTATCTCTAACGTTGGTCAGTTGTGGAACTTTGGAACACGTATTATGATCGACAATAATGACTTTTCTGGAGGCTAGAAATCTGCTCTGCAGCAATCAACATGGGTTTCGAAAAAGGCGATCGCTATTCGTACACGTGACTCAGAGGCAAAAGAGACTTCCGCAAGGCGTTTGATACAGTTCCCCACAGTCGTTTAATAAACAAAGTAAGACATACGGTCTATCGGATCAATTGCGTAACTGGATTGAGAAGTTCCTGGATAAGAGAACGCAGCAAGTCATTCTCAATGGAGAGATGTCTTCCGAAGTAAGAGTGATGTCAGGTGTGCCACAGGGGAGTGTCGTGCGACCGTTGCTATAACTGACCTCGTGGATAACATCAGAAGTTCACTGAAGTTTTTTGCAGACTATGCTGTAGCGTATAAAAAACTTTCAACAAAGGAAAATTGTATTGAAATGCAGGGGGAATTGCGACGAATTGACGCATGGTGCAGGGAATGGGCCGGCCGCGGTGACCGAGGGGACTGAGGCGCTCCACGGCCACTACGGTCGGGGGTTCGAATCCCCCCTCGGGCATGGATATTTGTGCCGCCTTAGGATAAGCTAGTTGATAAGTAGTTTGTAAGTTAGGGACTGATGACCCCGTAGTTAAGTCCCATAAACTTTACAAACATTTGAACATTTTTGCAGGGAATGGCAATTGAGTCTCAATGCAGACAAGTATAATATGCTACATGTGCTATGAATACATAGAAAGAAATATCCTTTGTCATTTAGATATACTATAGCAGGTCAACAACTGGAAGCAGTTATTTCATAAATTATCTGGAAGCAAGCATTACGAGTGTTTTAAAATGCAACAACCATATAAAATTAATCGTCGGTAAAGCAGATGTCAGACTGAGATTCATTAGAGAATCATAAAGAAATGCAGTCCGAAAACAAAGAAAGTAGATTACAGTACACTTGTTCGCCCACTGCTTGAACACTGCTCACCGGTGTGGGATCCGTACCAGGTGGGGTTGATAGAGGACGTAGAGAAGTTCCAATGGAGAGCAGCGCGCTTCGTTACAGGATCATTTGGTAATCGTGAAAGCTTTACGGAGATCATCGATAAATTCCAGAGGTCGAGGGGACTGCGGCACGTCAGTCACGATCTGCACGGCCACTATGGTCGGGGGTTCGAGTCCCCCCTCGGGGATGGATATTTGTACCGTCCTTAGTATTAGCTAGTTCATAAGTAGTTTGTAAGTTTAGGGACTGATGACCCCGTAGTAAGTCCCATAAGCTCTACAAACATTTGTACATTTTTGAAGCTCCAGAGGAAGACTGCAAGAGAGACGCTCTGTCGCTCGGTACGGGCTTTTGTTGATGTTTCCAGAACATACCTTTGCCGAGAACTCGAGCAGTGTATTGCTCCCTCCTAAATATATCACGCGAAGAGATCATGAGTGTAGAAACAGAGAGATTAAAGCTTACACAAAGTCATAGCGACAATCTTTCTTTCCGCGAACGAGACTGAAATAGGAGAGAGAACCGATAGTGGTACTGAAGGTACCCTCTACCACACACAGTCAGGTGGCTTGCGGAGTATGGATGTAGATATGTGTTCACTTGTTCAGTGACCCCCGGAAAGAAGCTCGCCGTGAAAAAAAAAAAAAAAATAAATAAATAAATAAATAAATAAATAAATAAATAAAATAAGAAGTGCCTTTAAACTATCATTATTCGTATCGTTCTTCTATCAGATTATATTATATGCATATTCAAAGTATTTTTATGGCACGAGAAAGGTTTTACGTCGCGGACACAGCTCGTACATGAGTTAACAATTTAAAAAATAATGGAAAACAAGGTATTGGAAGTGCTATCGTCAAAGACGATCTTAACTTTCTAATTGAACAGGAATAAGATTGGTTCACAATAACTATTTATAAACTTCGGCGGTAACCCTTGAGGGTCAGAGTTTGACCCGTAGGATACCACTAAACTTTTTTATTGTCAATTAACTAATGACCGAGGGACTATGTAGCGGTGCCAGGGCTGGGGAACCGTTGTGCCAAGTGTTTGGAATTGGTACACCACATTTCGGAGGGCGTCGATTTTCTGGTGGAACTTGGTTGAGCGCTTTTTAACCGCTTCGAAAAGCGTGTCGATACCAAGTTCGTCGCGTAGATCTACGATGCGACTGTAGCTGCTGGCTCCGTGAATCCATCGTTGTGCCATATTCTGTACTCAACTCCGTAGAGGAGTATGGAAAGGACCGTTGATTTGTATAGTCGTAACTTCGTTTCCGTGCTGAACTCTGCACTAAAGAAGAAGGGGAAAAGTTGTTTGGGCATTGCGTAAGTCTTGGTTCGGAGCGACTCCACCTGTCGGTGGAGTGTTGATCCAGTGTAACACCCAGATACATCACTGTCGGCGCCCAAGGTTACGTCCTGTCCATTGAGACGGAGAGCCTTAGGTAGCTGAGGACGCTTACGAGTAAAATAGATGGCCGTGGTTTTCGCCGCGTTTAATTGCAGTTTATTTGTCTTGCACCGGCCCATTGTCGAATCTAGTTGTTGCTGCAGCCGGCTGGCCGGCCCCGGTGGCCGAGGGGAATGAGGCGCTTCAGTCACGGTCTGCACGGCCACTACGGTCGGGGGTTCGAATCCCCCCTTGGGCATGGATATTTGTGCCGTCCTTAGTTGTAGGTAGTTCATAAGTAGTTTGTAAGTTTAGGGACTGATGACCCCGTAGTTAAGCCCCTTAAGCTTAACAAACATTTGAACATTTGAATTTGAACATTTGTGGGTACAAGATTTCCGAACGCCAAATGTACGCTACGTTTCTTCCAGACTATAGTAATTTGTAACCAGTACAGGCAAAGAAAATAAACTACCAAAGCAAGACAGGTGATGATACTTTAACGGAAAAAGATAATAAAATGTGGGAGAGATATTAAAATAATAGTTTAAAGTTTCAGAAAAGAGTATTTTTGTCAAATCTAAACTCAAATATCAAATAATTTTAGCTGTTTGTTAAAATACGGTCAGAAAGAATATTACGTGCTGGGTGCATAGATATTATTACTACAGTAGTAGAGTCGTAATCGTATCTTTCATAGTTTTTTATTATTTATCTTATATATTAAAAGAATCTACGAAAACCAAAGTCAGTCGGCCAGAGCAAACTGCCCGGCCCATTACTTCATTTTTGCCTTAAACGAAAAATTTGTCATCAAATATCAGAATTTACAAAACTCTCGCCTTCCTTTTCTATACTCAAACGCGATTTAAACACGGTATTCTTCTGTCCTTGCACTGAATATTTTAATCAGTTTGTTTTACGATATCTTCGTTTCTAATTAAGGTACGCAATTTTTTTGACCTAACTAGATTCTGATGAAAGGTATGCGTGAACATTGAAGTTTATTTCCATTTTTCCAACTTTTATGTCTTTCCACTTACGGTGCGAAGTATTCGCACGGGTCCTCTAGTATTTGTATTATTTTTGTCCGAAATGTAAACAAAAACTCATAAACCTATAGGTATATCCTAACTGGACCGTAAAACACGCCAGTACGATTTATTTTTATTTAGTAATAAATATTTATTATTAAATAATAAATATTAGTATTTAGTAATAATAGTAAGTAGGAGTTCCTGGGTTCGAATCCCGACCACAGCAATAATTTTGATTCAATGCCTGTTCTTATGTTTAATACCTTCGGTATAACGAGACAATATTGTCTCACGAAAATGTATGATTGTTGATATTTATATCACCTCGGCCTGAGGTACTATTCCAATGTAGGAGAGCTCTGGCAATTTGATACGCATTTAAGAGGGAACATGAGGCAGAATTAAAGTATGTGGTGTGGAGGGAGACGCGCTTTAAGACAGACCGTGTAGTCGCTTTGGCTGCAACGCTGTGTTAGCTGAGTGTTATAAAGTGCCTCCCTAGTAAGTAGGAGGTCTTGGGTTCGATTCCCGACCACAACTAAAATTTTATTCAGGGCCTCTCCTTATGTTTAATACCCTTGGTATAACGAGACAATATTGTCTCACGGTAGTGTATTATTGTTGATATTTTTTTTCGGCATTCAAGGGTTTTGAGGATGGTCCGTCTCATACATATCACGTATTTGCTATTAGTTTGTATTTCATCCCTACATTGCTTTGAATGGCAACAGGGTGCTGTAGTAATCAGAATATCGGTAATGCTTCATGTCCGCTAGTCACAGCGCGAGAAAGAGGTCATCATTCGCGCACCCCTGAAGCGTGGACAGCACGATGGAAGGGGCAAAGTGGTCGTCAATCAGTGAGTGCTTAGAGGCGGCGTTTATAACGCGGCGGCAGTAAACGGTAATGGCAGCACGGGCAGAGATTGCGCGGCGCGGTCTTCATCGCGATGGCCACGCCGCGCCACGCCGCCGCCTGTTACACGCAACTATCGCCCGGTAATCCCCGCGTTAGTGCACTCCAGGCTCGCTTAACGCGCGCCGCGTCGGCGTTAACGGGAAGCGGCGTCACGTTTACACTCGGCTAGGACGCTGCCGTGTCGCCGGCCGAAATGGCTTCACGTCGCTTTTGCAAAGCTTTCAGCTCCGTAGTGTCTTCATCACGGTACTTCGCCGGTTACGTAAATTACTGAAAAATAAAACGCAGCAGGGTCAGCTCTGGAGGACAGAAGCCATTTGATGCGATAGTTAAGAACGTTGTTATCAAAACGGTGCTGTGCGTAACTATAAAATGCTAACTAGCGACGCTGCAATAATCTTGTGCCATTTTCACGTAGCACACAATTGCTCAAGAGCGGAATCGAAGGAGAGTTTTATACCATCTGAACTTGCTGTTAGTCCCAAGTTGTGCACCACTGTAACCTCCAACAACGTGTTTTAGTGAATTGAAGTACCTCATGTAATAATAAAAAACTGTTTTTTTTTATGTGGTCCAAACTAGGTTTAGTAACTCTGTGCAACCAATGTTGGTTTGTCTTTGTTTAACGTTGTGAAATAGCAACACACTTTACTAGTAACGTTATGCGAAGACATTACATATTTATTTTCGAATCTTACCTGGTTATACAGGGTAGTCCTAAAATAAAGCTACGGCGGAATGGCCGAGCATTCTAAGGTGCCTTGCTACGGAGCGTACGATCTCTCCCGTCGGAGGTTCGAATCCTCCCTTGGACATGGTTGGTTTTTGTCTGTGTGTGTGTGTGTGTGTGTGTGTGTGTGTGTGTCTTTTGTCTCTAGGTTACCGTAATGCATAATGAAACTTTTACTCTACAGCGGAGTGTGCGCTGATATGAAACTTCCTGACAGATTAAAATTGCGTACCGGTACCGGGACTCGAAACTGGGACCTTTTACCTTTTCCTTTTGCGGGCATTTTTTTATGAAGTTGCCACCGCCACCGCCCTTAGCAAAAAAAATCTTACCACTTCAGGCGTTGGTTGAGATTTATCTTCTCATGGCTTGGACGTTCCAGCTGCGAGGCACGAATCCAATTTACCGAGTGTGTTTTGGTGGTGGGGTAGAAAGTCTCCCCCGGAAATAAGAGCATGTTGATGTCGATCTGGGCGGGTGTTTGGCGAGTAAGCAACGCCAAAATTCGCGGCGAGCGTCCAGACATCGTTTGCCTGACCACAGTGGAACCTGTGGTCGTCTGTGTCGTCCACTCCGCAGTGAATCCAGAATGCCTAGTAGGAGGCAAGGTACTGGCAGAAGTCTAGGGACTGATGACTACTGAAGTTAAATCCCACGGATTTACAAATATTTGAAAATAAATGTCAAAAATGAAACGGCAGCTAGTCGGTACAGAAATAAGCAGATTTACTATATGTCTGAGTGGCCGGTAATGACATATTACAGCGCTAGCGTGTACAGAAGTGTGAAAGAAAGGATAATGAAATGGTCAGTAAAGACTAAACCTTTATTTACTGATAATTTTAAGTGTTCAAATGTCTGTAAATCTAAGGGACTTATCTACGTTGTCTCAGAATGTGTCCCACCAACCTATCCTTTCTCTTAGTCAGAATATGCCAGAAACTCATTTTCTCCCCAATTCGTTTAAGCACCTCCTCATTACTTACATGATCTACACATCTAATTTTCATCATTCTTTTGTAGCACCACATTTCAAAAACTTCAATCATCTTTTTGTTTAAACTCATTATCGTCCACGTTTCACTCCCATACAATGCTACACTCCAGACAAATTCTTTCTGAAAGGACTTCCTAACATTTAAATTAATATTGAAAGTTCACAAGTTTAGCTTCTTTAGAAATGCTGTTCTAACAAGATAAATTGATTAAATAGTCTAAGATCCCAATATTTTATTTTTAAAATGACCAGTTTAAAAAAAATCTATTGCCATCTTCGACCAGCAAAAGCCAAATGGATAATGCTACGCTTTTTATTCATTAATAAACGGTAATACGTAGGTCTGACATCTTGTCTTTGTAACGCTGCATCTTCTATATTTATCTACAGTGAATTATATCTGAAGATGACAATAGATTTTTCACGAAACCGTCATTTTAAAAATAAAATATTGTCATCTTAGACTGTTTAATTAATTTATTTATTGATAGTTTACAAGAGGTGCTCGAAGGATCAGCCAGCAACCGCGATATAAGATTCACAGCGACGGTGCATGGATCGGCGTGCATTAGAAAAGACGTCAGGCATCTCTCGATCACTTGCCCAGCAATAACAGATACGCGGGCAGCTAGATCTTCTTCAGATGTGACGGGACTCTGATACAAAAGACCCGAAAGGAAAAAACCCACGCAGGTGAAATTAGGTGATCGGGATGGCCAGGGATGGCCTATCCACTGCTGGCCGTAGACAGCGTCCAGGTGATTCCTGACGTTTCTAGTGAAGTGCATCTGGGGCTCCATCGTGCTGGAACCACATTCATCTGCGAACAGCTAGTGGAACATCGTTCAGAAGTTCAGAGAAAACCATCTGCAGGAATATTTTGTATGTGCGACCAGTTAAACGACTAGGTAGAATGCACTACCATACTTATTGTTCACAGTATCTCCCAAATATTAAAGGAAACCGTTCTTGTTAGGCATGTGCTAGTGTGCCTTGTGGGTAACCAAGAGCCCACAGGTGAGCTTTATGGATGTTAAATCCGATCGCGTAACATCAGCATGGAAGGTGTGATTGGCTGTAGTTATCAACAAGCAAAGTTGAGACGTAGAAGATAATCGTCAGGTGTTAGCTCCTCTACACTCTGTAAATGACACGAATGCATTCCGTATTCATGCAAAGTCCTCAAAACACTTTGATGACTCACAACCAAAGCATGTCCTAGAGCTGTAGAACTTGTGGAAGGTTATCCTTTAAAGATATTAAACTCAATTAGAGACACTGAATAAAAATTTATGCCACGGCTGGGATTCGGAGACTATGTCGAAATATAAAAATAGTTTTCCCCAAATACGTTAGTAGTTGTTATTTTTGCACGGACTTTTCAAATTCCCCTCGTATGACGTGGTGTATAAGTGTTTCTTTCATTACCCTCACCAGTTGGATCACTGTGAATGAATATGTAACAATCTTCGACAGAAAACTGCTTATTATAACTAATATACTGCTAAAAACAGTACCATGTTCCAAAATAATAATGCGTCAACACACAAAGCAAAAACTTTCAGGCATGCTTTGTATGGCCCTAGACATGCACGTTACGAATATGTTTGTCGAAGAACTGCAGCTATCCTCAAAACAATGGCGGATCATCACCTCATCAATGAATAAATATTGTGTCTGTGTTAAGTTTTCATATTTTTTGTCCACCCACTGTCAACGTCGAATGTGCTTATTTTCAAACTAATTTTTCCTTTTTGTAACTAGATTCCATTTTGTGCCAGCCCACCACAGAATTATAATGAAACAAAAGGTTTCAGGTTGGTAGGCAATGTGAGATATTTATTTTATTAAAAACTTATAACATATCGATTTCGTCGCTATGATGGGACATCATCAGTACGTGCAGAATTGCAAGTCAAGATGACCTATGTGCTCTGATTAAAACATTTTTTTCGTCAGTCATAAAATATGTTTAAAAGGTCTTTCCGGTACAAGTCACAAGTACAAAAAATAAAAAAAAAATAAAAAATGAAACATCTCACATCGCCTACCAAGCTGAAACCTTTTATTTCATTAATATTTGCCTTTGTTCAGATCTAATTTGGTAATTTCTCCCTTTTCTTCTTGTCTCAATTTCAAAAAAGTTTCCGCAGAGTATGGAGAGTAAATGGCAATGGATATTTCGCCGGGAAATAATGTGATAAAGCCCTCTGCTAAATGAGATCTCAGCCAAGCAGATTTATTATGATATATCAGCCCGTCTATGTCACAGAAATTGATTGGTGCCATCTGTATCATGCTGTCAGACTTAATGGCTGGAATGGAACTGGGAGGTTGCCTCTTGATGGCGGTGACTCTTTTGGACGACCGACTTTAGCCAGAATAGATTGTCCTTTTGACGTCATGACCTTTCGGGAGAACATTCACTTATAACGTAACCTAACAATCAGCCTTATGTGTTGGCGAGAATGAATACAGCCTGTTATTAGCTCTTAGCGAGGAGAAATGCCGCTGTTAGCCTTTTAGCGGAAGGCGACAGTTCCCTAAAATAGGTGCAACTATTTGAGAGTCAGAGAAAGGGCTGGTTGTGTAAAACCTTATGAATAGCACTACAGTGCTTATAAGTTACTTTCTTTAGTTTGCAAATCTATGCAACAGTGTTAGCGGGTAGCATTAATAAATTATATAGACTTAAGCCTGTCCCCATTAAAGAAATCACTCCTCTAAGTGCAGTTAATGTACTATGTGCAGGGAAAAGATGACTGAAAATGGAGGAGATGGACATCAAGAAACGAAACCTGGATTATATGGCGAAGACAACAGCACTAAAGGAAGAATACCAATTGCATTTGGAAAAATAGGAAGTTATTGCAGATTTGCAAGCACGAATCACTTTTTGGTTTAAACACACTATAAGAGAAACTGTCCTTTTTACTCAGGAATATAAAATAATCGCATTTTACAGTAAACAGCAAGGGAGAATGATCACATGTTGGAGTACGGAAACGATGGTTTTTACTACATTAAGAGATGCACGAAAAATTTGTTCTTAAAGCTGTACACCCATTTGGATCTTCTTAAGAAGAATGGTTACATTGTTTCTAATTGTTATGGGTTGAATGTTGCCCATCTTCCTACAGAAGAACCATTTCCAGAACTAAAAACAGGCGGGATAACAACATTTAACCAGTATTCGACTGCAAAAGTTGTAAACCTAAATTTCTATATGGAGATGCCAGAAGACTGCGCATCAGAAGTAATTACAGCGTACACACAAGAGGATGTAGAGTGCTATAACGATTGTGTTACGCAGGAAATAAGAGGCAAAATTATCCTACCCGAATGTTCTCGTCTCGAAGAGCAGCCAGAAGGATCAGAACTAGTTGTTAGCCTTAAAAGAGGTAGTTTACAGGAAGAAGCAGAGATGCGTAATGGAGTTCGAGAACGTACGTTCTTTGTACTTATGTAATTACTAGCTGGAGAAGGAAATGGAAGATTCCAATCTGAGTTAAACTATGGGTTAAAAATTAAGCTGAAAATTATTAAAATAACGCCAAACAGACATAAAGATAGGGTTGTTTTCTGTGTGTAAATGTACTTAAGAGTTTCTCCATTACAGAAATTACTCCTCTTAACTGGCAAACAAACTCTAGAATACTCTGTAATAAAAAAAATTAAAAAATTAAAAAAAAACTCAGAAAACGTACTGGTGCGGTTCGGAGATGGGAGGTCGTGGGTTCGATCCCCTTAACATGTACTTGGTGGACCACAACCTGATCTGAAGAACTCTAATTATTCGTAAGGGGCATCTGGTTACCACACAGTCCCCATGGGAGTGAGATGGGGAGGGGTATTGATTACAAGAGACTCTGCTTAATCTCAGAACATGTATTGATGGTGGGGTTCTGGATATGGACGACTCCGGCTCGAATTCCGGAATATGTACATGGGGGGGGGGGGGGCTGGGCCCGTAGTGGCCTGTATCTCGATGACGTTGACTTTGATCTTCAGGGAGTGGATGGAGGGGACATTCACCCACCCTCTCACATCCCATTATTCATGACCTAGTTGTTCCCAAACCTGCCTGTATGTCGATAACCTCGACCTTGATCTTCAGGAAGTGGAGGGAGGGTGAGTGGACAGGGGGGCATCCCGTTATTCATGACCTAATTGTCCCCAAACCGGCATATCTTCCCTATTATAATCAGCCTATGATGATGATGATGATGATGCAATAAATCAAGCAGTAAGAGCGAACAGACTCAGATATTGGGGTCATGTTACACGCATGAGAGAAGCAAGGTTACTTAACAGGCTCATAGGTTAGTCACTAGAGGGTAAGAGGCGCCGAGGTAGACCAAAAAGAAATTACTTATTGTTGTTTTTGTTAGGTGTTGTAGGGGACGAAACAGCTCGGCCATCAGTCTCCTGTTCCGAACGAAGTGTGAACTGTGAAAAGCTAAAAACCAAAATACAGAACACGTACAGGGAAAAGCCACAAAATGTACACAGCTACATTGAATATGTTGCTTACACAAAGGAAGGACACGCAGGAGGAGAAGACCGAGTCACAAACTGACCTAAAACTGGAAAGAAGGATACCTTGGCTGGCTGATCAGAAAGATAATAAAGGATGGCCAGCCATCCTGCACACATTAAAATCGCGAAACAATCTGCACCAAAGTCAGAAAATGACTGAAGAGTGGTGGAGGGGTGGTGATCTGTCACTTGAGGTGAAGACACCCATCACTAAATAGAAAGCCAGCTGCACGAATAAAATCTAAAACACTGTCAGCCATTGAGGCATCGTCTAGAGGAATTAAAGGTAGTGCAGCAGGCATATTAAAAGAGTGCCGCAGGGCGACTAAAATGTTCACATGTCTGTGAAGCTTAAGGGACTTAACTGCGGGGTCATCAGTCCCTAAACTTACAAACTACTTATGAACTACCTTATACAAAAGACAGCACAAGCATCCATGCCCGAGGAGGATTTCGAATCCCCGACGGGGAACTGCCTTACGCATCGCAGCATAGCTCCTCAATGCGTTCGGCCGCACCGCCGCGTCAGCGGCGTCTAAAACTGGACAACCCAACAAAAGGTGGACCACTGTCAGAAGGGCGCCACAGCGGCACTCTCGCGGGTCCTCTCTACTAGAGATTACTTAGATTCGGTCAAGAATGATTTTGAAGAAACAGGCTTAACATCAGATGAGCCATCAATATTAGCATTGAATACTGGGGAGGTATATGCTCTTTAACGGCCTGTGGTTACATATTATTATATTTTCGAGATAATTATATTTATTACAATTGTTTGCAAAGTGCTTAACAGTCATTTTGGAAAAAAATTGAAACTTTGTTTTGGAAAATTAAGGAAAAATATAATTTTGTAAGAATATATTTCCTGTTTTATATTGGCTACATTAATATCAGATATTTGGTATTATTCAGATTTATACATTTTAAAATTTTGTAAATAATCATTCACCATCAATCGGGTGGCATATATATATATATATATATAGTAATTTATGATGATGTGAAATATATTTTGCTACAAATAACTTGTCATAATTTGATTCGATCTCAATGTTTTGTTTCCTTACTAGCTGGTTTGTATGAGATGTTTTAACCTAGTCTATTCGGATGCAGATGCTGGTTGTCTGTAATTATGAAGTTGCGTTCCAGTGTATGTGTGCGAGTTTCTTAGAAATGTGGTTTCTGTCTAAGGGAGGTGGAAGTGTTTTGTGAATGTATGTTTTGCATTTGTGTGTGTGTGGGGGGGGGAGGTGAATTTTACAGTGGTTAATATTCGGTTACTAGTCTATTTGGGGATGATTGTGGAGGTCTTCATCTGTGTTTGGAATTGAGATTTGATCTATTCTCTGGCATCTAGATGTGGGGGCGTTAGAAACTTTATAGTTAAGGGGGGGGGAGTCATCGTGGGTGCTAAATTAGGTTATATCTTGGAGGTGTTCTGTGCTACTGTACGCGCTGGGAGTATGTATTTGTGAATTGGGTGTCGTTGTTCTCTTGGTCTAGTTCTCAATATGTCCTCCATGTCGGGTCGTTTCGTCAGTATGTGTTTTCCATAGTTAGCTCTTACAAGGAAAATACTCGGGCTCGAACAAACACAAATATACCAAAATCGTCTGAGAGATAATGTAGAGGTCCCTTATTCCACTAGCCATACTCTCACATCTCCAGAACTTTGCAGTCGCCCATTACAGGCCTTTGCGTGAGTCACGCCGCATTGCACATTGAGCTGCCGGTACGCCAGTCGGGAGCACTAGGGACAGTGCCGTGTACCTCTAAAGTTGCGTTTTGTGATATTATTTGTGTAGTGAAGCATCAGATGGGTCGGCGATTGGTAATCAATCCTGATAATGTATTGCGATTGGTTGAGATGAAATTCCAAAGAGCTCTTCTTCGTGAATACTGTCGGGGTGTAGAAGATGAATCATTGACATGTTTTCTGGTATCTATTATAGTGCAGAAATATGAGCATAGATTAGAAACACTATGATAGATAATAGGTAACATGCGAATGATTCATTTTCTACACCAATACCATCTTCACGAAGAAGGTTTCTTCGTAACTTCATCTCAACCAGTCATACTATATTAGCAGGATTTTTTACCTATCGCCGACCTATCCGACGCTTCACTACACAAATAACGTCACAAAACGCAATTTCACAAGCACACTGCACCGTCACTACTGGTGTACCGGCAGGTCAAGGTGCAGTGGGGTGCCGGCCGCGGTGGCCGAGGTGACTGAGGCGCTCCAGTCACAGTCAGCACGGCCACTGCGGTCGGGGGTTCGAATCCCCCCTCGGGCATGGATATTTGTGCCGTCCTAGTACGTAAGTAGTTCATAAGTAGTTTGTAAGTTTAGGGACTGATGACCCCGTAGTTAAGTCCCATAAGCTTAACAAACATTTGAACATTGCAGTGCGGCGTGGCACACGCAGAGGCCTCTAATGGGCGACTGCAGAGCTTTGCAGATGAGGGAACATCACTAGTGCAATGAGGAACCTTCACATTATCTCTCACACGATTTTCGTGTATTTATATTTGTTCAAGCTCAAGTACTTTCCTTGTTAGTTTGATCAGTCGGGTTTGGAGGCGTTCGATGTCCGTGATTTCATATACGTAAGTGCCTGGATTTTGGTATGGGATCAAGGTGGAGTTTTATAGGGGGCCTTATGCTCCATACTGAACATTGAAACCCATAATCAGTCTCTAATGCCGGCCGCGGTGGCCGAGGGGACTGAGGCGCTCCAGTCACGGTTTGCTCGGCCACTACGGTCGGAGGTTCGAATCCCCCCTCGGGCATGGATATTTGTGCCATCCTTAGTATTAGTTAGTTCATAAGCAATTTGTAAGTTTAGGGACTGCTGACCCCGTAGTTAAGTCCCATAAGCTATACAAACCTTTGAACATTTTTGAGTCTCTAATGATGATTATAAAGTTCTCCTGTGTGGAGACATGGCGTAGCCACTGTCTATGGGATGCTTCCAGAATGAAAATTTCACTCTGCAGCGGGGTGTGCGCTGATACGAATCATCCAGGCAGATTAAAACTGTATGCCAGAACCGGTTCAAAAAACTGTTCAAATGTTTGTAAAGCTTATGGGACTTAACTATGGGGTCATCAGTCCCTAAACTTACAAACTACTGATGAACTACTTACGAACTAGGACGGCACAAATATCCATGCCCGAGGGGGGATTCGAACCCCCGACCGTAGTGGCCGTGCAGACCGTGACTGAAGCGCCTTAGTCCCCTCGGCCACCGCGACCTGCGCCAGAACCGGGACTCGAACCTGGGACCTTTGCCTTTTGCAGGCAAGCTCTTTACCACTGAGCTATCCCGGCTCGTTTCACGGTCCGGAAGTGTGCCCGCGAAAAACAAAGGTCCCAGGTTCGAGTCCCGGTTCCGGTATACAATTTGTGCAAAGTTGTGAAACCATTGTGTTAATATTTTCCTACGCACGCCTGCCAAATAACATCCCTGCAACAGGTATTATGGCTGGAGAAGCGAAGAATATTCGTCTGTTTGGCTGACAGTCGGTATGCCGGCGCTAAGACGTGGCAGGCGTGGCTGTAGTAATGTATAGCTGGCCGCCTCTCAGCCGTTACTCGCTCTTCTGAGGGCCTAATGACGCCGATGGCGACGATACCGCGCCGCTCTAGAGGTTCCGGGCCCAGCTCAAAAGGTTGGCCCCGCTTTTTCACACGGCCGCTTATCTGGCTGCTCAAACACGGGCGCCGAATTTATGACATCCTCGCGGGCGCACAAACAGGCCCTGCGTCACAAGTGCAGCGTGTGTGCCCAGGCGTAGATAGCATCCCGCCGGCCGGCACAGCACAGCGCAGCAGAGCAGATAGCGCAGGCTGGCAGCAGCCGCGGCTGTAGCGTCTGTTACTGGCCGCCAGGTGCACCAACACCTGTACACGCACTCGACTGTCGCACGCACCAGCGCACACAAAGGCCGGGGGAGGCTGGCCTGGCGGAGCTGTTATCCAGCATCTCCACGCCCGTGTACCGACTGCCTTCGCATTGCGTAAAAACTGCCTGTCGGGAACACTACTGGCTTATCCTCCGTATCACGCGAAACGTAGAACTTTATGAATGCATACAACAGCGGGACAAAGAGTCGCAAAGGCAGAGAGAAAAAGAAAAGAATTATCCATCTCACATGTCACTAGACAATATACTGGATCTAGAATGAAACTATCACTCTGCAGCGGAGTGTCCACTGTTATGAAATTTCCCGGAACCGGGACTCGAACGTGCGACCTTTGTCTTTCGTGGGCAAACGCTATACCAATGAGCCAGCCCTGCACGCTTCCGGACCGTGAAACGGGATAGCTCCGTGGTAGAGCCCTTGCCTGCGAAAGGCAAACGTCTTAGGTTCGAGTCCCGGTTCTGGCATACAATTTTTAATCTGCCTGCAAGATTCGTATCAGCGCTCACTCCGCTGCACAGTGAAAATGTAATTCTGAAAACATCCGATAAACTGTGAGTAAGCCATCTCTCCACCACATCCTCGCATAGGCAGAAAGAAAAAGAATTATTCATCTCACACATCACTAGACAATATACAGGATCCAGACTGAAACTTTCACTCTTCAGCGGAGTGTGCGCTGTTATGAAATTTCCTGGCAGATTAAAATTGTGTGCCGGAACCGAGAGTCGAACATGGGACCTTTGTCTTTCGCGAGCAAACGCTATACCAATGAGCTAGGCCTGCACGCTTCCGGACTGTGAAACGAGCCGGGATGCTCAGTGGTAGGGAGCTTGCCTGAGAAAGGCAAAGGTCCCAGGCTCGAGTCCTGGTTCTGGTATACAATTTTAACCTCCCTGGAAGATTCGTATCAGCGCACACTACGCTGCAGAGTGAAAGTTTCATTCTGGAAACATCCGATAGACTGTGGCTAAGCAATGTCTCCACCATATCCTTTCTTCCAGGAGTTAGTTCTGCCGGCCGCGGTGGCCGAGCGATATGCGGCGCGCCAGTCACGTTCTGCACGGCCACTACGGTCGGAGGTTCGAATCCCCCCCTCGGGCATGGATATTTGTATCGTCCTTAGTATTAGCTAGTTCATAAGTAGTTTGTTAGTTTAGGGACTGATGACCACGTAGTTAAGTCCCTTAAGATTAACAAACATTTGAACATATTTGTTAGTTCTGCAAATTTCACAGGAGAACTTCTGTGAAGTTTGAGAAGTCGGAGACGAGGTACTGGCAGAAGTAAAGTTACGAGGACGGGCCGTGAAGGTTTGCGAGATAGCTCAATGGTAGAGCGCTTTCTCGCAAAAGGCAACGATTCCAGATTCGGGTCCCGGTTCTGTCATACAATTTTAATCTGCCGGAAGTTTAATATACAGGCTGTTGTTATTATTTTTTTACTATCTTTTTTTTTAATTATATTAATCAGAGCAAAATGCCTCAGAGGAAAAAATCTGCTGCATTTTGCGACAATGCTGCTCATTTTCTCCCGAACCGTTGGACCGATTTCAACCAAATTTGGTACACACATTCCTTACCGTGAGGTAACAATTTCTGCATGGTTAAGAATCACATACGGTACATGGTTCAAAATGTAATACGTCATAACCAAAACAAATCGCAATAAATGCCATATAATGCGGCGAGACTTTACAAATACGCTGTATGAGAATGAGATTACTTAGTGACTTGCAACAAACTTTAAAAATAATTTAAAACTTTTATTAAACTTTTTCTCGCTCACAACCATAGCAAAATGATGAAAGGAAAAAAGTTTCTCGCTTACTATATTTCCGCTATTTATAGAGGAAAACGACGGCATTCGGTATGACGTTACAATTGATAATTTGTACACCACAGATTGTAGCCGCAGGACATTTTGCAGACAGTATACACACATGTAGTTTAATGTACCTTCTAAATATTATCACAGTACGACACGTAGTTCATGAGATATGAGCACATAAACAGTAACGTTCATGGAAAACCGGCCCATCATGCTCAAGTTTTAATCTATAACTTCTTTGCTATTAATTGTATTCTAAAGACGTTTTACAGACATACAGTCCTTATACAAATGAATATCTACCTGAAAAATGGCAGAAATGAATAAATACCCGGCAACGCCGGGTTTTCAGCTAGTTGTATGTATAAAATGATGGTTCGAAATTTCTGGATTTGAGTTTCTTGGTCACATTCACTGAAGCCTTTCCTAAATGTGGTATTGTGCACCATTTACTATGGTCTTGAGATGTTGGGGTGTTAATAACAGGGTAAAGAAGGGAACAGACGTGTTGTTTCTGTTTTTTGTGCAGAGTAGGGTCTTCAGTTAGGTTCGCGAGAAAGAATGTTGCGAGCTGTGCGCGCATCTTGCCGATACTCATTCACATACTTACCCCCCCTTCTAACTCCCCACATATTATTATTAATTATATATCAAACTGTTGCATCCTTGAGAACCTGGTTCTCGATGTACTGGGCAGCGGTTCTTGACTGACGCTAGCCATCACTATTATGTGTAATCATTTCATTTTGTGGATACGAAGGGGGGATCACAAATAATTAACACATATTAGTCATCAAACACATTTATTCAATTGCTATAATAGTGTGTTACATCACCAATTATTTTTACACTTGAGGGAAAGGATGGGGCCCCTCCACGCCCACACCAACGTGGTGACCATCACAAAAGTTCTACTGTCACCTCCGCAATTTGGTTAGTTTGCTAAGGTGGATCACAGGATGTGGGAAACGCGATGTTACCCGTACGTGTGGGCACGATCACGCATTAATACGGTGCATCTGGAGATAGAATTGGTCGAAAGGTATACGAAGGGTCAAGGTATGTAAGGGCAGAGGAAAAAAAAGTGCCAAGGTAAGAGCCAAGGGAAAAAAAGTCTCTGCGACAGTGGGGTAGGTTTGAAGGGCAGTAGCGGTATGCTATCTGCGACAGATCATGCAAGGTTTGGTAATGTTAGTGAAGGGTATATCTCAGTACCGTTAACTTTGCTAGGTTCGTCATAAAGAATCAGTCCGGTTGATGCAAGGTTCTGCTGCAGCTGAGCTCCTGTGAAATCTCCTGAGTCAGCTGCGGCAGAATACCTGTGAGCATCGGCTGCGGCACAATACCTGTGAACATAGCCAAGTTTGTCATGGTAGTTAGACAATTCGGTCATAGAACTGGTTAAGTGTGTGGGACTGTATAGGTTTGTTTGTGTTTAGTGCACTGAATACGATTTCCCTGCCTTGCCTGTAGGTCGGCTGTGAGATCAGCTGGCATGGCCAGTAAGTTTACATTTGAACAACAACCAAATCCCTTATACCATATAGCCACAGACTTCATCTCATTTATTCTCCATGGATTCCTGGTACTTACAACAAATGGCGTGTTAGATGACAAATAACTCTTTCTGTAGTCTTTGTTAACAGCACAATACACGTTCCACATACGATATGCAATTACATCTCGAGTATTTGCACTCTCAATTCCAGACAATGCTTTCACTGTAGCTCCATTACATCGCAAAACAGCCACAGTTAACCAACCGTTGCCAGGTTGCGGATTTGTACCTTTAGGCACAGATTAACATATACAGAGGAGAAAGCACTGTCCTACGCTCCCCTCATAGTTCCGTAAGATGCTAGCAGGTGTCAGGCGGTTCCCTGGCTTAGGGCACAGAGCAACATATACAGAGGAGAAGCCCCCCCCCCCTAAACCACTGTCCTACGCTCCCCTCGTAGTTCCATAAAATGCTAGCAGGTGTCAGGCTGTTCCCTGGCTTAGGTTACCTCTCGCACGTCAGAGGGTAGCGTGGAGGGGAGGCTGAGGGGAGAGCTCGTGCCGCCTGCCACGAGGCCACGGCTGTGTCCTGCTTGCTGGCGTTTGACGGGAGGTGGTGGTGGGGACAGCCGCTACCTGCCGCCTGCTCTGGCCAGTTTGAAGAGCTGCTTCTGACCTCAGCTTCATCATGGGACATCTTACAGAACTGTTAGAAACCCTCCCTCCCCGCACCCCTTACGGAGGTTTCCCGTCTGGTGCTTTCGGTGCCTCTCGCACGTCAGAGGGTAGCGTGGAGGGGAGGCTGAGGGGAGAGCTCGTGCCACCTGCCACAAAGCCACGGCTGTGTCCAGCGTGCCGGTGTTTGAGGGGAGGCGGTGGTGGGTGCAGCCGCTACCTGCCGCCTGCTCTGACCACTTTAAAGGGCTGCTTCTGACCGCAGCGCCATCATGGGACATCTTACAGAACTGCTTCAGAACCCTCCCGCCTCGCACCCCTGAGCGTGGGACCGGGCCCTTACGGAGGTTTCCTGTCTGTATATATTTGTCTGTGCTTTAGGAAATATGGAAAAGTTCACAACACACTCTCGAAACACAGATGGTCCTTTCAGTATTTCTTGAGCACCAGTGTTACTTTCACTGGTGAGATCCAAAGCCGCGCCGCGCCGCTGCAGCTGACGCCGCAGTGCCTTCTGAAGAGGCACCACCTGTGGCGGAGCGGTCAGGAGCGCCGGTAGCGAGGTGTCGGTGACGTTGACGGATGGCGCCGCATTTGTCTGGCGGCGATGAGTAATGCGGGTCGGCGTGTCGTGCTCTAGAGCCGGCCAGAGGTGCTGACAGCCACAGCCCGGCCCCTGGAAGACCGCCCGCCGCACGGCTCGCTGAACTTTACGGCTGCTAATCTGGGGACGGCCTAGCGGGCCGACGCGTTCCTCGACACGGGGAATCGCTCTCCCACTCCTTTGATGTGCGGTTGCAAACATCTGCCGTGCCGCGCAGTGCGCCCCACCTGCTTTTCTAGGTCTCCCGCTCCTTTCTTTAGGCACAGAGTAATATATACAGAGAAGCAGCCCCCCCTAAACCACTGTCCTACGCTCCTCTCGTAGTTCCGTAAGTTGCTAGCAGGAGTCAGGCGGTTACCCGGCTTAGTACCGGTAGACCACACTAGAGGCGCTTCTGAGGGTAGCGTAGAGGGGAAGCTGAGGGGAGAGCCCGTGCCGCCTGCCACGAGGCCACGGCTGTGTTCGGCGTGCTGGCGTTTGAGGGGAGGTGGTGGTGGGGATAGCCGCTAACTGCCACCTGTTCTGGCCAGTTTTAAAGGGCTGTTTCTGACCGCAGCGCCATCGTGGGACATCTTATGCTACCTTCCCTCCTCGCGTGGAACCGGGCCCTTACAGATGTTTCCCGCTTGTATATATTTGTCTGTGCTTTAGGGCAGGTGATATCGGGCGTCCCACAGTAGTCTTGTGTAGTTCGCGAGTGAACTAGTTCGGAAGAGCGCTCCTACAGGCGAACTATGTGAACTAGTTTGCACATCCCTCGCCTCTTAGTTCGTCTGCTCCTTTTCCAGAGACTGATGGGGAACGGCAAGGAGACGCGAGAGCGCGCAGAATCACGTGATTCCTTTCTGCCGGTTACCGTCATTTCGAGCTTAGCTGCAGCTCAGCTGTAGGTGCTTTATACCGCTCGGCTACTGCACCGCGGCGCTCGGCTACTCCAGTGCGGCTTCTTTTAATTACTCGAACCTCATTAACTTTTGACTGCATACATATTGATAACTAATGCTTCTCTTCAGACGATCTTTCGATGTATATCATCAAAGCCAGCCGCAGTGGCCGAGCGGTCTGCGGCTTGTCAGTCACGGTCTGTACTACCGCAGAGTCGGGGGTTCGAGTCCCCCCTCGGTCATGGATGTTTGTGCCGCCTTTAGTATAAGCTAGTTCATAAGTAGTTTGTAGCTTTAGGGACTGATGACCCGTAGTTGAGTCCGGTAAACTCTACAAACATTTGAACATATCATCAACTTAGACCTTGATTTTTTTCATAAACTTTTGTCTAGCAGAAAGCTGAAATACGTGTCTGTTTATATTCGATGCCAGATCCTTTGCTTGTCAGTTAAACTAACCTAAGGAGAACACACACACAACAATGACCGACGATGGACTGGAACCTCGGACGCGTGAGGCCGTGCGATCCCTAACTAGACACTCCAGACCACACGGCTATTCTTGCGCTGTCTGTACAACACCGGGAACTACCGCTAGTATTACTCATAGGAGAGGCAGGCAGGGGTGTGTTTAAAAGCTGTCCCCCTCTGAGAGAGAGAGTGCGTCCGCTTTTAAACAGCACGTTTGCTGCTGAGCGGTGGCAGCTGGTGTGGCGACGAGGGTCCGGCATGTGTGGGGTGACGAGTAGCAGCCGCCTGCCGTGTTTTGGCACACCGCCTGTCCACGTCAGCACCGCTAACGAGGTGGCCGCGGCCAGGGCGGGGCCACGCGATGCCTGCAACAGCACAGCCACTCCTAGCACCGCCCTCCGACCTGAACACACTGGCGGAAATAAAAAGCACCGCACTCTCTTAGTTCTCCAGTTCAAACGAGGTTTGTTGTTGAAACAGTGCGTAACGCCATCATCATTAAAGACTGATCATGCCTTTCCGCGTTCTGTATGGAGCTTAATCCCACTAGTAAAATTTCTCTATGATCCCCTATTCAATGTTAACATTGATGCCTCGTCTGTCGTTACGCCTTATACTTCAAACTCAATCTGCACCAAATTTATGATTTTTATTTATTTATTATTTTATTTATTCATTAGCTGAAAACCCGGCGTTGCCCGGGATGTTACATATCTGAAACTGCTGTAGGTGTAGATGGAAAGCACATTTTATACAAATCAGCTTCCGGGCCTCCGATTCTGACTTTCCGGATATGCATCAATTTCAAACCAAACATTTATTGATACCACTTATTCTTCGATTCCCTTTTAAATTATAAAGTAAATAATTTTATCATTTCAGTGTACTTGTATTTCACCAACAAATAAGTTGACTCTGAAAATAATAAATAAATGAAAATTTTCATAAACAATTTTCTGTCTTCTTCATTAGAGTAATATGTAAAAGTTTAAAGTAAATCAGCCAAGAACTTTTTCTCTATTTATATATTTCTTGTGAAATTTTGAAGCCGCGGCGGAGTGGCCGAGCGCATTTAGGCGCTGTGTTCCGATGCGCGAGGCTGTTCCCCGTCGAGGTTGCTTGTGCCGTCTTTGGTATAAGGTAGTTCATAAGTTGTGTATAAGTTTAGAGACTGATGACCCCGCAGTTAAGTCCCATAAGCTTAACAAACATTGAAAATTTTGAAGTAAAAGAACTTTTAAGATTTCTTTTTTCCAAATTCAGTAACCTTTCCCCCTCTATATAACACACACACCCACACACACACACACACACACACACACACACACACACACGACTTATGTATATCTTCCAGGCTGTAATCTAAATAAATTCTTTGGTGAGCCCGCCCCTGACATGAAGCTGCCAAATCCATTCCGAAGTATTTAATAGATTGCCCTGTAATTTATTAATCGTAATAGAAAATGCAAGTTCCAATGGAAAGTCTCTGGAAGGTAGATTTGTGGGATATAATGGGTATTCGTTGGGTGTACTCTGTTTCATTCTGTTCCTTTCCTTGTAGCTTCAAAATGTTCAAATGTTTGTATAGTCTAAGGGACTTACCTACGGGGTCATCAGTCCCTAAACTTACAAACTACTTATGAACTAAGACGGCACAAATATCCATGCCCGAGGGGGGATTCGCACCCCCGACCGTAGTGGCCGTGGAGACCGTGACTGGAGCGCCTTAGTCACCTCGGCCACCGCGGCCGGCTCCTTGTAGCTGTATGGAAGTAAACTACTTTCGCTTCCAGCCGGATGGAGCAATTTTCCATAAACGTTACTGTTTACGTGTTCATATCTCATGTACTACGTGTCGGAATGTGATACAATTCAGAAGCTACATTCAACTACATATGTGTATACTGTCTGTAAAATTTACTGTCGTTACAATTTGTAGTGTTCAAATTATAAATTGTAACGTCATGCCGAGAGCCGTAGTTTTACTCCATAAACAGCGGAAAACTAGTAAGCAAGAAACATTTTTCCTTTCATCATATTAAAAAGTTTAATAAAGGTTTGAAATTATTTTTAAAATTTGTTGCAAGTCGCTAAGTACTGTCATTCTCATACAGTGTATTTCGAAAGTCTCGCCTCATTATACGGCATTTTTTGCGATTTTTATTGGTTATGACGTAATATCTGTTGAACCATGTGCCGTATGTGATTCTTAACCATGCAGCAATCGTTACCTCACGGTAAGGAAAGTGTGTACCAAATTTGGTTGAAATCGGTCCAAAGGCTTAGGAGAAAATGAGCAACATTGTCGCAAAATGCAGCAGTTTTTCACGCATCTTATTGTTTATGACGTCATATCTCGTGAACTATATATTGTATGTGATTCTTACATTTACGGCGACCGTCCGCATGGATTGAATCTTACGTGTACAAAATTTCATAAAGATTGGAACAAAACTGTAGATTTGTATGCAACAAGTACAAACATACGGACACACTGCTTTATATATTACATTTATTTATTTATTTTTTGCGCTGTGTCAACATCATTTATTATACAACTTTCATACTGTTTACTTATTTAAATTACATAACATATTACAATTACAACCCTGCATTAACACCGTTATCACTTTCCTTTGAAATATTACAGCTATTGAATGTGTCGTAAACAGTTACTGTATAGGCTGTAGTAATCACAGATTGTCGTAGGAAAGGCGAACTAGAGACTGCGTTTATTGGCAGAACCCTTAAAAGATGCATCAGAACTACTAAAGAGACTGCATGCACTACGCTCGTCCGTCCTTTCTTGGAGTATTGCTGCCTATTGTGGGATCCTTATCAGGTGGGTTTGGCGGAGGACATCGCAAGTGTCCAAAGAAGGGCAGCTCGTTTTGTATTGTCACGATGCAGAGGAGACAGTGTCACGGAAATGATACATGACCTGGGATGGGAATCATTACAACAACGGCGCTTATCGCTGCGGCGTGGTCTAGTTACGAAACTCCAATCACCAACATTCTCCTTCGAATGCGAAAATATATTGTTGACTCCCACCTACACCTACGTATGTGTGTGTTAATATTTCGCTCTGCAGCGAAACCTACAGAACACAAAGGAACGGTCTGTGTGTAATTGTTGTCCGAAGTGTCCCGTTGTACACCACAGCAGTTTCATACCGATAGCTGATCATCAGAATAAAATACGAGAGATTCAGATGTTCTTTCTTCTCGCGCGCTATTCGAGAATGGAATGGGAGATGAATAGTATAAAGGTGGTTCGATGAACCCTCTGCCAGGTACTTAAATGTCATTTGCAGAGTATCCCATGTAGATGTAGAATGGTAAATTCAACGTCTTCACAGTATTGAAATGTTGAAATGTTTGTATAGTTTATGGGACTTAACTACGGGTTCATCAGTCCCTAAACTTACAAACTACTTATGAACTATCTTATACTAAAGACAACACAAACATCCGTGCCCGAGGGAGGATTCGAACCTCCGAAGCGGGAGGCCGCGCGATCTGCAACGTGACGCTCCAGACCGCTCGGCTACTCCCGCACGGCTGAAATATTTGTAAATTGCATACATATATCTGCCTCGTGGCAGATCTCTACAGTAGTTCGTGACAATTTTCACAGATTGCGAAAGCAATGTATGTAATGACCAAATCTCCAATAAGATACGAGTATAAGTAAAATTTGCCGTTTTCACATTTACTTCCTTGTACCGTGGAACGTCGCTTCTAGCCAAATTTCGTGCCGTGTCGTCTTGTATATCACAACCTCGCTGTCGATAGGACTTTACACCCTACCCTTCCTTCCTTCTTCCAAATTTCGTGGTTCTAGTTCAAGGAGAGCCTATTCTAACGGTTTTCATGAATGAGTTTACAGGTTTCGAAATATAAGTTGCCGTATCTTATGACTTTTTAAATGTTTTACAATAACAACGAACCGTATGAAACATAAATATCAAGTTGATACATCTGTCAGTGAGGAAAAAAGCGCTCAACCGTCTGGCAGGCAGACGAAGTGGTCCTACAGGTGTTCCGTTTATACCTACTGTAAACATTCGCGGAAACACACAAGTGTCTCTTGCAACATGTTCAAACTTGGCTCCTGTTTCGCTTCATTTCATCGCTTACCGTTAAGATTCGCGAGCCAACCGACGGTGCACCCTGAGAGACTATCTTTCAGCTTACGTGGGACGAGACGACAGAAATGTCTTACAGAGTTCTTTCGAGCCACGAACAGTCAGGCTTTAGCCGACTAATGTTTGCAAGGGCCTATGTTTGCTTCCGCACGTGCTTTGCGATTTCTGAGCTTAGCGGATGGCGATCTAAACCGACGCTGTCTTAATTGACAGCGCTCTTGTTCAAAGAGAACACGATGCTACTATAATTTCCTGTATTAAATTTACACTATTTCTGAGGTTTGTTTATCACGTGGTAAATTTATACGTGGTGTTGATGGCTAAAGCGAACTGCAATTGGACGCCTTGTAATTGGTTTAAGCTGTGTAGTCCCATGGATGGTGATATCCATTTTACATTTATACAACTCTCTCAACGGAAAGCTAACAATTTACAAACTTCAGTACCTTTCTCCTCAGCCACTTGTTTAAGTGCTGAGTAATATGTACTCGATATTCCTTCGCGTATGAAAGGTATAACTATTTACTTGCACATTGTCAAGGGTGTAGATAACTTATTCTTCTCGGGAGGGCGAGGGGCGATCACTTCTCACGTACGAGAAATTCATCAGGTCAGTATCTAAAATAGATGCAACTGAACTGGCATTTCGATTCAATGTTTAAAATTTGAACACAGGTTACATTGGATATGGTTTGGGGAGGGCGGGGGATGGAAACCCCATTCTACTATCTACGACCATTCATCTTGCAGTAATGATTCATGAATATATATTTAATCACCTCATAATATCTTCATTACTAGCCACCTTTCAAATTCTCTTCATTTGGTTTAGGAATTGTTAATTTCGAAGTCCACCTTATATGTCAAGCCTTCTTTGTAAAATGATAGTGACTAAATATAAGGAAACTACAACACGCCTGTCTAAACATGAAAGATTGCCCCAGTGTTTTATTACAGTTTTCTTTATCATATATCCAATGCTATCATAAGGAGATGTTACACATATTGCTATATTTAATTTTTTTCTTCTCTAAATGTATAGCTCATCGACTACAACTCAAAACGTTCAGGGATGGCGTAAGATCGTTAAAAATAAACCAATGATGTTATAGTAACTTGCAAGGCCGTGTATATCCGAAAATTTGATCCCGCAATGAGCAACAAGGAATTCAACAATGGTAACCTTTTTCTCCTTAAACAAATTTCTACCTGACATAGAAGTCACAGCTGTAACAGTCAACGAATCCAGTCTCTCATGCAGACTATAAAGTTTTCCCACTTAATCACAGCCCTTTCTGAAATTTCACCTAGATGGATACTGTACTGAGCTGTAGAGCTTGTGTTAGGATGCCGCAGAATCTGCCTGGTGTCACATTGTAGTTTTTCTTACACATGCACATTCTTTTTTACATCACTCGTGTTCACAAAGTCATTATCAAGAGCCTCGGTAACAATAGGTCTGTGTCATTTTTCAATTTAGGTCACATTTGCAGCTACACGATTTCTATATCCTACCATGTTCAAACAGATCGACATGAATATTATACAACTCACATCCTAGCATAGCTGTCTCTTTAATAGGGGAAATGATGTCATAAATATTTTTATGTAGAAATATTGCTCATCTTCCGCTTTGCAACTAACTTTTTTCTCTCTTTGTTACAGGTAGGTTCACCTGTCACCTTTAACGTGAAGTGGCTGGACCCATTGGCAAATACTGACACTTGAGAAATATGGATTTACATTGAGTTATTTTCAATTTGTAAGTATTGTACAATGGATCTCAGCAAAGTGTTCCTGTAGATACAGAGGTCTTATCTGTATGATTGCATCATCCATGTCCAAAAATATTCATGTAGGCTGTCAATCGTCAGAACAATAAAAATATATTAGTCACCAATTAAATCATGCAAATGACCGGTGGTGACCTTACGGACCACCCAGGTAAGCCAAAAATGTCTTGTTTGAACAGTAAAATACGGTATTTGTTTGGATGAGAGAAGACATATTTGTATGTAACTAATGGTATTATTATGTTCAGTGTATAAGAACTGATGATTATGGCTACTATTCTCAGAATGTTAGATTTTCTGTGTTACAAATTATACTACTGGCCATTAAAATTGCTACACAAAGAAGGAATGCAGATGATAAACGGCTATTCATTGGACACATACTGGCACATGTGATTACATTTTCACGCAATTTGGGTGCATAGATCCTGAGAAATCAGTACCCAGAACAACCACCGCTGGACGTAATAACGGCCTTGATACGCTTGTGCATTGAGTCAAACAGAGCGTGGATGGCGTGTACAGTTACAGATGCCCATGCAGCTTCAACACGACAACACAGTTCATCAAGAGTAATGACTGGCGTATTGTGACGAGCCACCATTGACCATACGTTTTCAGTTGGTGAGAGATCTGAAGAATATGCTGGTCAGCGCAGCTGTCGAACATTTTCCGTATCCAGAAAGGCCCGCACAGGACCTGCAAAATGCGGTCGTGCATTATCCTGCTGGAATGTAGTGTTTCGCAGGGATCGAATGAAGGGTAGAGCCGCGGGTCGTTGTTGTTACGGTATTCAGTCCGGAGACTGGTTTGATGCAGCTCTCCACCCTACTCTATCCTGAGCAAGCCTTTTCATCTCCTCATAAGAACGGCAACCCACATCCACTTGAATCTGCTTACTGTATGCGCCTCTTGGTCTCCCTCTGCGATTTTTACCCCACACACTTCACTCCAATGCTAAATTTACGATTCCCCTATGTCTAAGAATGTGTCCTACCAAGCGATCCCTTCTTTTAGTCAGGGTATGCCAAAAATTCCTTTTCTCACCAATTCTGTTCAGTACCTCTTCATTAGTTATGCAATCTACCCACCTAATCTTCAGCATTCTTCTGTAGCACCACATTTCAAAAGCCTCTATTCTCTTTCTGTCCGCACTGCTTATCGTCCATGTTTCACTCCCGTACAAGGCAACACTCCACACAAATGCCAACAGAAAAGACTTCCTTACACTTAAATTAATATTCGATGTTAGCAAATTTATCTTTTTCAAAAATGCTTTTCTTCCCATTGCCATTCTGCATTTTATATCCTCTGTACTGCGACCATCGCATGTTATTTTTCTACCCAAGTAAAAAAACTCATCTACCATCTTCATTGTTTCGTTACCTAGTCTAATTCCTTCAGCATCACCTGCTTTTCTAAGACCGCATTCCATTACTTTTGTTTTGCTCTTGTTTATGTTCATTTTATACGCTCTCTTCAACACACTGTCCATTCCATTCAACTGCTCTTCCAGGTCCTTTAGTGTCTCTGACAGCATAACAATGTCATCAGCAAAACGCAATGTCTTTATTTCTTCCCCCTGAACTTTAATCCCTATTTCAAATTTTTTCCTTGCTTTCCTTCACCGCCTGCTCGATGCTCGATCTACAAATTGAATAACATCGGAGAAAGTCTACAACCATGTCTTACTCCCTTCCCAACTGATGTTTCCCTTTCATGCCCTTCGAGTCTAATAACTGCTGTCTGGCTTTTGTACAAGTTGTAAATAACTCTCCTTTCCCTGTATTTTACCCCTGCTGACGTCATAATTTGAAAGAGTGTATTCCAGTCAACATTGTGTAACGCTTTCTCCAAATCTACAAAAGCTAAGAATGTAGGTTTGCCTTTCTTTAATCTATCTTCTAAAATAAGACGTAAAGTGAGTATTGTCTCCCGGGTTCCTACGTTCCTCCTGAATCCAAACTGATCTCCCCCGAGGTCAGCTTCTACCAGCTTTTCCATTCTCCTGTAGATAATTCGTGTTAAAATTTTGCAACCATGACTTATCAAACTGATGGTTCTGAAATTTTCACACCTGTCTGCGCCTGATTTCTTTGTAATGGGGATTATTACATTTTTCTTAAAGTTTGAGGGTATTTCGCCTGATTCATACATCCTACACACCAATTCAAATAGTTTTGTCGTGGCTGGCTCTCCCAGAGACTTTAGTAGCTCTGAGGGTATGTCATCTACTCCTGGGGCCTTGTTCCGACCTAGGTCTTTCAGGACTCTGACAAATGCATCTCTCGGTATAGTATCTCCTATTTTATCTTGATCTACTTCCTCTTCCCTTCCTACAACATCGTCTCTAAGTTCGTTTCCTTTGTAGAGCTGTTCTATGTACTCATTCCACCTTTCAGCTTTCCCTTATTGGCTGAGAACTGGTTTCCCATCTGCGTTCTTGATATTCGTAGAGTTGCTTTTCTTGTCCCCAAATGTCTCTCATATTTTCCTGTAGGCGGTACCTACTTTTCCCCTTCTTATACGTTCTTCTACAGATTTGTATTTGGCTTCTAGCCACTCCTTCTTAGCCATTTTGCACTTCATGTCAATCTCCTTTCTTAGTCGTCTGTACCTTATTTTGCCTGTTTCATTTACTGCATTATTATTTTTTCTACTTTCATCAATTTAATTTAGTATTTACTGTGATATCCAAGGATTTCTGGTAGGTCTTGCCTTTCTACCTTTTCTGTCCTCTGCTGCCTTCACTATTTCATCTCTCAATGCTACCCATACCTCTTCTACTGTTTTATTTCCCCCTGTTTCTGTCAATTGTTGCCTAAATCTTCCTCTGAAATTTTCCAGAACT
Source organism: Locusta migratoria (assembly GCA_026315105.1). Taxonomy (NCBI): domain Eukaryota; kingdom Metazoa; phylum Arthropoda; class Insecta; order Orthoptera; family Acrididae; genus Locusta; species Locusta migratoria. The sequence goes on from CM048750.1 coordinate 160,159,197, forward strand.
TCACGTTCCTTCAATTTATCTAGGTCCCATCTCCTTATTTTCTTACCTTTCTGGAGTTTTTTCAGTTTCAGCCGACAGTTCATGACTAACAAGTTATAGTCAGAGTCGATATCGGCCCTTGGTTATGTCTTACAGTTTATAACCTGGTTTCGGAAACTATGTTTTACCATTATACAATCTATCTAATACCTTCCGGTGTCTCCTGGTCTCTTCCACGTTTACAACCTTCTTTTGTGATTCTTAAAACAGGTGTTTGTTACGATTAAATCATGTTCCGTGCAAAATTCTACCAGGCGACTTCCTCTTTCATTCCTTCTGCCCAGTCCATATTCACCTACTATTTTTCTTTCTCTTCCTTTTCCTACTACCGAATTCCAGTCTCCCATCACAATTAAGTTTTCCTCTCCCTTAACTGTCTGAATAATTTCCTTTAGCTCCTCATATATTTCTTCGATCTGCTCATCATCGGCAGAGCTAGTTGACATATAAACCTGTACTACTGTTGTCGGTGTTGGCTTCGTATCTATCTTGACGATGATAATGCGATCACTGTGCTGCTTATTCATTATCAGTCCTACTCCTGTGATACCCCCAACTGATTTTGCATTTATAATCCTGTACTCACCTGACCAGAAATTCTGCTCATCCTGCCACCGAACTTCATTAATCCCCACTATATCTAACTTCAACCTATCCATTTCCCTTTTTTAAATTTTCTAATTTTTCTACCCAATTAAGTGATCTAACATTCCACGCTCCGATCCGTAGAATGCCAGTATTGTCTTTCCTGATGACAACATCCTCCTGAGTAGTACCCGCCCGGAGATCCGAATGGGGGACTATTTTACCTCCGGAATATTTTACCCGAGAGGATGCCATCATCATATTTTCATACAGTAGAGCTGCATGTCCTCGGGAAAAGTAACGGCTGTAGTTTCCCCTTGCTTTCAGTCGTTCGCAGTAACTGTGTGGCAAAGCCGCATTAGCTGATTTTACAAGGCCAGTTCAGTCAATCATCCAGACTGTTGCCCCTGTAACTACTGAAAAGGCTGCTGCCCCTCTTCAGGAACCATACTTTTGTCTGGCCTCTCCACAGATACCACTCCGCGTGGTTGCACCTACGATACGGCTATCTGCATCGTTGAGGCACGCAAGCCACCCCACCTCGGCAATGTCTGTGGTTCATGGGGGTGGTCGCGGGTCGTAACACATCTGAAATGTAACGGCCACTGTTCAAAGTACAGTTGGTGCGCACAAGAGGTGACCGAGACATCTAACCAATAGCACCCCATACCATGATGCTGGGTGATACGCCAGTATGGCGATGACGAATACACGTCTCCAATGTGCGTTCACCGCGATGTCGCCAAACACGAATGCGACCATCATGAGGCTGTAAACAGAACCTGGATTCATCCGAAAAATGACGTTTTGCCATTCGTTCATCCAGGTTCGTCGTTATGTACACCATGGCAGGCGCTTCTGTCTGTGATGCAGCCTCAAGGGTAACCGCAGCCATGGTCTCCGAGCTGATAGTCTATGCTGCCGCAACAATGTCGCGATACGATAAACCGCAATCGCGATAGGCTACAATCCGACCTTTATCAAAGTCGGAATGGTGGTGGTACGCATTTCTTCTCCTCACACAAGGAATCACAACAACGTCTCGCCAGGCAATGCTGTTTTTGTATAAGAGGTCGGTTGGAAACTTTCGTCATGTCAGCACGTTGTAGGTGTTGCCACCGACGCCAACCTCGTGTTAATGATCTGAAAAGCCTAATCATTTGCATATCACAGCATCCTCTTCCTGTCGGTTAAATTTCGCGTCTGTAGCACGTCATCATCGTGGTGTAGCAGTTTTAATGGCCAGGATTGTATAATTACATTGCTTGAGGAAACAACGCATTTGCACTAACAATGTTACAAACTACATACTGATAATGAGTTGTAATTTTAATTTTCATTATTCATTAAATGGCACTGCGTAACATATCTCTTATTAATTTGAATAAAAGTTTCTACTTTTTTGTAACTGAAAGTTTCAATTTCACACAAGTAAAGGTTCTTATTGTGATCAGCAGTTTCAGACATTTTACTCCATTTCCAACCTAACTGGTTGATTGAAATAAAATGTTTCAAGCTGCTTATCAAAAATAAAAAATAAAAAATAAAAAAAATAAAAACCCTTCTGCGCAACTTCGATTGTCAGTTATTGAAAGTATAATAATATAAGTGAAAATAATATTGAGCGTTTACTGATCTGATATTGATTGATTTGAAATTTAATTGGAGAAATTTTAGAAAAAGTTTTGATGATTTTGATAGGAATGCACTGTTATAAAACACAGAAGACGTTTCCTTCAAAAAGTTTTATATGAATGATGCCCAAGATGCATACAAAATCACAGAAGATATGTTTGAATGCAGAGATCAATAGGTTATCTATAACGTGTAGACGAACTGGACTGACTGGTGAGGCACGCAGTAGTTACAAAATGACTGAGGCGGACTTGTAGTGTCCCTCCCATCTGATTCCATATGTGCAATGAGTAAACAGTAATGATGGTGAGTAACTGATTTTTGAAATGGGATTAAACTTCATAGAAAATAAATTAGAGTTTTATGGTTTGCTCATGATTCTGCAATCGTGGCAGGGTTAGAAAAGAGCTTGGAAAAACATTTGAACAGAATGAACAGTGAGTCAATAAAACATTATAATATGAACATCAACAAAAGTGTAAGAAACTTAATATGAAAGAACAAAATTACGTAATGCTGAGGAAATTGGGTTGTTAAATAACGCACTAAAGTTGCGTACAGGCCAAAAGCCAAAACATTACAACTAAAATACAGTGGATGTAAAATATAGACTGTCAACAGAAAAAAGATTTTTTTAACATTACATACAAATTTAAGTGCCAAATCTTTTTTTCAGTGATTTGGAGCGTATCGTTACAGGATGTGAAATATGGCAAAAAACAGTTGACTACAGAAGAAGAACCTTTGGGTTGATCGAATAACTAAATAGGAGCGGTTCATTGGCAGTGAAGCATTAAGGAATTTTCGATTTGTCAATGAAGGGAATTTTGAGGATAAGACGCCAATGCTCGAATACAAAACCTGGTTTAAATGGATGCAGGTTGGTTTAGTCAAGCGTAGATCAGGCTTACCAGAACGGACAACCATGGGCATCTGCAGCAAACCCGTTTCGTTTCAGATAATCGCGCCGAGGCTAACGAGAAAAACATGCCTTGCCGCGTACATCACATCACGTCATCAGAGAAGACTTGAAACAACGCGATCGCTAGCTGACTGGCTGGCCACTGGGGTACAGACCACAGTCTCTTACCGGCAAGCCAGTCAGCTAGCGATGGCGTTGTCTCAAACCTTCTCTGTTCAACTGACGTACGCGCCACAGCCTCTTTCTCGTTGGCTACATGATCGCACTAAATGCACATCATCGAGTTGGCCTCTTTCGAAATCTGAGAGATGACGCATTCACCGATCATATGTGTTGATCGTCGCAGAACAAAATGTATAACACATTGCAAGGTAACGCCCAACACTTCGTATGTCATTACTGTGCATTGCGGTCGCTTCTCAGTAATTAACATATTAGTGACAACCTACAAAAGACGTACTTTACTTCATGTTGTTGATATTATTTTGTCTACCCCTCGTTTCTGCTTCATGGCTCTGTCATTTCGTTTGACCTTCATAGATGCTCTATAGTCTATGGAGACTATGCACTCCAGGCCTCCAAGACTTACGTCGTCTTTAACGGGGCGCAACATACGTCGTACCTTGGGGGCAGGTCGGAACACAGGTCTTACCCCACGTATCTGTAGCGCACATCCAAACGTGTTGCTCTTTGCCCTACAGTATAGCAGGAATGCAGCCAACCGGTTCTGCTGATTCACAAGGCGTCTTTCAACGGCGACCCTTGAATGCGTTCGCAATGTCACTCCCGCAGTACCTATTCTCTCTGTAAACACGTCTTAAGCTCTGCACTTCGTCACAAGGGAGACTTGCTCTCTGAACCAATGCGTTCAGGATCGTTTACTCTTGTACAGGGCGAAGAAAACTATTGATGCGAAACCTTAACTTTTCCCGGCGTAATGAATGTTCAAACAACTTACGGGTATGCTGCCGGGTGACGTCGTCGACAACCGCCGATGTTTCGACGGGAGGACACCCTGCCATTCTCAACGCACAACTGCACTCAATGAAGCAATGTGCAAGCGTATTTAATACCTCGGTTTGCAAAGGGTCAACAAGGAAGATAACACACACATTACAAGTCACTGCAGAGTCAACACAACCAAAGATGACCAAACAACAACAAAAAACGATAGTAACTATTAATCTACAGGTGAGGCAGCATTAATTTTGTCACTCTGTTTTTTGACGAGATGGAGTTGCAATGGGAAGCCCGTTGCCACCTATTTTGGTCAATTTGTTTATGAAGCATTACATGGAACGTGCTTTAGAGTCAGCGACTCTGAAGCCTGCGAGTTTTTTTTTTTTTTTTTTTTTTTTTTTTTTTTTTTTTTTTTTTTCAAATATACAGACGATACTTTTGTCATTTGACCTCATGGTAATGAGAATTTATATGGTTTATTGAAACTCCTAAATTCAGTCCACCCGAATATTAAGTTCAATAGGGAAGTAGAAAAGAATTCAAATGTTCAAATGTTTGTATAGCTTATGGGACCCAACTACGGGGTCCTCAGTCCCTAAACTTACAAACTAATTATGAACTACTTACGAACTAGGACGGCACAAATATCCATACCCGAGGGGGGATTCGAACCCCCGACCGTAGTGGCCGTGCAGACCGTGACTGAAGCGCCTCAGTCCCCTCGGCCACCGCGGCGGGCTGGAAAAGAATGGCTGCCTTTCCTTCAATGATGTGTTGGTCAGATGAAGGTTGATGGTACATTTGGATATGCTATTTACAGGACACCTCCTTACACTCATTTGTATCTGTGAGCTGTTGTCACCATCCAGCTCAGCGTGTACCTCATATCTTGGTTCATAGGGCCCGTGTCATTTCAGACCCTGAACGTTTATCAGCTGAGTTGTCCCATCTCGAGGTCACCTTTCGTCAGAATGGATATAGTGAGAGACAGATAAAACGTGCGTTGCGCTATCAGCCAACTGTGCAACGGGTGAGTGACGATAGTAATTAAGAGGCACCTAAATCTATGGCCTTTTTGCCTTACGCAGGAAGCATTTCCAACAAGATTGGTCGTATTTTCCACAAATATGATGTGAAATGTGTTTTACGACCACCTAAGATAAAGGCCTTGTTGGGGTCCGTAAAGGATGATCTTGGTTTGCGTTGTGGCATGTCATATACAGGTTAGACAATCAGGACTGTGGAAGACCTGTGTATTGAACACAAACGTTACACGAGCTTACAAAAGCCAAACAAATCCGCTGTTGCAGAACAGTCTTGGCACCGGTCATCATATGGAATACAACGACACGGAGAGTCTGGCATGCACTTCCACCTATTGGGATAGTGTTATTAAGGAAGCTGTCGAAATTAAACAAGCGACCTTATAAACAGAGATGGTGGTTTTTGTTTAAATTTTGCTTGGAACACGGCACTGTCTCTCGTCAAAACCTAGAGGGACAGAATTAATGCTGCCTCGCCTGTTGATTAATAGTCACGATCGATATTTTTGATGTTTGGTCATCTTCGTTTGTGTTGACTCTGCAGTGACTTGTACTGTATGTGTTAACTTCCTTGTTTATCCTTTGCAAACCGAGGTATTAAATACGCTTGCACATTGTTTCCTTGATTGCAGTTGTGCCCTCACAATGGCAGGATATCCTCCCGTCGAAATATCGGCGGTTGTCGACGACGTCACCCGGCAGCATACCCGTAAGTTATTTGAACAAAACTATTGATGTTCAAGTCCCGATCAGTTTGCGTTATTTCCCTTACAATGGATAACCAAGCCAGTCTTCCGCATTCCACTCCATTAAAGCATGGAAGTATGGTAATTTGCCATCCTTTTTCATCTCGATAATCAATTCCAACACAGTAGTTTCCAAAATAAGGTTATTATGGCTAATAAAGTTAAATACAAAATCTTAAACATGGCTGCATTTCACTAACGGTATGTTAGTATCAATTTGCAGACTAATAAGAGCCTACCAGTTGCATTAGTTGGGTTGTTTTTATTAAAACTTCTACCTTCTTCATAAGGTGTCGCACACATAAATTACATAAAAGTTGTTACAAAAAAAAAACATGGAGCCAAATGCTCTATAAAAGCGCAGCTTTTATTCCATATTTAAGTCCCATAGACTATACATACATTTTATTCCATGTCACCAAGATAAATTTAAAATGTTAAAATTGACAAATCAAAATTTTACACCCATGGAGTAATGGCACATACAAAGCGATTGAGCTCCGCTTATTCAAGTTTTTAAATTTTGACGTGTCAGTTTTCACGTTTTAAGTTTTAACCAGTTGGATCGACTAGAAACTGCACTTGTCTAGAGCATTTGATTCTATGTTTTATTTTGTAACAACTTTTACGTGATTTACGTGCCCGACATCTTCTGGAGAACGCAGATATAATTCTGCTGAAACTTGGTCAAGGTTTTAACTAAAAAAGTAATTCAACTGTTTGGCTGTTAATTGTCTACAAATTAATCGGAATGAGGATTCCTCAGTAGAGAAGACGTAGATTGCTACCTTGGCTGGAGAGTCAAGATAGGTGCAGAAGTTCCTAACCTGAGGTATTGCACAGAGCAGTGTGTTGGGAACTTCGCATTCCACAGACAATATCAATGCTACGAGCTTTCAGAATGATTTTAATATTAAGGTGTTTATTGAATTAGAATACTTTATTTGTAAGCTGTTTTTTTTTAATTCATATTCAACTTTTTCCCCTGAAACTTGTCCCGCAGGGAAAGAGTACTGCTTTAGACAATATTTTTGTAAACAATAAATGAAGGTTCAGTCATGCTAAACAGATAACTATAGCTCATCTGGCTGCGAAGTATGGAGCACTTGATTGGTGTGGGTAACTTTTGTTCCTAAGTGCAAAGGCGATATTGTCTCTTTACGAAACGAGGCGATAGTCGGCTTGTATCATTGTACCCGCGTGGTCTACGTGACGTTCACAAGCATTAGCGAGAAGGATGTGCATTGTGTGTGTGCCGTACACGGCATTCTATGGAAAACAGCGTCTAGCAAATACGATATCAGCGTATTTATCTTCGTGATACAAAGGGCTTACGTCCTGCGTGCATTGCAAGGAGAACTGAGTGAGGTATGGCAGTAGCTAGAACAATGTGCTCGCATTCAGGGGGATGGTGTTTCGAATCCACTTTCAACCATACAGATTTAGGTTTTCTGTGATTTGTCTGAGTCATTCTTAGCAAATACCTGGATGGTACCTTTGAAAGTTGAAAGAGCATGGCCGATCTCACCCCCATTCATAAAAAGAAAGAAAAAAACCCAAATAGATAGTGTTATCTACCGAGACATCAAACCTTCAACAAAAAAAAAAAAAAAAAAAAAAAAAAAAAAAAAAAAAAAAAAAAAAAAAATCAAATGTTTGTAAAGCTTATGGGACTTAACTACAGGGTCATCAGTCCCTAAACTTACAAACTACTTATGAACTACTTACGAACTAGGACGGCACAAATATCCATGCCCTAGGGGGGAATCGAACCCCCGACCGTAGTGGCTGTGCAGACCGTGACTGAAGCGCCTCAGTCTCCTCGGCCACCGCGGCCGGCAAACCTTCATCTTCCTCCTTCTTGCAAGGATAGGTTTCTCGATGCGATGATAACAACTTTGAGACATACGGTCTGTGATTTGTAAGGGCCAGCTGCCTATTCTAAATCAAATTTTACTGACCGGTACCTCCAGCTTTCTTTTTCTCCCTCTTTCCTTCATTTCCTTCTCCTTAGTAGTGCTGAATGCAATGACGTAATGTGGGACTTTGTGTATAAGGAAAAGGAGGAATTGAAATCACAGACCAACCAGTTTAATTTTCTATTCCTTTTCTTACTCTGCCTAATCGACATATATAGTTTGGGAAATAAACTGAGATACCAGCTTCGAGTGTTAGATGATGATGTCATCTAGTAAAGACCTCAGAAGATTAAAACCAACTGCTAAATGGCTTACAGAAAATATCTACGTTGAAACATCCAGAAATTTATAAATCGTGTTCGGACCTTTCCACTTTGTTTGAAAACGCTCACCCATTAGATCTAATCGAGGCCATTTCACAGCCCGTTTTGAAAGCTTTTCTTCTGCCATTCTGCCAATACGTCGCTTTCTACCTTACAAACTTCAGAGAAGTCCTCTTACACGCACTTCCCTATCAATTCTTCTACCAAAGTTCTCATTTCTCGTAACCCTTTGTGGCACAAGGAACCAAACTGATTTGTGAAACAATTTTAATTTGTATAATTACATTACAAATTATATATAAAACTAATATATGAAGTGAGGAAAGTACTCGCGTATTTAGCTTGCTTTTTTTTTTTTTTCACTGCGCAGCTGAATGTTTTTGTTACTTTCCCGCGAAAACGTATTACCCGAGCCGTCAGCGAGTTCAATATCTTGACGACAGAGGGTAGAGCACTCCGGTGCCGTGATGGTTTTACAGAGCAGCCACTGAGCAGTCTTTGAGACATTAAATTAAAGGTGGTTTCAGTGTGAAACCAGATGTACGCAAAGGGTTAAGGTATGCATTTTACGGGCCACGTGTACCAGAAATTTTGGGGTCGTTTTCGTGCATAGTAGAAGCTCCGTGGTTTACTGGTAAAATTCCGAACTAAGAATCTAAACGTAACTGCTTCAATCACCGCACAATCGCAGAATTAATGATAAATCTGAAGCATATAATTAAAGTTTGTGATGCGACCGGGAATCGAACCCGGACCTACATGCTTACTAGGCAGACGTCTTAGCCGGCCGTGGTGGCCGCGGGGACTGAGGCGCTTCAGTCACGGTCTGCACGGCCACTACGGTCGGGGGTTCGAATCTATCCTCAGGCCGTCCTTAGTCTTAGTTAGTTCTTAAGTAGTTTGTAAGTTTAGGGACTAATGACCCGAAGTTAAGTCCCATAGACTATACAAACATTTGAACATTTGCAGACGTCTTACCGTTAGACCACCACACCACTAACGATTAAGGCGCCTTGGAATAGTCTAAGTACGATTTCCCTCCACGTCACAAACTTTAATTCAGCTTCTGTGTTCCGAAGATAATTGCCACTACACACAACAATTGGAACACAGAAGCTGAATTAAAGTTTGTGACGTGGAGGGAAATCGTACTTAGACTATTCGGAGGCACCTTAATTATTAGTGGTGTGGTGGTCTAACGGTAAGACGTCTGTCTAGTAAACATGGAGGTCTGGGTTCGATTCCTGGCCGCATCATAAATTTTAATTCTATGCTTCAGATTTATCATTATTGTCTTTGACATATTCGAGACGAAAATCTGTCTCAGAGACTGTTTATTTGTATTTAATTGATATTAATCGCAGAATTTTTCAGTCAGTTTTTACTTGTTTCACTTCCAACGATATTATTTATGTGACAAACGATGAGTCGCACCGTGGTACAGAACCCACTTTAAACTGTATGTCCTCCTATAACTGGCTCGGTAAGTCAGTCATGGGGCGTAACTAATACGTGTCAAAATTGCGAAGATTCGATATAGGACCTGACAGCTATCTCCAAAATTTACAGCTGAGATATTTAAACTGTTGTCTCTTTACTTCCTGTGACTTATTTGCATATTGCAGAACATATGACTATTGCAGTCAGTATTGCTGCCAAGCACCGTAGAAAATTGCCCTGTGTAACGCTTCACAAATCCACCTCAACACACTGTTACTATAGCAGATGACAAGTGTGGCGCTTATGGAGATACGAAGATTGTCTTCCATTCTGGAGAAATAATCGCATGTTGACGCTTGTTATTTCTCTCCTTTACATCGTTTTTCGCCGGAATAAACTCTGCTTGGATCAGATAGCGCGTCTCTCCGACGCGATGCACATCTTACCGGTTTACACGGACACACACACACACACACACACACACACACACACAAATACACCTCGGCTACGTGCCGCCGCTAATAGCCTCGTTAGTAACTTCAAAAGGCTTTTATCGCAGTTTACAGCTCACCTTTATTAAGGGAATAGACACGCCGCTAGACTACAGCTCATCACTGAAGAGACTATTATAAGGACAATCTCTCTTGAAGTTCCCACCGCGCCAATGACCGTAATTAACTTACATCTCTACGTCTTACTCATCCGATTCCGTGTTCGTAATCCCTGCGTTCAGTGAAACAAGCAATTCGCCTACATCTACATGACTACTCTGAAGCTTTCTCTCTAATCCTGGGCAGAGCGTTCATCGAACCATGTTATTCTTTCTCCACCGTTTCATTACCTAATTGTGCGCGGGAGAAAAAGACACATGAAGTTTTAATTTTCCGCTGTGATTTCTCTTATTTTATTATATTTCCATCGACCCGTCCGGCTTCGGCTTGGTGGAGTTATATTATATTTGTATAAAAATCCATCTGTTCATGTACGAGGCATGTCCACAAAGTAAGTTCCGTTTGGTTATATAAAACAAACGTGTACAGATACAGAAAGAATTATTTATTGTACAAAAATATACAACTATTAAACTACTTTTCTCAATAGCTTCCGAAATTTTGTAGGCATTTGTCATAGCCTGTCAGAAGTCTTTGTATGCCTTCTTCGTAGAAGGTTGCCCGCCTGTGTATTTAACCGTGTGGTAACATGTTCTTTCAGCTCGTCATCATCGCTGAAGTGTTGACCACCACGGACAGGTTTTAGGTGTAAAAAGAAAGTCGCTACGAGCGAGACTGTACGGAGGATGATCAAACACATTCCAGTGAAATTCCCGTAAGAGTTGTTTGGTCACATTCGCCTTGTGTGGTCGGACGGCAACGTGAAGGGAAGAAGAAGACTCCTTTCATCTCTTCTTACACCTAAAATCTGTCCTTGGTGGTCAACACTTCAACGATGATGAGCTGAAAGAACATGTTTGACACATGGTTGAATACACAGGCGGCAACCTTCTATGAAGAAGGCACACAAAAACTTGTCCCACGCTATGACAAGTGCCTACAAAATTTCGAAGTTATGTAGAAAAGTAGTTGAACACTTGCAGATTTTTATACAATAAATATTTTTTCTGTATTTGTTCACTTTTGGTTTATATACCCAAACGGAACGTACTTTTTGAGCATACCTCGTATTTTATTCTTTACTATGTTCTACGTAACATCACTGAACACAATGCATGCTATGCTTACACAGTTCTCAGCGTATTTAATCCACATCTACGCACTAATATCGCACTGTAACGTGTAGTTCAAAGTTTACCGGCCGATTGTATAAACATCGCTCACTGGATATCAAATCTGACGTTAGTTCAGAAATTAAACTCTGTTCAGGGCTGGGGGCTCTGTTGTATAACGCTGAACCTATATCCGCCGAAGTTGATTCAGCGATCATTTGACTCAGCACGGAAGATTCCTGCAAACATCGCTAAAATCATGAATCGACCTGATTATTTAGCCTTGACTGCAGATATTAATCGATATGCAATATTTAATATCGACGCTTTCATGTTGTAAACATGGAAGGAAATAAACAAGAAAAAGAGCTATATCGAAGCTTTTCCAAACACGAAAAAAGCTTTACTTCTAGAAATCGTTTTGGGGCGATTACATTCTCCTATTCGATTGTGTATATTGCGAATGGACATTTTTTATCGGTACAAAATTAAAGTATATAGACAAAATTCAAAACTATTTTATTCTATTCTGCACCACTGAGCATACATTTACTATCGTTTTCCTAAATGTATGATAACAACAAGTAAATGTTTCTTTGTTCCTCCATTACAGTACACAGCATAAAACAACAGTAATACTATGTGAAGAGCATGGTGTATTCTTGCATTCAGCAAACTAGAGTGTCTGTTGGAAACAGTACCTTCTTTAGTTCTTTATCTACAATTCCTTCAGTTTCTCTTCGGTTTTGTTATTAGTCAATTACAGTTTTTTCTGTCGGTATGTTTGGAAAATTTCTAATTCTCCGTCTAAAATGTATCTTTCCAATTCGCGTAACGCTCTGCAGGTTTAACACTTGCTGTTGATAAATGGCGTTTGTGGTGTGGGAGTTGGTAGCAGCACCAAGACACCACTGTTGATTGCCGAAACCTTCGCGGCCACGGAAACACCGACAGTTAGCGATAACAGGTCATCGATTTCTGCCAGAGACTGCGCACGTACGAATACTGTTACACGTGACAAATCTAATTGCGACCAGGACAACACTGGAAGGAGACACACCAGCTCCTCCCAAATGTGTCAGAAAGACTTAAAATGGGATACTTCCAGCCAAGCAGAGGATTGATTCACTTTCTCACCGGCCATGGCCCGTACCCGACGTATCTATGTCGGTTCAGGAAGCAGGCGACTCCAGAGTGTGGCTGTGGAGCTCCGGAAGGAACTCCAGAACACGTCACTTTCGAGTGCCCTACATACGATCATCTTGTGTCTCATCTCAGACTACAACTACCTAACTTATCAGACATGAAGCACATTTTCAAATTCTCAATGAATTAACCGACAAAATCTCAAACCTCGTCAGACATGAATTTATAAACCGATTATGAGACATTTTTTCTAGGCATGACTGCTGCACCAGGCCGTTCCACCGGGGTACTCCGCCGTGCCCTGGATCAGGAGGACTGAGTGCAGCCAAATCACCGATTGCGACGCTAGGTATAAGTCAGATTAAGTTAGGCTTAAGAGAAAACACGAAAACAACACAAGTGCAAAAGGCCAGCCCAGTGCCAGGGGCACGTCCTCCGGAATTAGTTCGGGGGACACAGGCCAACAAGTAGGTTTGTACATTACTGGCACACCTGTTAGCACTGCAGGGGGGGGGGACACAAAATAAGACACTAAACGTAACAGTAGCGACTTCCACATGAAACACATGCCAACGCACCCTGCATGACACAGCACACACGGCAGACACAACAGCAAAAACAAAACATACCATGTAGCTCAGTAGAAACATTAGAAGTAGCATAAAAAGCACAAAAAATGTAGTAGCATAAGAAGACCCATTTTGGGTTATTGCATAATTAAAAGAATTTAAAAAAAATTAAAAAATCTAATTGAGCAAAAAATTGTGTAACAGCCGGCACCTATATCCTGCAGGACAGTGTTCACCATTTGATCAGAGTGCTCCCTTTCATAAGAGACAACATCGCTTCACCTTACCGCAGCGTTCCGCAGCTCTTCCAGACTTCTTGGCAGACTCGGTGGAGTGGCTGAGCGCTCTAAGCCACCACGCTGTGGAGCACGCGATTGCTCGCCATCGCAGGTTCGAGTCCTCGCTTAGGAATGGGTGACGAGTGAAATGGAGTGAAATGGTCGGCTGACACGTGTCGTCTCCGTGTATTTTTTGTACTTTTCACGCAGTCCCGATACTCCGGAGGTAGTTATTGATAACCCGCAGAGCCTCAGCGGCCAGTCCTGGGATGAAGACGGCTGGGTGCAGTCGCACGTGGTGAGGGATCGCGATGACGGGCGTCCGCCTACGCGCCGCGCCGCGCTAGGAACCGGATTGATGTCCACGCGGGGGCGTCCCGGGCTCGTAAACAAGAGGTGTCCGGCTTTACGGGACGCGGAAGCCGTCCGCGAGACGCCCACTCGCTCCAGCCGCGCTGCTCCCAGAGTTACGATGCCGCCTGCGCCTGCGGCCGCGACGGCTACTGTGCCCGCCGTCCAGTTCTCACCCGCTGCCCACACCTCCAGCAAAGCTTCACCTCGTGTCGCGTCCCTCAGAGATTCCATCTGGACGGAGGGGCTTCAACAACCTGTCCAAAGTTGCCGAGCAGAAAATAAACAGTAAAAGAAAAGAAAACACGACTGAAATGAATCATCCGAACGGGACGTAAATGTGTAGATTGTGGAAAATCAGATTGCCTTCCATAAAGAAGATTTTTTTTTTTTTTTTTGGCGCCCACGACTGTATTTATGATATCCCATTATCAATGCATACATTTTTTTTTATGTTAGCATCTTATGCATGTGCATTGTATCATCCTCATAGATGGTATGTAATACAAGATCTAAGGCCTCCGATTTTTTTTAATTAACTACTCACCCGAAATCGATGAAACTGGCGTTACTTCTCGACGTAATCGCCCTGTAGACGTACACATTTTTCACAACGCTGACGCCATGATTCTATGGCAGCGGCGAAGGCTTCTTGAGGAGTCTGTTTTCACTACTGGAAAATCGCTGAGGCAATAGCAGCACGGCTGGTGAATGTGCGGCCACGGAGAGTGTCTTTCATTGATGGAAAAAGCCAAAAGTCACTAGGAGCCAGGTCAGGTGAGTAGGGAGCATGATGAGGTACTTCAAAGTTGGTATCACGAAGAAACTGTTGCGTAACGTTAGCTCGATGTGCGGGTGCGTTGTCTTGGTGAAACAGCACACGAGCAGCCCTTCCCGGACGTTTTTGTTGCAGTGCAGGGAGGAATTTGTTCTTCAAAACATGTTCGTAGGATGCACCTGTTACCGTAGTGTCCTTTGGAACGAAATGGGTAATGATTTCGCCCTCCCTGTTCCAGAACATGGACAACATCATTTTTTCAGCACTGGCGGTTACCCAAATTTTTTTTGATGGCGGTGGCGGTGAATCTGTGTGCTTCCATTAAGCTGACTGGTGCTTTGTTTCTGGATTGAACTTCAGCTGTCGATGAATTTCAATTGGTGTCACACCACCCAAATTCAGAAAACGAATGATTGCACGCTGTTCAAGTAAGGAAAACGTCACCATTTTAAGTATCTAAAACAGTTCTCATTCTCGTCGCTGGCGGTAAAATTCCAACTGCCGTACGGTGCTGCCATTTCTGGGACATATTGACAATGAACACGGCCTCATTTTAAAACAATGCGCTTGTTTCTATCTCTTTCCAGTCCGGAGAAAAAAAATCGGAGGCCTTAGAACTTGAATGCACTTCGTACATTGTTTTCCACAGATGTAATGCTATTGCTAGTAAAGTAGATTACAACTTGTGAAATGGAACAGTAAGCAACAATGAATTGTATGCAATCCCCAGGATTGGCGATCCTACACAGAAGCTTCAAATTCAGCGAGGACTTCAATGCGAGATGCATACAGTTCATTGTTGCATACAGTTCCATTTCACAAGTTGTAACCCACTTTACTAGCAATAGCATCATTACATCTAACTGTGGGAAACAATGTATTACAGACCATCTATGAGGATGATACAGTGCACATGCATAACATGCTAACTTAAAAATAAAGTGTGCATTGATAATGGCAAGTCACTTGCCAAAATCTAGATCTGAAAAATAAAGCAGTTTCTTGCCAATAACGACCTATTTGGATATTGTGGAAAAGATAGCTTCAATCGTATAATGACTTTTTTTAAATTAAAGTCACTACTGGTTTCGTAACCCTAGAGTGCCATCTTGCGAAAACAGCGAAAAAGGCATGCAAAATTTAATCGAACACAAAATCCCCAGGATTGGCGCTCCTACACAGAAGCTCTAAATTTAGCGAGGACTTCAATGCGAGATGCTCACAATACTTTTCACAAGGAAACTCTTTCTCGAAATCTGGACCCAAACAGATTTTGGTCATATGTCAAATATACTAGAGGCAAAACACGACCAATAACCTCATTATATGCGATAGAAATGGCGATCCCGCCTATGATAGCGCTACTAAAGCAGAGTTACTAAACACAGCTTTTCGAAACTCATTCACCAAACAAGACGAAACCAATACTGCAAATTTCTAATTACGAACAGAGGCCCCAATGAATAACATAAAAGTAGATATCATCGGGCCGGCCGCGGTGGCCGAGGGGACTGCGGCGCGCCAGTCACGGTCTTCAACTTAGGAAAAATAAAATGTTCTCCATCGACTGTTCTTTTGTTCGGATCTGAAACTAGGACATCGACTGTGGAGCACAGGACAAGACTGGAGATTATGGAACTTCAGATGAGTGTAACCTGGAAGATTGAAAGAATACGCTGGCCGGAGAGAGTAAGAAATGAAAAAGTACTGAGTAAAGTTTTGAAGAGCAGACATTTACTGTATCTAATAAGAGGTAGAAAACGATACTGGATTGGGCTATGTGCAAGGGAAGGCGAGGGAGGAAGAGATTTCAGATCCTGGATGATCTGATGGCTGGCAGTACGTACATCAAAACTAAAAAGAAGCAATGAATCGTGGAAAATGATGTAAATGCCTTGCTGATATAGCAGAAAACTGATGATGATGATCACAGGAAGACACAGATGAAATTTACAGTTTTGCATTTTCCGTCGATACCTATATATACATATATATTAACGCTCTATTTTGCATAGCTCCTTCCTGGCACGTCGCTTGCCATAAGTACCATGAACGCTTATTAACCCGCCCTCTATAGCCGAAATTGCAAATGCACAGCTGTAGGGTAAGCCGGTTGGAAGCCTGCCAGTATTTGACATAGTCCCTAATCGCCAGTCTTTCCGACAATCTCCTGAATTAAATTCCAGACCTCTGCGAAGTGAGGACAACTGATAATAATCGGAATCTCCGATGAGAACGCTAAGCTTAATCGCGTGGTTCTCGAGAGGAACAGGCGATGTGCCAATATCAGGTTTCATCCCTTCCGGTCACTTACCATCATCATCAACACCATCATCGTCATCATCATAAAAAATAAACACAAAACAACTATAGAGCCATCTACTACACTTACTTACATTGTATGAATATACGGTACAAATCTCACATATCCGTACGGAAAGATGTGTATGTGCGAGGGAGAGCAACACCCTCACCGATAGATACTTGGATCCAGCCCGGAATTTCTCAGTCCACAATGCCATACGACATTAAATTTTTATTATATCCGTATTTTTTTTTTAATTTTACTGTTAGTCAAGTAGGGTCAAATTAACTTCCTTTTTTATGTTTGATAGTTTCTACATTTCCTGTACTACTCCATCCCTTCCCAGTTGTTTTTTATTGGAAAGTTGCCGTTTGCGTTTCCGTATTTATTCTACCTTGCAATATTCAAAATTCAGTATTTTATTCAAGCATATCTATTTTCAACATGTAATTCTTCTTTATCCTGCCACATGTATTACAAAAGTTCTGGTCAAACTACCGTGGTTTAGTTTTTTAATTGTTTTATTTTTGTAGACATTTCATTTATAGCATTTACTTTTCTATCTACTGGCTCTTTCGCTCTTGAAAACTTCTCTACATCATTCTGCTGGGTAGTTTCTCCTAGGTAATTAAATTTGCTCTTTTTTATTTATTTGTGTTATTTAAAACTTAATAAATCACGGACTAATGTAGATAGAGAGGTAAAAATTGATATACATGCTTGGAATTACATAGGGTTTTATTAGAACCATAAAAAGCAACTTCATCTGATCAGAAAATCAATAATTAGCATAACAAATTAAGACAAAGCAAAGATGATGTTCTCTACAGGAAATGCTCAATATGTTCACCATCATTCCTCAACAATAGCTGTAGTCGAGGAATAATGTTGTGAACAGCACTGTAAAGCATGTCCGGAGTTATGGTGAGGCATTGGCGTCAGATGTTGTCTTTCAGCATCCCTAGAGATGTCGGTCGATCACGATACACTTGCGACTTCAGGTAACCCCAAAGCGACTTTTTTTCTCATAAAACCCCATTTCATTCCAAGCATATATGTCAATTTTTACCTCTCTATCTATATTATTCCGTGATTTAATAGGTTTTCAAATTTATACTGACTTTTTGATCACCCAGTATTACGATTTAGAAAAATATAAAGGACTATTCTACACTTGTTCTTATTCCCTGTTTTATATTCCATGTAACGTCACATCCCGTAAGATGTCTAATGACTATTGACGTCGCTGATATGGAGTACCTGACATTAGGTGGCAGAATAGTGGACTTAGTATGTAAAATATATGTTTTGGGAGCGGTTCAGGATACTTTTTGATTACATAGAGTATAAGATCAAAGCAAATGCCCAGATTGTTCCGTAAACAGACGAGTGGAGGAAAAAAATACTGTGTGTTGCATCACGCTGGCAGAAGACATTCACCGGGCATTCGCCATACCGCACAACCCTGCCATCAGATCACCACATTGTGTACCGTCATTCGTCACTCCAAATAACGTATTTCTACTGTTCAATCTTCCCATGCTTACGATCCTTATAACAACTGAGGCGTCGTTTCGCATTGACCTCCGTGATATGTGGCTTATGGGCAGTCGCTCGACCGTGAAATCCAAGTTCTCGTCTCTTAACTGCCATAATACTTGGAGTGGATATACTTATACAATTTGGAATTCCTGCGAGATGATCTGGGTAGTTGGTTGCCTATTACCCTGTACGACACTCTTCAACTGTCGGTGGTATCTGTCAGTCAGTAAATGAGGTCAGCCTAAACGCTTTCGTGCTGTACGTGTCCCTTCACGTTTCCACTTCACTGTCACATCAGAAACAGTGGACCTAGGGATATTTAGGAATGTGTAAATCTCGCGTACAGACACAAGCGACACCTAATCATTTGACCATGTTCGAAGTCCGTGAGTTTCGCGTAGCGCACCATTCTCTCCCTCAAGAAGTCTGATGACTACTGAGGTCGCAGATATGGAGCACTTGGCTGTAGACGGCAGCACAAAACATCTAATACGAAAAACATATATATATATATATATATATATATATATATATATATATATATATATATATATATATATATATATATATATATTTTTTTTTTTTTTTTTTTTTTTTTTTTTTTTTGGTGGGGGGCATGATCGCATAGTGCAGTGTTTTTCAACCTTTTTGAAACCGCCCCCCCTCTCCGAGTAAAAATCTCTGGCGACCTCCCAGGCACGTAATAAAGCTGTGTGGTTCGAAAGGCAAAGTATTTTTCTTTCTTAGATGGGTCTAAGATCTGAGCAGCCATCCACGTCTGGTGAAATTTTCAATAGCTAAAACGAAACAAAACGGAAGAAAAGTTTACATCTATTTGATGTATTGATTTTCTGTCGTGAATAATAAATCAAAATGTGTAATTTGTGGCTACGGGTTGTCATCTACCAGTATAAAACCATCAAATCTGATTAATGACTTCTTAATATTACAAGGATGCTTTTTAACTTTAGATTTCTTCGAAAGGACACTGAAAATTCTTAACCAGCAGCTAATTACTATGATCCAGTAATAAAATGGGATTGTTATTAGTCGAATAAAAATGATACTGCATTGAAATATCGTTACCAGCTGAAAACTACTATGATCCAGCACTAAAAAGGTACTGCTATGTACTGATTAAATATAATTTAAGTTAGTGATTGTTTTTCTGACATGACAATATCTTAACAGTCATACAAGGATGTATTTCACTGTACTGTTTTTAAAAGAAAACGCCTTTTGCTACTGTAAATGAAGGGTTTTTATTTTTATAATTCACCCACACGCGTTTCGCCTTTGTCGCAAGGTATCATCAGTGGGTGTCAGCACTTGCTACTCCATATCAGTCTCTTTCCGGCAACCACAGTGGACACAGTATGGCAGCAGATGACAGTGGAACCACAAAAATGCGAAGTTTTTCAAAAACAGTGGACCCTTTCGACCTGGTTGCCGGAAAGAGACATATGGAGTAGCAAGTGCTGACACCCACTGATGATGCCTTGTGAGAAAGGCGAAACGCGTAGGGGTGAATTATAAAAATAAAAACCTTCATTTGCAGTAGCAAAAGGCGCTTTCTTTAAAAACAGTACAGTGAAATACATAGTATTCAGCTGCTGCTCAAATAGCCACTACAAGCAACGTATTAAGTCATACAAGGAGATTGCGACCACTGTAAATAACTGTAACAGTACTAAACAAACGCTGTTAAGTAGCTTGATTAGCAAGTCGTCAGAAGATGGAAAAATGGCTTCATTGTTTCGCGTTCAGGTCGGCCCATCATCAGAAATCAAAAGTGCTGTTGGTACATCTTGCACCTGTTACAATATTGATGTCTGATTGAAGGCCACCCGAAACGTGTCACAACTAAGCCATTTTTCCACCTACGGATGATTTGATAATTAAGTGACTTTCACGATATCCTGTCTTCAGTGTGTCACTTCTCCTATAGTACCTGAACGTTAAGAAACGTAGACTTGCTATTAGACTTGCGCATAATATTTCGCGATCGGAAGCGCTCATTTTGGTTCGCGGCTCTGCCGCGAACTAGTTCGTTCTTTTAGTTCGTCCGCTCCCAGTGACGGCTGAGCGGCGTGGTCTGCACATGCAGGTGGAGGGAGAAGTTCCCCCACCTAGCTGCTTCACGCGCTTGTTGCTTGAGGCACTAACGATTTCACGCAAACCAAAAGAAACAGTTTGTGGATAATTTCCCGCGTTTAAGTTAAGAGTTATCTCTATATCTTGGCATTATGGAATTTATTAGTCAGATATTTCAGAGTGCAGAATACTTCAAAACAGAAATTTTGTAGCACTGAACTATGTAATCTAGCGGCAGACGCTTAACTAGAAATGGCTCTCATCAGCAAACACGTGATTTTTAATTCTGCAGCGCGCGCTCTTGCTATTGCCCGTCGGTCTTCGGAAAAGAATTCAACGAACTCAGAAGCGAGATACGTTTCACATAATAGTTCGCCATCGGTAACGCATGTTTTATCGAGCATACTTTATTTCGCAGCTCGGCCGTGAAGTAGGTCGCTCTTTTTAGTTCGTCCGCCTTTTCAGTTCTCCGCTCTTTTTAGTTCGTCCGCTCTTTTAGGTTTGTTCGCGCTTTTTAGTTCGTCCATTCTTTTCGGTTCGTCCATTCTTTTCAGTTCGTCCACTCTGTTTAGTTTGTCTACTCTGTTTAGTTTGTCCACTCTGTTTAGTTCCTCTACTCTTTTTAGTTCGTCCGCTCTTTTTAGTTCCTCCGCTCTTTTTTATAGTTCGTCTGCTCTTTTTGGCTTTTGCTACCGCTACTAAAAAAGCTCTTTCTTTTGTTATGACAGCTTTTTTTATATAATGATCAGTGTTGCCCAAGCGTGTGCTATTTTTGGGTAATTAGACATCAAATACTTAAGCAAATAAACCAGTTATTTACACAAATGGGTGATACAATGGTATTCAACTACTTTGCATACAGATTACTCGTAGTAAATATTATTTAGACAGTGCTAAATACCTTAGAAAAGAAAATTTGTGGCAGTGAACTATGAAACTACAGCAGAGCTACATCTCAGCTCGAAATGACGGTAACTGGCAGAAGGAAATCACGCGATTCTGCGCGCTCTCGCATCCTGTCGGTGTTCCCCGTCAGACTTCGCAAAAGGAGCGGACGAACTAAGGAGCCAGGGATGTGCGTACTAGTTCGTGTAGTTCGCCTGTGGGAGCGCTCTTCTGAACTAGTTCGCGAACTACACAAGACTACTTGTTATCAAGCATGCTGCTACTGTATCCTCCTGCGACCGCGATCCACAAAGTAAGGCTTTGCGACTCCCCAGGGGGTCGAGACCCCAAGTTAAAAAACACTCACATAGTGTATAAGATCAAAGGAAATGCCCAGATTTCGAGGACCTTTTTAGTGTCTTGGCCCTGCAATAGCCTCAGGAAGACAGCACTGCTGGGCTTTTGTTGTGCTCTCTCAATATTATCCCTTGTGGAAGGGGGTTTGGGCAGGTTTTGCGCCACAACCCCCGCAAATGTCTTCGTAAGTTGCTTCCTCAACCTCTCATCCTCTTTCTGGAGCTCTTCCAGTCTGCTCTCTAACTTTGATTGAAACATAGCCCAGGCTGCCAGTTCATCTCAGGGACTTGGAGAACAGTGAGGATGCACTACAGGTGATGCCTATGCTGACGACCTCATCCTGTTGGTAGGCGGTCGCAGTCGCGAGGACCTCGAACCGCGAGTGGATAAAGCCCTCCAAATTGGTGCCAAACCACAAAACGTACTATTGCACCAGCAAAGTCAAATTATCTACTTCTGAATTGAAATTTAGTCCGTAATCCGACAGTTAGAATCTCGGGGGTGCCAGTGATTCGACGTCGCCAGGCAAGATATTTAGAAGTGATCATAGACGAGCGCTGGAACTTTTCGTCCCAAATACAGGGTGTTTCGCTAAGTGTGTTTGTCTCTGTAACTTATAAAATAATAGGTAACGGGAAATTTTAATGCGGTAGGTCAACACTAGAAATTTTACACTTTCTGCGGAGCTATGAACATAGTTTAATGTATCATTTTCCAAAGAGTTACAGCACAAAGAGATAATGTTTTAAATGGAACAATAGTTTTTTCTATCGTGCATTGGATTCGTTGAAACCAGCTGCGACCAAATCAATTAAAACTACATTCCTATCACTGTTAGTTTGGGAGCTACAACCCTTCAAAGTTCCGGGGGCGGAGCACTGTCTCATGACCACCAGCCAGTCAGCTACGCTGTCGTAGCCTCCGCCCCCTAAACACATTTTCAAAATTTACAGAAAACCCACAACAACTGACACTGTAATACCAGCTAGTTCACAACATCCAATAGCACACAGACATGCTGCCTTCCACTCCATGGTACATCGCCTGACATCCATACCACAAACAAAACAAGATTTCCAAGCAGAATTAAATACCATTAAATATATTGCATGCAACAATGGTTATAGACCTCAACTAATAGATAACATTTTAGAAAGAAAACAAAGAAAGAAAGTTCTACCCCTCCTCTATTCCCCCACTTCAGAAACAGTAATTACTAAGACTAACTGGTGTACTATACCATATTTAGGAAAATTATCTACCAAAATTGCCAGAATTCTCAAATCATGTAAATACAGAACATCATTTTATGTAAGAGGCACTGCAGCTAACATCCTATTTAACAGCAAAGGCACAAGGGCTCCATTAAGTAACAGTGGGGTTTATAAAATAACATGCAATGACTGCAACAAAATGTATATAGGTCAGACAGGCAGGGCAATTCAAATTAGACTGGGTGAACATGAACGTAGCTGGAGATTACAGAAAACAGACTCCACCTTTGCTGATCATGTTCTGAAAGAAGGACACAACTACCAGGTCCACACAGAAGTGCTTCACGTAGCCAACAAAGGCAGAAAACTAAACCTATTAGAAGCACTGGAAATAAACAAACATTTAGCTAAAAATCCCCAGCTAGTGCTTAATGACCAGGTACAATTGAACACATCCCCACTGTTAAGCTTCACATGATGTAAACAAAACAGCCACCCACCACAGTCCAACATAATGTCACAAGTAGAGTACCCTTTCCTACCATGTTTACTTTTAGTCTTTAAAATACAACAATATATAATAACTGCACAGTAATATGTAATGTACGGTAATTTAAATATGTGAATCTTGCCAAATGCTGACATGTAAGTAAAAAGTAAAATCAATGTAAAAAACGAATTTAATGTACACCTTAAGTGATGATCACAACATATGCTACAGTACCAATAATGTTAATATAGTTTTTAATTCAATAATATTTAAAATGTAATGTGTTTCACCCTGTTCACGCGCAAATTAAAATGTAAAAATGTTAAGGAGGCCACTGATTATGTGAACAGAACATAATTCTGCATGGCAACAGATACTGTTTGTAATTCCAACAAATGTCAAATCCAAAGACCAAGTAATCTGTGTAGTGTATCTTTGTCTTAACATCTTTGAGAACCAAGCAATAGCGTCTTTGTCGACACATGTCAACAGTTTACCTGACGATGGCCTAATAAGCCGAAAACTAGTTAGTTAATAAACAAAATTTAGTAGAACAAAAACAGTTTGTTTTGATTTCAACCGTAAATATGGAAGCGTTCTACCAAGAAGCGACGGAAGAATCCATTTATAAGTTCATAAGTAGTTTGTAAGTTTAGGGACTGATGACCCCGTAGTTAAATCCCATAGACTATACAAACATATGAACATTTTTGAAAGGTGGTATCGTTTGACAGCTGGGTCAAGAAAAACTATGCGACGTAGTCCTACTCATATCCCGGCGGCCTCCTGTGATAATGTTGGCAACAGATGTTGAATAACGAGAATCATGTGACATCGTCATAAGCCAATCGCGTGACACGCAAATATTTTGTCGTGAAATCAAGCATACAGCAGGAACAGCAGTATTTATCTACACTCTTTGTGGTTCGGTCATCTTTGCAACGATTTTAAACCGTCTTATTGATGTTGGCAACATAAAAACACGAGCCCGCCAGGATAGAAAGTAAAATTTTACCGA
The DNA here is from genome assembly GCA_026315105.1 of Locusta migratoria. NCBI lineage: Eukaryota > Metazoa > Arthropoda > Insecta > Orthoptera > Acrididae > Locusta > Locusta migratoria. Next base: position 160,183,559 of record CM048750.1, read on the forward strand.
ATCAGATACATCCGTTGTTGTCACATCTCATTATGACCAGCACTTTCACGCGAAACTCTTTTGTATAGAGTCTCATGATTCACACAGTCTTACAATTCATTCCAAATTCCTATTCAAGAAGATATTTGTGAAAACTGTTACAAATCAATATTCGCACTTATCCAATATCGTTTTCAGAAATGTAATTTGCCAGCCGCTTTCGGCGCTGCTGTTGCAATGTGCAATTTTATGAACACAACCTGACATTGAATTTACATTGTTCCGAAGCACTCTTAGTATGAAACACTTTATGAACAATCATCGTTTTCGACAATGACTTCTACTTAAATTTGACATCTTGGCTAGGAGAACGGATGCCGGACACTTGCCACGCCGGACTTTTGCCACGCCGGACACTTGCCACACATGACCCTTCGCCAGGTAGTCGGATTAGCGACCCTCAGGCAAAGGACGCCCTTCCCCGTACTCCTGCTGTTTACTTCCAAACCTCCGTCTCCCATCTTACACGATACAGCCAGTACGAAAGAGAGATTTTTGTTCGACATCTCGCCGAAATTTACAACTTCTTTTCAATATCCCGAAATAGAAATATTTATAACTTTTGGGAAACGAAAGCAATACCGTCGGCTGTCAGTGTGTAATTAGTTCTTCCAACCACAGATATGGATCCATTCTCCCACAGTTTGTACGGTAGCTTTCTTCCACACCTACTGATTGCGATAGAAACAGTCCATCGGCATGGAAGGAACACGAAAGGAACGATATAAAGGTAATTCAAATGTTCGCTTATTATTCAAGTTTGATCACTGCATTTATACATATATTAATTGCTACAACTAGGAGAAAAAAAAAAGAACGATGCACTTCATAAATTTACTCTTTTGTGGCGAAATATTAGTTAATAAAGTAAATTTGGACAATGTTCAAATCAATGATAGAAAATACGTTTACAAAATATAGATAACAGCATCTATGTTTGATAGATCACCTAAAAACGACATACAGATTTGAAATTAAGGAATATAGAATTCTATGCTTGTAAAGTACACTGTTTTTCTACATTGTTTAGCTGAGTCGCAGAGGAAATACCCTAGTTTTTTAATGGAAATCCCATAATTTCTATGATCTGCACTAAAAAAGAAACAAAAAGCATAATATAGTATATGTAGTAGCTCACAAGCGAAACTGAATTTGGTAGTTCATGTTAGTGTGAGCAGATGTTATACTCGACTACCGGAATAAATTAATAACTGCCGCGGCGGAGCGGCCAAATGCATTGAGGAGCTATGCTGCGATGTGCGAGGTCGTTCCCCGTCGGGGTTTCGAATCCCCCATCGGGCATGGATGTTTGTGTCATCTTTAGTATAAGGTAGCTCATAAGTAGTCTGTACGTTTAAGGACTGACGATCCCGCAGTTAAGGAGGAGGAGGTGACAGGGGCACCCGACCCTTCGGAGCAGGTAGAAGTGTGGCAAATGTCCGGCGTGGCAAGTGTCCGGACACCAGGAGAACTGAGTTTATTGACAGAGGGATCCAACAAGTATTGTGTTCTTGCTGACCTACGTCCGGAACACAAAGAACCATGATATACACAGGACCTTCTTTAACAACCGTTGGGAAGCACGGGCATATAAGCTAGTATTAAATAAAGATATTTTTTTTTTAATTTAAAAAAAATGCCCAGATTGTTCCGTAAACAGACGAGTGGAGGGGAAAGGAAAAAACAAAATACTGTGTGTTGCATCACGCGGCCGTAGCGGCCGGCCATCGGCGCGGCGCGATAACTTGTTTCCAATTACGGGTCCCATGAATCGCATCCGAGCGAGAGCGGCGCGCGAATCGATTAAAATGGACTATAAAAGGGCCGTCAGGTGGCTCCATTGGCACGTCGTTGTCGCGCCGACAAACGCGACCGCCGCAGTCCGCGTCGTTATCTGCGGACACACAGCGCTCTCGCGATCGCGCCGCCGCTATCTCGCGGCCTGATCGCGATCCCCCTGATAGCCTGTGCTCCCCCCCCCCCCCCAGCCACCTCTAGCGCCTTCGCCTCCTCCCAGTGCGCACTTTTTCCCCGTCGCCCCTCGCACAGGCTGCTTCGCGCGGCCGCCCGCGTTTACTTTGCATAAAAATCCGGCTCGGCTTTCTCGCACCCCGCCGCCGCCGCCGCCGCTAAAAAGACGAACACCGTGCCGTAAGTCTGGCGATTATTATCTGCGGCCGGTTCTGGCAGGAAAACGTGCCGCCCGCCGCGGCCGGCGTTAAATCCCTACCACCACCAGCCTCTTCACGCCGTCCAGTGAAATTCCCAAGTGTTTCCCCCCTCGCGGCCGTAATTCGCTTACGGATACTTTGCATTTTATTTTTCACTCGAGCGTCGTTTACAAACCGCTGGGAAGCACTTAGACGACGCGACGAACAGGTAAATCACTGAACATTAGCTTAACACAAGCTACTTATCCTTTTATTACTCTTTCCTATTCAATAACCGTTTTTTCCTTTAACAGTTTTAAGCATAGCCAAAATAAAACAGAACCGCCGCAGCAAGAGTTTCAATTTTGAAAATGAATTATTCACTCGGCAATGGAGTGTGCGGTGTTTTCAAATTTCCTGTCATAGGGGAATCAATTCCTTTCCGGGCTTTTCTTAACAGCATCTTCTCCCTTACTGCATTACTGATGTATAAAGTAGATCTCCCGCGTCGGAGGTTCGAATCCTTCCTCGGGCATTGATGTTTGTGTCGTCTTTATAAGTTAGTTCATAAGTAGTTTCCAAGTTTAGGAAATGTTAACCCCGCAGATAAGTCCCAGAAGCATTACAAACATTTGAGCATGATGTACATGATTTAATCGTAACAAACACGTGGTTTAAGAATCACAAAAGAAGGTTGTATACGTGGAAGAGACCAGGAGACACCGGAAGGTATCAGATAGATTTTATAATGGTAAGACAAAGATTCCGGAACCACGTTATAAACTGTAAGGCATACCCAGGGGCAGATATAGACTCTGACCATAACTTGTTAGTCATGAGCTGTAGGCTGAAACTGAAAAAACTGCAGAAAGGTAGGAAAATAAGGAGATGGGACTTCGATAAATTGAAGAAAAGTTAAGTTCTGGAGTATTTCAGAGGGATATTTAGGCAACAATTGACAGAAACAGGAGGAAATAAAACAGTAGAAGAGGAATGGGTAACATTGAAAGATGAAATAGTGAAGGCAGCAGAGGACAAAATGGGTAGAAAGGCAAGACCTACAAAAACTCCTTGGATATCACATTAAATACTAAACTTAATTGATGAAAGGAGAAAATATAAAAATGCAGTAAATGAAACAGGCAAAACTGAGTACAAACGACTAAAAAATGAGATTGACAGGAAGTGCAAAATAGCTAAGCAGGAGTGGCTAGAAGCCAAATGCAAATCTGTAGAAGAACGTATAAGGGGAAAAGTAGATACTGCCTACAGGAAAATTAAAGAGACATTTGGGGACAAGAAAAGCAACTCTACGAATATCAAGAACTCAGATGGGAAACCAGTTCTCAGCAAAGAAGGGAAGGCTGAAAGGTGGAAAGAGTACATAGAGCAGCTCTACAAAGGAAATGAACTTAGAGACGATGTTGTAGGAAGGGAAGAGGAAGTAGATCAAGATGAAATAGGAGATACTGTACTGAGAGATGAATTTGACATCGCCTTGAAAGACATAAGTCGAAACATGGCCACAGGAGTAGATGACATACCCTCAGAGCTACTAAAGTCTCTGGGAGAGCCAGCCATGACAAGACTATTTGAACTGGTGTGTAGGATGTATGAGACAGGCGAAATACCCTCAGACTTTAAGAAAAATGTAATAATCCCTATTCGAAAGAAATCAGGTGCAGACCGGTGTGAAAATTATAGAACCATCAGTTTGATAAGTCATGGTTGCAAAATTTTAACACGAATTATCTACAGGAGAATGGAAAAGCTGGTACAAGCTGACCTTGGGGACGATCAGTTTGGTTTCAGGAGGAACATTGGAACCCGGGAGGCAATACTCACTTTACGTCTTATCTTAGAAGATAGATTAAGGAAAGGCAAACCTACATTTTTAGCTTTTGTAGATTTGGAGAAAGCGTTTGACAATGTTGACTGGAATACACTCTTTTACATCCTGAAGTCAGCGGGGGTAAAATACAGGGAAAGGAGAGTTATTCACAACTTGTACAAAAGCCAGACCGCAGTTATTAGACTCGAAGGGCATGAAAGGGAAGCATCAGTTGGGAAGGGAGTAAGACAGGGTTTAGCCTTTCTCCGATGTTATTCAATTTGTACATCGAGCAGGCGGTGAAGGAAAGCAAGGAAAAATTTGGAATAGGGATTAAAGTTCAGGGGGAAGAAATAAAAACATTGCGTTTTGCTGATGACATTGTAATTCTGTCAGAGACAGCGAAGGACCTGTAAGAGCAGTTGAATGGAATGGACAGTGTGTTGAAGAGAGCATATAAAATGAACATTAACAAGAGAAAAACAAAAATAATGGATTGCAGTCTTAGAAAATCAGGCGATGCTGAAGGAATTAGATTAGGTAACGAAACAATGAAGGTGATAGATGAGTTTTGTTACTTGGGTAGTAAAATAACAGGCAATGGCAATGGTAGAGGATATAAAATGGAGAATGGCAATGGGAAGGAAAGTATTTTTGAAAAAGAGAAATTTGATAACATCGAATATTAATTTAAGTATAAGGAAGTCTTTTCTGAAGGCATTTGTGTGGAGTGTTGCCTTGTACGGGAGTGAAACATGGACGAAAGCAGTGCAGACAGGAAGAGAATAGAGGCTTTTGAAATGTGGTGTTACAGAAGAATGCTGATGATTAGGTGGGTGGGTCGCATAACTAATGAGGAGGTACTGAACACAATTGCGGAGAAAAGGAATTTCTGGCATACCTTGACTAAAAGAAGGGATCATTGGTAGGACACATTCTTAGACATCAAGGAATTGTAAATTTAGCGTTGGAGGGAAGTGTGTGGGGTAAAAATCGCAGAGGGAGACCAAGAGACACGTATAGTAAGCAGATTCAAGTGGATGTGAGTTGCCTTTCTTATGAGGAGATGAAAAGGCTTGCTCCGGACTGAAGACCATAACAACAACAGGGAAATCAATCCCTCTCCTGGCTCTTCTTAACAGTATCTTCTCCCTTACTGTGCTACTGATGTCGGAGGTTAGAATCCTTTCTCTGGCATGGATGTTTGTCTTGTCTTTAGTATAAATTATTTCATAAGATCATAAGTATGAAACTTTCACTCTGCAGCGGAGTCTGCGTTGATATGAAACTTCCTGGCAGATTAAAATTGCGTGCCGGAACCGGGGCTCAAACCTGGGACCTTTGCCTTTCGCGGGCAAGCGCTCTACCACTGAGCTTCCCCGAGACGACTCACCAATTTTTTCTAAAGTAGGAGGCGAGGTATGGCGGAAGTAAAATTGTGAGGCGGCATCGTGAATCGTGTCGGGGTAGCTCAGTGGTAGAGCGCTTGCCCGCGAAAGGCAAAGGTCCCAGGTTCGAGTCCCGGTTCCGGCACGCAATTTTAATCTGCCAGGAAGTTTCAGTTCATAAGTAGTTTGTAAGTTTAGGAAATGATAACCCCGCAGATAAGTCCCATAAGCTTTACAAACATTTGAACATTTTTATAAAGTAGCCGTAGCTCAAAATCTATATCTACGTAAATACTCCGCAATTTATCCAAACGTGCGTGGCGGAGGGTTCCTATTACCACTACTACGTTTTTCCTTTCCTGTTCCAGTCACACATAGAACGAGGGAAAAACTAATGCTTGTATGCATCTATACAAAGGCAGTAGCAGTAACCCATTAAACTACAGGCCTATTTCATTGACTTTAGTTTGCAGCAGGGTTTTGAAACATAAACTGTATTCAAATATTATGAATTATCTAGAACAGAATGATCTATTGGGCCAAGATCAACATGGATATACAAAATATCGTTCATGCGAAATACAACTAGCTCTTTACTCACACGTGTGAGTGCTATCGACAAGGGTTCGCAAACTGATTCCGTATTCCTTGATGTCCAGAAGGCTTTTGACAGCGTACCTCACAAACGGCTTTTAATCATATTGCGTGGTTACCATATATCACCCCAAATATGTCCTGTCAGAGAGGACACAGTTCGTAGTAATCGATGGTGAAGCATCGACTAAAACAGAGGTGATATCGGGCTTACCACAGGGTAATGCTATTGATCCTCTGCTGTTCCTTATTTACATAAATGATTTACGGGAAAATCTAAGTAGCTCTCTTAGGTTGTTTGCAGATGACGCCGTCATTTACCGTCTAGTAAAATCATCTGAAGATCAAAACCAAATGCAGAACGAATGGAATAAAATATCAGTATGGTGTAAAAATTGGCAGTTGTCTCTAAATAATGAGAAGTGTGAAGTAGTCCACATGAATATGAAAAGAAATCCGTTAAACTTTGTTTACAAGATAAAACAATCAAATTTGAAGGCCGTAAACTCCACAAAATACCTAGGAATTACAATTACTTCTAACGTAAATTGGAAAGAAAACGTAGATAATGTCGTGGAAACGGCGAACCAGAGACTGCGCTTTATTGGCAGAACTCTTAAAAGATGCAACAGAACTACTAAAGAAACTGCATACACTACGCTTGGCAGTCCTTTTATGGAATATTGCTGCCCAGTGTGGGATCCATATCAGGTGGGTTTGACGGAGGACATCGAAAGAGTCCAAAGAATGGCAGATCGTTTCGTATTGTCACGATACAGGGGAGACAGCGTTACGGAAATGATACAGGATCTGGGATGAGAATCATTACAACAACGGCGCTTATCGCTGCGGCGTGGGCTACTTATAAAACACAATCGCCAACATTCTCCTCCGAATGCGAAAATATATTGTTAACTCCCACTTACATAGGTAGAAATGATCAGCAGAATAAAATACGAGAAATCAGTGCCCGAACGGAGAGATGCAGGTGTTCATTCTTTCCGCGAGCTATTCGAGAATGGAATGGGAGATAAAATAGTATAACGCTGGTTCGATGAAGCCTCTGCCAGGCACTTAAATGTATTTGCAGAGTATCCGATGTAGATGTAGATGTACGAGTCCTAATCTATACTAATAATAAATATGTAAATGTAGGCCTGTTGCTGTTCGATTCAATCTTCTAAACTACTGGACGAATTTTCATGCTGTTTTCATAGGAAACATGAGTAGAGATTGGTTGAGGATCTAGGCATAATTTCATCAAAATAGAATAGCAAAAAAAAAGAGATATCGTAATTTTAAGTGTTTTCAGTGACCGTCGTACCTGTCCATTTATTAGAAGACAACTCATCTCCAAAACTACGAATTCTCATAGGGTTACCACAGGTAACTTCAGCGTACCTTGGGCAACGATATAGACTTCGTTTCATAAAAATCGGATCACGTAAAAAAATCACAATTAAACTTTTTTTATTATTTACAACCGTCATGTCTGTCTTTCTCTTCCATCACGTTAATCTCCAAAACTAAAGACAAATTTTCATGTGGTTTTCACAGGTAACGTGACGGTACCGTGCAGTTACATAAACTCTTCATTTCACAAAATCTTAACAGGAAAAGTATGTATATCACGATTTAAACATTTCTCTGAAAGCAATCGTATGTGTCTATTTGTAGAGGGCAATACCCAAAAGTACTACATGAACATTCGTGGGACTTCACAGGTTACTTTAGAATGGCTTCGAGCATCTTGACTACTTGTTGTATTTGTTTTTCCCATGCTTTCCTGATGAACTGAAAAGACCCATCCTGACAGAAACTGCCATCTAAGAGCCAAATCAATTTGGGATCAGAACGGAAATTAATATTCCACACTCACTACATAACTGTACTATTCGCAACTGTAGAGTAAGTTAACATTTGTCCACATTTTCAGTCTTCTTTGAAGTAAAATATTTACTCAGTTAATATTGGTAGAATCTTTTGCAAATATCTGGTAGGTTTTATTTTTCAGTTACAGAACTGCGTGTAGTAGGACTTATTCTCTTGCCCCGACACTTCAGTACGGAAGTTTAACCTTCGGCCCTATCGCCGACTTGTTTTCACTAGCTGTTGCTCCGCAACCTACTAATGCCCTTTTATGTTTAGCGCCACACGTAGCCTATGTGCCAGAGTTTATCTGACTAGTCGTAACTCACACGATTATGTCCACGCGTTACCAAATTATCTCACCGAGTTCATTCACACTTCTAATCCTGAGAAGCGACCCTCACATTACGCACTCCTCATATAACACTCTCACTCAAGGAGTCATCGCACTCGCAGAAGGCATATCTATGATATCTGTACAATGTTTGGTTCTTCTGCAATAAATAAAGTGTTCCCGAACTTAATGTATAACATATATGACACCGACGTACTACGTGGGGTCTTAGAGGACGGCTTCAGGAAGAAATTGAGGTAGGGAACCCATGTCCGAAAACGCCACCCAACGGCGCTATCATCGGATGACTGTCGGCGTTTACACGTATAGCTCCTCGTCATTTCCTTGCATTTATGGTATCCATTCGTTATATACAACAAAGGCGTCGACATCAGGAAATATCTACCGTTATTCATATCATGTGGCCCATCGCTGTACACTTCCAGCAGCGTAGATGGTGATGGCTGCTGCACAACACCGACGTTAGTCTACAAAGCACAACGTAGTACCGCTGTCATTCTCTGACGGCTACCTCCATTATACTATGCTACAGCGTACAACATAGGAGATTGTGTTGGAGGTTTTGAGAGGCAATAAACCATGGGGAGAAGCCCAAGTGCGTCACTACCAGCCATCACGGCAAGAGAGCATTGCATTCATAGGAAACATGGCCTGCCCATACAGCTGCTAGCTCCATCTTCTCCACCAGTGATCGTTGCAATCACTCGCAAACCCCGAATATCAAAAACCATATATTACAGACCTGCCCGCGGTCTGTGTGTGCATAGAAAGACGCGTTCGCCGCCCGATGGGTAACCTAGCGGCATGCGCCCTTACCTATAACTTTGACGCTCGGTAGCGCCGTTGGGTGACGTTTCCGGACACGAGTTCCCAACTTCATTTTGTTCCTCAAGCCATCTTCTGCCACCCCATGAACTTTATCGGTACCATTTAGAAAAACCCTCTATATATATATATAACTGGTCATTAGAATTGCGCCGGCCGCGGTGGCCGAGGGGACTGAGGCGCTCCAGTCACGGTCTGCACAGCCACTACGGTCGGGGGGTTCGAATCCCCCCTCGGGCATGGATATTTGTGCCGTCCTTAGTAGTAGCTAGTTCATAAGTAGTTTGTAAGTTTAGGGACTGATGACCCCATAGTTAAGTCCCATAAGCTATACAAACATGTTTTTTTTTTTTTTTTTTTTTTTTTTTTTTTTTTAAATTGCTACACCAAGAAGAAATGCAGATGATAAACGGGTATTCATTGGACAAATATATTGTACTAGAACGGACATGTGATAACATTTTCATGCACGTTGGGTGCATAGATACTGAGAAATCAGTACCCAGAACAACCACCTCTGGCCGTAATAACGGCCTTGATACGCCTGGGCATAGAGTCAGAGCTTGGATAGTGTGTACAGGTACAGATGCCAATGCAGCTTCAACACGATACCACATTTCATCAAGAGTAGTGACTGGCGTATTGTGACAAGCCAGTTGCTGCAAACGTCGTCAAACTGTTCGTACAGATGGTTGCTGTCTTGCAAACGTAATATATACACTCCTTGCCATTAAAATTGCTAGACTACGAAGCTGACGTGCTACAGACGTGAAATTTTACCGTCAGGAAGAAGGTGCTGTGATATGCAAGTGATTAGTTTTTCAGAGCATTCACACAAGATTGGCGACACCTACAACGAGCTGCTACAAGTTTCCATCCGATTTGTCATGCACAACAGCAGTTGACCTGCGTTGCCTGGTGAAACGTGATGCCTCGAGTAAGGAGGAGAAATGTGTACCATCACGTTTCCGAATTTGCTAAAGGTCAGATTATAGCCTATCGCGATTGCGGTTTATCGTATCGCGACGATGCTGCTCGTTGGTGGGTCAGAAATAAAAGGGATGGCTGCTCAAAATAAAACAGTAACATACACATAAAATAATAACCACCATGTCTGGTTGAGCACCTACATGATATTATATTTTACTGTTTTAATTTTGACCAGCTATCCATTTTATTTACTTCAGTAGATGAGTTTATATATAAATATCAACCAGTACATCTAGCATATATGGAGTAATATTAAAAGCAGTTTTATGTCCAGTGTCGAAACCAATCGTCTTGAACAACTAAAATAAAAAATTGCGATCTTGGCATCTATCCTTCCATTTGTTCCTACATGTAAGAGTCTTACAGACTCCCTAAGTCACATACTCCCTTTGTACTGAATCGTTTTAGTAAAGATTTAGGGTAGCTATTTTATTACATGACAGACGTCACGGTTTATTTGATTGTAATTTGCAGATGCACATGATGATGAGACATAGGCCTCGAAACTCGGGTAGTGCGTAGAAATAAAAAAAGTTCAAAATTAACAACTAATTATTAAAGATTACTTTTATATACCTGTATTCCATTTTTATGTAAAGTGTCAGGAACGCCTAGAATCCCGTTGTTGTTGTTGTGGTCCTCAGCCCGCAGACTGGTTTTGCTGCAGCTCTCCGCGCTACCCTTCTTGAGCAAGCCTCTTCATCTGAGAATACGCACGGCAACCTACATCCTTTTGATTCTGCTTACTGCCTTAGTTCCTCGGTCTACCTCTACGATTTTTACCACACACACGTTCTGATAATGCTAAATAGACGATTCCTTGATGTCTGAGAATGTATCCCACCAACTTATCCATTCTCTTAGTCAGGATATGCAATAAACTCCTTGTCTCCCCAATTCTGTTGAGCACCTCCTCATTAGTTACGTGATCTACTCGTCTAATCTTCATCATTCATCTGCAGCACCACATTTCAGAAACGTTTATCATCGGAAGTCCTTATTATCCACAATGCTACACTCCTGACAAATGCTTTCAGAAAGGACTTTCTAAAATTTAAACTAATATTGGATGTTAACAAATTTCGCTTCTTCAGAAACGCTTTTTTTCCCATAGCCATTGTTCATTTTATACCTTTCTTACTTTGGCTATCAGATCTTGCTACGCAAATAAAAAACCTCATCTACTACTTTTAACGTCTCATTACCTAATCTAATTTGTTCAGGATCGCCTGATTTTCTCACACTACATTCCATTACCCTATTTCTACTCTTGTTAATGTTCATCCTATATCTTCCTTTGAAGACACTGTCCATTCCATTTAATTGCTCTTACAGGCCTTTTTTTAACAGAATTACCATGACAGCAATGCTCTCCATGGACTTTAATTCCCTGTCCAAATGTCTATTTGCATTCCTTCACAGCTTGCTCAAAGTACAGATTGAACAACATTGGGGAAAGGCTACAACCCTCTCTTTCTCCCTTCCCAACCACTGCGACCCTTTCATGCCTTTCAACTCTAATAACTGCTATAAAACACCCTTACTTCAGCCAAGATCGCTAGTTTATTTGCTGGTTTTTTTACCGGTTTCGACGAACTATGTCATCTCATTATCTTCAGAAACTAATATAGTTTTTTCCTATTTTCAATAAAATGAAATGTAAGAAAAAGAACATTGTCAAACTGTTAAAATTTGCATCACCACAGTGGCTCGTCATCTGTATTGCACATTTAAAAATTGTGTCTGTTCTTCAAGACACACAATGTTTAAATGTGCAATACAGGTGACGATCCACTTTGGTGATGCAAATTTTAACCGTTTGACAATGTTCTTCTTCTTGTATTTCATTTTACCAAGTCACTATTTTATTGAAAATAGGAGAAAATTTTTATAAAAGAATTGTTTCTGAAGATGATGACATAGTTCATCGAAACCGGTAAAAAAAAAATAAACTAGCGATGTTTTATATAAATTTTGATCGCTCTCGATAGGCATAATATGCCACTTAACTATATAATAATTGCTGTCTTGTTTTTGTACAAATTGAGTATATCTCTTCGGCATTGTGATGTAGCCTTGTGTAGTTCATGAACTAACTAGTTCGGAAGTGCGCTGCCACATGCGAATTACGCGAACTAGTTCGCAGATCCCTCGCTTCTTACTTCGTCCGCTCATTTTCCGAAGACCGAGGGGAACAGCGAGAGGACGCGAGAGCGCGCAGAATCGCGCAATTCCCTTCTGCCAGTTACCGTCATTTTGAGCTGAGATGCAGCTCAGCTGTAGTTTTATATACATTGCCCAAAAATACGGGTAATAGCACACGCTTGGGCAACACTGATCATTATATAAAAAAGCTGTCATGACAAATGGAAGAGCTCTTTTAGTAGGGGTAGCAAAAGACAAAAAGAACGGACGAACTAAAAAGAGCGACCTACTTTGCGGTTGAGCTGCGAACTAAAAGGAGAGCTACCGGTCGCGAACGAAAATATGCGCGATCGGTCGCGAACTAAAATATGCGCGATGGGTCGCGAACTAAAACATGCGTTACCGGTCGCGAAGTATTAATGCAAAACGTATCTCGTTTCTTAGTTCGTTGGATTCTTTTCCGAAGACCGACAGGCAATAGCGAGAGGGCGCGCAGCAGAATTAAAAATCAGGTGTTTGCCTTCTGCTGATGAGAGCCATTTCGAGGTGAGCGTCTGCCTGCTAGATTACATAATTCAGTGCTACAAAATTTCTGTTTTGAAGTATTTTGCACTCTACAATATCTGACTAATAAATTTCATAATACCAAGATATAAAGATAACTCTAAACTTAAACTCGAGAAATTATCCACAAACTGTTTCTTTCGGTTTGCGTGATACGGTTATCGGCTCAAGCAGCAAGCGCATGAAGCAGCTAGGTGGGGGAACTTCTCCCTCCACCTGCATGTGCAGACCACGCCGCTCAGCCGTCACTGGGAGCGGACGAACTAAAAGAACGAACTAGTTCGCGGCAGAGCCGCGAACTAAAGTGAGCGCTCCCGATCGCGAACTATTATGCGCAAGTCTATTCCACAGGGTAATATTATTGGTCCTCTGCTGTTCCTTATTTACATAAACGATTTAGAGGAAAATCTAAGGAGCTCTCTTAGGTTGTTTGCAGTTGACGCCGTCATTTACCTTCTAATAAAATCATCTGAAGATCAAAACCAACTGCAGAACGATCTTTTGTGATGCAATTGATTTGATTTGATTTTATCGGGGAAGCCAAAACAGTCTTAGTCCAACCCGCCACTGCCCGCACCGAAACTAAGTTTATTGTGCGGTATTGCTCCCTGTATATCTAGTAAAGCCAACCAATACCCTTGAACAGTGCAAGGAGTCCCTTTACCAGTTCTTTATTAGACACAATTTCTTCGGTTCTGGTTGTCCCAAATGTTCTGTGCCTTTTACTTTCCAATGCAATGCATTCGAAGATTAGATGTGATGCAGTTTCATCACCGTCATCACAGATCCTACATTTAGGGTCCTCTTCTGTTATTCCCATTGTATGTAGGTGTTTTTTGAAATTCCCATGGCCTGTCAATATCCAACCGTGAGTCTAATCTCTCTCCTGTTCAGGCCCAGGGTTGCAGATCTTTCAACTCTTTTAGTCACACTTTTACAATAGGAACATAATTACCAATATCTGTTCACACTTGTACAATAGGAACATAATCATCAATGTCTGTTCATTGAAGCTACTGTTACAACTGAAATATAAGAGACAATAGAGGAAACATAATATAGGTATTCAGGTTTTCAAGGACTGAGGTGATCACTAACGCTAAACACCATGACAATTGCTATAAATAATACTAGGACGATTGTGAACGTTATTTGTTAGACGAATCATCATTACAAACGTACAAAACCAACAAAAAAAGATTATTTTTTATGAAAATCTGCAAAACATGTTTTACCTTTGCGTAAGCAAAGAGGCACTTTACATGTACTACACTGCCATACAGTACGCACGGGCGATATTTTAGTGCTACAATTGCAGCATCTTCTTGATGTACTTCTTTCAGGTTGATGGCGACTGGATTCTAGACGAATTTCCTGCGGGACTGTAGGTTTGTGGTGTTTTATAAAAGCAGGTCCTGGAGATGAGGCCGCGGAATTACGGCTGTTGTTCACTGAATCCGGCCTGTGTTTGACATATGCTGGTGCCAGTAGGCCCCGATATACTCTCAGAAAACGCACCAAGCATATCCATTCCATAATCCTTCGTCCATTTTGGAGCAATCATAACCGGCATGTTTGCACGTACATTATTAGACTCTGTAGAATCAGGCGTCCGTTGTAACGGGCTAGAGAAAGGGAGGTCATCATCAGAATCATAACTGTCGTCAGGAGCACTTTGAACGCCACTCAAATCACCTAACACCATCGGATTTGGCTGATTTGCTGCCTATTCTTCGTCATCGTTAGAGCTACAAATGTACTCGTTAACTGAAGGGATGTCTTCAAACAAGTATTGTCTAATCTCGTTCTCTCCTAAGCGGCGCGTGCGGCGCGACATACTGTAAAAAAAAAAAAAAAAAAAAAAAAAAAAAAAAAAAAAAAAAAAAAAAAAAAAAAAAGCAAATGTCATTACATCCATAAGCTAACCCGCCACCGTCATGTTGGTTTGTAAGCAAATCACCACATTCCCTTCGAAACTACTCAGTGAAAACACAAAAGTAACAGTACCTGCATACCAACACACATAAAATAGGTCTATGAGAATACCTTCAATAAAATACATTACAGAAAACATGTTACGTACCCGTTGTATTGATGTTTCTATCAGACACTAGAGACAAGGTACATTAGCGCTATATTCAATGCAACTACTATGCACTGATATTCATGCAATGTACCCGGAATCTGTCATTTGTTTCGAAACACAGTCCAAACGGACATACTAATTCAACCGATTATCGCTAGATGGCGTGGAATAGAAGTACCGTGATCGAAAAGATGTGGTTAGTAACACTAACCACCAAGACTGAAAGAGTTAAAACATGGCTTTGGCATCATTACCTTGCCATGTTTTTAATTGGGATGCAATACTTTTCCTCAGTGAGTATACAAATCGAGGCAAATCATGTGCAGTGTTTCCACCATTGCTCTTTGAGCTCAGTGGGCTCCCTCTGCCGGAAGTTTGGCTGGAGAGGACGCAGGTAGCGGCCGTTCACCAGACGTCGGGAATAGCTTTTGCGAATGCATCCCTTCTTCCTCCCCCCCCCCCCCCCCCCATCCGCCCACCCAGCGGCATTCCAGAGCCGGCTGGCTGGGCAGAATCTCGGGCCCCGCGACGCGCCACAACAAACAGCTGTCCAGACCTGCGAAAAACGCGCTCCAGTTTGTTTCCGCACTCTTCCTGCACACCCGTGGCGTAATTAGGACACCCAGAACGGCACAGGGAACTCTCTGACACATCCGAACGCTTTGTCTTGTCTCAAATCAGACGCGAGGCGATGATTCATGCTCCTATTTTTCCCGCAGTATCCTATCGCTTCGTAGAATATACGTCAGGTTTAACGAGCTAACAAAACGAACGTGTGATAAGTCAGTGCCAGCACTAACAACCTCGTTTCTAGGGCATACTGAGAAGATTTATGAAGCTGCCGTCACTTTGACTAGAGGGCAAGTGGAGATCCTTTATTAAATACTAGCTTAAACCAGCGGCTTTGCTCGCGTGTTGGTTGATTATGATAGATAAGCTATCTTTCAGTAGTGTGCTACTTTTTTTACAAATAAACATTTTAATCAACATTCATAAAAAATAAAATTATGTGAAGTGCTTAATGATTTACAATAAATAAAACATACGTTATTCCTTAAGGCCTGTGTTGCAATATCTCCACACGTATGGTGAGAGTAGCTCAACACTTATGGTGAGAGTAATGTTCAAATTCATTTTAATTTCATTTTATAATTTATTCTTATATTTCCTTATTCGTATGCCTATCCTTACAGAGAAAGAGCCGAAGACATTGTAGCACGCATAGACCAAAGATATTATCTGTGGTATCACGTTTAGCTGTATGTAACCTCCTTGCTATAGAGTCGCAAACGTCATAGCTGGCCTTCAGTCCGAATTTTTTTTATAATTTCACGACTTTCAACAACCATATCTTCCACCCCTTATAGCTATCGGCATGGAACTGCTATGGTGTACAACGGGAGGCTTCGGACAACAATTACACACAGACCATTCGTTTGCGTTCTATAGTTTTCGTTGCAGAGCGAAATATTAACACACACACAGACACGTAGAATTTTATATAACCGATAATTTTCCATTGCAATATACTCCACCCTTTTATCATTATCAACCCTCAAGCAACGATGCGACCAATAAAACCATTTTCAAAGATTAAATATAATTTTCAAAGAGTAATTATTGTTCCGCATTTCGCGTTATATTCTTCAAATTACTAAATTTCTATCAGATCGCTATAAAACCGTGCCTAAAACCTTCGTCAGGTATGAATTCGTAACTGTATAAATATTTAAGTCTCTGCCTCTTGTCGTTCGAATGTGATAAGCGTACATCCCCAGACATCACATTAATATATATAGATAAATAGCTATCCGATCGCCATAAAACCGTGCCTAAAGTCTTCCCCGGGTAGACATTAGTAACTGTTCAATTTTTTTAGCTCTTTATGTCTTGTGGTTCAGACGTGATAAACGTACACCGAACAGACATTCACATTTATAAATATAGATTCTGAAGATGTGCAGGGGGTTGGTAAGAGACTTCAAGGAAACATTACTACGCTATACACGAGAACGCCATGAAGTTTCCATTTTCCATAGCTAGTCGACCTGCGCGCTCTGTAACTTACTGGTAAACCTAGATGGCTAGCATGCAAAGGACCTACCTTCGATAACCAATGGCGCTACTTTCATTCAGGGATCAAAGGTTATAATTTTGAAAAAGAGTAATTTCTTCGTACACGAACTTTATTGTACCAATTTTATTTATTTATTTGCTTTGGCAGCGCTGATTGCCACCGTATGCCAATGCCCAAGAGCAGCCCGTAAAAACGGATTAATATCAGAGATTTTCATAAACAACGGTGATGTGTATATTTGGTGTCACAGACTTAACTAATGTTAAGGGGGGACGTACACGAAAAACAAGTACAAATATAACTTGTCCAAAACCCACAATTTTTGAGTTGCATAAATGAAATTATGTACAATGGTTGATGGTAGTGCAAAGCATTTAGTGAAATTGTTTTGTAAGTTTAATTGAAATTATTAATTTTTGCAAGTTTTTAAGTTTATGAACTCGTGATTCACAAAGGTACTATTTACTAATAAAGTTTCTACGAAATTGTCTTGAATTTTTTGCAGTATAATCTCAACCATCAGATAAAGAAACCTACAGAATCATTTCAATTTATTGATATTTAACGAAGTTTTAGGTTTAATTATTTCTTGATTGGATAACTACACATAGAAATTCTCCTTTCTTTATTCTAAAATGTTCAGATGTTTTTATAGCTTATGGGACTTAACTACGGGTCATCAGTCCCTAAACTTAGAAACTACTTATAAACTAGCTAACACTAAAGACGGCACAAATATCCATGCCCGAGGGGGGGATTCGAACCCCCGACCGTAGTGGCCGTGCAGACCGTGACTGAAGCGCCTCAGTCTCCTCGGCCAACGCGGCCGCCATCTTTATTCTCCATCGTGACATGCACGAATTATATTAAATATTAGCGCTGTATACATGTTCCTTATATGTAATGCAAAAGACATGCAAGTATAAGTTTAGTGTCAAGATGTCGCGAGTGAAAACTCCGAGCTTGAAGCCTTTTCTCTACAACACTCTTATCCTCTCTGAGCTGCTATCATTAAAGACAATAACTGCATCATAAACTGCAATATTAACTACCTTGGATGAGAAAAATGTAGTTTTGGGGCAACGTTTTTTAAATGAGGGCCTTCAGAGGCAGGACTCTGCGTTTTGCCATGAAGACATTACATGGGAGGGCTGTTATTGCACAGTCTTCTTGGTGTAGTGTACAGACATTCCCTGCATTCTGATTGCACAACATTCAAAAGAAAACGCCACATAAACAGATAATACGAGAGAATTAAGAACAAGGACGAAGGCGTGGGTCTGTGCAAGCTATTACAATTTAGTATTTTTTCCCCATTTAGAAGCGTACTTGTAACGTAATAATTGGTAATCGAAATTTCAATACCCTATAATAAATGAAAAGTCATTAAAAAAATTTCACAATTTTGGTCATTTTCGTGTACGTCCTCCGTTAAAGATACAAGTTTGAATGTGAAAGTTAGTCACAAAAAATTGATGTTGCAGAGAGATCTACAGCTTTAGTAAAAATGAAATTTATTGCAAACAAATGCCCATAGTTGGGCTTTGGAGAATTACAGTATCATTCCATTCTCATAAAGTCCAGGCATGTAAGCGAATACCTCAAAGTTCCTTCGGCATTCTGCGGTATTTCTAACTTTAATGCACTGCTGCACTTCAGATCACTGTATCAATAACACCTCGGACGAAACGATGCACAGTGAAGGACATGATGTACTCTGGAGAACACTAAGAGCACTCTGCTGACTCGTTGCACACTGTCTCTCAGTCCATTTTCTTTCCATTTCTGTCTTATGTGTTGCGGGTTGTCGTCCAGCGTCTAAGTGCGTTCCGCTACGACTAGTGCGAGGTTGGGTTTTTACGGAGCACTTTGTTGAGCAAGATTAATACAATGATAAACTGCAAAGGTCACAAAATTTTGTTTTCATTTTTTACACAATGTGACCTGATTCGACATTCAAGGGTGCCATCTTCTGGACTCTGCTACAGTTGGCATTTTTCAGCTTATAAGAGCACTCCAAGTACTATTTTGAAATTGTGGTGGTGGACATCCAAACGTAAAACTGTATTGTGCTGGTATATAGTTAAACATAAAATAATAAAATAGATATCAAAATGGACAAATACTGGCTATGTGCACCACGCTCGTTCTTCTTCTCTATCTAATCAGCATGCTGAATGGACTCATGATAATTGATATCTTCGCAGATGAGTTCGCGTCTTCCTTCAACCAGACAATCGTCGAGACGTTTTTGGGGGCAGCCTGCTCGGCCTGGAAGTCTTCGACACTCCGTCCAGCGAGTGCAGCAAGGTCGTGGTTCCCTGATATTTTGGAATGGAATTATGTGGGGGCCACTGTACACCACTGGTGGTCATAGAAGGCAATCAAACAGCTAAACGTACCGAATTGACATCCTACGACCAATAGTGCAACCATATCGGCAGCGTTTCCATGACAGTTTCGTCTTAATGGACTAAAATTATCGCGCACATAGTGCACACGTTGTGAACGAGTTTACAAAGTCCAACGTGTTCTCCAGACATGTACCCTATCGAACATATCTGGGATATAGTGAAAAGGGCTGTTTTTTTACGAGGTAACCTACCAATCTATTTGAGATCCCCGAGTAACCGCCCTTGAGGAAAGGAATAATTTGCTCCAACAGTCCCTTGAAGATTTAGTGCACAGTTTGCCACGACGAAATCTGGCATGCATCAGCGCAAGAGAACATGTTACAAGATTTATGGACACTCGTGTATGACGAAATCTGGAACACGAATTCCGAATGTCTAGCTTATGGTTGTACATCTTGTCAATATATGTTTTCACGAGCAATAAACAAAACTGAAATGTGGTTTTTGTACAATATATCTATACTATACCGCTTAAACCAATTACGGGATTCGGTGAGATATCGTACACAATACAGAAGGATGGAAAATCTGGTTGAAGCCGACCTCGGTGAAGATCAGTTTGGGCTCAGAAGAAATGTAGGCACACGGGAGGCAACACTTACTTTACGGCTTATCCTAGAAGACAGATTAAGGAAAGGCAAACCTACATTTCTAGCTTTTGTAGATTTGGAGAAGGCTTTTGACAATGTTGATTGGAATAAAATCTTTAAAGTTCTGAAGCAAGCAGGAGTAAAATATAGGGAGGTAAGGTTATTTACAACTTGTACAAAAACCAGACAGCGGTTGTAAGTGTTGAAGGGCATGAAAGGGATGCCGTGGTTGGGAAGGGAGTAAGACAGGGTTGTAACCTTTCTCCACTGTTATTCAATGTGTACATTGAGCAAGCTAGAAAAGGAAATCAAGGATAAATTTGGAGAAGGAATTTTTCATTAGACTGAAATCCGTCGTCAGAAATTTTAGAATTATTTTATTTATGCCCCCTTTCTTTGTCCTAAATGCTGGCCAAGTGGTTCGTGACACTTTTGTGCTTGTCTGGGAAAAGTCTTATAGCTCTACAGGCCGAGAGCTTCTCTATAAGTTCCCCTCCTTCCGTGAAGCACCTGTCCCGGTGCTAATGTCTGCCTTCCGTTACGCTGCACTTTTCGGCGCCATCCACCTGGTTTCGCGTACGTACCGCGTTGTAAAGCCTGCCGCCACGCACGCCGGACGTGAGTAAGCCAGCTCTAGCTGTAGTTATGCCGCCTCGCCGCGTGGGAGCGGCATGCGGGACAGGCACCCCATAATCCGCTTCCTGCAGGCGCCTCGCGCATCGCTATTCCTGGTCAGCCCTCACCTTAGCTCCCAGATGAAAATAGGCGCCGCTGCGATTTCTCTTCGTCACATCATCCTCCCAATACGCTACGCTGCTCTCTACATCCGACTAAGGCTAAAGCCGTCGGCACACGCACCGTGCAGCTGAACGTGACGAGTCACCTTGCGGCTAATCGGTGCAAATTGTTCATCCAGACAAAATTATTATTTCCTGTAGAACAAATTATTTAAATGCACGGAATGATAAAGAATAATGTATCCACAGATACAAGGTGGAACTGAATCTATCGGAGGTGAAAAGTATTAACATCTACATGCGACACTCTACAAATCCCATTTAACTGCCTATCAGAGGGTTCATCGAACCACCTTTATACCACTCATCTCCCATTCCATTCTCGAATAGCGCGCGGGAAGAAAGAACACACGAATCTCTCCGTTCGATCTCTCAAATGTTCAAATGTCTGTAAATCTATCGGACCAAACTGCGTGGTAATCAGTCCGTAGCTTACAAACTACTTAAACCTAGGTAAACTAACCTACGGACAAACACACACACCCATGCTCCAGGGAGGACTCGAACCTCCACGGCGAGCAACCGCGCGCAACGCAGCGAGGTGCTTTAGACCACTCGGCTACTCCACCGCGGCGTCCGAACTCTGATTTCTCGTATTTAATGCTGATGATCTTTGCTACTTATGTAAGTGGGAGTCAACAATATATTTCCGCATTCGGAGGAGAATGTTGGCGATTGGAGTTTCTTAAGTAGCCCACGTTGCAGCGATAAGCGCCGTTGTTGTAATGATTCCAATCCCAAGTCCTGTATCATTTCCGTGACGCTGTCTACTCTGTATCGTGACAATACAAAACGAGCTGCCCTTCTTAGAACTCTTTCGATGTCCTCCGTCAAACTCAACTGATAAGGATCCCACACTGGGCAGCAATACTCCAAAAAAGGATGGACAAGAGTAGTGTACGCAGTCTCTTTATTAGTTCTGTTACATCTTTTAAAGGTTCTGCCAATAACACGCACTTTCTGGTTCGCCTTTCCCACGACGTTATCTACGTGTTCTTTCCAGTTTAAGTCTGAAGTAATAGTAATTCCTAGATATTTTGCGGAGTTTACGGCTTTCACTTTTGATTGATTTATCTTGTAAACAAAGTTTAACGGATTTTATGTGGACGACTTCACACTTCACATTATTTAGAGTAAATTGCCAATTTTTACACCATTGAGATATCTTATTTAGATCGTTTTGCAGTTGGTTTTGATCTTCAGATGATTTTACTAGAAGGTAAATGACGGTGTCATCTGCAAACAACCTAAGAGAGCTACTTTGACCCTCTCCCAAATCATTCATGTAAATAAGGAACAGCAGAAGACCAATGACACTACCCTGTGGAACGCCCGATATCACCCCTGTTTTAGTCGATGCCTTACCTTTGATTACTACGAACTGTGTCCTCTCTGACAGGAAATCCCCTATCCAGTCGCAAATTTGTGGCGATATACCATAAACACACAATTTGATTAAAAACCGTTTGTGAGGTACGGTGTCAAAAGCCTTCTGGAAATCAAGAAATACGGAATCAATTTGAGAACCCTTAAGTCCAAATGTGCGTCTCTCGAGCATTGCTTGGACAAGAAGCATCAAACGACACAAAATAATTATGTCTGCGTTCGCTTCTGCGTTAAACTGGTGCTGCATGTAATGTGTAACGGAAAAGAACCGCGTTAAGTCACGGCTCTGTGCCGTGGAAGTCCGTATAGCAGACTATGATGAAATTTTGAAAAATGGTGGCCATGTTGTTTTGAGAAGACTGTTATATCCACAGAAACTGAAGGGATCGCAAGAGACAAGATCCAGGCGTTTTCTCGCCTAAAATTTAAGTAATTTAAAATTGCAGAGGTTGAAGCGTCTGTTTGCATCTTTTTTCTGGGAAATACAAGTTCGCTGCCTTATCTTGCATACTATGCCGTCTGAAAAAGCGTACAAAGACAATTTTCCCAAAAACTTCAAAAAGATGCAAGGCACTGCAGAAATAGTGCAGTAGTGCTTCAGGACGACATGGAATTTCACGATGTTATTCTAAAATGGCGAAAAATGAGTGTGCTTTGTGTGAATCTGTGCATCCCTAATAAATTGAGTGTGTGTTTGTTTATTCATGAATTTTACTTGCATTCGATCATACTAGTTATACATTTTGTAATTAACACTTGTTCATTAACCCCGATAGCGCTGACGTCCTTCTAGAAGGACAAGAATGGTGGCTTAGATTTTCATAATTGCACTTACAAATTCGCGCACAACGTCCTATTTCATTCTTTGAATCTCCTGCTTCCATTTTAGATACATTTTAGTTTGTATTGTTGATTTCAAAGTTGTAGGATACAGCTGCAAATTTGAGGTTCATACAGACGATATTGAACAATTCCTCGTTGTTAGGTTCGTATTTCTTGAAATTCTTTAAATTTTGCGACGTAATTGGGTTCGTTTTGCTTGAAAATTGTTTAATTTTTGCGATATTTATGTGTATATATTTCATTTTAAACAGTGTTTTAATAATAATCTATCACCAGATGAAAATTCTAAAAACATTCATTTTGACGTCCTTCCAGAAAGATGGGCAGTATTCTAAAACTAATGGTGTGCTTGTGAAAAAATCACTTACAACGTTCTGTGAAGTCATGTGAAGATAATTCATACGTCTTGAAATGAAATTAAAAGCAAAAATGATCCCTTGCTATCTGGGTTAATACATATTTTTAACACATCAGATGAATATAGCTCGTTAAATTTATTAATCGTAATAGATCCATAATTAACTAGTAATCGCGGAGCTGAAAAGCATTTACATTCTGGGACGTTATTTTATAGATGAAGCAGTAATAATCTATATTTGGTCCTAGACTTTTTATACAGGTATTTGCTTCTCCTGAAAAGTTGTGAAAATGGACTTATTTCCATTCAGCTCCAACCTATTCAATTATATTATGTTATACACTTTGTGATCAAAAGTATCCGAACACCCGGCTGAAACCTCGTGGCGCCCTCCGTCGTTAAAGCTGTAATTCAATATGATATTGGCCCACTCTTAGCCTTGATGAGAACTTTCAGTCTCGCAGGAACCGTTCAATCAGGTGCAGGATTCCAATGAGGTCCTATAGGAATCAAGTGCAGGCCATTCCGTTACAGGGATGTGTTATTGTCGTGTAACCATTCTGCCACAAGCCGTGCATAATGAACAGGTGCTCAAACTGGTTGAAAGATGCAATCGCCATCCCCGAAGTGCTCTTAAACAATGGGGAGCAAGAAGGCGCTGTGCTGTGACAGTGCCAAACAAAACAAAAAATATTTATGATTTTAAACATAGCTTGTCGACAGCAGCAACTGTAGGTTCACAAATATTTGACGAAGTTCAGCCCAACCAGTTGCAAAATTTGATAAAATACCTTGATGTAGATTTCGGCACCATCTAAGGATGCCTTCATCAGAATAAAAATAAAAACCTAAAAATAATCTTTGAGTTAAATTAGTATATATTACGTTAGAAAAAAGTGATTTACATATGTTGCGTTATGCAAAATCATAGGTACACATTTGTACTTACATACGACGTGCAAATACGAGCAGTGTCCTCAAGTCCAAACTTATAAAATTATGCAATATGTTAGCAAAAGGCTAGAAAGTCAAAAATAAAATAAAGGCAGCTCGCCTGTGTTAGGCTTACAGTGCTGCTCAACAGCCAACCGGTTGCTCGCCTTCGGAGGTTCGAGTCCTCCCTGGGGCATGGGTGTGTGTGTTGTCCTTAGGTTAGTTTTCCTTAGTGTAAGTAGTTTGTAAGCTACTGACTGATGACCACGCAGTTTGGTCCGATAGATTTACACACATTTGAACATTTTTGAACAGTCAACCGAACGCCATCAAACTGAGGACAGGCGTGTACAGTTGGTGGCTGCCCGCATGTGGCGCCCTCTCTTACAGTTTATACGCAACAGGCGTTACAGTAGTACAAAGCGGCAGTAGCCGGTAACATTACATTATGTGAATGAATAAATGATAAAGAATGTTTTAACAAATCAGCTGATATACGAAATTTGATACAAAATGTTCAATTTAGACCACGGTTTCCGACAGAAACGGAGCTGAATTTAGATAAAATTTTTCAGTATGGTTAGTCTATGAAGACCAAGTTTTAAGCAACAGGTTGTATTATAAACAGAGAAACAGTACTTGGAATAGAGAATAATATTACTGAAAAATACACGAAGAACCAGAATATGGAAGCATAATCAGGAATCTTTGAGCAACAGCTTCAGAGCATTGAAAAAATCTTTGTTACGCAGATGTAGCTGTTCATTAAGAATAAATTTGTCTTTCAATGAAAAATGTTTAAAAAATTTCTATTCTTCAAGAACGTCAAGTTTCATCCCTTTATTTTGTATATGTAAGATACTAATATCTAGAATATCCTTTGGTTTATGGTTTGCAATTAACAAGTGGTCAGCAAAGGAAGAATTGTGAATATTAGACCTTTTTTTCCCTAAACAGTGCTCTTTACATCTAGTAGCAAAAGTTCGTCCTCTTTGTCCTATGTAATAAGAGGGGCACGATCCACAAGTTATTTAAGGTATTTTATCAAATTTTGCAACTGGTTGTGCTGAACTTTGTCAAATATTTAAAAAATATTCAAATGTTTTTAAATCTGCGTGGTTATGAGTCCGTAGCTTACAAACTACTTAAACTAAGGTAAACTAATCTAAAAACAACACAAACACCCATGCCTGAGGGGGGAGGGGAGGCGGCTCGAACCCCCGACGGCGAAAGGCCGCGCGCACCGCAGCACGGCGCCCCATTGCGCACGGCTAATCCGCCGCGGCATGCAAAACAACAAGGGGTGCAAGCTCCCTCCATGAAAAATACAACCGCATCATAACACCACCGCCTCAGAATTTCTCTATTGACACTACACGCGCTGGCAGATGACATTTACCGGGCATTCACCATACTAGACTTGCGCATAATAATTCGCGATCGGTAGCGCTCACTTTAGTTCGCGACTCTGCCGCGAACTAGTTCGTTCTTTTAGTTCGTCCGCTCCCAGTGATGGCTGAGCGGCGTGGTCTGCAGGTGGAGGGAAAAGTTCCCCCACCTAGCTGCTTCATGCGCTTGCTGCTTGAGTCGCTAATGATATCACGCAAACCAAAAGAAACAGTTTGTGGATAATTTGTTGCGTTTAAGTTTCGAGTTATCTCTATATCTTGGCATTATCGAATTTATTAGTCAGATATTGCAGTGTACAGAATACTTCAAAGCAGAAATTTTGTAGCACTGAACTATGTAATCTAGCAGGCAGACGCTAACCTCGAAATGGCTCTCATCAGCAGAAAGCAAACACGTGATTTTTAATTCTGTTCGTGACCTATCACCCATATTTTAGTTCGCGACCTATCACGCACATTTTAGTTCGCGACCTATCACGCATAATTTTTTTTTTCTATTTTATTTTATTTTGTTTCTTTCGCGACCGGTAGCTTTCCTTTTAGTTCGCAGCTCGGTCGCGAAGTAGGTCGCTCTTCTTAGTTCGTCCGCTCGTTTTGGCTTTTGCTACCGCTACTAAAACTACTACAGCTGCGCTGCATCTCAGCTCGAAATGACGGCAACTGGCAGAAGGGAATCACGCTATTCTGCGCGTCCTCTCGCTGTTAACCGTCAGTCTTCGGAAAAGGAGCGGACGAACTAAGTGGCGAGGGATCTGCGAACTAGTTCGCGTAGTTCGCCTGTGGGAGCGCTCTTCCGAACTAGTTCGTTTGCAAACTGCACAAGACTACACCATACCCACACACTGCTATCGAATCTCGAGATAAAGCTGAAAAACTTTCTCAGAAATATCAATAGCGTTTTCAACACGACTACATCACTTTAGGTAATACTGTTGTATCAACTCTGGTTGCGCACTGGAAGACATATATCTTTAGAGACTTGACTCAAGCTGTCGTTGAAGAATTTCTAACAGTTCTTGAACGTAAGTCGCACAATGATTTTCTCTGCGAATAATATTTCCCTGGAAACTGTTGCGGCCTTTTTGTTTGAGAAGTAGTCCCGTGTATTATGATTTAAGCTTAAGGCAAGAAAATTCTCTCCGTGCTTCAAACGATGTAATCTCAACGCTGATCGATAATAATCACCTCCGCCACTGAGGTCAAACGGCTGCGAGCAGGAAGGCGCACTAAAGCCACGCCAGATGTTCTACAGTTCACTACTTTATTCTTCAGCTCTCTTTTATTTCCCTCTTGCGGAGGCAGGTTTCCTCCTTAACTGCTCGACATTTACCTCCCATTTATAGATTTCGCAGCAGGCAACATAAAAATAAAAACGGTCGAAGCACACTTATACCTTCGGTAAATGACTGCGACACAAACACCGATGACGATGTACGTAATCTCGTCTTGCTTTCGTGTTACTCCATATCCGTTTCACGTGAAATTTTCACTACTCTCATAGTGAGGGTTACTAATAATTTCCATAGATTACTCCGATTTGCTTTCTGCTTTCTTATCCGCTTGACGGTATTTTTAGTTCTTTTGTGCATTCGTGTTTGCCAGAATTACAGCATTTCACTATTCCTTACCCAGAGAAGCGTTTAATGAATTTTAGAGTAAAATTTGACGATCGTGTTTTACCATCGACTTTAACAAGGGACAGACACAAAGACACAGAGACAGTCTGTGTCTGCTAGCGAGCTGTTACAAGGATATGGAAGCAATGCTGAATGATTTAAAAACCGAAGCATCGGAGGTGGGGTTGAAGATAAGCGGAAAAAAACCTAAGGAGATGCGCTCGAATAAACTAAATGAAACACTTTATTTATTTATTTTTATTTTATTTTTTTTTTTTTTTTTTTTTTCTGCCTGGGAAATTTAGTTACCCCTGACGGGCGAACTATCGAAGATAAAGGAAACAGAATAAATAAGGCTAAAGGGGTATTTGCAATGCTGAGACCAGTCTGGAAATCAAGGGAACTTAACAACCATACAAAACTACGCCTATTCAATACAAATGTCAAGTCGGTACTGCTCTATAGGTGTGAATCATGGAAAACCAACTAACATCTGATTAGCAGACTTCAAATATTTGTGAATAGAAGCTTGAGGAATATCTTGAGGATATGGTGGCCACAAGTAATCTCCAACGAAGGACTATTGAAAAGAAACACCCATTGATATTGAGATAAGCCGTAGGAAATAGAAGTGGGTTGGGCATATATTAAGGCGTGGCAAAGACGACGTGGCAAGACAAGCCCTAGAATGGAATCCACAAGGCAGCAGGAGAAGAGGCAGAGCAATGAATACAAGGAGAAGGAGTGTAGTAGCAGAAGGGACCGAGAAAGGAGGGAAGACCTGGACTGCAATCAAGACACTGGCGCAGAACAGAGTCCGGTGGCGGAAGTTCGTTGATGCCCTATGCTCCACTTACGAGATACAGTAAATAAGTGAGTTAACAAGGGACACCTCTGACCTAGAACGCTCGAAACCATTCTTAGAATAACAAGCATTCATAAACAAAAGAGAGGTG
Organism: Locusta migratoria; assembly: GCA_026315105.1. Classification (NCBI taxonomy): domain Eukaryota; kingdom Metazoa; phylum Arthropoda; class Insecta; order Orthoptera; family Acrididae; genus Locusta; species Locusta migratoria. The sequence goes on from CM048750.1 coordinate 160,211,774, forward strand.
TGCGGCCGCGGTGAAGTAGCCGAGCGGACTAAGGCGCCTCGCTGCGAAGCGCGCGGTTGCTCGCCGTCGGAGGTTCGAGTCCACCCTAATGCATAGGTTAGTTTACCTTAGTTTAAGTAGTTTGTAAGCTACGGACTGATGACCATGCAGTTTGGTCCGATAGATTTATAACATTTGAACGTTTGAGAGGTGTGCGTCATTTCCATGCAAAACGCCGCACTTGTATGATAGCGCCATTAGATGGTGGCATAGTGTAGCTGCACTAACCGGTGCTCCAGTTGTGTGAGTGGTACGGCTGCAGTACGTATCTATCTACTGGGATCTTCGCAAGCGAGTTACTGTGTAAACTATGTACAGTGCACTGATATCATGAAGAGAATTAATCCTATGCATGAGGTCCAAATATTAGGGACCAAATTGCCACGTGCTGAATACGGAAATGACATCGGGGCCGAGGATATGGAGTTTGCGGATATATTATATAACAAAATCATTCAGAAACATAATGGTAACGGCACAGAAATAAACAACGTTACGCTGGATAGATACACGAATTTGAAGGACAGGAGGGCCCTGAACCTGAAGGTGGCCTTTCAAGCAGTGCTTAATTTGAAAATGTAATTAGTGTGGCTTTTGATTCTGAACTGTGAATGCGAAAGTGATTTGGATAACGAGGTATTAGTGAGCTGTGTAGGTTGTTCTCTCCCAGTTTGTTTTAACCCCTACATCTGCACTTCGAGGACTTTCACTTTCGCACACTTTCAGGTGTGTGGTACTGCTGTATATGTGTGTTTTGCGCTATTATAAGTACTGTGGTAATTCTTTCAGCAATCAGTCGTAAAAATATATATTTATTTGTTTGCAAATCTAGATTTCGACCACTGTGTGGTCTTTATCAATGATTAAAACAAATTAAAATGTTTTAAGTATTTGAATTGGTTTTAAGCATTGATAATGACCACAAAGTGGTCGAAATCTAGAGCTACAAACAAATAAATATATATTTTTACGACTGATTGCTGAAAGAATTACCACAAATCAAATACAGTCGTGGAGCACCAATTCCAACATGGAATCAAGCCTGATTATAAGTACTTAAAGCAGAGATTTTTGGCGCTGCTTATTGAATATGTAATGATAAACTAACGCCATCAATCACCATCATCATTTTCCAACTCCAGTTTCCCGGGTGTGGTGTACAAGCTCTCGCCATCTCCTCCTGTCTTCGCTGCGGTGGAGTAGCCGAGCGGTCTAAAGCGTCTCGCTGCGGAGCGCGCGGTTGCTTGCCATGGAGGTTCGAGTCCTCCCTGGGACATGGGTGTGTGTGTGTTTGTCCATAGGTTAGTTTATCGTAGTATAAGTAGTTTGTAAGCTACAGACTAATGACCACGCAGTTTGCTCCGATAGATTTACAAATATTTGAATATTTGATTCCTCCTGTCGTCATACATCTTCTGTTCCAGAATGTCTTTCCATTTGTGTCCTTTCTCCTCCGCATCTGATCTTACAATCTCTATCCAGAGTTTCCTTGGTCTTCCCCGTGGTCTTCTTCCTATGAGGTTGAAATACTTTTTAGCAGGTCTTTCAGTATTCATTCTCATTAAGTGCCCATACCACTGAAGTCAATGTTTCCTTATGATGCTGGTGACAGGAACCTCAATATCAGCTACTTTTCTATTCACTTCATTCCTAATTTTATCCTGTCTGGTTGTCTGATTCATAGTTCTAATGAATCTCATTTCCATTGCCTGGATTCTACTGAAGCTATTAAATTTCATATATTTCCTTCCTATAGTATTGATATCTTGGTACTTTGTTTTTTTTCTGTTAAAATGTTACTTGAGGCACAATGCAACGTTTAGCGTGAAAACGACGCATACCACTGTTCTGTTTACGATTGTCTGTTACTCCAAGCATGTGGTAATGCGGTTCCGAGCGTTCGAGATCAAATATGTCCCTTGTAAGAAGTTTCGCTCTTATGCAGAATCAATAAGTGGATCGAAACCATCTGTTCAATGACGACACTGACATCGAAATAGATATACAGAATTCGGCCTTCTCAATCTGTATTACCGCGAAACTTCATAATTCGTACCTTCTTTTCAATCACTGTACGTATACCGAAATGGCAGATATTGAGATCAGCCTTCGCGGAATAGAAAATAGTTATATTCGCTTAATAGTAGAAAGACATCTGGACCATACCTGCAGAATTCTACAGAGATTCTAACAGGAGCTTCATAAATCTCTAGAGCAACGAAGAGTACATAGCGGATCGAAAAAAAACTATATTCCAGTTTTTAAGAGTGGTCGGAGAACGTATGTTGATAAGAATAGGCCTTTATCGCTGACTTCTGACTGTTGTGAAATGTTGAACATGTTTTTTGTGTATGTATCATGACTTTTTTGCAGACCAAAAATATTCTCTAAAACATGACATTGAATCCGTAAACAGAGGTCTAGCGAACCTGGCTGTGTTCTCCCAGTGTTGTTAAGGAATTTATCTCACTCACATTCAAAGCGCAAAAAGACTATTGACAGATGGATAAAACGTTATGGGACTTCCACTCGCATTAAGTGGTTAAAACTCCACGAGCTTTCGGCCAAACACTACTTGGCCATTGACTGCGAAACCGGAAGAGCAAAACTGGAGTTGCGCCAAAATGATCACCGACGCCATTCTTCTGTGGATTGTAATTGGAGGAACGTTTCTTGCGGTAACAAACTCGATTACAGGGCGCTATTTCTCACGCATTGACGTACTTACCTTAAACACAGCAACGTTCCACGCTGAAGTTCGCAGACGCCCAGCCGAAGACGGTTCCGACTTTCATCAGCCAAGGAGGAAACTCGACCAAGTAATATGCATGAGATGTAATTCCTCAACCGATAGTGACACAGAACTCCGGATGTATTACTTTTCAGCATGCCCTTGCATATTTGAGCTTACAAACTAAGCATGCATAGACTACTTTTACATATTCAAACGTATTACAGTTTCCAGTACGAGGAACGTTCAAGTTAAAGTGACTTAATCAAAGTGCGGAATGCAGGGTTCTCGCTACCGTTTACACTTATCCCAGCGTTTAACTTAAGCCTCAATGCTTCGGCATAGAAATATTTGTTATTACGACAGAACAGGTCATCATCCTTCATTTCCTTATCAAAGTGTTTTCCTCCAAGAAATTCCTTCGGGAGTCCAGATGGATTTTAATTGTCGCTAAATCAGGGCTATTATTATATTCCAGCCGAGTTCCTGCATTGTTTGGAATATGCGTTGAGCGGTAAACGCTCGTGAATTTTCTTGCAAAATGAAAACATCCTTTGTGACCAAACCCGGACTTTTCGCCTGTAAAATCTGCACATCATGCAGAACACGGCAGTAATAGTCACTGTTCATAGTTATACCGTGCGGTAAAACTCAATGTGAATAATTTCCTGTTTGTCCCAGAATGCAATAATTTCCATCACTTTACCAACAGACGCAAATGTTCGCAATTTCTTTGGGGATGGTGTTTCTCTAAGTTTCCACTGCATCTATGATATTTTAGATTCTTGGGTGAAATATGGAGTACGTGTTTCGTCACTCGTGATGCGATTCAGTTTACTGACATCCATTCTGTCAAAAGCATAAAGATGCCTGAGGATTAAGCGTGTACTCGCAACAAAGGATCATGAATTACCGTGTTCAATAGACCGTTCCTAACGACGAATTTCACACCCTTGAAAATTCACGACAGGTTATGCAATGATTTTCCAGGATCAACTATTGTGGTCTGTAAATTTCAGCAGGTTTTATGCCCTGCTTCATTAAAATCTTCAACACAACACGCTGTTCCAAGTAGACTTTAACACTGCCAGCTTGAATAATGGCCTATTCAGAACCACGGGAAATTTGTGCTGACCACCAGTAACAGGACACAGTTGTCAGATTCTACTACATACAAAACCTCCTGTCAAGGCTCCCATTTAAACCTGGAAACAAACAAAGTCCGGATACATGTGATAATTTGCGTGTTTACTCGTTCGTACAGCGGCTTGCAGCATCTGCACAACAGTGCTTTGAATTTCAGAATTCTCGTGAGCACGCAAGCAGATACCCTAAAGTTAAACATTTTGCCTCCTGAGACTCCAAATCAGTGTCACGCCTTTCGCTGAAATGATAAACCTTAGGTGATAAAGCGAAGGCAGTTTTGTTGAAAGCAGAAACACCTAACATTAAGAAAAATACTTATTTCTGGAATTAATTACTACGGCTGATGGTGAAAGTAATTAAACTACATGTATTGTTGAAATTTGGTGACGCACGCTGCAATACACGTTTCTCGGCGTCTTTTCCAACGTTCCCTATTAAGACGGGCGCATCAAATCAACGACTATCATTGCATCCCACACATCTTAATACATCTCCTGGGTGGTCTTCCACGATTCGTTCTACTTCCCTTCTTTTTTTTTCCTAACCGCTACCACCTTCATAAACTCGTTGGTTACCTTGCTCTACCTGTCGTTCTGAGGTCCCCGTGCCTTCGGATCCTATCACGTTCTGAAGGCCGTATGGTAAAGAGCGACAGCACGTGCTAGTGTTTCATCATTTAAAAAAGCCAAGACTTTCGTTAGCAGCACTCGAGCATTAATAAACGTAACAACGGGATACAAATATGTTCATTGCACGTTCTCTCCACGACTAATTTCGCCAACTAATCATGCATGAAGTGTAGAAAACAAAATAAGGACATTACACTATAATCGTGCACGTCTACGACAGTGAACGGTATAGTAAGTACGAAAATGCCGGTTGCGAAAATATCATTTTGCAGGGGCACGTATTGATCCTTTCATCACCTCTTAGGGGCTCGTTCTGTTTATCAGCGAGATAAAGGGTGAAGTATTTTGGATAGCCCTTAGTTATATTTTTTATTATTCACAATTTCCGCTGAAGTTGCCTTAACCATTTATTTAGTGACTAGTTTCGGACCATCCTGTCAATTTTCAAACCATACGCTTCATCAAAAATTTTACATACAATGGATCATGTCTATGCAGCAACCCAATACATCGTTTGCAGTTGAACTTGTCATATACTGTCATGATCGACTGTATGTAACATCTCTGATGAGACGTATGGTTTGAAAATGGACAAGATGGTCCGAAACTAGTCCTAAATAAATGGTTAATGCAACTTCGACAGAAATTGTAAAGAATGAAAAGTTTGTAAAAAGTTGCAGGGACTCTTCCTTCAATATGTTGGGCCTTCATTAGTTATATTTTCATAACTATCAGAAGAATCGACATAATGTAGCTATCTTAGAGAGTCAAAATTTAAACATTATACACGTCCTGAAGCCCAGTCAGATTGAGAAATTCGACTGGTGAATGAATGAAGCTTTGGGTTTAACATCCACCAGATAGTGTGGTCATTAGAGACGGAGCGAACGCTCGGAATTTTGGGTAAGGATGAGGCAGGAAATCGGCCGTTCCCTTTGAAAGGAACCATCCCGGCATTTGCCTGGAGTGATAGAGGGAAATCACGGATAACCTAAATCCGGATGGCTGGAGGTGGATTTGAACCACCGTGCTTCCAAATGCGATTCCAGTGCGTTACCACTGCGCCATCTCGCTCGGTCTAAGTCGACTCGGTTTTGTACGTTACGCTTGGTCTACTGTGGGCTTTATATAGCTTGTAAAAACCTTATTTTTTCGCGAATGTTTCTTAATAAAACTACGACTCTCCATGATTTTATTAGTAGAAAACTAGTGGGGATACCTTCTAATCATTACATTCCCAAGATGATGTTCCCGAACTACTGCTTAAATTTTTGCGAAGTCTTTATCCGTTCATGCGTCCCGAGGACCCGTATTTATACACAGTCACGCGGAAACGGGCGGGCGGTCTGAAGCATCACGTTACATCTACATCTACATGGGATACTCTGCAAATCACATTTATGTGCCTGGCGATGGTTCATCGAACCACCGTTATACTATTTTATCTCCCATTCCATTCTCGAATAGCACGCGGGAAGAAAGAACACCTGAATCTCTCCGTTCGAGCTCTGATTTCTCGTATTTTATTCTGATGATCATTTACGATTTACGAATTTACAATTTATGATTTATGAATCTAGCGTCGGAGTATCTAGTCGGCCATCTGGCATGGGTGTGCGTGTTGTCCTTAGTATATGATAGTTTAAGTTACTTAAGTAGTTCGAGGGTACAAATTCCTTTGTCAGATTTTCTAGTGATTTTCTTTTTTAAAATATTAAAAAATAGTTCGCTCCACCTCTAATGACCACACTGTCTGGGGGATGTTAAACCCAAAGCTTCATTCATTCACCAGTCGAATTGCTCAATCTGACTTCTTCAACGCCACACCGCCTTGCCTCGAATGGATCGCCAATGTGGACGTCAGAATTTGAAGACTAGTATCTGCTGTGATGTTACTTTTTACTGTGTTTATGTATTATATTTTATCTGTTAATGTATCCTTATGTATTTTATAATGTATTTTAACATATAATTTCATAATGTAACGAGTGTAAACTATGTGTGAACCGCCTTAAGCTAGATAAATAATACAACTTTAATTAACAAAACTTTAAATCAATATACGTCACTCTAGCACTGAATTAATTTTGTTTGTTCATTTATACTTGTAGAGAGAGAGGGTACATAAGGATACATTAACAGATAAAATATAATACATAAACACAGTAAAAAGTAACATCACAGCAGATACTAGTCTTCAAATTCTGACGTCCAGATTGGCGATCCATTCGAGGCAAGGCGGTGTGGCGTTCAAGAAGTCAGTCCGACTACCCTGGTAGGCTCTTAACTCAGTGCTGGGCGACGTGCTGTATTGTTTGATTTGGTTCCATAGTGCACATAGTCCATGTCCTGTTCTGATTCTGTTTAGGGTTTTCCATAGCTGTCGTGGAAGTTCAAAGCCCTTAGGTTTCTCTGATGGACAGATCAGTTCACGGTTGTCAGGGCAGGCACTACCAGTCCATCTCTCGTGCCATTTAATATCCATGCTGAAGTTGGCAGCTGACAGTTGCTCGGCCAGTCTTAGAGGGGGTTTCTAGAGCGGAGTCGTGTTCTTTCCAAAGTTGGGATGTCTTCATGAAGTAGGAGGTTATTCATATTCCTTCATCAGAGCTTCCTATCTTCGCAGGGAGGGTAGAGCCATATGACTAAGTGTTGAAAGCCAATATAGTGGGGTAGTCTTTATGCATCCAGTTATGGTTCTCATAGCAGCGATGAGCTGGGTGTCCACCTTCTTTACATGCTCGTTGGTTAACCACACTGGTCCACAGTACTCGACTGCAGAGTACACTAAGGCAAGTGCAGCAGTTCTTAGTCTGCTGATGCTCCCCAATTAGTGCTGCAGAGACTCTGAGTGAGGATGTTCCGTGAGTTTATTTTGTTGGATAAATTTTCCACGTCTCTTTGAAGGATAAGGTCCTATCTAGAGTAACCCCCAGGTACTTTGGATGTGGCTGATATCACAGTTGACTGTTATTCATATGGACCTTCAGCTCGTATCCCGTTATTCTTTTGTTCAAATGAAAAGAGCTGACCTCAGTCGGTAGGTTTTGGTATTAGCCTCCATTTGATTAAATACTCATGCATTTTGTTTAGGTCATTTGTGACGATGTTCTAGGTTCTTCAAACTGTTTGTTTTGGATAGGAAGAGCCATATCATCAGCATGGCTGAACTTCCTTTAAATGGTTTAAGGCAGCTCATAGATGTAGAGATTAAAGAGCATAGGTGGTAACACAGATCCTTGAGGCAGTCCATTGTTTAGTTTCCTCTGTTTGCTTATGTCATTACCCTGTATCACCTGGAAATATCTATCCGAAAGCATATTGTTAATAGCCTAAGTCTCAGTGTCGTACGGCAGGGGATTACTTTCATCGCCGGCCGCGGTGGCCGAGGCGACTGAGACGCTCCAGTCACGGTCTGCACGGCCGCTGCGGTCGGGGGTTCGAATTCCTCCCTTGGGCATGGATATTTGTGCCGTCCTTAGTATTAGTTAGTTCATAAGTAGTTTGTAAGTTTAGGGACTAATGACCCCGTAGTTAAGTCCTATAAGCTATACAAACATTTGAACATTTAAATTTATTTTCCTCAGCTTGGGTAGAAGTCCTTCCTTCCATAGTGTCATAGGCAGTCTTTGTTTGTTTTTGAAAACCTGCCTCAGTATAAGAGGTTAGACTTAGAACCTGCTCTGTGTAGCTCCTATTGGGTTTTGAAACCTGCCTGTTCCGGTGGGATGACTTTTAAGATATGTGGAATCAGCCTGTTGATGAGCAGCCGTTCAAGAAGTTTGTAGCAGCAGCTGAGAAGAGCAATAGGGCGGTAACTTTTTGTATTTGTATTTTGTATTTTTTTCTATTTTTTAAAGGAACCTTATAAAAAGACAGTAATGTCAACTTAAAAATATAGTCATTTTTCTTCTGGTATTCCTATGATGCAGATCGAGTTATATTGTAAATTACCATGTGGCAGTAAATTGCAATCCTAAAAGGCTGTTCTACTGTTCGTTTAGTACAATAGTATTTTGACGATGGATCACAAGGAGAGTATTTTGGAAGGTTTGGCAGCGTCTTTTTCGTGAAATTTACGTCAATCACTCACGAAAACCGTGGACTCTTGCAGTAGTTTGTAAGTCTAGGGGCCGATGATCAGAGTAGTTTTGTCCCTTAGATTAAAAAACAAATATACACAAAATAAAAAATAGATTTTAGCCATATATGCAGGATGGACAACAAATATACAAGTAAGGTACCATAGGAAAATGGTTCAAATCTTAACTTTATATGCTTTAGACATTTAGCTATACTCCGTTCATCGAGAGAGGCGCATGACTAGTGTCGCCTCATCCGTGTGTTATAAGGGGTGATATTAGAGGCTGGCTAGAAATTTCATCTTAAAGGACCAGTAAGCATAAGTATTAAGCTTTTATATTTTCTTTTTCTCTTTCTCGTGTGTATCGCGCAAGTATAAACTCATTATGTCGTCCTACACTTTGAACCCACGCAAGAAGCGATCAAAGAAGAAATCATTAAGTTCTTAATGGGCATAAAACGGAGCGGTTGCGTCCAGAACACTAAATGACAGATATTGCTATAAAAACAGCCTCATCTACTGGCGTTTGTCGTTCCTTAGTTTATCATATGGTAATTGATTACAAGGCCACACACTGTTTGAAGTCTCCAAAAAAACACATCACGACAGAAGCTTACAGAAAGTGTAGATGACTTTCACAGATATGTGATAGGAACGAAAGTACATGATTTGTTGACGAAAATGCAGATTTGGACAATTTTCAGAGATTTTATGAATTATTAAAAGAAATGAATTTTGAATATCTGTGGTGTCTAATATCATTGCTATGTCACAGTCTAAAATATTCAGTCGCGACACTCACTGGTGTGAAAGTTGTTACCAACTGACAGTTGCAACGACACTAGCGCTCCTAGTGGTGGGCATGCCGCCGTAGGAGTGATGTTTGTTTATAATTATACGTGCGTAATTAACGAAATAGTTGGTATAGTTTTTGCGTTACAGGCATTAGTAAAATATTAAGAGATATGCATACACCGACATTAATGTAAAAACAGCCGAATTTAATTGAATCAGAGGTGTAAAGGACAACTTCGTCATGAAAAAAAACTTAACGAATATGTGTTATTTTGCAGCTTACTCCGCAGGAAGTAAGTAGAATATAAACATAAGAGAAACAAATTTTTATTATGGTGTCTTCTTACTATGACAGAGTTTTTGACGCATATCAATTCGGTGTGTAGTCTAATGATTCGCACATTTTTTTGGCTTCACTCGGCTTTCTGATACGCGCGTATCCGATTGAGTGTCATTACTTTAGATTAAGAAAATGTCTTGAAGATTCTTACCGTTTGTGGTTCAGTTGTAGCAACAATTGTGGAATTGGGTTCGTCTTCGTTGGAAACAGTTTGATTGGTTTTTCAGTTTTCTTGCCAGGTCTGTGATGTTTTTCCTTTATCTACAGCTGCGGTGGCTGCTTTGGTACGTTAAATACTGTAGTTATTGTATTCTATATACTTTTCCTACATTCCACTCACCGATTTTACTGGAATTGTAGTGAAGAAGCCTTAACGTTCCTGAGTGGAAAAGTGACGACTTTTTGCCAAAGGCAGGTTTTTCGGTGTTTCTTAGTCATTTCTTATTTTTAATAGAAAATGATATTATTCAGCAAAAGCCTGTAGGTTACAAGATAATAGTTAATAAACTGTCCTGCATTGTAGGGACCTACCGTTTCGTACCTCATCAGGGATCTCAGTAAACCTAATAAAGACAAAGGTGGAGCTAATTTTATATTATTACCTATTTTATGGCACTACATACGTTCCCTAGTGTGAAAAGTCTGTAAAAATCAATAAAAACGATACAATTCACACTCATCAAATACCGTATTCAGAAATGTAGCTTGTCGGCCGCTTGGAGCGCTGCAATCGTAGTGTATAACAAAAATCTGCGGGAGTGTCGTGACTGTATATGTTGGACTGTGGCTATGTAGCAAAACACACAACCGCTTTACACCTGCTACAGAGGTTTTAATTGCAAATTATTAACTTATCCACCAATAGCCGTAAAGTTTAAGTCCTTTTATTGTACGATCGGTTTTGCTGTTGCAGTAATACAATCTTTTGGTCCTATACAGATTAAGTTGCGAATCGGTGTTCAATGCATAACGTCATGCTGTACGTACGTCATACAAAATATAAAGAAGAATTGATGTAATACCGAACCCAGTCGTAAAAATTAAAACAACATAAACTTTACGGCTGTTGGCGGATGAGTTAATAATTTCGAATTAAAACTCGACCAACAGCCGCAGTCCCTATTACATTACAACGTGGAACCAGCTCGACTGATAAATAGGTGGCGACATTCAGCGAGCGCCCCGGTTTTGTTCACCCCTAGTCATGCTGTCTGTTTACAAAATGTTCAAATGTTTGTTATTCTATGGGACCAAACTACGTTGGTCATCAGTCCCTAGTCTTACAAACTACTTAAACTAAGTGAAACTAATCTAAGGACCACACACACACACACATCCATGCCCGAGGGAGGATTCGAACCTCCGACGCGGGAGGCCGCGCGATCCGTAAAGTGGCGCTCCAGACCGCTCGGCTACTCCCGCGCGGCAGTCTGTTTACAGTCTGTCTCTCGTTTCGGTGAACGGAGTATAGAAATATTATTTTCCCGTTTTAGACTTCTTTATGTGTTATCAAGATACACCTGAAAAACCATGGTTCGAATACCAAGAGTGCTTATTGTGCTGACAGATGACAGTCCAGCAGCTATGAAACTTACCGGAAGATTTTAAGAAATCAATAGGCGAAAAAAAAATTGATTTTTAAACCACTGATAGATTGATATTTTCGCTCGATGAATGATTGATTTTCACTTTCGCTATAGTTACTGCGCTGTATCGAAGTACGTGAAATATTGCAACATATTTTAAAGAGCTTGCAGAGGCAAAAAAACACTGCTTAGATTTTTCGTATGATTGCCTTTTCGTTCATAGAGAGCGGCGTATGATATTCAAAGCATATATCGAAATTTTGTTTAAAAACGAGAGACTGTAATCGTTGCATTCTCGATATATTGGCTTCAGATCCAGCAGACAAACTTAGGCTGTGTGTCCAATTCTCTCTAAAGGTTCTTGACGGTCATTACGAAATACTTATCATTCCATACCGTCTGCTATGTAGGAATTTCTTTTTGTTATTCGTCGTGCCCTGTATGTAAATTTGACGAATCATCTAGACAAATTGTCATATCTTTACTAATATAAACAGCACACCCTGCCACAGCAAGGCAAAGATGTAAACGAGCTTAACAATGCTCCTCTCGGTGCACAAAAAAGGTAAATTGTTCCTTTTTAAAAGACTGAAACACAAAAATGGGGAACCAACTGCCTCTGTCTTCATTCCGCTTTCACACAAAAAAATGTTGGCATGCTTATCCCCCTTTTTTACGGTGGAAGGGGGAGAGAGGAAACAGTTCTTGTAGGACAGAAAGATAGAGCACACAACGGCGATAAAAATTAATGAATATAATACCAGTGACACCAAAAGAGAGATGAGACCGTAGACATGAAAAAGACCGGCGATCTTCGATAAAACAGAAGAAATAGAAATACGTGACAATATATAGTAGTTTATAAAAAAATTAAAAAAATAGAGAGAGAGAACAAAGTTACTACTGTCTGGCCTGGAATTCAGTTGTGACGACGGACACTGTATGTTTATACTGAATATTTAATTAGATTCCCTCCCGGCGCGCTGCTACAAATAGGTTTCCATCTTGGGTAAACATTGTCTCGTGAAGTATTCAGAATGTTTCCTTTGCGTAATGATGTTTGTCTCCAACCTCTCCCCACGAACAACAGAGATAATTATTAACAACGACGTTTGTGTCTAGAGTAAAGATACATCTGTAAACTCTTTGCGACAAAACAATAATTGTCTGTGGTGGATACTAAGTGAACGGCCTTGAACTGCTTCTATACTACTTCACACTGAAAAGTTCTAGTATTATGACATTTGCCAATTAGTAATAAAATTTGTCCTGAATTTGTTAAGATAGTCTTTTAGTTCTATCAAGCATTTCGTTTTATCACTGTCAGATTCCACGCAATACGTAAGATTTTTTCTGACCATTTTATCCTGCGCTGTATAGTAGATTCACAATTATTTCATTTAAGCTGTGTTACCAGAGTTAAAAATTCCATCTAAAGCACATGGACCCACCCCCAAAGGCCCCTCCAAATTGTGCTATTCTTTTTTGATCAGTTTCGATTCGTTCAGTGTCAATTCGATCGAATCCTGTACAAGAGAGTATAACTTAATTTCATTGTACGGATCTCGCTTTAATTCTCATAAAGTATCGTAAGCTAGCCCTTTAAATCAAGTGAGCGTTCTATGAGCAATGTTTTCACCAATACTAGTGACTTATCACTGATGTTATAGCTATACAATACTTTGAATATAGTTTTCCCTACTTATGGACATTACTTTAGATTTTCTTTTGTTTAAAGGTATCTGTATCCAGCTTACTCCATTATCACTAACACATCCTAGTAAGGTTGAACTACAGCCGCTTGTAGTACATATCAGCTCCTGGACAGTAATGATTGAACACCATTCTATGTTTATTTTACGTCTCAATCGTGATTAGGAAGCAGTTCGGTAATTTCAAAATTAAAACTGTAGTATCGATACGTACTTCAATTTACGATTGTGAAGCCCACATGAGATAGTTATAATTCTTCTTCGTTTCCATCTAAACTTCTTCTAACTTATACAGTTTTATTGCACGGACGAACGTTGACACTTAATTGAGTAATGTGTTATCGGTATTTTCGTAAGTTAATTACCTACGTGCCATGATTTCAACTCGTAGTCTAGGAACATCAGTTAGATAACAAAGGCGTCTGCGCGTCCTATCAAGAGTGGTCAAAACAAAAGCAAACGACTAATGCTGTGGAATACTTTGCTGAGTCTGGGAATACGTTAATATTGTACAGTGAATTTTAGAATGTGATGAGCTGTTTAAATTGGTGATAGTAGCAGATATTTATAAAATGTTAATTGACTTATCTCAGCAGCATGGTGTCCGAACACGCGTTTTGTCTGCTGCTAACAGAAAGCTGAATTGTGTATCACGAAAATAACATAATAAACATTATAAAACACAGTGCGAACCACTCAGCTCAGTACTACACAATCCCATCCGTTCGCTGTTATGACCGCTCTGGGTATGCAGAGCACACGCCTAGTTAATCTGGCCAGCTTTGGCCTAGTAGAACTCCAGCAGACGGCGCTCGTGCTGTGCATGGAAATTAGTGGCTGACATTCCGCCTTCTACCCTCTGTTAGTAGCCATGCAGGCTGCACAAGAAGACTATCTGCATTGTCCTACGATACAGTTATCAAATGCTCATCCACATCTGTTCTGTACTGCTGTGTATTGACTTCCAAACTTCTGTATTTTTGTTGGTCTACTGCTCACGGTTCTGGGACTGGGAATTTAAATGACGGCGTGGAAGAAGAAACAAGCGATTCCAGTTCATAAGGCAAACTCAACGAATGTCAAACTGAAGATGATTTTGTGTTTCTGATTAGTAATAAGTACAATGTTAAATATGACACCTTACAAGACTATAGATGATATTCATTGGACGTGTTCATTACTAAGTTCTGTAGAAATGATTAGCAGTTTAGTCACCTTGGTTCTGCGTGTGTACTGTTGTCTAGTAGGCACAGGATTCGCCATGGGCCCTGAAATCTTGTTCCATGCCTGATGGACTTCCGTTGTTATTGTAAATCTCGGCTAACTTTTATACTTTGAACTGCAACTGTAATACTGATAGGTTGCGAAATTTCATTATCGCATTTTTAGGCTCGTCAGTTCGCAGCTTCGAGAAAGTCTGACAGAATTTGATCCACATCCTTATACAATAATCAATCTACATTTAAAACGTGGAACTGTAAATAGGTAAAAATCTCTAGTCAGTGTAGCATACCAGCTGTCAGCCAATACCCCAAATAACATGGCGGACGCAAGCTCAATTTGCCTTAAACATGTCGGATCTATCACCACTCTATGAAATTCTTGTCGCGACTGTGTCTGTTAAGCCTGTTTTAAACGACGAACGAACTTGTAATAGATTGATAACAAGTTGCGATAATGGCGACCGTCTGTCGTTTGTAAGGCTTCACTAGTACGATCGCGCTAGTATCGAAGCGCGGTAATCATAGCGATAAAGAAATAGAGCCAGTTCTAAATTCGGTACTAGTGGGTGGGTTCACTGCGCATGCGCGACCCAGTAGCTGTCTGCTGCAGTCACCGCTCCAGTTAGACTGCCATTTTCATTCATATTTACGTATATTTTGCGTTTTGTCGATGTTTATGATCAGAATTATCAGTGTATTTCCAATAGTGTAATTCACACTTTCCGTCGCCGGACCGTCACCTCACGTCAACGTAAGCTTTCTCAAGAAGAATGTTGAGATGGAACGGTCGTCTGCTAAGATCGCGACTCGCGATTTTCATATTGTATTCGACAGTTACACGGTTTGCACGGAAATGTGTCTTGTTAATCTTTTCCTTAATTATTATACTTTGTTTTATCGGTAAATTGCAAATGTTTCATGACTTAAATATTTTTCTCAGTCTAAGTCGTATATCTGAAACCGATTAATGGTTTATGTTTTGCAATATTGTAACAGAAAAGACTGAAGCCAATTGTTTATTTGAGTAAGGTTGTAATTTGATGACGCAATTTTCATGTCCAAATGAAGGACAAAAATTCTGTTGTGCATGACGTTATTAACAACGTCAGCGGGCAAATCGTAGTAGATAAACAAGCTCTATTTATTCTCTTATAAATATCGTCTGATGTGTTCATATGTTTATTTTTTCGCTTGAAAATAGATGTCGTTGCTTTGAAATGTTGTTTCATTTTCCAGCCCTTTACCACACTAAGTTGACCAAAAACAAACATTGCAAAGTTTTCTTTGGCAGTCAATAACATTTAGGGTTGTTTCCTCAATTCCAGTATTAGGCAGTCCGCACAGAGAGCTACTCAACTGAAACTGGTTGCTGACATGAACCTCTAACGAGTCCGCTGTGAGTCACAGTCCGTGTAATTCAATGGGAGGCCGCACACAGCGCTATCGGTCAGTAGACTGTTAGTAATTTGTCGCAGGATACTCGGCGCGTCGAAATCACTCAGTTCCTGTGTCTGACTCGTCAATAGTGCTTCCAATAATGAATGACCAGGCGGTCACAATCACAAAATCCACATTTTCGGGATTTCGGATGCGAATAGGACCGTTAACAACAGCGAATTTTTTGCATGCCATGCCGAAAGCACATTCAACAGTTTTTCGTCCTCGGCTTAGCCTGTAGTTGAAAATTCTTTTCACATTATCCTAAATTCGTCGAGGGTATGGTCTCATTAAATATCGTGTATGCGGAAATGCTTCATCCCCCAACAAAATAATACGGAAAGGGATTACCATTGTCATTTTTCAACTTTGATGGGGCGGGTATATCAAGTCCATGATTTTGCACCCAATATTTTTGTGGTGTCGCACAAGTCCAAAGTGCGCGCCACCTACTTTCGCCGCGCGCCGCCATGCATGCACGGCGCGACGTTCTTACGACGTCAACCACGAGCGCCCTCTGCTACAACTCCGCTCGTGGCCACCACTGAACGACATCGTTCACTTGGGACTGAGAAAGGAACCAGTTAACACTTCGGAATCAGATAGGCACCAGTGAAGACTTGGCTATCGGACAGGCACTAGGCAGGCCTCTAGCTCAACTATGTATCAGCATTCTGTAGTACTGAGCTCTGTAAAAGTTAAGTATTACTAAGTCTCTGTGAAATATATATCTCGTTCTAATTTACTCTAGTGTTTCTAGTTTCTGCTGTCCCACTGGCTGCTCACCTTCGTACCTGCACAAACGTGCTTCCTTTATTCCTGTGTCGGTACTTTTCTACTCGGCCACCGACACCTACAACGGAAACGAGACACAAAAGCGGCGACGAGGCTGCGACACAAAAATTTTATAGCAGGTTTATTGAATATACCTCCAACGCTATTCCTCCCAGCAAAAGCTGTTTAATGGTAAGGAATATACCATTAGCATTCGAACAAGCCATCAGTACCACGGAATTATATGATTTGTAATTGAAGTTTGTGCAACCACTGTTTGCCATTTTTTTTAATTTTGACGTGTTTTCCGTCTAATACTCCTATGCAGTTCGGAAGGTTCCAAACTGATTCGAAACGTTCTGCGATGGATTTCCACTTTTCACTGTTTGGTATCTGCATGTCTGTCTCTTTTAGTACTTGCCAAATTATTCTTGATCTCTGCCACTATTTCACCAACTGTTGTCTCCCCTCTAGCGAAATAAAGAGCAATCGATGAAAATGTAGAACCAGTTCCCAAGTACTTGTAACATAAATAAATTATGTTACTTTTAAGCAAATGACATTGATTTAATTACACAATATCTGGTATGGAGTTTTCAAATTAGGTATTTCTGTTTGTTTAAGTGGCCACCTGCAAAGAAAGGTGGAAGAATTTGCGGGCCTTTTTGTACGAAACATGAAACCACCTAAAAGTGGCTCAGGAACGAAAAAGGCCTATTTCCTGACTGAGGCCATGCACTTCACAGTGCCCTACATTAAGGAATTAGGGGCGCCTTCAGGTAATTTACCGAATCTGCCGATAGATCAACAACAACAAGAAGTGCCTAGTCAGGTACCGGAGGCCGTTGGCAACGATGTTAACCCAGAAGAATGTAAAGTGCAAGAAAACACATTCTCCTTGTCGCCGTCGGTTTCATCAGCTCCACCAACAAAACCTGTTCCACGTAATCGCGGAGCAAAAGACGATGCTCGAATATTTAAGAGAAAAAAAAGCAAAAATCTCTTGCATCAGAAGAAGAACTAAGAACCCAGGACATTAAAATGTTTTTACTCAGTTTGTTGCCAGACGTAGTGTAAAATCTCTGCCGAACAAGTCTGACGTTTCAAAAAAAAAAAAAAAAAAAAAAAAAAAAAAAAAAAAAAAAAAAAAAAAAAGAAAAAAAAAAACTGCAACAAGTGCAGGAGAGCCCAGACGTTTACTACGAAATAGTTCCAAAAACACTGGACTAATTATGAGGAACTATGTCAAAATTTAATTTTAAGATTTATGTTATACATCATTTTTGTAATAAACAAGATTTTTCTTACCTTAGAGTGATTAATAAGCGTTCCTCTGCATCCACCCATTCCCTCATGTGCATATTTTGTCTGTGTAGTGCAGGAGACATCAGCTCCACTAATTGCAAATAACTGCTCTTGGACCTGCGATAAAGTGATAAAAAATGCATCTGGCCGGCCGCGGTGGCCGAGGGGAATAAGGCGCTCCAGTCACGGTCTGCACGGCCCCTACGGTCGGGGGTTCGAATCCCCCCTCGGGCATGGATATTTGTGCCGTCCTAGTTCGTAAGTAGTTCATAAGTAGTTTATAAGTTTAGGGACTGATGACCCCGTAGTTAAGTCCCATAGACTATACAAACATTTTTTGTTGCATCTGAAATTTGTAGCTCTTTTGCAGCAACAAATAATCGTCGGTTAAAATTTCTCTCGATGTATGGATGAATCCAAAACCTTCTTTGTATTCTGTATCTTCTTCTGTGACGATAATAGCCGCGGTGGAGTAGCCGAGCGGTCTAAAGCGTCTCGCTGCGGAGCACGCGGTTGCTCGCCGTGGAGGTTCGAGTCCTCCTTGGGGCATGGGTGTGTGTGTTGTCCTTATGTTAGTTTACCTAGGTTTAAGTAGTTTGTAAGCTACGATCTGATGACCACGCAGTTTGATCCGATAGATTTACAAACATTTCAACATTTTTTGACGATAATAACAATACAGTAAAACAGTTTCATCATAGGAATCGTCACTCGAAGAATAATCCATGATAGCTAGCAAATGACTGTGATACACTTTTGACGTAGAACGCGCGCAAACTACGTCTTTAGATCACTTCTGAGTAGGCTATGTGTGCGTAACTGTGTTACTAACGAGTTAGTAATTTTTGTTTCGGTTTCTGTTGAGTAGCTCTGTGTGCGGACTGCCTTAAACTATGACTTCCTACATAACAGATCGTCACTCATAACCTCACTTTCAACATCGGTTATTGCTATCTGGTTATTTTTATCGTGTAAACACGCTGTCACAAGACCTTGCTTGAGACTGTAGTTCAGGGCTGGTACGCTAGGAGCGCTACAGTAGACTATTATCCACCTTGTTCACTTTCGTTCACGGTTTAAAAAGGGCTTTAGACTGTGTTGCAAGCTGGCGGTGTGCAGCGGGCAGGTGTTGGCAGGCCTGCGGCTGCAGCGGCCTTTGTCTGGGCCCTGCGGCTTTGATGTGCGTCTGCCGTCTGGCCGCCCACGCGCCGGCCTCGCATTGTGGCAGAGTCTTGGCGCCGGCGGTCGCTGCTTGTCCAGGAGGTCGCTCTGCACACTTTACGGCCCAACTGACCTGCACTGCGTGCCGGCGCATTACTTCGCGCTCATATAACTCCGCAGGCCGAGTGGCAGAGGTGACTGACGCGCTCCAGTCACGGTCAGCACGGCCAATACGGTCGGGGGTTCGAATCCCCCCTCGGGCATGGATATTTGTGCCGTTCTAGTTCGTAAGTAGTTCATAAGTAGTTTGTAAGTTTAGGGACTTATGACCCTGTAGTTAAGTCCCATAAGCTTAACAAACATTTGAACATTTTTTTTTTTTTTTTTTCATTTAACTCCTCCTGCACCGGCATAGCAGGTTTCTAGCTGCCTCACAGGAAGAAGTAAGACGTATCCTCACTCGAGTACGTACCCTTCACATTGAAAGCTGACTATTATGAGCTACGTCTCCTATCCCATTTGCTCCTTCGTTGTAGACTTGCGCATAATAGTTCGCGATCGGAAGCACTCACTTTATTTCGCGGCTCTGCCGCGAACTGATTCGTCCTTTTAGTTAGTCCGCTCCCAGTGACGGCTGAGCGGCGTGGTCTGCGCATGCAGGTTGAGGGAGAAGTTCCCCCACCTAGGTGCTTCATGCGCTTGCAGCAAACCACAAGAACAGTTTGTGGATAATTTCTCGCGTTTGTTTAGAGTTATCTCTATATCTCGGCATTATGGAATTAATTAGTCAGATATTGCAGAGTGCAGAATACTTCAAAACAGAAATTTTGTAGCACTAAACTATGTAATCTAGGAGGCAGAGGCTCACCTCGAAATGGCTCTCTTCAGCAGAAGGCAAACACGTGATTTTTAATTCTGCTGCGAAGGCGCGGTAACTGGCAGAATGGAATCACGCGATTCTGCGCGCTCTCGCGTCCTCTCGCTGTTCCCCGTCATTCTTCGGAAAAGGAGCGGACGAAGTAAGAGGAGAGGGATCTGCGAACTAGTTCGTCTGTGGGAGCCCTCTTCCGAACTCGTCCGGAACTACATAAGGCTACTTCGTTGCATATCGTCGATTGCAATGCAGTGCGCATGTGCGAGCCGAGATAGGCATCGACGCTATGTTTGGAAATATGAGTATTATGATCGCTGTTGGTCGCGTCAGTTTGAAATTTACCCTCCGAGTACATTACGAGGTTTCTTCTGTGATGTCTTCGACGACGTACATCGAGAAACAATGCTACTTGGCGCGATTCTCATTTTATTGGCATGTTAACTAAGACCGAACGCGGTGAGCCAGTTAGCACGGATTGCAAAGGGTTTGCTACAGGTATTTTACCTGGTGATCAAAAAGTCAGTATAAATTTCAAAACATAATAAATCACGGAATAATGTAGATAGAGAGGCAAAAATTGATACACATGCTTGAAATGACATGGGGTTTTATTAGAACAAAAAATTAAAAAAAAAAAAGTTCGGCAGATGGCGCTTCATCTGATCAGAAAAGCAATAATTAGCATAACAAATTAAGATAAAGCAAAGATGATGTTCTTTACAGGAAATGCTCAATATGTTCACCATCATTCCTCAACAATAGCTGTAGTGGAGGAATAATGTTGTGAACAGCACCGTAAAGAATGTCCCAAGTTATGGTGAGGCATTGGCGTCGGATGTTGTGTTTCAGAATCCCTAGAGATGTCGGTCGATCACGATACACTTGCGACTTCAGGTAACCCCAAAGCCAATAATCGCACGGACTGAGGTCTGGGGACCTCGGAGGCCAACCATGACGAAAGTGGCGGCTGAGCACACGATCATCACCAATGATGCGCGCAACAGATCTCTTTTTGAACTTTTTTGTTCTAATAAAACCCCGTGTCATTCCAAGCATGTGTGTCAATTTTTACCTCTCTATCTACATTATTCCGTGATTTAAGTTTTCAAATTTATACTGACTTTTTGATCACCATGAAGAGCAGTTCTGTAGTAGATGCGAATTCCACAACTTCCCACAATACTGACAATACAATTATGTGACACACGGGCACACGGTCATTATATTTCTCTGGGTTAACTGCAACAATGGTCTCAATAATGATTCATTTCGCTTTGGTTCTTTATTATTTCCTGTTCAGTAGCACTTAATCTAGTGTTAGATAGAACTGTGATTGAAAATACATCGACAGTCACTTTCTGACAGGGAAATATCACAGATTTTGGAAGAATCTACAGATTCTAAAATAGAATTTGATGAAACTGACAATGTAGTGAGTGAACCTGAAGGTGAATGTGTTGTGCGCGAGGATGTGGGAGGTGAATGTGTTGGGCGCGAGGATGTGTACAGTGATAGAGTATCTACAGACCGAATTAGTTGAAATACTAAACTAAAATGTTTGTAAATCTATCGGACCAAACTGCGTGGTCATCAGTCCATAGCTTACAAACTACTTAAACCTAGGTAAACTAACCTAAGGACAACACACACACACACACCCATGCCCCAGGGAGGACTCGAACCTCCACGGCGAGCAACCGCGCGCTCTGCAGCGAGACACTTTAGACCGCTCGGCTACTCCTCCGCGGCAAGTTGAAATACATGAAATGCATTATTGAAAAGAGTTTTACATGAAATATTCAGGTTTAGGATCCTGATCATGCATTAAGAGATCTTTCAAAAGTATATTATGAATGTAATTCAAGAACAGTTAATGAATATTATTTATTCTATGCTTTACATTTTTTTTATGGTGGACACAAAGTACCGGTCTCCCCCCCCCCCCCCCCCCCTTGGTAACACACGTTACTGAAAATGGCTTTGTATTTCGGGTCCGTGTAGCCGAATTATCCGTAGTGTAGCATAGTGAATGTTGGGTGAACCTGTGGCAGTGGCAGAATAAAGGAAAGATGGGAAAATGAACCTTCAAAGAGTCTCCGACTATCATTGTTCCAAATGTTCAAATGTTTGTAAAGCTTAAGGGACTTAACCTCGGAGTCATCAGTCTCTAGACTTACAAACTACTTATGCACTAACTTATACTAAAGACAGCACAAGCATCCATGCCCGAGGGGGGATTCGAACCCCCGACGGGGAACGGCCTCGCGCATCGTAGCATAGCGCCTCAACGTGCTCGGCCGCTCCGCCGCGGCTATCATAGTTCCCTGGCAGGCAACTCAACTGCAGATCTTCTGTCCCAGCGGTCGGACTTCGCCTCTTACAGCAGGGGTTTCAGTGCCTGGTAAAAAGGTTTATAAAAAGGGACAGTAAGGGAAGCTACAGAAAACTGAAAGTTGAAAGAGCCAGTCGAAACATATATTAACAACAAAGCATACAGAGGCGAGGTAGCCCTGTCACGAATTTCTGTAAACCCTCACACACTGAATGCAGCCATTGGGCATGAAATAGACTTGCTGTAGACCAAGTCGCAAAATACATACGAGAGTAAGAATATGAATAAGAACCAGTCCTCACGGAGAGTTTGGACAAAAGGTAGGAAACTAGCCATGAGTTCGCGCACGATTACAAGAACCGGGGGTCTGACCTAGGCATCGAACATGCAACATACCGGAATAGCAGTTCCCGAAAAGACGGCGCAATCGCAGAAGTAAGGCGATCGAGTCCACGGAAGATGCTATGTATTTCGTATCGGTGATCATGTCGAGTCCGGCGCGGAAGTCTAGGACAGGCTGCTTACTACCAAGGTAATGGAAAGCAAGTGTCACTAAACGACGGTAACTGCGGTACGCCGATCTCCCGATGTCGATACCTCCAGGAACTGCAAAGGAATAGGCTCGGGAGCTGCACTCCAGGCTATTTAAGGAAGTGACCAGTGCATTCGTGTGCACCTCCGCGGTTGGCGAAGAGGTCCCTGTAGCCAACCTAACAGAGAAGGGAGGACTCACCGTTACCTATCTTGTCGCCGCCGGCAGTGGCGGAGTTCCAACCGTCAATTCGTTTTTGGAAAAGAGAGATTTGCTAACATCGAATATGAATTTAAGCATAAGGAAGTCCAACGTAGTGTCTGTGCCTGTCTGTATGTTTGGTCACACTAATATAAAGAACAACACTGAACTTGAACCTGTCTTGGGGCATCACACAAGCTCTACTTCATCATATTCATGTCAAGAAATGGGGAGTAGCTGAACAGAATGGACAATGTGCTGAAAAGTGCATATAAGATGAACATTAACAAGAGCAAAACAAGGGTAATGGAGTGCAGACTAAGAAAATCAGGTGATGCTGAAGGAATTAGATTAGGTAACGAAACAATAAAGGAGGTACACTCTTTGACAAAAAACCTGGCCGCCGGCCGGCCGCCGCTGAGCCTAAGTCCGAGCCGATCGCGACATGGGACAATAAAAGTGGCCACGCTGATTCGCTCTAAGTCCAGCTATCTGCACAATCTGGCAACACTGCAGACTGCGGGAGTTCACACATCACTTCTTGTGTGCAGTTAGAAGACAACTGGGTCAGCTCCCTCCTTGGTCTTGCGGTAAAGTGCGCGACTTGCATGTTCAGTATTAGCGATCGAAACCGACTGTTGACAAAAATTTTAAATTCACGTCACTCGTTCATGCTCATGCCCCATGTGTAAGGGAAGCATACGTGTAACATATTTCATTTTTTGGTAATAACATTTCGGCCCAATAACATTGCCACCTCTGGCCGCAGCACTTGGCAGAGCTCTCCGCGGCCCATACACCTCGCCGGCAGCAGCGGTGGCGGCGCTACACAGCGCTGCCTCGCCCTCTGCCCACAGCGCCTGCCGCCGCTCATCGCCCTGGATACGTAAAATGCTGTAGTGTTGCTAAGTGGTGATCCACAAAAAAGGTTGCGATTCGTATTTCACACAGGATATAACGAAGCAGACCACCTATTTTGAATGATGAGCATATAATACATTAGAGAGGCAGAAAATTGTCATTGTCCAATCCAATGGCACTCTCCGATGGTTAACACTTATTTGTGGTTTAAATCTCGATCCTTTTCCTTTCAGAAAAGCCTTTCATGTAATTTGTTATTGTCATCAGTTCATGTGTTTTCATCAAGACACAATATGTAACTCACTAAAATGTTTTAGTGTCGTTGTTTCACTCCGTACGGTAAATGTATGAGCTAAATTATGTGAATGCGTTTCAGTGCACGTTCTAAAGCAATACAGGCACACTGCAAGGGTCCTGTCTTCATGTCTCATTTCTACAGGAGATATTTCACATCAATGGAGGTGAATTCGGATTTCTTCGAAGGCGTTTGTATGGTGAAGCAAAGAAGACATCTAATACCATTTCCATAATTTGAAGTCGACCTTTCTGAAAGACTTATTGTATAAAGTTTTTCTTATGATTCCGTTAAAGAGTTTCTTCTTGCAATCTGCAGCGTATAAAGTAAAATAAAATGAAATTAAATTCCATCCCCAAACGCACTTTCTCCAACCAGGATTAGAAGTGCCGCCTCACACCAGGCTTGGATCACAAGACACAAGCAGAACCACACAGCCAACCACACACTGCCGGAGATTGCCCTCAGTCTCTCACATATTCAATGCTTAGCCTCTAACGCATCGCGAAAGAACCTGAAAGTCACATACACAAATAACTACATTCCTTGAGTGCAAAAGTTAAATTTCTGTCTCTCATTTCACGTCGGCATTACAAATCATTAGTCATGAAAGTAGAAAAGGAATGTCAAGTGAACTTAGTGAGACAATTCAGTACCACTTGAGGAAGTAACTGCACTGTCACACTGTTGCCAAATATCAGCAACGATGTTGCCAGTTCTTAGCTGTACTAGGAAGACCTGTGTAGCGATAAGCGACGCGAAATCGCGCTAGTCTCATGCGGGCTTCTAGAGAGGAATCGCGCATTTCGGTTAATATGCGGCGCTATCTCCTGATAGATTCCGTCGTCACATTTACGATGCAGATATTAAATTCGTCCAATGAGGCCGAAACTAGCGTTTAAGTTTTTTGAAGCTTTACTGCATTATGATATATTTTCAGCAAATGACTAGAGAAGTTAAAAATACTGATATTATGCTTGCAACATACGGCAAATCAAAGACAGAGATATGTAAACATGCATCACGATTACAGTTTTATCCCCCCCCCCAAAAAGACTAAAACAATTGCTTTGATACATTTCGACAAAAGCTAATTTTTTCATGAAAAGTTACTGGAAATCAATGATGCCCCAT
This sequence comes from Locusta migratoria, assembly GCA_026315105.1. Lineage (NCBI taxonomy): Eukaryota > Metazoa > Arthropoda > Insecta > Orthoptera > Acrididae > Locusta > Locusta migratoria. Next base: position 160,236,965 of record CM048750.1, read on the forward strand.
CCGTCTCGAAAAACTTCGCAACTTGAAAGCGACTGCGTTTCAAAATGCAGCCTTACGACTGTACAAGTAATATTTCATGTCTTCTAGGTGTTGGTTTGCTTGAAAGACAGAAGAAACATAGTTAACTGATTATTTGTGCAACACAGTAATTATTTCACTTAAGTATTCAGAAGACTGGATATTTAAAATTACGGCCATGAACACAGAAACGAAACTGTATATGTGGGAAACGTGCAAATCTGATGTTTTTCCTCTGCTAACATATACATATAATCTATAGACTACTAAGCAGCATATTGATTTCGTAGTGATACAGCCTTGATGGGCCAACAGATGATGATGAGAATCCGAACCCATGTGTCTGATGGATTTTTCGAACGTTGCAACCTATGACTTGCATGTGTTGTTGCTTAGTATCTGTCGTCACGATGTTAAATCAACAGAAATTGTTACAAACATTTTACCTACATTCTCCTATTGTCCTATTTTTCGTCAAACCACACATTCTTTCTGGTCTCTTGGCCACATGGGAATGAAAGCTTTTGCAACTGAATTAATGATAATAATGATGGTAATAATGATAGTAATCAAATGTTCAAATGTTTGTTAAGCTTATGGGACTTAACTATGGGGTCATCAGTCCCTAAACTTACAAACTACTTATCAACTAACTTATACTAAAGACGGCACAAATATCCATGACCGAGGGGGGATTCGAACCCCCGACCGTAGTGGCCGTGCAGACCGTGACTGGAGCGCCTCAGTCACCTCGGCCAGTTAAATTTGGCCACCGCGGCCGGCTGATAGTAATCAATGATGGTTACGGCATTACAACAGAATGATAAAGATTACAATAACAGTAGAAAATGACGATCTCTTGGTTGGCACACTGCAATGAGTTTTTGTATTTCGTTGCTGAATGCCATTTAGGATATTTTTCAGAGGAGAAAAATAGACCTGAAGCCTCACACATCACTAGTACAACGATACCTCACTAATTAACTATGCTTGCTGTAGATGAGAAAACGAGAACGGCGCCACCGAGCTAAAATGAAATTACTCGTTCAGTTATCTGACATTTGTTGGCAGTTAATACACACAGTTCCGACATGAAACACAAAATTGTTTGCAATTTAAGGAGGGGTAGACCTTTCTGCCGTCGAAAATTTAATTCAGGATAACAGAGTCATTTAAATGCAATGACTAATCTCATATCCTAATGAATATTGGAAAATACCTCGAATTCTGGAACTAAGGGAACGATCAGAGTTTCCTAGTATCATAAGCAATACTGTTAAGCTATAGGAAGAATTTCTTGGCCATTCCACAATATCCTCATTCCTACAAACAGCTTGCTTCAACTGGCTTTTATCCATGCTGCGCTGCCAACGCCCATTCTAAGTAAGGCTTGAGTCCGAAAGCAGACAACATCATTGAAAATGTTGATGAATAGATGACTTACTTTCATCAACACCCGGGGAGAGCTTCTTTCAACGAAACGGAGAAAGAGTGAAATGACTACTTTCTCCAAAGTTCCTACGGACTTTTGTCCCAAATTGGAAGTATATACGTTCAATCTTGTCATATGCGGCTCACATTCCAGGAATATCACCAAAATGAGCATCTGGCGGGTACCGTCCTAGAGCAGCTATTACGCAAGTTTTTACCGATTATCATAAAATTGACAAGACGGCTTTTGCTGCAGAATATAGTGACTTCTTCGTATAGTGATGCCCCTGTTTAGGTGCATTATAATGTTGGTGTTTAATGTTGCTTCAGAAGTACTTTTTGTCTTAAATATTTTTATATTTGCAGGTGATTCAAAGTAATTGTAATAATTAGTTTCCCTTCAAATTACTCCATTCATTCCATCTGTTATTTGTAAAGTAATTGCAACCGCCAAAAGTGAAATTGTCCTATAAACCAAACCGTTTGGTTATCTTAGGTCATTCGTATATGGGCAGAACACTTTCATCTGAAATATCTCCACGAAAGGCAGAGAAGCGGACGGTTCTCTGTCATAGTAGAGTTAGGCTCGCGTAGCTAGTCCTCTGTGCAGAAGAGATGGAATTATATGTTGAAGAAAGAAGTCATATCTAAGAAACTTGCATATTAATTTTATTTTTCTCGTGTATTTACATTCTTTCAGTTTATATGCGCCTTTACTTCTCACAAAATAATGAGATATATTTTTCTCTGCTAGTAGCTACCTTTGGTCGTTTCCGACCGCATTACATTTTCCGTTGTCTCTAGATGGATAATACTTTGTCTCTGCCGATCCCAGATTTCACGTCGAAAGAAAACATGTGCTCCACATAATTCATTTCGCAGTAGGCGGTCGTATTTCCACCGTTGGTATATTTACTTGTACGAATATTGTTCGTAACCGTAAACAGTTTGCTCTTGCTGTTCATCTCCTTAATATTGTTAAACACATATTTTCCCTATAACTCTCCTCGTGAAGTGTTTGAACTGCTGGGACTTATTATTGTTAGTACCATTAGTTTTTATTTCAAGTTGATCTCTGAATTTGTATTTTGTATTACCGTTATATTTGTTTGTTCTATATTTTTCACAATATTGAAGATCAACAAGTTCTCATATCCATTAATATAAGCGACTTAGAGCTAATGTATAATGTTCATTTTAGTCTTGTTTCACCCGTAAAAGTTCCTCTGAAAATCTGGAACACTTCTTTTAACACCCTTAATTTGAAAATCATACGTAGGCAGAGGACATTCAAGGATTGCTAATTTATGAACCTCATTCATAATGATAATTTGGATCAAATTTATTTACAAATTTTGTACTCAGTCCATTTAATTTTTATGATAGCGGTAAAATTACAGCCTTGCGCAACCTAGGGCATCTGTTCAAAATCAATGAAGAAGAGATACGTCAATACTTTTATTTACTATCTTTTAACAAGCAACAGTGCAATTGCTTTCCCTAATATTGTTCTAAACCATGGCACAATTCATCGATCAATTTTAATCGTTGTAACACGTGATTATTAGGTTGTTTATTGTCTATTGTGTTTTTGTTACAAATTTTACAATTGATTTTATATTAACGATAGGCTAGAAACTTAATTAACGTAACTCAGAACCGCGTGATAATGCAATATTTACTCTCATTCGTTTTTGCTACGGAGCGAGTTAGTGCAGTGGTAACACACTGGACTCATATTCGGCTGCACGGCGCATCGAACTGGCCTTCGTCCATTTCGATTTGAGTTTTCCATGATTTTCCTAAATCAGTCTAGGCAAATGCCGGAATGGTCCCTGCGGCAGGGCACGGCCGATTTCGTTCCACATCCTTATCATGACAAACCGAACTTCTGCTTCGCTCTAATGACCCCCTTGTCGAGGGGACGTTAAATCGTAACCTTCCTTCTTTCTTTCGTGACTTGTGTGCAATAGAGCTTACTTTGTTCATGTTCCCGTGTGTTGGTACAAATTTTGCAGTTCATTTCAAACCAACTTCCCTCTGAACAAGAGACCTTGAACTTTCAACTTAACTTAGAACTGGATGACACTGCTTCATTAACGCCATTTCTTAATTGGTGTGTGGTGGAGGGTAATTTTTATACAACTGCTGTTTTCGCCTGTTCAAAAATGTTCAAATGTTTGATAAGCTTATGGGACTTAACTACGGGGTCATCAGTCCCTAAACTTACAAACTACTTATCTACTACCTTATACTAAGGACGGCGGAAACATCCATGCCCGAGGGGGGATTCGAACCCCCGACCGTAGCGGCCGTGCAGACCGTGACTGGAGCGCCTCAGTCCCCTCGGCCACCACGGCCGGCTTTTCGCCTGTTTCTCTTCCAGTCGTGAAATGTTCACCGTTAAAACTATTTCTGGTAAGACTTAGTGTGAGTTCATATCGCCCTATCTTTTACCTTCGCGATCTTTTCGTGACTAATACATAAGAGGGGTCAGGTGAAATAGAAATAAAACAAATGTATCGAATGTCTCTGTTGTATTCTCATAAAAACGGTTGAAACTGAATGAAAAATTTCACACATACAAAATTTGAAATGTGTAAAATAATCATTCAGATGGAAAATGCATAGAAACGTGGTTTTAAAATAGACTAAGACGTATAAAGTAACTTTTGTCCACTCGATAGTTGCTACCGCGTTAAGGATAGTTCCAATAAATTTTCGAATTTTTAATAGGTATGTCAGATATCATAGTAACACTGGAACATAAAGTGTTCTTGCATCATGAGTAATGCTAACAGTAGCGTTTAGTGGCCACCAACGTGAAGGGTAATTTATTTCATTAACGTTCTGAAGTCGATAAGAGGTATGACGCGGTGGGGGCAGCCACGGTCGTTTTGGTAAATGCGGCACAACGAGCGAGCGAAGGCGCGGAGAAGGCGGAGAAGGCGGAGCGCGCCTGCTGGAGGGATAGTTTTCGTTCTGAACAGAAGAAGCCATCAAAAGGAGCCTAACAGATATTCGGTAGACCTCTTGGAACGTACGCGTTTTGACTTTAACATAAGAAATAAATGAAATTCACGAATTGCATTGAACATTGCAATGTATAGTAAATTAATGTCGTCCACTATCTGCGACGACACCGATCGAATGATAATCTATCGACGTGAGATACCTGGCACCTAAAAGTCGCCATTAAGTTTGTACTTTGAAACATATCACCGCGCTGTAATGAATACGTTGCAATTAAAACTATGTTTAAATCGCATCCGGTCTTGATACTACGTAACATTTTATGAAATCAACGAGGCAGGCAACAAAGACAGGTCCGGAATCCATTGAGCACCTCATCAAGGAACGTGCTCAGAAAATTCAAATGGAACGCTATTTATCGTAGCAAGATGTTCTGTTAATAACAGGTCGCTTGTAATTTCCATATTGGCCTGTGGATCATTTTATTTTATTAGGAAGCAAACTCGAAGGAAACTGGACAAATTTGAGTATTTACGAAGACTTTTTTGCGACAAATTTTGAGTCTTATTGTTAGTTAATGTTCAAATGTTTGTAGAACTTTATGGGACTTAACTTCAGGGTCATCAGTCCCTAAGCTTACAAACTACTTATGAACTAGCTAAGACTAAGGACGGCACAAATATCCATGCCCGAGGGGGGATTCGAACCCCCGACCGTAGTGGCCGTGCAGACCGTGACTGGAGCGCCTCAGTCCCCTCGGCCAGTTAGTAAATGGAGTACAGTAAACATAACGATAAGTCCTGCATATGAATCAACCATAAACCGAGAAATAAAACTGGTAATACGCTCAATGAGGTATTCACTGATTTCTCTCTCTCTCTCTCTTTTTAATAGCTGGTCACGTGACATATGTGCAATTTGGAGAGCACAGTATCTCGAGCCTGAGTGGAATTACGGATCCGGATCCTAACATGCAGGACGCCAGCTACAAAAACTCGTTCATCAGGCCACCAATGTAATCAAGATTTTCCAACGTCGTAGTAGGGCCTATTGTTTCGCAACTTCGGCATCATCTAGATGTGAGTCTGATATGTAATTCTGCAGTCAGTTGACTTTTTCTTGTCACCTACATTAAATTTTTTGAAAAATGAACATCATAATATGCTCGTTGTAGTAGTTAACTGAATTTCTGTTCAAGAAGGTCGTTTCATACATTAACTACTACTACTCTCTTTCACGTTGTGAGCAATCTGCCTCAGCTGTGAGTAAATAAATGAGGTAGGGTTTATAGCAGTAATGTCTAGCTGTATAATAGTCACTTTCTGAAAACCTAGCCAATTTAGAAATCGGGGCCGTTTTGTTGCAAAAGCTGGATCTCATCATTTCGTCTCGTTACGTCTTTAATTTATCCACTTACTGTCAAACAAAATCATCCGTGCCAACTGTCTCATGGAAACCTCAAACCAGATGCTGTAGCCACCTACTTCAAGAATATCAAGTGACATCAGAAACAAAACGAAAGAACATTTTCTTAAATGAATTTATCAATTATTCTAAAACGATGGTAAAATTTTAAATATAGGTAGAACAACTTATTTGGAAATCACTTCAAATGTAGTCATCCCATAAAGTAAATAATAAATTCTGAAGCCGTGTCAGCTGCTTTTTTTTTTATTAAGAATGTTGCTTTACAGGTCCAAGACCGTTTTCACGTTTTTAAAGGCCCATCTTCAGATGTTAATTTTTTTCATATGAAAATTCATTATAGAGACACAAGGTTCTAATTGCTTTCATCTGTCATGGGAATAAAATTTCATTAATTAGGCTCAGATATATGGAACAGTCCAACAGAAATCATCACTGTCATTCAGAATAAAAACCAAGGACATTAAAATGTGGGACAAATAGTCGCGTAATTTTCATTACTGTATTTTCAATTAAACCTGTAGATAGCCGACGAAGTGAAGGAGTACAAACCAAAGAAAACTGTCCAAAGAATCGAAGAAACCGATAGATGATGATTTTGTATTTTGCTCATCTTTGCATCAAGTATTACGGCAAGGTAATACGAATATGCGCAACCACCCAGATTCACTGTTTTGTTACAGCTTCATGAGGACTAAATTCATTTAGGTAATATTCCTTGAATGTGAGACGCGTTTGACTAGACTCAACGTAGATACAGTCCATCTTCGGACAACAGTGCCTAGTATCATTGGAGAAAATGATGGTTCGCATTACTTTTTCGTTTTGTTACAAAAAGCTCTCACTGAAAGTTGATGAGGGTAAGTTATCAATTCATCATCATTTCTTCTCAATGCATGGCTAAAAGCCAGTTGAGGCAAGATGCTAGTAGGATTGAGAATATTGTGGGCTGTCGCTTTCAAGATGCGAAATGTTTGATACCTTACTGTTTAGTGACGGATAATGCAACGTTCATTTCCAGTAACTCATAAAAAATTGCTTTTGTAGATATCTAACAAAGTAATTGTTTTAGTCGTTTTTGGGGGAGGGGAGTGAAACTGAAATCGTGATGGAAGTTTATATATCTCAGACTTTGACCTGCCGTATGTTGCAAGCATAATATCAGTATTTTTAACTTCTCTAGTCATAATTCTGTAAAGCTTCATTGGACGAATTTAATATCTGCATCGTAAATGTGACGACGGAATCTATCAGGAGATAGCGCCGCATATTAACCGAAATGCGCGATTCCTCTCTAGAAGTCCGCATGAGACTAGCGCGATTTCGCGTCGCTTATCGCTACACAGGTCTTCCTAGTACAGCTAAGAACTGGCAACATCGTTGCTGATATTTGGCAACAGTGTGACAGTGCAGTTACTTCCTCAAGTGGTACTGAATTGTCTCACTAAGTTCACTTGACATTCCTTTTCTACTTTCATGACTAATGATTTGTAATGCCGACGTGAAATGAGAGACAGAAATTTAACTTTTGCACTCAAGGAATGTAGTTATTTGTGTATGTGACTTTCAGGTTCTTTCGCGATGCGTTAGAGGCTAAGCATTGAATATGTGAGAGACTGAGGGCAATCTCCGGCAGTGTGTGGTTGGCTGTGTGGTTCTGCTTGTGTCTTGTGATCCAAGCCTGGTGTGAGGCGGCACTTCTAATCCTGCCGGGCGCCGTGGCTCAGCGCGCCCGGTCAGGGGGCTGAATGCCTTCTGTAATAAAAAAGCTGAGCCAACAACACTTTGAACATTAACGAATAAATACAATCAGCGCCCGCGATGAACAGAACTACCTAAAAAAAAAAAAAAAAAAAAAAAAAAAAAAAAAAAAAAAAAAAAAAAAATCCTGGTTGGAGAAAGTGCGTTTGGGGATGGAATTTAATTTCATTTTATTTTACTTTATACGCTGCAGATTGCAAGAAGAAACTCTTTAACGGAATCATAAGAAAAACTTTATACAATAAGTCTTTCAGAAAGGTCGACTTCAAATTATGGAAATGGTATTAGATGTCTTCTTTGCTTCACCATACAAACGCCTTCGAAGAAATCCGAATTCACCTCCATTGATGTGAAATATCTCCTGTAGAAATGAGACATGAAGACAGGACCCTTGCAGTGTGCCTGTATTGCTTTAGAACGTGCACTGAAACGCATTCACATAATTTAGCTCATACATTTACCGTACGGAGTGAAACAACGACACTAAAACATTTTAGTGAGTTACATATTGTGTCTTGATGAAAACACATGAACTGATGACAATAACAAATTACATGAAAGGCTTTTCTGAAAGGAAAAGGATCGAGATTTAAACCACAAATAAGTGTTAACCATCGGAGAGTGCCATTGGATTGGACAATGACAATTTTCTGCCTCTCTAATGTATTATATGCTCATCATTCAAAATAGGTGGTCTGCTTCGTTATATCCTGTGTGAAATACGAATCGCAACCTTTTTTGTGGATCACCACTTAGCAACACTACAGCATTTTACGTATCCAGGGCGATGAGCGGCGGCAGGCGCTGTGGGCAGAGGGCGAGGCAGCGCTGTGTAGCGCCGCCACCGCTGCTGCCGGCGAGGTGTATGGGCCGCGGAGAGCTCTGCCAAGTGCTGCGGCCAGAGGTGGCAATGTTATTGGGCCGAAATGTTATTACCAAAAAATGAAATATGTTACACGTATGCTTCCCTTACACATGGGGCATGAGCATGAACGAGTGACGTGAATTTAAAATTTTTGTCAACAGTCGGTTTCGATCGCTAATACTGAACATGCAAGTCGCGCACTTTACCGCAAGACCAAGGAGGGAGCTGACCCAGTTGTCTTCTAACTGCACACAAGAAGTGATGTGTGAACTCCCGCAGTCTGCAGTGTTGCCAGATTGTGCAGATAGCTGGACTTAGAGCGAATCAGCGTGGCCACTTTTATTGTCCCATGTCGCGATCGGCTCGGACTTAGGCTCAGCGGCGGCCGGCCGGCGGCCAGGTTTTTTGTCAAAGAGTGTACATGAGTTTGTTACTTGGGCAGTACAGAGGATATTAAATGCAGAATGGTAATGGGTAGAAAAGCGTTCTTGAAAAAGAAAAAATTGTTAACATCGAATATTGATATAAGCCTAAGGAAGTCCTTTCTGAAGGCATTTTTCGGAGTGTTGCCTTGTATGGGAGTGCAACATGAAGATTAGGTGGGTGGATTGAGGAGGTACCGAACAGAATTGGGGAGAAAAGGAATTTCTGGCATACCTTACTAAAAGAAGGGATCGATTGGTAGGACATTCTTAGACATCAAGGAATTGTGAATTTAGCGTTGGAGGGAAGTGTGTGGGGTAAAAACCGCAGAGGAAGACCAAGAGATGAGTACAGTAAGCAGATTCAGACAGATGTAGGTTACCGTTCTTATGACGAATTGAAGAGGTTTGCTCAGGATAGGGTATTGTGGAGAGCTGCATCAAACCAGTCTCCGGACTGAAGACCACAATGCAACAACAACAACAGCAGGGCTGTGTTAGCTGAGCGGCTGAAGCGTCTACCTAGTAAGCAGCAGTTCCCGGGTTCGAATCCCGGCCACAGCACGAATTTAAAGTCAGAGCTTGTCCACATATTCACGTTACATTTGTTTATTTTTAAGAGTCAATTGATATTCCCTGCAGTAAGCGTGGATACGCCACAGACCCTCCCGCATTCCGCTGCAGTTTTCAAGCGTTGCGATTTCTCCGTATACTGCTGCACCATCCGCGAAAAACCTCACTGAACTTTCAGCGTGACCTACTATCCATTTGTATATCCAGCAGGGTGAAAAATAATAGCCTTTTAGCAATCCCCTGGGGCACGCCAGAAATTACTCTCTCGCCGGAAGACTTAAAAAACATTTTACACGGCCATGGCCCTGCACAAAGGAAAACTCATTAAGAGATACGAATAGCGGGCTTCCTGACTCAACGGCGAGAGAGAGAAACGGGTTATGACCGTGGTCGTCCGCACCCCGCGGCGCCGCGCCGTGAGTGTGCACTCGCTGTAATGACCCAGGAAGCGGCCGGCTACTTGCTGGGCTGCTCGCTGCTCGCTGCAGCCGTTCGTCGAACTCTGTGCCCGGCCGGTAGGCGTGGGAATGTCCCCGGCTTATTTTGGCGCTCTCTTTCCGCCGCGGCTTTTGCGTCACGCTCGGCCGAGCGCGTTTTCCGCGTCCCTGCACGACAGGTTCGGAGCTGCATAGAATGTGCGACTAACACGCACGGGGCAATAGCACTGGCCGACAGGGGCGCGGAGGCCTGGCCCAACACTATACTCCGTTCACGAGACGGACTGTAAACACAGCGAGGCGCCTGACCAGGGGTGCACAAAACAGGGGCGCCCTCTCAATGTCGCCGCATCCGTTTCAGGTGTAAAGCGTTTGTTTGTGTTACGAGCAGGGCCGGCGCAAGCCTAAGTGCCGCCCCGTGCGAGCTGCTAAATTGCCGCCCCGCCCTCGCCCCCGTTTTTTTTTTTTTTTTTTTTTTTTTTTTTTTTTTTTTTTTTTTTTTTTTTTTACAAAAGTTTTGTGGACGCTGAGTGACCAGTCTCAAAGCTTTAAATACGTGCTTACATCCAAACCGTCATGTTGACAGTTACGTTCAGCATGACGGTATAGATGTAAACATAACTCAAAGCACTGAGAACAGCCACACAGTGCCCAAAATCTATGTAGATGTGGAAAATAAAAACAAAAATTGCGACTGATTGGTGACATTCTCTACACATTTGTACAAAACAGTTGCTGGGCACCAGCTCAAAAATGTAGTCAAACCTGATTGAAGAAATGTAGCTAATTTTAATGAGCCATGCGAATTTACAAAAAAGTTCAAATATGTGTGAAATCTTATGGGACTTAACTGCTAAGGTCATCAGTCCCTAAGCTTACAAACTACTCAACCTAAACTATCCTAAGGACAAACACACATACCAATGCCCGAGGGAGCGAGGGAGGATTCGAACCTCCGCCGGCCCCCCATCCGCACAGTCAATGACTGCAGCGCCTTGGACCGCTCGGCTAATCCCGTGCGGCATGAACTCACAGTAACGTAAATAAACATTTTTCAGTGGTTGTGAACAGATAATGTATTCAACGGAAAACAGTATACAGTAAATAAATATTGGCAAAGTGATAGTGTGCGAGTAGTACTGTAAAACAAAAGTGCCGGTCAGAGTTTAATTGTTGTTCATGCAGGCGGAGACAGGTGTCTCAAAAACCAAAACGTTCGACTATCACTCAGAAACGGATAGAAAAATTTTGATAAAATGAGTCGTAACAGAACTTATGCCAGGCTTACTACCAAAGGCTTTATCACTGGTAATTATTCGCAGCGTATTTACCCAATCGGAATACTTCTAGACATTGTAGGTGTTGGACATGTTTGACTGTAGTAATGTTCAACGACTTTTTTTCCACAAAGCGAGAAGAATAAAAATCTCGGAAACTGCCATTGAATGGCTTAGCGAAATTGCTTCAGGCTTGATACAAAATCGTAGTATCGAACATTGCATTTAAATTTACAAATTAGAGTTCGTCTCCTGCAAAATTAGTTGTGAGTAAACGCACGGCGCGTAACAGTGTGGCAGCGTTCCACTCATTAGAATACTGTCGTCGGCGTGTTCAACATACTGCTTCCCTCTCTGTTCCACGAGGATAAACACAACAATGCTGCCATAGTGGCGAGGAAGAAATTAGCCCTCCTCCCTCCCCTCGGCGGCGGCCGGCAGGTAGTCGAGGCGCCATGCCACAGTTCCCGAAGCCGCTCCCTCCGAGGTTTGGTTTCGAATCCCCTCTTGGACAAGAATCTTGAGATTGCGCTAAAAAATAAAATGGTGGGGGGCGGCAGACATGCCGCCCGTCGGAAAGTGTCGCCCTGTGCGGCCGCACGTTTCGCACGTGCGTTGCGCCGGCCCTGGTTACGAGTGATGATATTAGAGGCTGGCTAGAAGTTTCATCTTAAAGGACCAGTTGCTGAAAAGCAGCGTAAGCATTAAGCTTTCATATTTCATCTTATTCTCTTTCTCGTCTGTATCGCGCAAGCGTAAACTCATTATGTCACCCTACATTTTAAATTCATGCAAAAAGCGATCAAACAAGAAATCATAAAGTTCTTAATGCGTATAAAACGGAGCTTTTGTGTCCAGAACAATAAATGCCAGATCTAATATATAAAGCAGTGTGTTCGTATGTTTGTACGTGTTGCATACAAGTCTACATTTTTGTTTCAATCTTTATGAAATTTTGTACACGTAAGCTTCAATCCATGAGGACGGTCGCCGTAAGTGTAAGAATCACATATGATATATAGTTCACGAGATATGACGTCATGAACAATAATGATATAATGCGTATAAAACGGAGCTTTTGTGTCCAGAACAATAAGTGACAGATATAATATATAAAGCAGAGTGTCCGTATGTTTGTACGTGTTGCATACAAGTCTACATTTTTGTTTCAATCTTTATGCAATTTTGTACACGTAAGATTCAATCCATGAGGACGGTCGCCGTAAGTGTAAGAATCACATATGATATATAGTTCACGAGATGCCGGCCGCGGTGGCCGAGGGGACTGAGGCGCTCCAGTCACGGTCTGCACGGCACTACGGTCGGGGGTTCGAATCCCCCCTCAGGCATGGACATTTGTGCCGTCCTAGTTCGTAAGTAGTTCATAAGTAGTTTGTAAGTTTAGGGACTGATGACCGCGTAGTTAAGTCCCATAAGCTGTACAAACATTTGAACATTTGTTCACGAGATATGACGTCATGAACATTGAGATGCACGAAAAACTGCTGCATTTTGCGATAATGCTGCTCATTTTCTTCTAAACCATTTGACCGATTTCAACCAAATTTGGTACACACATTCCTTACCGTGAGGTAACAATTGCTGCATGGTTAAGAATCACATACGGCACATGGTTCAAAAGATATTACGTCATAATCAATAGAAATCGCAAAAAATGCCATATAATGCGGCGAGACTTTCGAAATACACTGTATGAGAATGACAGTACTTAGCGACTTGCAACAAACTTTAAACATAATTTCAAACGTTTTTTTCTCGCTGGCAACCATAGTAAAATGATGAAAGGAAAAAAGTTTCTCGCTTACTACTTTTCCACTGTTTTCAGCTGGTATTGTTATAAAAACAGCTGCATCTAACACTGTTGGTCGTTTCTCAGTTTATCATATGGTAGACCACACAGTCTTTGAAGTCTCCAAAAAAACATCACGACAGAAGCTTACAGAAAGTGTGATACGTATGAAAGTACATGATTTGTTGTTTTCTTGGCACAGTTCTTATTCTCGTAAACTAAAATGCAGATTTGGGCATTTTCAGAGATTCTATGGATTATTGAAAGAAATTAATTTTGAATAGCTGTGGCGTCTAATATCACTGCTAATAGCAATACACATAACCGCTTTACACTTAATACAGAGGTGTTAATTCCGAATTATTAACTTATCCACCAACAGGCGTAAAGTTTGTGTTCTTTTATTTAAGGGCCGGGTTCGGTACTGCATTAATACCATCTTCAGGCCCTATACAAATTAAGTTGCAAATCAGTGTTGTATCCATAACATCGCCAGTCGTTAAATAAAACAACAAACTTTACGGCTGTTGGTGAATAAGTTAATAATTTGGAGTTAAAACTCGACCAACCGCCTTAGCCCCTATTTTGTTACAATATGGAACTACATCGACAAGATACCTAGGTAGCGACATTGAGCGAGTGACCCGTTTTTGTCCACCCCTGGGCACGCGCCCCGGTCTGTTTATAGTCTGTCTCTCGTTTCGGCGAACGGAGTATAGAAAGGGAGAGAGTGCCTATAAGTGATAACGATGATGATTGGCGGAGAGCCCAGGACGCCACGTTTTTACCAGACGGCAGGCTTTGTATGTGTGTGAAGAGCCACAGTGCGCGTTTCTGCACTGTAGAGGGTCTTAAATGCTTCTGACAGCGATTTCACTGTACAGTTATTTACATGTTGTATTTCAATAGACAATAGTGCAATTTTGCACGTTTTTTGTCGTTCTATTTACGTAAATTAACTTACACAAATAAACATGCTGCTCGTCGGTCTGTGACATAATCTTAAAACTTCGCAGCAATTTTTAACATTAAATGTTGATCTAAAGTGATTTACTGAGTGTAACTAATAATGTGCATTAAAATATCATTAAGGGCAGTCAAGATATGTATCTGGTTATTCCGTTATTTACCGTAAAAACCGAAGTGAAGATGGGTATATGATGCTTGTGTTCCCAAGGCATGAACAAAGATGGAAACAAATGTTCAAATGTTTGTAGAGCTTATGGGACTTAACTACGGGGTCCTAAACTTACAAACTACTTATGAACTAGCTTATACTAAAGACGGCACAAATATCCGTAGTGGCCGTGCAGAACGTGAATGCTCGGTCACTGCGGCCGGCAATCAGTCCTTAGAGAACTGCTGAGAGTAACTTATGCTAAAGACAACTTACACTTCCAAACCCGCCATGGTGAATAACACCTGAAGAACCACAAAAAGGTGACTTTCAGCACTTATTTCTAGAACTTTGCACTTTTTTTTACCTTTTTCACTCCCCATATAAAAGAATAATTTACAATTTAATGAACTACGAGGATAAATATTTTAGAAAAACTTTATTTATTCTGTTTGAAAAATAGCAATATCAAGTACGACAATAATCACATCATCCAATAAAGCGATGAAACTTGTAGAGAATTATTCTTCGAAAGATTGTTAAACAATAGGAATACTGCTCTGAATACGACAAGGAAACGGCTTACAAGAACTTGTGTTGTGGCGCGCTCTGCAGCCACTTGGAGGCGACTGAGTTACTCCCGACGTGGGCTACAATTTTCTGGTGCTAAACCTGTCACCCCCTCGGAATAAGAAACATACGCCCACCTGCAACGAAATGTCTTCAACCTACACTTGTAGTTTTAAATTAACACTTTTCAGACACACAAACTGCAGCTTCTTCTCGACATAGCGTCGTTAACAACAACGCTAGTCACATATATTGAGGTAATTTTACGCTCTCTGGTTTATAGGTTATGAAATGAGCGCAAATTGCTGAAATTACTGCAGGACTTTCAACCGTTATCCATAGCAAGCAATTTACTCTTCCAACTGAAGGGTAGACACAAACAGACATTTTCTGTTACATTCTACTGGCTTTCGAAAGGTGATGAACGTCTCATTGTACAAAGATATATGTTGACAATACAGCGAAGGATGTAATCTATTCGTCTGGAAGATTTGGGGAGGGGGTGGGGGGGTAACGGGATTTATTTCTCAAATAAAAACTAGTTCAGACCAGCATCGAGAATATGTGGAGCTGACCTGTCAAGTCGTTTCAGTATTTGAAACCGGAACACAAGTCACATTGTGTGGGAAAGAGAAAACGAAGCTATGTGGATATAGCTCTTGGGGAGAGGGGGAGGGTGTTTGGACCCCTTACTCCCCCCTCTCCTGTTATCTACCCCTCTTTAACAATATCACTGCCGGCCGCAGTGGCCGAGCGGTCTGCGGCTCCCCAGTCGCGTTCTGCACAGTCACTACGGTCACGGGGTTCGAATCCTCCCTCGGGCATGGATATTTGTGCCGTCTTTAGTATTAGCTAGTTCATAAGTAGTTTGTAAGTTTAGGGACTGATGACCCCGTAGTTAACTCCCATAAGCTCTACAAACATTTGAACAATATCACTTTCTTAAGACAACTACTGAACCTAGTCTACTAGAATATGAAGACATTCGTATTATGACTGAGAGCATATCGAATTACCTGACTACTTGCTGTTATAATTAAGACACAGGGCTCACATTTTGGAAATGCGTGGTTCAAACTCGGTCCAACCGCCCAAGTTAATGTTGTCTTACCTCAAAATGATAGGTTAAAGGCAAAATTGTTTCTCCAATTGCCCACCTTCAATTTTTCCCATAACTGTGCAATATTCGTGTTAATAAATACTCCATTGTCCAATGTACCGACTAGGTAACAAAATGTAAAACATTCTTGTACTAAAATATCCACGAATTAGTCGTACGATGTTGAAGGTGTAAATCTGGGTTCACTCTTTGCTCTAAAACTCCCATTAACGGTTCAATTATGCTGATAAATGGCCTTTTTCTGTTCAGAGAAGATTTGATAATTTTATGCTGTATAAAGCACACCTGAACCTTTTCGACTATGTGTAAGGGCACACTATTATTTTAGAATGTTTGCATTTTAGTCACAGTAAGCAGTTTCTTGTCGAGACTGGTAAGATATTCATTCACAGTTACCCTACCAGTAAGGATAATTTTAGAAACAATTGAATATATGTGTCCAAATCATAACGGTACCTCCGCCCCGCCACTGCTCTAGGAAACACGAATGCCGTATCGCAGGATTTTTTTAAAGTTTTCTGTAAATGATTCATGATTCATCGAACCATTCAACATTCTTGCAGTCACCAAATGTACAGGTTTTGTGATAGTGAGACAACTTCCTTCCCAGCTTCGCGTTGCCTTCTTTTATGAAAGGTTTAGCAACGTCATTCATTCCATGAACGTTAAACTCCAACCGTACTGTTTTTACACAAACAGCATTAGTCAAGTGGATGTTGAGTTTCGCTGGTGTTTTTACCGTGGTAATTGTAGCAGTCAGTAAAGGACTTCTTCGCGCAGCAGGACATGGTGTTTTTTTTGTTTTGTTGTATATATAATGTGTCTCTTGAACTTAGTGTGTCAGTGGGATGTTCCCTCAATGCTCACAGCGACTTTGCCTGATTGGCATAGTCATTCTAAAGTGTCAATAGCAAAGCCACGTTTGAGCGTATTATGGTGGTAGAATTTCAAATACTCTGGTTTCGTGGGTGGCTTATTGAAACCTTATTCAAACACAAGTTCTGGTCTGACCTGGTCCGTTCTACTTTCTCAGTTTTCTTCTTTATATCGTCGTACACTCTTTACATGTTCTCTCAGTGCCTTCTGTGATTATACATATTATATAAGATGAAAATTCATGTCAGAGTAAAATTGTAGCTCGGGCCAAGACCCTGGCATGGGATTACTGCCTTTCCCAGGCAAGTGCTCTACTTCTGTTAAGTGTGGAAGTAAAAGGTGTATAATCATAAAACAGTCGTATTGGATAGCTCACATCTACATTGATATCTACTACATTATTTGTTCGTACATTCTGTCAGAAACGCACTAAACATTGATACAGAGCGTGTAACTTGCAACGTCTGCCACCGTAGTTGACTATCTCCGTGATGCGTTCGCTCTTACGGAATGCACCTTTAAGGAAAGGAATTACTCTCCTTTGGATCTACTCTAATACCTACAGCAAAGAATACCAGATTGACTAGCAGTATTCTATTATTGGTGTATTGTAAGGAAGGAACATTTAGAGTTTAACATCTCCTCGACAACGTGGTCATCTGAGACGGAAACTGTTCCGTAAGTCACTTCATGAGGAGTTAAACAATGAATTTCATTCTGGAATCTGTCTAACCTCGTATTACTTTTATGTGATCGCTTCACTTCAAATCATTCCAAAGCATACCGAATGTTTTAAATGTTTGTATAGCTTGCGGGACTTAAATACGGGGTCATCAGTCCCTAAACTTACAAGCTACTTATGAACTAAGGACATCACAAATATCCGTGCCCGAGGGGGGATTCGAACCCCCGACCGTAGTGGCCGTGCAGACCGTGACTGGAGCGCCTCAGTCCCCTCGGCCACCGCGGCCGGCCAAAGCATACCCCTAGATGCATAACAGGAAATAAAAATTAACCCTAGAAGGTTGCTGTGAGACTTGCATAACACAAATCACATTGTGGGGTCACTGTCAACCCATTTAAGATTTTTTTATTTCTTTAATATTGATGGTTTTTTTATTTTTTATTTTTTTATTTTCAATGATTTAGGAAGTTACAGTAATCCTTTGCCCAATAATCTATGAAGTTACTCAAAGCTTATAAATTTAATATAAGTATTTGTTACAAATCACTATAAACTGAAGCCATATTTTTAACTGCTCCCCTTCACAAATCAAAATTAATCTAATGAACACAATTTAAAATTTCAAAATGTACTGACATAAAAACACCATAATCAAGGTTCATCAGACCTTTTTGTGGTAGTCTAGACTTTTTTAAGCTGATGGGTTGTTCAGACAGTATAATACAAACAGCATCCAACATCCCATAAAAAACCATCTCTTCCTTGAAACTATTTTAGAATGGCACAGATGATCAAATGCAAATGTTCTACCCGTCCTGGCATTGTTAAATAGTATCATTTCGACTTGCCTGTTTCGTCACCAACACTGGTCTGGGCCGGCCGCGGTGGCCGAGGGGACTGAGGCGCTTCAGTCACAGTCTGCACGGTCACTACGGTCGGGCGTTCGAATCCCCCCTCGGGCATGGATATTTGTGCCGTCCTAGTTCGTAAGTAGTTCATAAGTAGTTTGTAAGTTTAGGGACTGATGACCCCGTAGTTAAGTCCCATAAGCTTGACAAACATTTGAACATTTGAACACTGCACCGTTGATAAAAGAATAATAGCCTTGTTTCCTTTGGGGATAAATTATACCACTACCGACGATTCATTAAAAACTAATCCTGGCGAAGAAACTTTCTTACCCTTTATTTGAAACAGTTATGAGGGAATGCCTGTTTTATTATTTTGCATTGTTCTTACTAGGGTCAAATTTAATTCACATGATATAAACCAACTGTCCACTGCAATTTTGCTATAGGTTACTTGAATATCCTCAGTCAGACGCAGAACAAACTGTGTTGGTATGGCTAGGTCTGAGTCACCTTGCTCTTTGCCAACATATATACCATAACACATGTAATACGTTTTGGATTCACACATCATTACTATTTTTATGCCATATTTATCGACGTGAATTTGTCATTTTTTACGGCTGAAAAGAACACACATTACTAAGGACAGAGCATAATTTTTAGCAACTACACATTTTGAAGTAAAACGAGGTAACTTGTATACAATACTGTTCCACAAACTACACTAAGGGCTCGAATGTGACCCTAACACAAAAATAGTACTCCATCAAAAACACGACCACTGAAGGTAGAGCCGCGGCGGATTAGCCGTGCGTACTGGAGCGCCGTGTTGCGGTGCGCGCAGCAGTCCGACGTCGGGGGTTCGAATCCCGCCTCAAATTCAAATGTTTGTAAAGCTTATGGGATTTAACTACGGGGTCATCAGTCCCTAAACATACAAACTACTTATGAACTACTTACGAACTAGGACGGCACAAATATCCATGCCCGAGGGGGGATTCGAACCCCCGACCGTAGTGGCCGTGCAGACCGTGACTGAGGCGCCTCAGTCCCCTCGGCCACCGCGGCTGGCATCCCGCCTCAGGCATGGCTATTTGTTCCGTCTTTAGTATAAGGTAGTTCATAAGTAGTTAGTAGGTTTAGGTACTGATGACCCCGCAGTTAAGTCCCATAAGCTCTACGAACATTTGAACTGAAGATAGACAGAAGAACAGCGCGGGAACAGTAAACGGCGCGTGCGCACTTAGGAAAATAAATTTGCGGGGTTAATTAACTTAATTTAACTTAGTTTAAGGACTTTGTAAGCCTAGGGACTAATAAGTAAAGAAGTTAAGTCCCATAGATTTACAAACATTTGAATATTGTGAGTGGCCGAGTGCTTTAAGGCGCCTTGTTGCGGAGCGGCACTGCTCGCCGTCGAAGATTTGAGTCCTCCGTCGGGCATGTGTTTGTGTGTGTGTGTGTGTGTGTGTGTGTGTGTGTTGTTTTTAGCGTAAGTTATTTTAACTAGTTTGTAATCCTATGTATTGATCACCAAAGTAGTTAAATCCCTTAGATTTACAAATATTTGAACACCGTATTAGTATTTTCGAATTCACTCGAGATTTATTTGTTCAAAGTGTTCGTATTGATTACATGCAATGATTACATTTACTGATCAGTATGTCAAGCGGTACTGAGGTACCAAGTGTCAGTCCATGCTGAAATACTCATATTGGTACGTGGTGTATCCTCCTCAGGCGGTAGTGCCGACACCTGTACAAGGGCGACGCCTGCCCCTGGGACGCATAAGAATTGGAAATATAATTTTTAAATGTTCTACATCCACATCTACATAGGTACTCTGAAAATCACATTTAAGTGCCTGGCAGAGGGTTCATTAACCAATTTCATACCTTTTCTCTACCGTTCCATTCTCTAAGAGCGCGGGAAGAAAGAACACCTGAATCGTTCCGTTTTAGATCTGATTTCTCTTCTTTTTTTTGGGATGGTAATGTGTCCCTAAGTAGGTGGGTGCTAGTAAAATATTTTCACATTCAGAACTAAAAGTCGGCGATTGAAACTTCGCACAGGTCACGCCGCAATGAATTACGTCTTTCTTTTAATGATTTCCACCCCAATTCGAGCAAAATTTCCGAGACGCTTTCCCCCCGGTAACGTGATAAAACAAAACGAGCTGCCCTTCTCTGAATCTTCTCAATATCTTCCGTCAGTCCCACCTGGTGAGGGTCCCACAATGGGCAACAGTACTCCAGGAGAGGACGCACAAGTGTTATGTAGGCAGTCTCTTTGGTGGTGTTGGTGCATCTTCGAAGCATTCTGCCAATGAAACTTAATCTTTGGTTCGCCTTCCCCACAATATTTTCTACGTGTTTGCTCCAGTTTAAGTTATTCGTAATTGAAACTCCTAGGTATTTGGTAGAATTTACGACCTTATGGTTTGACTGATTTATCGCGTAATTGAAGTTCAGCGGATTTCTTTTAGTGGTCATGTGTATTACTTCTCACTTCTCACTTCTTACTTCTCACATTTGTATTACTCACACGTTCTGTATTTATTGTCAATTGCCAACTTTCGTACCTTGTAGAAATTTTGTCTAAATCGCTTTGCAGTTGCTTTTGAACCTCTTTTGACTTCACTAACTGATAAACGACAGCATCATCCGCGAACAATCTAAGGGACTTATTCAGATTGTCTCCTAAATCGTTTACGAACACAAGGAAGAATAGGGGACCTATAACGCTTCCCTGGGAAACGCCAGATATCACTTCTGTTTTACTCGATGACCTACCGTCAATTACAACGAAGTGTGTCCTTTCTGATAGGAAATCGTGAATCCAATCGCACAATTGGGGAGATATTCCATAAGCACGCAATTTCATTAGAAGCCGCTAGTGGGGTTCAGTGTCGAAAGCCTTCCGGAAATCCAGAAATATGGAATCGATTTGAGATCTCTTGTCGATGTCACTTAGCACTTCATCAGAATAAAGGGCAAGCCGTGTTTCGCAAGAGCGATACTTTGAATCCGTGTTGACTATTGGTTAACAGGTCGTTCTCTTCGAGGTAGTTCATAATGTTCAAACAAAGTATATGTTCCAAAATCCTACTGCAAATCGACATCAATGACATTGGCCTGTAATGTTCATACGTATTTCGCTCACCCTGGTTAGACAGGCCGATCACGGGTCGTGCCGCGTGCCTGCTGCTGGAACGTTTCGCACGCATGTTCACGACACGAGCCTGTTTGATCGGCACTCCTCGGTGGTTTGGTTCTGCTGACGAGGGAACGCCACACTTGGAGAATCGGCAGAACCCAGCCACCAACCACGAGTCAGACTGGTAGTCACGTGGGGCACATTATGCCCAGACTGAAGAACGGTCTCTTGCGCCCCGGTCTCCGGCCTGACTAGTCCTGCTCCCTTGAGTGACGAGCATACCGTAACTGTTCCTCTAAGATGTACCTCTAGGCACAGGCGTCGACCTCCCCCTGGGTCCCATTTAGTAGCCTGTAACAACTTTCGGCAGTAAAGCCCATTTTGATGTCACCATAACTTCACGTCTTATATATATATATATATTACCCCGTGCCCACTTCTCCGCTCAAACATCCTGGCACACAACAATTATGGCAACCATTCGACCTTTCAGATGGAGAATACAGTGGAACCCTCGATATCCGACCTTCACGGTACCGGGCCGTGGTCGCAACGGCCAAAAGATCGGATATACCGAGGACCAATGAAACACGTTTTTTCGGGTCAAAACAGCCGCATACTGCACTAAATTATAAGAATTGTACAAAATAAACACTCAACACACATAGTGATGCTTAATCGTAATTACTGCATTCAATACAAAAATTATTTCAAAGTACATGTTCTAATAAAAAGTAAGTTTTTTTTATAAAATGGAAAAGTTTGATTTTTATATTAATTAACGAAAACATTAAAAATACAGTACTGTACTGTTTAATCAAAACGGCAAACAATTACATACAGTGTGTACAGTACCTCATTTGAAGAAATCCTTAATACTCTTTTGCTTCAATTTACCCAATCTTGATTTCGCTGAAAAATCACGCAATTTCTTTGCCCACAATACGTCCATAGGGGTGGCTCTCGGGTTCTGCTCCAAAAATTTTAATACAATGTCAAATGCATCTTTAGCCTCTGAATGCGTCACACCAATATCACTGTCAACTTCTTCTTCTTCAGCGTCGCTTTCATTTGTTACGCTTTGAACTACAGCAACTATTTCGTCATCATTGAGCTCTTCATTTGTAGACTCTGCCATGTCAGCTTCGGTCAGCCATTTCTCCACATCTGTCAGCTGCAGCTGGACACAGTTCCTGCAGGTCTTGAAGAGTTTATGCGACGTCGTTTCTTCAGCTTCGAGATCAACTTCCATTGATGAAGTGGGTTCATCATCGTCCTTATCAGCATTGTCACTTTGTTTTAATGATGGCCAAATTTTCTTCCATGCTTTTTTAAGAGTTGTCTGTTTCATTTCATCCCATGCAGAAGCGACGGTATAGATTGCGTCTTTGATGTTTAAAATCTTCATAGCCTCCAAGAGTGAGCAGCCTCCTTCCGTTTTGTCCAAAAGAGACACTACATTTTTTTTTTACAGTACCGTCTTTTTAGCCTTTCAATGACCCCTTGGTCCATGTGCTGCATCAAGGGTGTAACATGTGGAGGTAAAAACATAGCTTTGATGTTGCCTTTCTTTAATTCAAACTCTGCAGGATGGCTTGGCGCGTTATCTAACAACAACACAGATCGCGGTGGCAGGTTTTTTGATTTTAAATAGAATAACTTTCAAGGTCTTCAAGGTTTTTTTCTCCAGTCTTTTACAGTTGTCACGCCGTCCCCTAGATCTGCGGCTAATTTGACTAGTGACTCACCACGGTCCAAACGTTGAAGCACTTCAAGTTTTTGTTGAAGGAAAACGCACACACGCTTACGTTTTTGAGAAGCCATAGCGAACTTTCACTAATCGCTCAACACAGTTCATCACCAAAGATACAGTAATCACGAAAACAAAAATCAAAATAAAGTAGAGCAACGTTCACGTCGACAATCAGAACACAACTGGCAGTTTAACAGAGAAACAATGCACAGCACTGTTGAGGCAGTTTGACTTGTCGCCGGCAGAAGACAGTCGAGCACATGGTCAGATATACCGAGGAGTTCTACTGTACTAACATCATTCCACGCCGGCTCGTCCTGTTCAAGTAGTTCTAGAAGATTGTGAGTTTACGCGCGTTTCAGTTGTCGTCACATCATATATCATATATGCCCGATGGGAGTCCCACTGCTCTAAGCCGGCAATAATTTATGTTGGCACTTACGGGCTCACTAACGCTCTCATCTGCGCTGCGGCTGCAGTACGACCTGCTAAAGCGCCTCTTACAATACGACTATCATGGCGGGCGTGTGTATTGCGTGGACGCCAACAAGCTCGTTTACGGGTGTGAGAATGTTTGCGTGACCATTGCAATCAGCATCGTTGCACAATTGAGGCAGCACATCTATCTTGGGTGGCAATTCTCAGAAAGGACCATCCCGCCATTCGCAAGACTACCGTTTGACTGCTTTCAAACTCACTAGGCTGTAGGAAAAACGAGAGCCTGTCTGTGGTATATTACCCGTGTGCTTCACACTTTGCTGTCACACTGAGCCTTATGGCTGTACAGACTCAATGGTACAAAATCAATAATGTTTGTAAATCTATCGGACCAAATTGCGTGGTCATCAGTCCGTAGCTTACAAACTAAGGTAAACTAACCTAAGGACAAACACACACTCCACACTCGAACCTCCGACAGCGTGCAACCGTTCGCCTACTCCACCGCAGCTTCAACCGTACACACAGCAGTTTAGTTACTACGCTATTTGTTGGCGATCGACACTAAAACCGTTATCAAAACGTCTACTATCCCCCACGTGTCATCTGCCGTTATCAGATGAAAATCTACGTCGTCTTTGCAGATTTAGGGGAGACCAGGACAAAAAGATCCATCCAGGCCGCGGCGGAATAGCCGTGCTCACTGAGGCGCCGTGCTGCGGTGAGCACAGGCGTTCGCCGTCGGAGTTTCGAGTCCTCCATTGGGTGTGGGAGTATGTGTTGTCCTTCTGTTATTTTAACTTAGTTTCAGTATCAACAGATAATACAATTTCTTGAGACAACATTTTAATTCAATGCCTCTCCTTATGTTTAATACCTTTGGTATAAAGAGACAATGTTGTCTCAAGAAATTGTATTATTTATTGACATTTATAACACCTTGGTCGGAGAAACAAGGCGGGATCGTTCCTATTTGCGTTCTTTGCTGGGGTGCTACTCCAATGTAAGATAGCCCTGGCACTTTGATACGCATTTCACAGGGAACATGAGGCAGAATTAAAGTATGTGGTGTGGAGGGTGACGTGCTTTAAGACAATCCGTGCAGTCGCTTTGGCTGTAACGCTGTGTTAGCTGAGTGGCATGACTCTTGGGTTCCTGAGCAGATGATATAGGAGACTAAGGACAAAATTTGAAGAAAGGTTTTTGGTTGGTGTAACAAGAGAAAATGACGACTTTGGGCCCATTCTTCCGACTGCCATTTACTGATCTTACTGGCTGCATGGTCAACCATCAACACTATTCACAATGTGCAGATTTTGAATTGAGAATGATGGATTGTATGGAAGCTTATGGTGTAGAGAGGGGAAGGGAGAAATGCAAGACGTTTATTGAAGGTTTCAACGAGTGTACATTGCGAACCAAGCAGATAAAACGTATTCGAGATATGAGATATAAACGCCATCGACAGCCATTCGCTGTGGAACGTTCGCGAGAGGAACTTTATGCCAAATCTCTAACAGATGATAGTTTTTAAAGTTTTTGAAGTACAAAATCTACATTTGATGCTGTTTAATGGGCTAATTAGACATTATAGAACTGATTAAAAATACTGAAAATAAAACCACAAAAAAGTGGTCTAAAGCGGCTACCTCGTAAGTAGGAGGTCCCGGGTTCGAATCCCAGCCACAGCACAAATTTTAATTTAATGCCTCTCCTTATGTTTAATACCTTTAGTTTCAGTAGTTTTACAACATAAGGAGAGGCATTTCATTAATAACCAAGCAGTTAAAGCCAATAGACAACATTTTAACTCCTCTGGGTAAAACTATCACTCTTTAGATCTGCCTAGAGAGACTGTATAGGGAGAAAGTGTCTAACCAGTCGGTGTCCCCACGTTTTTACCAGACTTACATAGCGACCCAGGCGATTGAAATACGGAATCAGTTCCACCCATGAGACCAAATAAAATCTTCTAGCTTACTAATCAGTACGTGCTTAAAGAAAATGACATTCATCTATGTTTATACAGGTCTAATAAATTTGTAAGCAAATAAGTCTCGTGAAACAGTTTCTATGACTGTAGACTGTTAACACCACATTTTACGATGTTCTGGTAAATTCGACAGTTGGCAGTTGATTAATAATAAAGAGAGGTATTTCATGTTATCTATCTCAAAGAAAAGATGCTATATCAGAATTTTCTGTCGGCATATCCACCGCTGAAATTAGTATAATATTATCGCTTTCCGCCCAGATATAATGCATTTAAGTGTGCTACTGCGAACGTGTAACATTTTGCTACACTAGGAAATACAGAAAATGTCTTTCTGTACATACTTTTAGGAATATAGTACCACAGAAAATCGCTAAAGTACCGATACTGTCTTTACTGAAACAGCAGAAATAGACTCAAAATACGTGACTGAATATCTACAAGAACTAAATAGTCCTGCCCCCTCCCCTTTTCATGTCACATTCCACAACCAATTAAAGGATTGTTAATAGCCAGTAATACGTAGCCAAGGGAGAGGTATTGTAGCCGTGTTAAAACGTATCTTGTGGTAAGAAATGTCAAAAACCAAAACCATGAACTAACAAAATGCTAACTTTCACTGCCCATTCATTCCGTTTTCTGCTCATTCCTTACCAAAACAAGCATCATATAGCAACCTTCACCACGGTTTTTACAGCGAACAGAGGAACAACGAGGCATTTCAGTTGAGTGTACTGAATGATTATGAAATACACGTTATCTATTACACTGAGTAAACCATTTGGAATCAACATTTAATCTTAAAAATTGACGCGAAGTTCTATGGTTATCGTCAACGAAAGGCGAACACGTTAATTTACGTAAATAGAACAGACAGATTTTTTTTTAAATCTATCGGACCAAACTGCGTGGTCATCAGTCCGTAGCTTACAAACTACTTAAACTAAGGTAAACTACCCTAAGGACAACATACACACCAATGCCTCACGGAGGACTCGAACCTCCGACGGCGAGCAACCGCGCGCTCCGCACTGAGGCGCCTTAGACCGCTAGGCTACTCCACTGTGGCGAAAAGAAGTTTATATGCTGTTCATTATTAGGAAAATAATCACCATAACTGTTAACAGATTTATCCCACTGTCAGGCAACACGGTCAGTGCTTTCATGAAGATTTTCATTGTTTCTGGAACCATGGATGTACCCAGGAGAGCACCTGTTCGTTCGAAGCAAGTCAAGAGCTATGGAAGTCTGTTTTGGGTCATTTTAATAATAAATATTAAATACGTCATTTTATACTATGTCCGTTTGTTGAAAACTCTTCCAGAAATCAAATTCTGGCTACCGCTATAATCTCTAATTACTTCGTTGTCAACGGAACGCCTACCTTAATCTAATTATTTCACCTTTTATTTGTTGTTTTTACCACAGTCCATAAATCACATCCACACCAAGTGTAATTCGTAAGAATGTCTTTTGATAATGAACAGCATCTTCTAACGGAATATGCGTAGTCTGTTTGTCATATTCCACTTACGATATTAATCTTCCTTCGTCCTCCATGCGTTATTTTTGTTTCCGAAGTAGCACAGTTTCCTCACTTCCTCTACTTCTTGGTCAGCAGTTTTCATTTTAATTTAATTATTTGTCCGGTTTTCCCTACATTTAGTGTCCGCAATTTATCTGTTCAAGCGGTTCGAAAGGCATGTCACTTTTCTTCGATGTACAGGATGAACGGTAGGTGAGACAGGCTGCATTCCTGCTTTGCGCTCTTTACAGTCGGAGCACTTTGCCTTTGGTCTTCCATTCTTAAGAATCCCTCTTGATTCTTGTAAATATTTTACATTCGCAATACATCCCTGCAGCTTATATCTATTACAAGGGGGAGTTGGAAAATAAGTTTCCCCTGTCAACCGTGAGCAGAGTTTGAAAGGAAATAAAAATTGAATCAGACATTAAAGGTAAAACACACCTTTATTTTTTTTTTACATAATTTCCAAGTACATTGAGACATTTGTCAGACCGCTTTACAAGCTTCAAAAAGCCGTCCAGGAAAAACTCAGAGCGTTGCATACGGAAGAAGCGTTGAACGGCTATGGAGTGGAAACATCTGTCATCACCTGTCCGAAAGAAGTTCAAAAAACACTCCGTCTGCAAGTTAAGTGCTACTCACCGTTTTCTGGGATGCACACGGAATTTCGTTGCTGTACTTTTTTGGAGGATGCAACCATCAGTGCTCCGCCGTACTGTGCCACTCTGTCTTAATTTAAAGAGGTGATTCGGAAAAAGCGGCCTGGCCTTCTCAGATATGGCGTACTGCAGTTGGATGACAATGCGAGACCACACTCGGCGACGGCAACGCAATACCATATATCAACTCTTGGTTGGGTGCGCCTACACCATCCGCCATACAGTCCTGATCTCGCACCAAGTGACTTCCATCTGTATCCAGCTTTGAAGAATACTCTCGGCGAAGGCGCTTTGGAAGTAATGCTGACGTCAAACAAGACGTTCAACGCTTCTTCCGTATGCAACTTCCTGATTTTTAAATTTATAAAGCGTTGGCAAATGTCTCAATATACTTCAAAATTATGTAGAAAAATAAATATATATCTTTAATGTCTCATTCTATTTTTTTCCTTTCATACTCAACTCTGAACACATTCAACAGGGGAAACGTATTTTCCACTCCACCTTCGTAATTCTGAGAACATCGAACGTCTCGCAACGTTTTACGGAGTAGAATTTTTTTAGATTGATGAAACCTGTGAATGGCTCTTGAGCAATCTTAAAATATTATACTTGCCCACTAAATTAACAATTTTGAGAACATTCCTTATGACCTGTTGGAATATCTGGTCAGCGTGGTGAATCACAGCAATCTCAGTGCGGCACGTTCCCCAGAATATGCTATCCTGACTGCAGCGAACTCAGCGTTTCCGCCGGTATATTTCCCTTGTGGGTCGAGCAGCCGCCTTCCCCGCTTGCTCTGCGATTCTGCGCACTGTCCGCCGGCCAGGACAAGCGTTCGGCGGAAACGGCATCTGTTGAGATCAAACCATCATATTATCCACGAGTAGTCACCTAAGTTCTCAAGGCACTAAACCATACTGAAATGCTGCGATAAGAGTTCCCGATAAATTCTCTGTCTTGATAAAATGCGTATCTTATGGGTTCATCATTGTTGGGAGTGCTTCAGTGATATAGTCTGGTCCTCGTAGATGATTACAGAAATAAACAAATAATTGAAATTTCAAAAGCAAATAAACCTTTCCCTGAAAGTCAATCGGGATACCAGGTATACCTAAACTTCTAAACAACTCTAACAGCTTAAAACGCTTCCCCAAAACAGAGAACCATGTGAGATATAATACCCAATATACATAAAAAAAGGTAAAGCAGTCAACAATCCGAAGATTGGTTTGAACACCACAGTGCTTTACTAGGCATGGTCCTGTTTAGAGGGGGTATGCCGTTGCCTTCCTCCGACCTTCGAACTGACTTACCCAGCCAGTTATAGGGGGACCTACAGTTTTAACGTGGGTTCCGAATCACGGTGCTACTCGGTATTTTTCACATGAGCAATACTGCCAGAGGTGAAAGAAGTGGAAAGTGACGGATAAAAATCCTAGGACCTGGCGGGGATCGAACCCGCGACCTTTAGATTTGTAGTCTGGCACTCTACCACTGTGCAACCGAGGCGCACTACCCAATATACATATGGTAAAGTATTTTATTCAGTTATTGCTCACAACTGCAATTTGTTGTTTCAACGCTTTACTTCAGGTTTAGATGGCGTTTACTTAGAGCAAAGCATCATGGGGCTACCACAATAGTGAGAAAATCATTCCGTTGCCCTCTAATATGGCATGGACAGTATAAGGTTATCACCTCTCGAGTGATATTTGGACATTATTCCATGAGTGAGTCAGGTGTCCTTTCTTCCCGCGCGCTATTCGAGAAGGAATGGGTGTTGTAAAATGTTCAAATGTTTGTATAGCTCATGGGACTTAACTAAGGGGTCATCAGTCCCTAACTTACAAACTACTTATGAACTAGCTAATACTAAGGACGGCACAAATATCCATGCCCGAGGGGGGATTCGAACCCCTGAGCACAGTGGCCGTGCAGGCCGTGACTGGCGCGCCGCAGACCGCTTGGCCACCGCGGCCGGCGGTTATTTAAGTAATAGCCTTCTTACATCATGACGCGGTAAAACACCCAGAAAACTTTTAAGTCATCTGACTCTGGCCACGGAAGCCTACGTAATTATATCAGTATAGCGGTGGTTCGATGACCCTCCGCCAGGCACTTAAATGTGATTTGCAGAGTATCCCATGTAGATGTAGATGTAGTGCAATAACTAGCCATGCAACCGTTGCGGGAGGTGCTCTGCTGGCTTCAGTACTGACGAGGGATATCGAAAAGTTTCACAATTTTCAATATCAGTAGTATATCACTTTGTTGCTGTGATTAATTGCAATAAATAAATAAATGCATAAATTTTAAAGTATTGAAAACGGCAACTGTTAGGCTGTAGAGGTTTTAATAATGGAACCCAAAAGCTGGTGACACGACAAATGTCGAAATGTCGGTGGCGATTGTGTTAAGCCTTTGTGTCACAGTGGTTTCACTGCGAAACCATCTCTTGCTGTGCCGTATCCCCTTGTGGCATAGGCGATTCACTGCGAAACTACCCTGAAGCCCTAAAAAGACTTTTAGAATGAAAGTCCCTATGGGCGATTCAGAGCATATCGAAACGTTGTCCAAATTGTAGTTCAAAAGAGAAGCCACATAGGACGAGATTGTGTCGTATTGTGCCTAACTGATAAAAAAAAAAAGATTTTTGGAACATCATGAAAAACAAATAGAAGTGCTCTATGTAACTTACTTAGAAATTTTGCGAAAACGAAAAATTTGTTTTGAATGTAGTTTGAAAAGAAAAAAATTAAATATGAAAGAAACTGTAACATTAGTATAATAATGAATGGTAAAATTTAAAAATTAGTGAACTCTATGAAAGACATTGAAAAATTCCTTACGTTATCGTGGTTTCACAGTGAAACTACCTCTATATATTTTCATAAAAATAATTTTTTTTTTCTTTACATTGTGATGTGGTCCAGTAAGGCAATACAGAAGAATAAAACCATATTTCAGTGCCTATTATATCTTACAGTATCTGTGTGTCTCAAATGGTTAAAAAGTGAGAAATGTGCGTAATGTAGTTTGTGGTACCATTTACGCTCATAAATAAAGTTTCTCTTACTCATTAAAGATCGTTTCTTACTTTATTTATGACCCTCGTAATTTCACGACGATGTCGTTATATCGGGTACTTGTAGTACGGTTAGTTACGTTCTCTGTCTACAAAAATTGTAAGTTGAGTTACGTGCAGCTTGAGAACAGAACGAACGCTAATCGGAAAGTTGCGACTGTGAAGATCAAACGGCAGCACAAAAAGTTGCTCCTCTTCCTAGCACTAACGTTGCCTACGCACCGTGTATAGCTCACGTGGTTAGATCACTGCTGGTAATAGCGAATCCTGTAGGCGGAAGGAAGCGATAACGACTGTGTGTCAATCTCGGTGAACGCACGGCCAATCAAAACAAACCGCAGTATGTAGACAGGCTGGCACGTCAGCGCCTAACCCCCCACACAGTCGCCTGTCGTCAGCCACTGCATCCAGCAACCACTGGCGCCGACCGAAGTCTCAAACAAACGTCTGGGCACGCGCGCTCTCCGTCCTTTCCTTGAGCCCTTCATTTCCATCTTTCTAAAATTTAAAACCCAGATTTACAGGCGCTGTCATTAATAAAAAAGTCATGTCACCCACATAGCCACAAAACAGCCCTTTTTTTAAAGTGTACTTCATAGAGTAAATACAATTCCATTGACCCTTGAAAACAAGGAAGCTGAAATGCTCTTAGACAGATAGCCGTAGAAAATGAATATGACGCGGGTTTGATAGATTAGAAAAGACGATATCACCTAAGAATCAATTACGTGAAGAAAATTCTCACAAATATAGGGTTATACCATTCTGGGGACCCGTCTCCTATTGGCGAGACTGTTTAAAAAGAGAGACGTTAAAATTGCTTTTAGAACAGACAATAAATTAGAACATAGGCTGAAAGTGGGGGAAAGGCTGATGGGGAAAGTGGGGGTATACCAAATATAATGTAATGTAAAAAAAATATAAATGTTTGTAAATCTATAGGCCCAAACTGTATGGTCATCAGTCCGTTGCTTACAAACTACTTAAACTAAGGTAAACTAAGGTAAACTAACCTAGCCGGCCGCGGTGGCCGAGGTGACTGAGGCGCTCCAGTCACGGTCAGCACGGCCACTACGGTCGGGGGTTCGAATCCCCCCTCGGGCATGGATATTTGTGCCGTCCTAGTTCGTAAGTAGTTCATAAGTAGTTTGTAAGTTTAGGGACTGATGACCCCGTAGTTAAGTCCCATAAGCTTAACAAACATTTGAACATTTTTGAAACTAACCTAAGGACAAACAAACAAACACACACACACACACACACACATATATATATATATATATATATATATATATATATATATATATGCCCCAGGGAGGACTCGAACCTCCGGCGGCGAGCAACCGCGGTCTCCGCAGCGAGGCGCCTTAGACCGCTCTGCTACTCCACCAAGGCTAAAATGTAATGATTGTGAAATGAAGTATATAGGACAAACGGGAAGGAATTTTAAGATGCGGTTTAAATAGCACAGTAATAGAGAGAATGGCTCATCTACAGTGGCAAAACACCTGCAAATTCAGCGACATTCGTTGGGCTCCATAAATGATAGTTTTAAAGTCATGCACTATGAGGACAAAGGTTGGTCATTATGAAATCTCGAAGAAATTGAGATCTTTTCTGCGTTGAGAGAGGATTCCAGCAGCATGCACTGTCTAAAAACCATTAATGGGCACATTTTAGCAACCTCCTCCTTCAGAAACACTGATGTGTGTGCGTGTATTAAATATCGACTTCTTGCTTTTAACTTCACTGAAAAATTTATAGCGTCGTTCCGTTAAAAAACCTTTAATGTAGTGACTGATTTTATGAAAAAATTTTAGGTATCTTGACTTGAATATATTTGGCCACCAATGACAGCGGTTAAGCATATGGACAATCTTTGAAGTTGGATCAGCTGTCCGTTAGTGGACAACTTGCTGCCATCTGAGACACGTGGTACTGCGAAATGCTTTATTTTTGATAATGTACATACACAGCTATTGTGCTTAACGATGCTTCCTAGTAGCAGATACGTTTTACGGTAGGTAGGAGGTTATTTTCATTGCAATATTTGTTAGTACAGCCGTTTGTATATACTGCCCTTATTATTCTACGTTTCCTTGTTTTACAGAACATGATAATGGGATAATGTCGTCCCGAAACATGTCGTGTTGATTTTGATAATTTTATTATTGACAACTGGTGCGTGAAGTACACTAACAATATTTCTAAAATTCCTGTCTTGTCCATAGATACGAATCATCCGAAAGTACCAAATAATGTAAACCAATGTTTCTAGCCCTTTCAGGCCCTGCACGCACAGTTGTGCGGTTGTGGATTTGCTCGCTTTATTTGTTTGTGATTCACGGCAGGAATTTCAGGCCTGCGTCACACAATCGTGGATGGACTGTGGTAACATGGGCAACGTGTTTTAGTTCCATGTTTCTACACCAGGGGTCGGCAAACTTTCAGTACAATGGCGGCCAGAAAGATTTGTTGACAAGGTGTTGATATCCTTGTTTCGACATGTGAAGCTATCTTATCCGACAGCCAGTTGAATTTCGTGATCTTCTGATGTGATTACGTCATTTCTTTCAAAGACATGTTAGTGCCTTACCGTATGTGTTTTGTATCTTAAACATCCCTCATTATATTAATGTCACATCACCTACAACATTCGGTCTTCTTGTCTGATTGTTTTATCGTTCAGAATCAGTATTTCGTTAAACATGATCACAGATCAAGTTCTAATGTGTACAACCGTCATGATAGTAAAATGTACACTTTCACGGCCGGAAATGTCATGTCCATTAAAATTATCTGGGTTCTTATGCCGTGGTCGGTTGAATTTGTTTTCAATATCCAACGTTTCGTCCCCGTCTGCTCACTCCGCGATCTCAAAGCGATAGGGTGTAGGATTTACTAGGAAGCAGTGCGTACATCTTCAGAGTATTTGTAAAGGATATGTCATCTTTATTTTGGGTTGGCATCAGCGTTTTGCGGAAACTAGGTGTTTTCTTCTGTGTTCTTAGTTATATCTTCTGTTAGCGTTGTTGGCGATGGTTGTTGTTGGTGAAGTTATTCCACAGATCTTCTGTGTCGTAGCCAGCGTTGTTGGTGCCCCGTCTTCTTAGATGGTGTGTTGTTACTTGAGAAGCGACGACTTTACTTCATAGTCGGCGTCTTGATGTGTGTGATGATCATCGAAGTTTCTTCTGTCGATGTCGAGAGGTCTGTTTAGCTGCCCTTCTTGGAGGCTTCGTGCCCATAATTTCCGCGACTGGTGTGGGAGGCTTCACGCACGTTGCAGTGGCGTCCCAGACTATACCAGCGACATCGTAGATGAGATCCCGGAGACTGATGTCCCACTGCTCACGGGTGAAAATGGGACGAGCAGCAAGTTGCCAAAGATTCAGAGTGGAAACTCGGTCATGCCAGTGTTTAACAGCGGCTAAAACAGTATAGGTAATGTCTATTTTAGGATATGGTAAAGCAGGCTTGAGGTGAGGTGTAAGGAATGGGAAGGGGTTATCCCAATCGCGATAACTGCCATCTTCTATAGATCGATAGATCTTATGGAGAGCCGGCGCAACACTTTTGCCGCACAGCAGTGGCAGACTACTTTCAGTCTGCCATGGGACAGCACCGGAAGATGCAGGACCTGCAGCTACTGATCCCCTCAAAGAGAGGACAGGCGCAGCAGACACATCAATGTCGTCAAGAAATGTTCAAATGTTTGTATAGCTTATGGGACTTAACTACGGGGTCATCAGTCCCTAAACTTACAAACTACTTATGAACTAACTACACTAAGGACGGCACAAATATCCATGCCCAAGGGGGGATTCGAACCCCCAACCTTAGTGGCCGTGCAGAGCGTGACTGAAGCGCCGCAGTCCCCTCGACCATCGCGGCAGGCGATGTCATCAAGACACACATCCATGACGTCAGAGGTCGTTACCGATGACCTTGATGCGTTGGATGACAGTCCAACAGTGTCGAACGTCTCCATTGTTTCCAGCGACGTTGAATGAAGACGTCTAAGTAGAGACATCAACTCCCGCCCGCACCTCCTCATGGGAGGGAGCAGGGAGCAACGCCTCCCTCAGTTGTCGTAGTTCATTCCGAAGATCCAGCAACTCTCGGTGCATCGTTGCAATCTCGTCCTTCCATGCCGCCTTCTCGGCCGCAATCGCGGCTTGAAGGGCAGACGAGGCGCAGTTGGTGTCGACGAGTGCTGCCTCAAACCGGCCGCCGCCGCCCGACCCTGCAGGGGCAGGGTAGTACCACAGAGTAACATATACAGAGGAGCAGCCAACCCTAAACCACTGTCCTACGCCCCCCTCGTAGTTCCGTAAGATGCTAGCAGGTGTCAGGCGGATCGCTGGCTTAGGGTGCCTCTCGCACGTCAGAGGGTAGCGTGAAGGGGGAGGCTAAGCGGAGAGCTTGTGCCGCCTGCCACGAGGCCACGGCTGTGTCCAGCTTACTGGCGTTTGAAGGGAGGTGGTGGTGGGGACAGCCGCTACCTGACGCTTGCTCTGGCCAGTTTAAACAGCTGCTTCTGACCGCAGCGCCATCATGGGACATCTTACGGAACTGCTGGAAACCCTCCCTCCCCGTTCCCCTGAGCGTAGGGCCGGGCCCTTACGGAGGTTTCCCGTCTGTATATATTTGTCTGTGGTAGTATGCACCGGAACAGGAACCCGTCTTTCGGTTCTTCTTCCGCCGTTTCTTCACCTGGGGACAGCTCCAGTCCTGCTTGTAAGGACATTTACAGTGACTCGCGGCGTGCGAGCCACCGCAGTTGACGCAGGTACGCGTTTGAGTGCACGGCATTGTGTACTCCCAAGTGTCATGTGCCCGGGCGCACCGCATACACGCCGCTTCGCCCCGACAGTATTTAGCAACATGCCCCAGTTTCTGGCACTGAGAGCATTGAGGCACTCGTTTGCGGGCGCCTCGTGCGCTGCTCGTGCCCAATACTTCAGCCGCCAGAAGTTCCATGACGGTCAAGACGCGGGACTTAAGCCCGTTTTAAACGATCAACGAACTTGTAATAGTATGCTAACAGATAGCGTTAATGGCGGCCGTCAGTCGTTTGAACGGCTGCACTAGTTTGATCGCGCTAGTATCGAAGCGCGATAATTATAGCGATAAAGAAATAGCACGAGTTCTAAATTCGGTACTAGTGGGTTCACTGCGCATGCGCCAGCTAGCAGCTGTCTGCTGCAGTCACCGCTCCAGTTAGTCCGCCAGTTTCCTTCATATTTACGTATATTTTGCGTTATGTCGAAGTTTATGATCATTATGTACTGAAAAATGTATTTCTAATGACGGCACTGTCCGTCACCAGACCGTCACCTAACGTCAACGTCACGTTAAGCTTTCTCAAGAAGATTGTTTTGATTTAACGATCGTCTGCTGACATCGGAAGTTAACCTATTTTCGTCACGCGATTTTCATACTGTAGTGGACAATTACACGGTTTGCACGCAAACTTGTCTTACTAATCTTTAGTTTATTATTATACTTTGGTTTAGCGGTAAATTGGAAATGTTTCATGACGACTTAAATATTTATCTCAATTATTGTCCACCGAAAAGGGAGGTCGTACGTCTGAAACCGAAAAATGATTTATGATTTGCAATACAGAAACAGAAAAGACTGAAGCCAATTGTTTATTTGAATAATCTTGTAATTTGATGATGCAATTTTCATTAAATAGCATTTTAAATGAAAAAGTCAGTCCAAAAGAAATACAAAAATTAGCTATACAAGCATTTGAACATTTTTGAAAGGAAAGATGGGAAACGCACAAACTACTTATGAACTAGCTTATACTAAGGACGGCACAAACATCCATACCCGAGGGGGGATTCGAGCCCACGACGAGGAACGGTCTCGCGCATCGTAGCATAGCGCCTCAATGCGCTCGGCCGTCCCGCCGCGGCCCAATTCTTTCCGTTACATTTTTAACGAACGGCAGAAACACCTTAGAATTTGCAGTAGCGTGTTCATTATTATTGTCATTCATGTCGTTAATAATCTGAATATCTCCAAAACCACTCGAAGAATTTTAATTGGGTTTTAACAAACGAACTCTGTTCCAGGTAGCACTGAGTTTATTTCATCACAATCGGTTCACGGAAAACAGGCATCCAATTTAAAGTGTTTTATAAACCGTAGTGTCTCTGCCTGTATGTTTGCCCACACTCATATAAAGAAAAACACAATGAACTTAAACCTGTCTTGGGGCATCACAGAAGTTCTACTTCATCATATTCATATCAAGAAATGGGGAGATATCGTAATTTAAACTTTCGTCAAAAATCGTATGTATATGTGTAGCTGAACAGAATGGACAGGCCGGCCGCGGTGGCCGAGGAGACAGTCACTGTCTGCACGGCCACTACGGTCGGGGGTTCGAATCCCCCCTCGGGCATGGATATTAGTGCCGTCCTAGTTGGTAAGTAGTTCATAAGTAGTTTGTAAGTTTAGGAACTGATGACCCTCGTAGTTAAGTCCCATAGACTATACAAACATTTGAAACATTTGAGAATGGACAGTGTGCTGAAAGGTGCACATTATTATTATTATTACAAGTACGTTTGTTTGTAATCTTTAGTCGGCCATGGTTATAAGCAATCGCGATCCCATCTCCACTCCAAAGATGGATCACCTACTGCTCAGTCTTTTTGAACCACATAAAACATTAGAATGAGATCTATTTTCTGTAAATGTTCTAGTTGAGATGTGAAATCGACACTTAACCCTTTAATTCCCAATGTTGTTCCTCACAACAACGTATTTAAAGCTGATTTATACCGTACTTTGTGTATCAAGTCGCATGATACTTTATGAACAACATGCTTCTAGTACTGTAGGAATGCATAGTCTCGCGGCGATAACTTTGAATGAAAAGTTCTCGAGTTTGCAACCAATCGAATTTTCAAATATTTGTATAGCTTATGGGACTTAAGTACGGGGTAATCAGTCCCTAAACTTACAAACAACTTACGAACTAGCTAACACTAAGGATGGCACAAATATCCATGCCCGAGGGGGAATTCGAACCCCCCACCGTAGTGGTGGTGCAGACGTGGTTGGCGCGCCGCAGTCTCCTCGGCCACCGCGGCCGGCGGTTTGCAACCGCGTCAAGTGCTTAAAATCACACAAGCTGACTGTCACACCACTTGACAATGGTCAAGGAGTGCTTAGCAGAAAGACTGTGTGGTTTTAGGCACTTGAGGCGGTTGTAAACCCGAGAACTTTTCATTCATGCTCCTAGACGACATTTTGCGGCTTGGTATGGCGTGTAGCCATTTCTGAGGCATTAATTTATCCCTCTTGGAGGTTGCGTTACGTTGTCGTCTGTACGTGGTTGTCAGTGTCAGTGTGAGTGTGGTTCATGTTATTTTATTTCAGCAGTGAATTTTCTTGTCTTTGATGCTGTGGCGGACATTATGATCTGAACATTATTGATCTCGCAGTGTGAACTATCAACAAAATAACGCCCCAAGTAATAAAATACCTCAGTACAAACGTTTGTGTTACACATGAATTACATGACATTGAAGTAATACATTAATGATTTTTTTTCTTTTATCAAACTAACGTGTGCGACGCTTATCGCTGACTTCCGCCCTCTCTCTGCCAGCGTATCGATAAACATTTGATATTTGCACGCTAAACTATTTTATAACAAGCTGAAGGGAGAGAGCGGACCTGCTCGGGACTTACTGCTTTCTCCTCGATCTATTAAGAAGTGTTCCAGCCATGGACATTGACTAACCATTGTAAGTGTGAGCTTAGTTCTTTTTTTACTAACTTCAATAAACCCCGTAGTTAATTTCAAAGATCTTACTTATTTACAATCCCTTCTCCATTCTCACTACTTTTAAAGTTATTTATTTTCAGCATATCCAGTACTTCATAAAGTGATGCTTTGCTGTTGTTGCAGTTCGCTTCGCGATTGTGCTAGAACATTCTATGTGCAACTTTAATTTATTTCGTGACTATGAATGATTTATTGCATTTCGCGATGTTTATGAGCTCAGATAATTTTGCAATTTTTGGCGACTATCATGATTAATTTTCAACACGGTCATAGAACAATAGCAAACGAAACGAACAATTCCAGCATCAATTTATCGAAGTAATATTCCAGTTATCTCTTCCATAATCACAGCAGAATATGGCAGAAATATTACTTAAAGTTTTCAATAAGGTAAAATTTAGATTTCGCCGACTTCAAAAAAAAGTTCAAATGTTTGTAAATCTATCGGACCAAACTGCGTGGTCATCAGTCCGTAGCTTACAAACTACTTAAACTAACCTAACCTAAGGACAACATACACACACACATCCATGCCCCAGGGAGGACTTGAACCTCCACGGCGAGCAACCGAGCGCTCTGCAGCGAGACGCTTTAGACCGCTCGGCTACTCCACCGCGGCTCGCCGACTTCTTCCGTAATGTTGCTTTCTGGTGTTATATTTGCTACCAATATCACGACCGCTACCATTTAATGGCGAAATCCAATGATTTTGTTTAATGGTATGGCGTGTAGCCACTTCTGAGGCATTAATTTATCCGTCATGGAGGTTGCGTTACGTTGTCGTCTGTACGTGACTGCGAGTGTGAGCGTGAGTGTGGTTCATGTTATTTTATTTCAGCAGTGAATTTTCTTG
This sequence comes from Locusta migratoria, assembly GCA_026315105.1. Taxonomy (NCBI): domain Eukaryota; kingdom Metazoa; phylum Arthropoda; class Insecta; order Orthoptera; family Acrididae; genus Locusta; species Locusta migratoria. The sequence goes on from CM048750.1 coordinate 160,276,460, forward strand.
TCTTTGGTGCTGTGGCGGACATTACGATCTGAACATTATTGATCTGGCAGTGTAAACTATCAACAAAATAACGCCCCAAGTAATAAAATACCTCAATACAAACGTTTGTGTTGCACATGAATTACATTACATAAAAAAACATAGTTTGACCAAAAATCTTAAAAACACATTTTTGATGTTTAGTGCACTGTAGTAATACAGAAAACACTGAATTTTAATTTTTCTAAAGCTGAATACATAATGTGGAAATGAAAGGATTAAGAAATTATCGCTCCAATTTCCTCAATGTATTTTCTTTTTAGCTGTTTTTCTAGTTTCGGCAATGACAGAATATTGTTTAACTCTGGATTTTGTTGCTGTTCCAGGGGGGCAGCTGCAATAGTGGCGATGTTGCTGCTGGCGGTACCCGGCCCTGCAACGTCACGTGAGTACTCTGCTCCGCTTCCTCGTTTACAATTACCCATAGTGTGACCGGCATTCCAACAACTGAAGTTACTGTGTAGTGCGAAAGACATTATTCTGTAAAGTCGTGAAGTTGGCATCACGCTAGACGGAGTTTTCTGTCTGCTGATTCCAGCTTCTTAACGGATGCGCACTAGCGGATAGTGTGTATGGGGTGGTCTCCTGATGGCGGGTTGGTTTCCTTCCGCGACAAAAAATTTGGCCCACGGAACTGCGCAGAGTGCGTGCCATTAGACACTTCTAGATTGTGCAGCCTCTATTATTACGGTTCTCATTATGAATACCGTATAGATTAACTGGAAACTCAATTTCTGCTATTTTGTAAAAACTGACATTTTGAGCCCGTAGTTGTGTATGAAATACAGTGTGACTCTTGTAATAAAGAAGACAGCAACCAACCACTTTTGTTTATGCTATGTATTAACTAAATAACTCCGTTACCGGTTTCAAACCTTTGGGATCATCATCAGACGGCTGTTTACTTCCACACAAATGTCACTTACATTTTTCTTTTATGCAGATAAGTTTTCTTCTAGCGAAAGGTCTTTGATTGTGTGGTGCCCTACAGTACATAACCTGATTATAATGACTTTCTCTACCGTAAATGTGACTTATAATCAGGTTATGTATTGTAGGGCACCACACAATCAAAGACCTTTCGCCAGAAGAAAACTTATCTGCATAAAAGAAAAATGTAAGTGACATTTGTGTGGACGTGAACAGCCGTCTGATGATGAACCGAAAGGTTTGAAACCGGTAACGTAGTTAATAAATAGCATAAAAGTGTTTGGTTACTGTCATATTTATTAAAAGAATCATCCTGCGTCTCAATTTCGCCTTGGCACCTTTCATTGGTCAACATAACGCTGCCCTCTCTGATCCAGCCTTATAGTATATAGGCGTACTTCCAATTTATATCATACTACTGCGACTGTTAAACTGTAGTTAAATATACTGTTAGAATTACTACACATAAAACATTTACCGTTTCTAAACTTCTTAGGTGCGGGGAGACTATCGAAATGTATCAGTATGTTTAAAGATGTGATTGCACAACTGTAAAGTACAGTAGTAACATTGTGAATTACGTTTGAATATTTTTGTTATATCTCCTATTCTTTCAACAATATCAGCTCAGAAAGATAACAACCGCTTACATAGGGAGGAGTTTCTCCGCTTCAACAGCCACATAGGCACGTATAAAAAAATTACGTGCCTCATGTTTGGATCTAGACTACAACATATTCAAAGTGTATCGGAATCGGCTAGTAGCAGTTTCGTTGTGTTACTTGTTAGTTATTTTAGATTGAGCCGCAGCTTTACGTATTTTGGTTAGTTTATATTTTTCCTAGATTGTTTCACGCCTCCTTTTTACAGATTTAAGTCTCTACGATTTCGTTTTCTTCTTTATTTTTTCCTTCCTCCTTATTAGTTTGCTCCTTCTTATAAGAAGATTCGTACCCTATTCTGCCCTACCCCGCTCTGCAAGAAGACCACATTCTCAGATTATGTAGCATTCAGTGTCCACCACGCAACAATTAAAATTTAAATCAGGGAAACATAAATCTGAGGATACCCTCACGGCAATAGAAACGATTTAGTTCAACTGTAAAAACTAAAAATAATATAATTTTTTTTTTTAATTGTGGGATGTCAATAGATGAAAAGTGAGGGGGAAGGCGCCTCTACACAAAACATTCTTCGCCTCGACTTCTACATCTACATCTACATCTACATCTACATCTACATAGATACTATGCAAATCACATTTAAGTGTCTAACAGAGGGTTCATTAACCACTTTCATACATTTTCTCTACCATTCCATTCGCTAATAGCGCGCAGGAAGAAAGAACACCTAAATCGTTCCGTTTTCGATCTGATTTTTCTTATTTTATTGGAATGGTCATGTCTCCCTATGTAGGTGGGTGCTAGCAAAATGTTTTCACATTCAGAAGTAGAAGTTGGTGATTGAAACTTCGCAAACAGATCACGCCGCAATGAATAACGTCTTTCTTTTAATGATTTCCACCCCAATTCGTGCAACATTTCAGTGATGCTTCCCCCCACCCCGTCTCCCCGTAACGTGATAAAACAAAACGAGCTGCCCTTCTCTGAATCTTCTCAATATCTTCCGTCAGTCCCACCTGGTGAGGGTCCCACAAGGGGCAACAGTACTCCAGGAGAGGACGCAGTCCCTTTGGTGGAGCTGGTGCATCTTCGAAGCGGTCTGCCAATGAAACGTAATATTTGGTTCGCCTTCCCCACAATATTTTCTGTGTGTTCTCTCCGGTCTAAGTTGTTCGTAACTTTAACTCCTAGGTATTTGGTAGAATTTACGACCTTAAGGTTTGACTAATTTATCGCGTAATTGAAATTCGGAGGATTTTTTTAGTGGTCATGTGTATTACTTCTCACTTTCCTTTATTTAGTGTTAATTGCCAATTTTCGCACCATGTAGAAATTTTGTCTAAATCGCTTTGCAGTTGCTTTTGATCCTATGTTGACTTCACTAACCGATAAACGACAGCATCATCCGCGAACATTGAATTAGTAAGAAAATGTCTAAGGGAGCTATTCAGATCGGCCGCGGTGGCCGAGGGGACTAAGGCGCTCCAGTCACGGTCTGCACGGCCACTACGGTCGGGGGTTCGAATCCCCCCTCGGGCATGGATGTTTGTGCCGTCCTAGTTTGTAAGTAGTTCATAAGTAGTTTGTAAGTTTAGGGACTGATGACCCCGTAGTTAAGTCCCATAGACTATACAAACATTTGAACATTTGAGTTATTCAGATTGTTTCCTAAATCGTTTATAAACACGAGGAAGAGTAGGGGACCTATAACGCTTCCCTGGGGAACGCCACATATCACTTCTGTTTTACTCGATGACTTACCGTCAATTACAACTAACTGTGTCCTTTCTGATGACAAATCGTGATTCCAATCGCAAAATTGGGGAGATATTCCATAAGCATGCAATTTCATTAGAAGCTGCTTGTGGGTTACAGTGTCAAAAGCTTTCCGGAAATCCAGAAATATGGAATCGATTTGAGATCCCTTGTCGATGGCACTTATCATTTCTTTGTGAATAAAGGGCAAGCTGTGTTTCGCAAGAGCGATACTTTCTGAATCCATGTTGACTATTGATTAATAGGTCGTTCTCTTCTCAAAATAACTCGAAAAATATCCGAGGGATACGAGCATATACGAGGGAAAAAACAGCTATCCCATTCTGCATCACTAAATCTGTTGTAAAATTTCATTACTGAGCTTGTACATACCGCAGAATGTAGAGTTAGAGCATGATTTAAGCTTTCATAGGAATGTTTTCTTAGCGTTGTGTAATTTCTGTATCAGAATTACGTATTTGAGGGAAAAGCAGTGGAACAGCACGGGCTGTGTTTTTGCGGCGGTCCATATGAAAGCCGTGTGGAGGCAGCACTCACGTCATCACAACTTTATATACGGCGTGGAATTAACGTCCAGGCTCTCCAGGAAGCTGGTAGCCGAAGTTAGGCCCTACTGACAGACTCTAAATCTGAAACTATGAAGTTAAAAGTTCCCGCCGTGGAAATAGCTCTGCGCTCTAATTCAGCTGCCACCGTACATCAGCATTAACGAGTATTAGCGGCAAAAGGCGGCTCCCTCTCGCAACTTGCAACATCTGCTGTAAGCTTTAACCACGCCGCCAAAGTCGATTCTCGTTTTTCTTCTCATCGCCATTCTTTTTTGTAGATAGCAGTCACCGCGACACTTCATTAGCACAGAACTTCGTTTAGAATGACAATCATTTACAGCTCTTGTAAAAACAACCGTTCTGCAGTTTCGGTACCGTACAAAAATATAATATATGCTTAGATTACCGGTAGTATTGCTTGGGAAAGAGACATAAGAGATGTAATTAGGATCACGCACATCGTTCAGTGTTAATGCTTTGAGAATTTTATATTCTTAAAGACTATAAATGCATTACATAATTAGTGAAAATAAATAGTTCGACTAAATTGTGTTTTTATGTAAACAAAGCAACTACTTGTGTTGCAAGTACATTTTATATGCACAAACAAACAAGCAGCAACACCACAGCTCAAATGTAAGCAAGCCAAAACAGCCACATAGAAATAATTTTGAATATAATTTCCAGGCTAATCTAGGCCTACAATAAATCAGTCAGTTTTCGTAAATAAAAACGTCTTGTTGTTTGCAGATGACAGGCTGTGAAAACTTGTCATTCCACAATTAATGCATATGCAAATCTTGCGAATGGCACAGTTTAAGTCCCTTGAATAAATTAGGCGTAAAACATCTAACAAAATTGTCAAACAACTTGTCCAAACGATTGCATATCCAAAATATGTAACATGTTACTCTAGAAAATAAATATCAGAAACCCACGGAAGATGGCACAATAAGTGCCGAACTAGTTTGGGTACTAAAAAAAAAAAAAAAGTGTCTTCCATAAGGCGGAATCAACCACAAATCTAAGACGTTTATGTACAGTACGAAGTAGCCGCGATGCGTATTCACCAACTGAATGCATTTGGCAGTGACTGCATCGATGGGACTAGGTGAAGTGGGATGGTCGTATTGTACAATTGTCAGGCATGTGGGCCATTTAGACGTCACAGTGGCCAGATGTTGGAATCAGTGAGTACATGAGGACACGCAGTCACACTGTACAGCTTCGGGTAGATCAAGAAACACCACTCCGACGAAGGATACCTATGGTGCGGCAAGCAATGCGAGATCCCATGACCTCGACACCCACCACCTGCCAACATGTTCTGGGGACCCCATAAGATCCTGTGAGTTCCCGCGCAGTATCTCGAGGCCTCGCATATGCAGTATTGCGGTCCTACCGCTTCATACGTCGGTTGGCGTTAACACGGAAACACCAAAGCCGGCCTTCGGAGTAGTGGTGTGCCCGAGGGGCATCGACAGAAGACGAATGGCGTCACATCATGTGCAGAGGTGAGTCTCGCTTCTCCATTACCCCCGATGACCACAGTGATTGGGTTTGGCGGCATCGAGCGAAGAGGACTTACCCATCCAACAGCGAATATTGTGAAAGGTTACCGAGGCAGGACCGAAAATTGTAGACGGAGTAAGCGAAGACTGAAACCAATACGAGGGTCACTCCAAAAGAAATGCACACTATTTTTTTTAAAATACAGTTTTCATTCTGCATGTTTGAAAGTTTTACAGTTTGTGAGTGGCGCCGTCACAGATGACTTCAAGATGGCTGCTACACTTGACGTTCGTCAGAAGTAACGTGCTGTCACTGAATTCCTGTGCTGTGAAAACGAGACAGTGGGAAACATCCACAAGAGGTTTGAAAAAGTTGTATGGAGATGCTGCTGTCGATCGCAGTACAGTTAGTCGGTGGGCAAGCAGGTTACATGATGAAAGCGGGCACGGCAATATTGAGGATTGTCCTCGCAGCGGCACGCCTCGTACTGCACACACTCCAGACAATGTGCCGAGTTAACGAATTGGTGACTTATGACAGACACATCACAGTGAACGAATTGTCACGCTACGTTTGGATAGGAGAAGGAACTGTTTGCAGAATACGGAAACAGTTGGCGTTAAAAAAGGTTTTGCCAGGTGGGTTCCCACGATGTAGACAGTGGCTCACAAAGAAACACAAAAATGTATGCAGCGAACTTTTGGATCAGTACGGAAGTGGTGGAGATGAATTTCTTGGAAGAAATGTGACAGGTGACACCGCTCCATCATTTTTCACCACCGACGAAGAGGCAATTAGTGGAGCGGCATCATACAATTAACCCAAAAATAATAATAATAATAAAAAGAGACACCATCTGCTGGAAAAGTGATGGGTTCGGTGTTTTTCGATTCCGAAGAACTCTTGCTTGTGCACATCATGCCATGTGGAACCATCATAAATTCTGATGCCTATGTTACGACATTGAAGAAACTTCAAGCTCGACTGAGTCGTGTTCGACCACATCGGCATTTGCAGGATGTTTTGCTGTTGCACGACATTGCGCGGGCACAGTCAAGGAAGCGATCACAAAACTCGGATGGACAACACTGAAACACCCGCCTAACAGTCCTGACCTGGCTCCATGTGACTATCATCTCTTTGGGAAACTGAAAGGCTCGCTTCGTGGAACAAGGTTTGAAGATGATGACTCCCTTGTGCACGCTGCCAAACAGGGCTCCAACGTGTTGGTCTAAAAATTTTGTCAGAGTTGAAGGGCATGAGAGGGATGCAGTGGTTGGGGAGGGAGTAAGACAGGGTTGCAGCCTTTCTCCAGTTTTATTCAATTTCTACATTGAGCAAGCTATAAAGGAAAGCAAGGATAAATTTGGAGAAGGAATTAAAGTTCAGGGTGAAGAATTAAAAACACTGCGTTTTGCCGACGACATAGTAATTCTGACAGACACAGCAAATGAGCAGTTGAACAGAATGAACAGTGTGCTGAAAGGTACATATAAGATGAACATTAACAATAGCAAAACAAGGGTAATAGAGTGCAGTATAAGAAATCAGGTGATGCTGAAGGAATTAGACTAGGTAACGAAACAATATAGAAGGTAGATGAGTTTTGTTACTTGGGCAGTAAAATAACAAATGATAGTCGCAATACAGAAGATATAAAATGCAGAATGGCAATGGCTAGAAAAGCGTTCTTGTTAACATCGAATATTAATTTAATTCTAAGGAAGTCCTTTCTGGAGCGATTTGTGTGGAGTGTTGCCTTGTATGGGAGTGAAACATGGACAATAAACAGTGCGAACAGGAAGAGGATAGAGGGTTTTGAAATGTGGTGCTGCAGAAGAATGCTGAAGATTAGATGGGTGGATCGCGTAACTAATGAGGAGGTACTAAACAGAATTGGGGAGAAAAGGAATTTCTGGCATAGTTTGACTAAAAGAAGGGATCAATGGTATGACACATTCTTAGACATCAAGGAATCGTAAATTTAGCACTGGAGGGAAGTGTTTGGGGTAAAAATCGCAGAGGAAGACCAAGAGATGGATACAGTAAGCAGATTCAGACAGATCAATGTTGCCGTTCTTATGTGGAAGAGGCTTGTTCTGGATAGGGTATTCTGGAGAGCTGCATCAAACTAGTCTCCAGACTGAAGACCACAACAACAACAACAACATATCTCGCTTCTTAGTATTTTTTTTCGGGTTGTCCGATTTTTTCCGCTCGTGAGATCATGGTTGTTTAGATTTCATCGATGGAATGGAATTTCGAATGTTTTGATATTTATGGTACGCGTAGTTCAGATATCAAATATAGCCAATCAACTCAACTCTCAAAAATTCTCGAGAAAATCGACCTTGAACGTTTTGCAAGAACTTGTAAGTACCAATAATAGAAAGAGTTGCACTATCTGTCGGTGTAGCTCAGGTGATATCGTTCTGGCCTCACATGATTAGAATCCCGCTGTGACATTTTTTTTTCTTTTTGTTTTCCAATACTTACAGCATTTTAATACCTAATAGTAATTTTATTAACAAGGCACGTATTCTTCTTTATTCCTAATTTCCCATTTTTTTAAAAAGGTGTCAATAATGATGGCCGGCCACGGTGGCCGAGCTGTCTGGGCCGGGGGTTCGAATCCCCCCCCCCCACCCCTCGAGCATGGATATTTGTGCCGTCCTTAGTATTAGCTAGTTCATAAGTAGTTTGTAAGTTTAGGGACTGATGACCCCGTAGTTAAGTCCCATAAGCTCTACAAACATTTGAACATTTCAATAATAATGATTTAGATTCAATGAAAACACAAAGGAACTTTGCAAATTACCTATTTCTGGCAATACTGCAAAATTAAATAAATCCTTCATTTCGTTGTGGTTTCACATATGTCAGGGTGAGAAGCATCGTAAAACCATGGAAAACAATTTTCACGGCATCTAGCACATAGTAAAAATGCTGCATTTTACAGTCACAGTTTATTTTTGTACGGTGCAACTCGGTATCGGTTTGTCCACTCCAAGAATCAACCAGCAAAAGAAACATATGACTTTACAAATTTAATTAAAAAGTCTTTGTATAGCTATGAAGTGAACTTGCCAGGTTTTGACAATGCGACGTTTGTGTACGTTTTGATATGCTCATCGACCAGTTATTTTACTGTTGGTTTAAATAATCCTGAACAATCAAAGACAACCATCGTCAAACGATAATGAAGGGCAATGCTGAAAATAATGAGACTTGTTAGTCTTTTTTTATTAAAAAAAATACGTGCATTTTTCGTGACAATTACCATTAAATATTAAATATACGAACACAACAACAAAAAATCTGTCAAGGTGGGATTCTATTCACCTACCATATAGTTGTAAGGCCAGAACGCTACCAATAAAATGTTCAAATGTTTGTAGAGCTTATGGGACTTAACTACGGGGTCATTAGTCCCTAAACTTACAAACTACTTATGAACTAGCTGATACTAAGGACGGCATAAATATCCATGCCCGAGGGGGGATTCGAACCCCCGACCGTAGCGGCCGTGCAGACTGTGACTGACTTGCCCCAGAACGCTTTTTTTTTTCTTTTCACTCTCTCTCTCTCTTTTCTCTCTCTCTCTCTCTCTCTCTCTCTCTCTCTCTCTCTCTCTCTCTCTCTCTTTCTCTCTCTCTCTCTTTTGTATCATCTGGTAGATCTATGGTTTACGGTCGTTAGTTCAGTTCGTTCGTGGTTGAACGCTCGGCCACCGCGGCCGGCAGAACGCTACCACCTAACCTACACTGATAGATGCTATAAGTTATTTAATTATTGCTACATATACGTAGTTGCAAAAATTCAAAGTAGACCTTCTAGAGAATTTTTGATAGTAACGTCGAATGGTCTTGGCTCATTGTTATATGAGTTCTGAACTTCACGTATCATAAATATCTAAATATTCTAAAATCCGATACCTGTGTGGTCTCCTTGTGTCTTCCTTTTTATTATTACTACTAGCTGAAAACCCGGCGTTAGCCCGTGTATTTATTTATTTATTCCTGCTATTTGACAGGTATATATTTATTTGTGTAAGGCCTGTATGCCTGTAAAATGTCTTGGGAATACAGTTAGTAGTAAGGAAGTATAGATTAAAATGGTGCGGGAAGAGGCGGTTTTCCATGACCGTTACTGTTTCTGTGCTCATATCTCATGAATTACGTGTCGTATTGTGATACAATTTAGAAGGTACACTCCTGTATATGTGTGTATACTGTCAGTAAAATTTCTAGCGGCTACAATTTTCAGTGTACAAATTATAAATTGTAACGGCATACCGATAGCCGTAGTTTTACTCCATAAACAGCGGAAAAGTAGTAAGCGAGAAACTTTTTTCCTTTCATCATTTTACTATGATTGCCAGCGAGAAAAAGTTTAATAAAGGTTTGAAATTATGTTTAAAGTTTGTTGCAAGTCGCTAAGTACTGTCATCCTCATACAGTGTATTTCGAAAGTCTCGCCGCAATATACGGCATTTTTTGCGTTTTCTATTGGTTATGACGTAATATCTTTTGAACCATGTGCCGTATGTGATTCTTAACCATGCAGCAATTGTTACCTCACGGTAAGAAATGTGTGTACCAAATTTGGTTGAAATCGGTCCAATGGTTTAGGAGAAAATGAGCGGCATTTCCGCAAAATGCAGCAGTTTTTCGCGCATCTCAATGTTTATGACGTCATATCTTGTGAACTATATATCGTACGTGATTCTTACACTTACGGCGACCGTCCTCATGGATTGAAGCTTACATGTACAAAATTTCATAATGATTGGAACAAAACTGTAGATTTGTATGCAACACGTAAAGACATACGGACACTCTGCTTTATATATTAGATTCTGAAGGAATGTGCTGAGCTATCATGCCACCTCCACCAATTAAGCTATGCAAACACGATCCCCGTCCTGCCCAAATTCTCATTACACTCCTTTCGTCACCCTCCCCCCCACCCCCCACACACACACGTACACACACAGAGAGAGAGAGAGAGAGAGAGAGAGAGAGAGAGACACTGAATTATCCTCCTCCTCCCAGAAGAATACATCACCTACGCCCCTGTAAAGTATACGGCGAGGAGACGCGCTCTTGCTAATAAAGGCCTTAACATAGCGGGTTGAGCGGCAAGTTGTATGAAGGTGACGTCACGAGAGCGATGTCATGGCTACGGAAGAAGCGGCTGCGTGAGGCCCAGGTGAGCGACGCATTCCTTTCGCATTGCGTGCCTCACCACGTGACTAAGGCAAATGAAACAGGCCCTAGTTTCTCACTGCTCCTCACTTAAGTCATCCCACACTCCTATACCCGCACCCACTGCTGAGCCGGACGCCGAAAGGTTCCACACTGACCTGACTTCTGACTGATTTGATGCGATCCGCCATGAATTCCTCGCTATTACCAACTACTGCCTCTAGAACCGGGGAAATTATCCCCTTACGTTTAGTATTTTGACCATCACAGCAACTGTTTTACAAATCGTACTTAAAGAAACAACAACAAGTTTCAGTTGAAATTGTTACATTATTACCAGTTTCGGGCACTTTTTGCTCTCCTTACTTACCACCCATATACAACCGCTCTCTCAAAGAAGGATCTGTACCAAAAGATCGGAAAGTTGCACACAGGTCACACCTATATTCAAGAAAGGCTGTAGGAGTAACTCACTAAACTACAGCAATTTGCAGCAGGGTTTTGGAACATATCCTGCATTCAAATATTATGAATTATCTCGAACACAATGATCTATTGACCCAAGGTCAACACGGATTTAGAAAATATCGTTCATGCGAAACACAACTAGCTCTTTATTCACATGAAGTGATGGGTGCTATCGACAAGGGTTCGCAAATCGATTCCGTATTTCTTGATTTTCAGAAGGCTTTTGACACCGTACCTCACCGTACCTCACAAACGGCTTTTAATCAAATTGCGTAGTTATTCTATATCGCCCCAAATTTGCGATTTGATAGGGGATTTCCTCTCAGAGAAGACACAGTTCGTAGTAAATCGATGGTAAGGCATCGACTAAAACAGAGGTGATATCGGGCGTTCAGCAGGATAGTGTTATCGGTTCGCTGCTGTTCCTTATTTACATAAACGCTTTAGGGGATAATCTAAGTAGCTCCCTTAGGTTGTTTGCGGATGACGCCGTAATTTACCGTCTAATGAAATCATCTGAAGATCAAAACCAACTGCAGAACGATCTGAATAAGATATCAGTATGGTGTATAAATTGGCAATTGACTCTAAATGATGAGAAGTGTGAAGACGTCCACATGAGTACGAAAAAATATCCGTTACACTTTGTTTGCAAGATAAATCAATCAAACGTGAACGCCGTTAGGCCGTAAGGACCACTAAATACCTGGGAATTACTATTACTTCAGACTTAAGTTGGAAAGAACACGTAGATAATGTTGTGGGAAAGGCGAACCAGAGACTGCGTTTTATTGGAAGAACTCTTAAAAGATGCAACAGAACTAGAAAAGAAACTGCATACACTAAGCTTGTTCGTCCTTTTTTGGAGAATTGTTACCTAGTATGGGATCCTTATCAGGTGGGTTTGACGGAGGACATCGAAAGAGTCCAGAGAACGGCAGCTCGTTTCGTATTGTCACGATACAGGGGAGACAGCGTTACGGAAATGATACAGGGTCTGGGATGGGAATCATTACAACAACGGTGTTTATCGCTGGGGCGTGGGCTACTTACGTAACTCCAATCGCCAATATTCTCCTCCGACTGCAAAAATATATTGTTGACTGCCACTTACATAGGTAGAAATGACCATCAGAATAAAATACGGGAAATCAGAGCTCGAACGGAGAGATTCAGGTGTTCTTTCTTCCCGCGAGCTATTCGAGAATGGAATGGGAGCTAAATAGTATAATGGTGGTTCGATGAACCCTCTGCCAGACACTTAGATGTGATTTGCAGAGTATTCCATGTAGATGTAGATGTAGATATTGGTGCTCCTGTACGAGGGTGGTTCGATGAGTCTGGTAAATTTGTAAGGAAGAGCGGGAAAATTTCGGAACCTGCACTGATGTTTATATGCCTGATAGTTCCACGCATATTACAGCAAGTTTCGAACGGCAGCTGTCATTAGTCGATTCTTGGGTGCCAGTTGAAGTGGTAACTGCGTAGTTAGTTCCTTAGGATGGAGAAAAACTAATTTCGTGCGGTCATTAAACATTTTCATTTCAATGGTTGGACAGCTGCACAGATCAAATCTGAGTTGGATGAGATTCATGTGGGTACTGCATCAACATTTAAGACCATTTACTTCTGAATCAATGCGTTTAAACGTGGTCAGAGAAGCACGGAACGTGGAGCACCCTCCGGTCGGCCCGTTGAAGTCACCACACAGAAAATCATCGATAAGGTGCGTGATATGGTAATGGCAGATAGAAGATTAAAAGTTCACGATATAGCTAACATTCTATGCATCTCAACTGAACGAGCGCATGAAAAACAGGCCATGAAGAAGCTCTGTGCGCGATGGGTTCTGCGCCTGATCACTTTGGACCAAAAACGGAAACGAAAGAACGTTTCTGCTCAGAATTTCACACTATTCAGGGCCAAACCACATGACTTTTTGCACAGATTAATAACTGTGGATGAAAATAGGATGAATCGTTACATTCCAGAAACCAAACAACAGTCTAAACAATGGCTGAAGAGTGGGGAGAGTGCACCAAAGATGACGAAGACTGTTTTGTCAGCTGGAAAGGTGATGGACACTGTCTTTTGGGATCCTGTTATAGGTCTGTAATTTTGCAGATCACTCCTATTGCCTTTATTGAATACTGGAGTGACCTGTGCAACTTTCCAGTCTATCGGTGCGGAAAGTTCGCTGAGCGAGCGGTTATATATGATAGGTATGGAGCTATTGCATCAGCATACTCTGAAAGGAACCTGATTGGTATACAGTTGGGACCGGGAAATTTACTTTTCTTAACCCTTTGCTGCACATCAGATTAAATTTTCCTCAAAATCAGCAATTGTTCCACACAAAGTAACAAAAGAGACCACTGATGTTTATATGTCAATTTATTTTCAGAAATTTGTTTCACATAATTACTAAATTATGGGTGATATTCTCACGATACCACTAAGACATAAAAAGGCGGAGAGGATAATAAAAAAGTGGCACTGTGAGAATACCACTGTGGAGCAAAGTGATTTAATTTGTTTCAATACTCCAGGTTACGCTGGAAGCAGTTCTTGATGCGAATTCTGGAGTGTTCGCTTCGTCTTATCTAGTTAAGGAATTTCGGAAAGCTGTGTTAAGCAATTCTGCTCTAGTACAACTATCAACAGTAGCATCGTGGAATGAAGGTATTGATTGTGTTTTGCCGCTAGCATAATTCACATGCGACGAGAATTTCTTAGTTTTCTCTTGACAGGGTTTCGTTGAGGTAATCATTGTAAGCTTCTCGCATTGAAGTTCCAGCTAAATTGCTAGTTTCTGTAAACGAATGCCAGTCTTGAGGATTTTATGTGCGTTTAAATTTTACTTTCTTTAATTTACTTTTGGACCAGTCATCTAACCGGTTTTGTGTACCACGGCGGGTGAGCCCCCTCCTTCGTTAATTTGTTTGGTATGTATCTGTCAATGGTTGTCGATATTATATCTTTGATTGTAAGCCACATCTGATCTACACTCACATTGTTATTTTCGAAAGACCGGAAATTCTCACTCCAGAAAGCGTTTTGAATAAATATAATTTTCTTTTGATTTTGGTAGGTTTGAATAGTCCGATATTCACTCTCTCTACGACTCTGTGTTCACTAATCCCTGTGTCTGTTTTGATGCTCTTTATCAGCTCCGGATTATTTGTTGCGAGGAGATAAAGTATGTTCTCACAATAATTTACTATTTTAGTTGATTCATCAACTAATTGCTCGAGATTATTTTCGGAGAATGCATTCAGTACGAATTCGGACGATGCTTACCTCCGGTTGTGAACATGTATTTTTGCCAACATATCGAGGGTAAGTTAAACTCGCCACCAAATAAAATCGTATACTTTGGGTAAGTTTTTGAAATTTGAACTAATTTTTCTTTGAAAATTTCTGCAATCGAATCATCTGAGTCAGGAAGTCGCTAAAGAGCCAAACCACACTACCAGTTTTCTATGCTGCTACTTCTACTTATTCCAAACAATAGCTCGGAGAATTCCAGTACGCGCAGACGGTCGTCTGTTCTCCTGGTATAATCACTTGCAGGTAGTGCCAGTGGTATACCTCAGCGCTCAAATGCATTCCTCGTCGCCGCTACTGCACAGCGCCAGTTTTACCTTATTGGAATGCTTCCTTCAGGGTGCTGCATTTTTAGCGGGCATTATTGCACGTTCATTATTGAGAACGTACGTATCAGTGGCGTCTTAAGAGTACGGGTAGTGGCAATTTGTATTTACACGGAGGGTGGGGGGCGAGGAAGAACTGAAACTTGCACCACGCCTTATCGACTTGTTTCTACATCTACATCCATACTCCGCAATCGAACCGTAAGGTGCGTGGCGAAGGGTACACTGAACCACCACTAGGAATTTCCTTCCCTATTCCACTCCCAAATAGAACGAGGAAAAAAAGAATGTACGAGCCCTCTCTTATCTTTGTGATCTTTATGCGAAATGTAAGTAAGCGGCAGGAAGATCGTTCTGCAGTCAGCTTCAAATTACGACCCTCTAAATTTGCTCGACGGAATTTCTCGAGAAGGACATCGTCTTTCCTCCAGCGATTTCCATTTGAGTTTCCGGGGCTTTCCAGTGACACTCGCGCATTGGTCGAACCTACCAGTAACGAACCTAGCTGCTCGCCTCTGAACTGCTTCCATGTCTTCCTTTAACTGATCTGCTGAGGGTCCCAAACACTTGAGCAATGCTCAAGAAGTGGTCATACAAGCGTTTTATACGCGAACTCCTTTACAGATGAAGTACATTTTCCTAAAATTCTCCCAATAAATCGAAGTCGGCTGTCCGCCTTACAACTGACCTTACTTGTTCGTTCCATTTCATATCGCTCTGCAAAGTTACGCTTAAATACTTGAACGACACGACTCCATCAAGAAGTTTACTATTAATGCTGTATTCGAATATTATGGGATTGTTTTTCCTACTCATGTGCATCACCTTACATTTTCTACATTTAGAAGTTGCTGCCATTCTTCACACCAACTAGAAATTTTCCCTTAGTCATTCTCTATGTTATTACAGTTAATTAAAGATGACACCCTCCCATACACCAAAGCATCATCAGCAAACAGTCGCAGATTTCAAGTTACTCTGTCAATCAGATTATATATATATATATATATATATATATATATATATATATATATATATATATATATATATATATATATATATATCGGTCCCATCATACTACCCTAGGGCACGCCTGATTATACACTCGTATCTGATGAACACTCGCCATCGACAACAATGTACTGCATTCAAAAAATGTTTCAAATGTTTGTATAGCTTAAGGGACTACGGGGTCATCAGTCCCTAAACTTACAAACTACTTACGAACTAACTAAGACTAAGGACGGCACAAATATCCATGCCCGAGGGGGGGATTCGAACCCCCGACCGTAGTGGCCGTGCAGACCGTGACTGGAGCGCCTCAGTCCCCTCGGCCACCGCGGCCGGCAGCATTCAATTACTTAGGAAGTATTCCAGGAAGTCACAAATCTGCGAACCTATAATCATTTTCCGCGTGAGGCGCGGCTGCGAACGGCGGCCGCTAGTGGCGCTGGCATCGCCTCCTTCCTGCTGTTTGCGTTTAGCAGGCGCTAGAAGCAGAGATGTTATCTGACAGCGCGACAGCGACAGTTCATTCCACTGCTTATGGAAATTTTAATTAACACTTCGGCGCGTGTGCATTGAAACACACGTACTCCATTCAATTACTTAGGAAGTATTCCAGGAAGTCACAAATCTGCGAACCTTTTCCATATGTTCATATTTTCGTTAGCATCTACAGTGTGGAGCCACGTCAAATGCCTTTTTGAAATCTATAAATTCACAATCTGTCTGTTGCCCTTCATCCTTGGCTCGCAAGATGTCATCATCTGCATCTACATGGATACTCTGTAAGTCACATTGAAGTGTGTGGCAGAGGATTCATCGAACCACTTTTATGATATTTCTCTATAGTTCCATTCTCTAACAGCTCGCGGGAAAAAGGAACACCTAAATCTTTGTTTTGGATCTGATTCCTTTTGCTATATTATGATGATCATGTCTGCCTATGTACGTGAATACTAACAATATACGTTCGAATTCTGATGAGAAAGTTTGCGAAAGAAATTCCGCAAATAGATCTCGCCGCAACAAATAACGCTTTTCTTTCAATGATTTCCACCCCACCTCGTGCAACATTTCCGTGATACTCTCTCCCCTATATCGCGATAATACAAAACGAGCTGCCCTTCTCTGGGCTTTCTCTAAATCGTCCGTCAGTCCCACTTGGTATGGATCGCTCATTAAACTCCAAAACAGGACACACTAGTGTAGTTTAGGCAGTTTCTTTAGTAGTACTGCTGCATATTCTAAGTGTACTGCCAACGAAACGTAGTCTTTGGTTCTCTTCACCTACAATATTTTTATACGTTATTTCCAATTTCAGTGGCTTGTAATTGTTATTCCTAAGTATTTAGTTGAATTAACGGCCTGTAGATGTGACTGATTTATCGTGTAAATGAAGTTTAACGGATTTCTTTTAGTGGTCATAAGAATAACTTCACAATTCTCTCGCCGCGGTGGAGTGGCCGAGCGGTCTAAAGCGCCTCGATACGGAGCGCGCGGTTGCTCGCCGTCTGAGGTTCGAGTCCTCCCTGGGACATGGGTGTGTGTGTGTGTGTGTGTGTGTGTTGTCTTTAGGTTAGTATACCTTAGTTTAAGTAGTTTGTAAGCTACGGACTGATGAACAAGAAATTTGGTCCGATAGATTTACGAACAAACATTTCAAAATTCTCATTATTAGGTGCGTCAATTCCCATTTTTTGCACCATGCTGATATCTTATGTAAATTAATTTCCATTTACTTTGGAACTTCTGGTGACTTTAGTAACCGATAAATGACAGCATCATCCGCGAACAGTCTAAGAGAGCTACTCAGAATGACTTCTAAATCGTTTATAAGAATAAGGAACAACAGGGACCCTATATCATTTCCCTGTGGAACGCCAGATATCGCTTCTTTTCTACTCTATGACTGTCCGTCAACCGTCAATTAAAACTTACTGTAATTAAAATAAGACAGTCTAGATCGCAATTTGTTGCGTTTATTGCTGGCAACCGGTTTCTGTTGACGCCTGCTCCGGCCAACGCCACCGTCCATCAACATGGTGCCAAAGGCCTGAAGATGGTTCTGTAGAACCGAAACCGGTTGCCAGAAATAAACGCAACAAATTGCGATCTAGACTTTCTTATTTTAATTATCAACATTTTCGAGATCGCTGTTCCAAAAAATGCTTTCAAAAATTACAACTCACTGTGTCGTTTCTGACAGAAAATCACGAATCCAATGGCACGCAATTTGATTTCCTTAACCTGTGCTTCATAAAAAGAAGCTCATCCGTGTCAAGGAAAATTAATACATTCGAGCTCTACTTTCTCCACTGATGATGATAGTGTGGCTGTTCGACTAGGGTCGTGTTCAGCCTGCCTGGTGCGAGTCTTCTTAGCTGACGCCACTTCGGCGACTTGCATTTCAATTTGGATGCCTCGCTGCGTGTAAATGATGATGAAATGATGAAGACCACACCCATTCCCTGAGCGGGGAAAATCTTTGACCCTACCTGGAATCGAACCTGAACCCCTCGCGTGAGAACCCACCACCCTGTCCACTAGACTAAAGAGACTCCTTGGAGTCTGCTACATAGTTTCCACGTGAAGCAGCCGGTCGCTGGATGTGACGTCATCGCCAGAGCACGCATGTCTGAGCGGCTCGCCTCTGCTGATCCGCGACTAATCCGCCTTACAGTCCGTTCTCGTTTTCCGCGTGAGGCGCGGCTGCGAACGGCGGCCGCTAGTGGCGCTGGCGTCGCCTCCTTCCTGCTGTCTGCGTTCAGTGAGCGCTAGAAGCAGAGATGTTATCTGACAGCGCGACAGCGACAGTTCATTCCACTGCTTATGGAAATTTTAATTAACACTTCGGCGTGTGTGCATTGAAAAACTAGTTTGTTACGCCCATAATCGGCTGTAGCATATTAGCAAACATGTTATATGCAGTAAAGATAACTCCATCAACTGTGTTTACGACTTCTTTTCATATACAGCTGGTCTCGGTCTACCAGTACGCCACCTTCAGCACAATCTGTTTCGCTCCGAGATCGCGTCGATGCATAGAAATCGTTATTATGCTTTATCGGCATGAGTTAAAGCTTGTTCTCGCTTGCAGTGTACATGTAGAGACCTACATTGAGGCGGTGTCGCCGCGCATAAGATAGGCGATAAAAAGTTTCAGTTTAGTGGAGTTTGGAAATTTATTTTCGTCACAGGAGCTTGCTACCATAATATCTTTATGCGGTTATCAGCAAGCGGGGCACGTCCTAGGTGTTTACTGGTTCAATAAACCCCCGAAAAAAGCTCGTCGTAGAAAAAAGTAAATACATAAAATAAAAAGTGTTCCTAAACTAACATTTGTTCGTTTTGTTCTTCTATCAGATCATTTTATTTATCTCTTGAGAAACGTTCTACGCCGCGGAGACAACGCATATACGAGTCATAAAGCGGCCGCTTAATATACGCAGCTGTGGCCGCAGCGTTGCAATGCGCATGCGCGGCTGAGGTTCAAATTCTCCTCTGAATCCCCAGCAGGCAGCATATGGTCGCTCCTGCGGCAAGGAGGGATGAGGGGAAACGCCGCTTTCAACATTGGCGCTGGAGCTGCTAGATACGGCAGCTCCTGACTACTCGAACCATGGCGGTTACACACGAATGGAGCTACTGCGCATCTCGCCTTGCGCATGGGCAAATCGTCCATGAAGGCATGCGCCCTTTATATATATATATATATATATATATATATATATATATATATATATATTTTTTTTTGTACATTGAAGTTTCTTCAAAAACACGTCATATTTGGTAAAATATAACAATCAACTACAGATGCATCGACTGTAAAAGCCATTAATGATAAATTTGAAGCATTGAATTAAAATTTGTGATGTAACTGGGAATCAAACCCGGATCACCATGCTTACTAGGCAGACGTCTTACCGCTAGACCACCGCATCCCTAGCGATTAAGGCGCCTCGGAATAGTCTAAGCACGATTTTTCACATCACAAACTTCTATTCAGCTCCTGCGTTCCATAGAACATTGCCACTACTGCCAAGGCTCCCCATGCAGCGGAATAGCACCTCGTCAATGGACATATTGGAACATTCCTGTTTAAGATTATATAAACATCAATTTAAACACGAATAATTAATCCCTGAGACGGATTTTGGCCTCGAATATGTCAAAGACATTAATGATCAATCTGAAGCATTTAATTAATTTGTGTTTTTTCAGATTTATTATTGATGTCTTTGACATATTAGAGACGAAAATCCATCAGCTACAGTAGTAGATTGCATTGCATAGTGTCTCCACAGCAGTGTTGCCACTAATTAAGTTCGAACTCTGGTAAATATTCTCCGCAATCCCAACCTCCATACAAATATGGAGATAGTGAGACTAGGCATTTAAGTTTCCTCTTCAATGTATGTAGACAGAGTGCAACAACGAGCGGAAGGTTTTACTACACCTGTGATGAGAGCCCAGGTCACCTACTCACTAGGTAGATACGGTAACACTGTCCCACCCTTGCAATATGACTTCGCGCAAATACGCGGACTTCACCTGGCAAGTTACCCTCCTCAGTTCAAATTCCCATTTTCACATCACCGCACTTGCTGTACCAACTAGTCACGGTGGAGTAGCCGCGCGGTCTAAGGCGCCTCGCTGCTGAGCGTGTGGTTGCTCGCCGTCGGAGGTTCGAGTTCTCCCTGGGGCATGGATGTGTGTATTGTCCTTAGGTTAGTTTACCTTAGTTTAATTAGTTTGTAAGCTGCGGAGTGATGACCACGCAGTTTGGTCCGATAGATTCACAAACTTGTATTGTATTGTACCAACTAACTGGAACAGCATCGCGGGGATTCCGGAATTGAATAAATACCCCAGCATCTTCTTTGGAATAGCACGCCAGTGGCGGACTAAGTAGGGGGGGAGGGGAAGACAGGACGCAGGGGGCCTCTCGCCTAATATATATATATATATATATATATATATATATATATATATATATATTTTTTTTTTTTTTTTTTTTTTTTTGTCGCTTATGGGACTTAACTGTGGGGTCACCAGTCTCTAAACTTACATGCCACTTAGAAACTAACTTGTACTAAAGTCAACACAAACATCCATGCCCGAAGGATGATTCGACCGCGCAATCCGCAATTTTTTATTATTATTATTATTTATTTTTCTATTATGAGAGAGTGAGAGTGAGATCTAGGCTTCGAGGTCGTTGGTTCAGTTCGTTCTCTGTTGTTCGTTGAATAGTTGGCTCAGCTTTTTTTTTATTATAGAGGGCGTTTAGCCGGCCGCGGTGGCGGAGGAGACAGGCGCTCCAGTCACGGTCTGCACGGCCAGTACGATCAGGGGTTCGAATCCCTCCTCGGGCATGGATATTTGTGCCGTCCTAGTTCGTAAGTAGTTCATAAGTAGTTTGTAAGTTTGGGGACTGATGATCCCGTAGTTAAATCCCATAAGCTTAACAAACATTTGAACATTTTTTTAGGGCGTTTAGCCTCTGACCGGGCGCGCTGAGCCACGGCGCCCGGCAACCGCTCGGCTACTCTCACGCGACCCTCGAAAGCATTTTTTAAGTTCTTTTGGCCTCTCGTTCTTGGGCCAGGACTCGAAGCTATTTTTCTTAGACTGTCCCGTACCTCTCGTCCTGGGGGGGAGGGCTCCAAATCTCAAAAGTTAGTTTTTTATAGTAATACATGTATTTCCAAGTGGGTGGGGGACGTCATTTTGTTTTGTCGCCGACCCGGGCCTCCGGCAGCCTTAGTCCGCAACTGTAGATCGCACATACAAAGGCAGACGAAGGCGGTCGGGTGGCGCCTCCAGCCTGCAGGCCCCGCGCCTGGCAACGCCGCCCCCGCACCATAAAATGGCGACCGTACGTGCCCGGCATCGGCCGTGGCGGCCGACAGACCGCGCACGCTTCACTCCACCGTGCCTCCGCCCAACAAGTGGTAGAGTCGGCTACACAGGACAGTAACAGCATCTTTGCGGCACACGGTTCATCTTTCCGAACTCCGAAATATATAACACACAGCTTCGACTGTTCAACCGAGGCTCACGTCTGTGCTCATGCGCGTCTCTTCGCGTTGGGCTCAGCTTCGACTGGTGTCCAGTCGGATGGCGGCAGTAACAACAACTCCTCCCAGCTGTCTCCTCTGGAGGTAAAGTGCCAGTGTTCTAGCAGATTTTAATCTTCTTTTACCCCCATGACCCGGATTTCATTCTGAATACCGTTCTTAGCGTTTTATATCAGAGGTAGGCCATTGGCTGATGAAAATTTACTGCTTTAAGTATGGGATTTTATTCGGTTTTTAATGCATGTTGACGAAGCCCCATTTTTTGAAGAAAGGGATTTTATAGATGGTTTTATAGGCAAGTTGGTTACAACACAATAATATTAATGGGGATCAGCTAGTATAGAGTCAAAGTAACATATAAGATCTTAATAACATATAAGATCTTGATTATGCAAATTTAATTTGCGAAACCGGTCGTGAATTCTTAGTAAAGAATTTTTATCAGTCGCAGCGGTGTGTTTTAAAAAACAATTAATTCGACTGTGGTTGCCCGATGAATATTGTGTCCGAAAATTCTGCCCACCGGATCCTCAGCACTGCTGCCTCTCGCCATACCGGCTTTTGGTATCCTAGTTTACTCAGAAGACATGCTCGTGAAACATGACAAAAAATTAATATTTTTACTCTGTAGAAAACATTGTTTCATGAGGACTGCAAAAATGTATAATTAACCAGTGACATGCCCCGCCATCGCACAAGTGTGATTTATATTCCGTATCTATAAAATAAATTCGTTGCTGTGTTCTGTGTAATGTGATTAAACACAATGAATACTGGACTTATACAATCCTCACGGTGTTTAATCCACGTATACGAGTATTGGAACTTAAATAGAGGCAACACTGTAGTGGAGACAGTATGCAATGGAATCTACTATTGTCGCTGACAGCATACGTTGTTGATGCACCTACCTTACCTTGAAACAAATTGACTCGCCCAACACAGTCACTTGGGAGCGAGCAGTCTAAAGAAACGTTGTCACTGTTTTAGAAATAGGAACAACGGAGTTGGATCAAGATTGAATGTGCCAGAGGTCGTACAGGACGACAGTGTCATCTAGGTCTTGTAGACGCGTGCGGGGAATCGGCATTGCTGTACAGAACAGTGGCACGTTGGGTGAAAGCCTTCACCGAAGGTCGGCAAACTGTGGCACACATGAATCGGGCAGGTCGTCCTTGCGTCTCTGAAAAAGTAGTGCATTCTGTTCAAATTTTTGTTAAGCTTGAGGGACTTAACTGCGGGGATATCAGTCTCTCAACTTACAAACTACTTATGAACTACCTTATACTAAAGACGACACAAACATCCAAGCCCGAGGGGGGATTCGAACCCCGACCGTAGCGGCCGTGCAGACTGTCACTGGCGCGCCGCAGACCGCTCGGCCACTGCGGCCGGCGTGCATACTGTTACCGCGTTAGTGGACAGTGATCGGCCTCGGCGGAGCGGCCGAGCGCATTGAGGCGCTATGCTACGATGCGCGAGGCCGTTACCCGTCGGGGATTCGAATTCCCCCCCCCCCCCACGGGCATTGATTTTTGTGCCGTCTTTAGTATAAGCTAGTTCATAAGTAAAGTTTAGGGACTGATGACCCCGTAGTTAAGTCCCATAAGCTCTACAAACATTTGAACATTTGATTTGACAGTGATCGTCGCCAGACGATTCGTGTGCTCGCTCACGAAACTACATTACCACATACGTCTGTGCATCTCATCTTGAAGGAACGCCTGGGCATGCGAAAGATTGCATCACGGTGGGTTCCGCATGGATTGACGGAAATACAGAAATGGATGAGTTGCGACGATACGCAAGACGCAATTGGAGCCCTACGAGCGCGAAATAACGGTTTTCTTACGCCCTTTTGGTTACGCTGGATGAGACATGAGTCACATCGTTCAACCCAAAACTGAAAAGCCAATCCAATGAATAGGGTTATTATGGGTTGCCGAGAAAGTCGAAAGTGAATCAGAGGACCAGTATGGTGACAGTCGCGGTGATTCTCGTTTACGACTCATTGTATTATCATGACGCATTATGATCCTCCACAGCAAACGGTCAATGCACAGTCTTCGTTTCTGGAGCATCACCTGCGACCAGCTTTCCGAAAGAAGCAGCAACACTTTCTGCGCAACCCACCCATCATTTTGGACGACTATGTGGGGTCGCATACAGCGCAAGCTGTGGCTGCTCTGTTAGGTCGATGAGACTGTGAAGTACTGTACTATCCACCATACATCCCAGACTTGGGTCCTTGTGAATTTGATTTGGTTCCGAAGATGAAGGAACCGCTTCGTGGCATTCGCTTCACTACTGTTCCAGAGATTTGACAGGCAATAGATCGCTTCATTGGCAGCACCAACAGAACAGGCTCTGCTAACGGTACACTACACGTTCTGCATCGCTGGCAACGGTTTCTACTCAACGCTGGTGACCTTCGAAGGACAGTAACAGGTGAAAACATGTAACGATTTGTATCGTTTGTGAATAAATAGAGCCACTATTTAAACTTCAACCCTCGTACATCCTTTTTTCAGAACAAAATGTTCAAATGTTTGTAAACCTAAGGGAGAGAATACCAAGGCCATCGCTTCCTACAGATACACACTACGTAAACTAACTACGTAAACTAAAGACAACATACACACCCATGTGCGAGGGGGAACTCAAACCACCGAGAACGGCCGCGTAATCTGTGACGATGTCCCTTACACTTCGAGGACATTCCCGCTCAGCCATCCGACTGAAATACAGTGCTATAGAGTCAATAAGTCGACAGAAATCCTGAGCCATAATGCTTCCGTAGCAGTTCGCAGTTATTGCGAAAGTGTCGCCGGTACAAGCTTTTGTGCTCCGCCCCATAAACTTTCGATGGCATCACGCCAAGCGAGCTGGATGGCCAAATGTCCTTCAGATCAATCGCGAGCAATAAATAATGGCCCGCTTACATGACGCACTGACAGCCATAGAAATCCCATCCTTGTTTGAGACCATGGCTGCTGCCATAGTCCATTAACGACAATTTGCGCCACACTCTCCTAATGGATACTTTCTCGTAGACATCCTACATTTAAATGTTCAAATGTCTGTAAATCAATCGGACCAAACTACTTAAACCTAGGTAAACTAACCTACGGACAAACACACACACCCATGCCCCATGGAGGACTCGAGCCTCCACGGCGAGCAACCGCGCGCTCCGCCGCGAGGTGCTTTAGACCGCTCGGCTACTCCATCGCGGCCCTCCTCCTACATTTATTTCTGCAGTTATCTCACGTAGAGCTACTTGTGTAGTAACGTTAACAATTCTAGAGATTTTGAGGATTTATATCAAACAAATTAGCAATCGAAGGGCCTCACCGACCGTACTACAGAAAACACGTTCCGTCACTCTTGCAAAAGCAAAGAAAAAAGCATGCCACTTTTAAAAGCCCCCTAAGTCCCCTCGACTGACAATCTTTTACTGAAACTAGAAATTTAGATCTAGCTTCAATGCAAAAATCCTGTAATTGTTTCCACAACGAAACTCTGTCATGTAACTTGGTAGAAAATATTATCAAATTCTGGTCATATGTAAACTATAATAGCGTCAAAACATAATCAATACCTTCAAGACGCAATAACAATGTTGATGCTAGGGATTACAGCTCTGCTAAAGCAGAATTGCTAAACACGGCTTTCCGAAATTCCTTCACCAAAGAGGAGACGAAGCAATTACACCAGAATTCGAATGAAGGACAACTACGAGCATGCGGAATTTAAAAGTAGATATCCCCAGAGTATTAAATCAACTTAATCTGCTTAACAAAAGCAAGTCTGCCGGTCTAGATTGTATACCAATTAGATTCCTTTCAAAGTATGTTGATGCATTAGCTCCATAGCGCGCTCAAACTGCGAAGAAACAGAGGTCACTTCAATATTCAAGAAAGGCAGTAGAAATGATTCGCAAAATTACAGGCCTATATTAATGACGTAGGTTTACGGCAGTATTCTAGAGCATACATTTTCCTCTAACATTGTGAACCGCCTCGTAGAGATCGACCTATTGTCCGATAGTCAACACGGATTCAAAAAGTACCGTTCTTCTGAAATACAACTAGCTCTTTACTCACATGAAGTGATGAGTACTATAGACAAGGGATCTCGAACCTATTTCATATATGTAGATTTCCGGAAGGGTTTTGACACTGTAGCTCACACGTGTCTTCTAATCAAATTGCGTGCTTATGGAATATCGCCACAGTCATGCGATTGGATTCGCAATTTCCTGTCAGAATGCACGTAGGATGTACTAATTGACGGAAAGTCATAGTAAGTTGAAATACTCCTCCCTGCGAGATTTGAAGTTAGTCACACACACAGATGGTGGAGAAATATAAATAAAAAATGTTTAGCGCCTGAAAATTGTTCCTCGATATAATGAAAATAAATAATAAATGCAAATGTAATTACGGGCTGAAATCACAACAGGGAGAAAAATTTCAACATGGGTTACGCCGAACATTTGTAATATGAAAGTAGTGCATAAAGAATTGAATAATCTGAAAAATAATTTTTTTTTTTTTTAAAAACCTCGTCAGAGAATATTATTTTATGTCGGCGCACTCTATACTGTTTCAGGTTGGTATTCAGCTCGCCACTAACCTCTACACAAAAATTAACTGTTGGACTGCACATTGACAATGCTGATTAATCTTATCACGACTGAAAATTAATAAACCGGCCGATATCTCGGGGACGCTTTTGCGGAACATACAATTCTGAAAACTGTTAGAAGTATCGTAGAATCGTGCGTTTTCCAACAATTAGTTTTATGTAGGCCGTGTAATGGCGGTTGTTGGTATCTGAAAAAAGAGATTTACACATATAAAATACTTTTATATTATAAGGTAGGAATGAGCTAGCTATTAACGATCAAATGCATAATTACGAGATAATTATCTATATTCTGAAATGGTGGAGTATTCACTTACACTGACTTAACAAAGATTCAAGTGAAATCAAATGATCAATTAAAATCATACAATTTACAGAGCGTCACTTCATTTCGTCCGTTCAGGTCAAGAGCGAACAGTAGAAGATAAAATCGAAGCCTGGCGCTCCTTCTTTCTTAGTTAAAAAAATGAAGAGCGTAATTTTTTTTCAGTTCATAAAGTTCATTTGTGCATATCTGTGAATTCTTAAAATATTTCTTTGAAAAAACTTCTCATAAATTAATCTAAACACAGGAATGTTCGTTAAAAGACAACTGTTAAATTACGAAACCGAGTACCTCAGATAATAAATATTTCCTGGGCGGTCCATGTAACATTACAAAGTTCAGGGAAGTGTTACAAGGCCCCTAGTGTTCCTTGTCTTTATAAACGATTTGGGAGACAATCTGAGCAGCTCTCTTAAACAGTTCGTGGATGATGCTGTCGTTTATCGATTAGTAAAGTCACCGAAAGAACAAAAGCAGCTGCAAAATGATTCTGATAAGAAAGCTGTAGGGTGCAAAAATTGGCAACAAACATCCATGCCCGAGGGAGGATTCTGAGCATAGCACCTCAATGTGTTCGGCCGACGGAGCAATGAACCCTCACAGAAATATTAGCCTCTGAGAAAACTTTACGGCATGTAACAACATTAAACTTATTTCAGTAACATTTTCATTATTTTGCTATTTTTTTCCTTCCCTATATATATATATATATATATATATATATATATATATATATATATATATATATATATATATATATATATTGTGGATACGCCTTATCTCCCGTATTACGTATCCAGAATTAATGATTGATGTGTCATTTTCATGGTTTCGTTCTCCACTAATGACGAAAAATACACAGTTTAAAGTTATTGTTTTCACGAAAAAACTTTATTTTGAAAAAGTTTGTTCTGTTCGTACAATCTAAGTTGATACCTGGCGAAGATCGTTATTTGGGGAACATGTATTTACGGTTGCTCCCACCAGCCACCATGCCGAGTGTCTACTTAGTTTGCGCGGTCGATATAAAAGCAATGTAGGAAGAGCCATCTATTGACAATCTCTTTAACTAACATGAAAGATAGCTCTTTCAGTTGTTTAGATTCTTTAAGCAAGCAAGAGACCGTCTTTGATGGAAGCGTGGATTATCAGACGATTTCCATTATAGACGTCGATGTAAAACATACTTTATCACACGATTACTGCTTTATACGTCGATATAACGACGAAAAATACACAAATAATTTAATTTAACTGGCAGGCACGACAGCTCTTGCAGTTGTTTAGATTCTTTACGCAAGCATAGTTTCTCACGAGATTTCTGTTTGACACGTCGATGCACAACAGCTGTTGGAATTGTTCGCTTTGTTGAAGCAAGCGTTGTGTACTTCGCGAATGAACTGAATTACCTCAACGTTCATCATCATTCTGTATAATTATATGAATTTTCTTACAATGGCCGCGGCGGATTAGCCGCGCGTGCTGGAGCGCCGTGTTGGAGTGCGCGTGGCAGTCCGCCGTCGGGGCTTCGAATCCTCCCTCGGGCATGGATGTTTGTGTCGTCTTTAGTATAAGGTAGTTCGTAAGAATTTGTAAATTTAGGAACTGATGACCCCGCAGTTAAGTCCCTTAAGCCTTACAAGCAATTGAACATTTCTTACAATGGGACTAATATTTGTTACTACTATTCAAAGTTTATTATCTTTGATACATGTATATTTGTTTGCATCTGCCTTTTCTACATTACTATCTCACCTGTGACTCATCAGGATAGAGTGTGAATTATTCGCTCCAGACAACTATTCAATGTGAATTAGCAACTCCTGAATCTGCCAGGCCAAAGAGAAGTCATTTCTAACTCCACGACCCTCCAAGAAACAAACACAATAAAAACTAAATCCTCAACTGAGGTCATTACCGATTGGGCTCTCTGAGGAAATATACTTTTTTGCGTCATGCTCCTCGTTAATTGTTGTCCGGTTTCCGCACCAGCCGCTGATGATCAGGAAGCAGGCTTGTTGCACATTTTTCCCACAGTATTCCGAATAATAAGACATGGGCTCCAGTTTTATATGCGATTTGTCTGTCGTTTGCTACAAAACTGAGCGACCGCCTTACCTATAATGCTGGCGAAGATACTTGTTCTGAAAGAATTTACGTGGCGTCGCGCGATGTTGATTAATCAGATATTAACTTCAGTGGTTTGTGAATAAGCAGATGAGTGATAATGCAATCAGTTTCATATCTAGTGGCCGTCAACGATGCGGAAGCTTGTACTGTTCACTGGAAGTACCCGCGCTACAGTCGTTACCGAATACGGCTGCCGTTACATGAAAAGACGTGTCGTTGTTGCGAGTCACTGTAGTAAATGAAGTAATCGCTTTTAGGAAAATTACTGCACACGACTGGGCTGTTGACACGATGACCCTACCGCGAACACGTCTGCACACTCCTTGTAGTACAGGGCTACTGGCAGATCTTGTATTGCGAAAGTTTCTTGACCTTTACTTAATTTTACACACGCGAGAACCTGTCATATTTTTATTCCTCTACCAACCTTTAGACCTAGGCCATTGCTGCTTCTAGTCTGTTCCAGATGATATTTTCTTCTTTCTGCCACTCGTACCTAAGAACTTTTAGGGTTTGTATTCTGCCATTCTATTTCTGGAATCGACTTGTTTTTCTGGAAAGTATTACAGCGCATTTAAAGTCGTCGTTACGCAAGTTTGATTCCGTATTCGATCTATGTGCTCAGCGACTTTTTTGTAATATGAGAATGGTAAGTAGTAGTAAGTCGAACATATTTATTTTTATTGCATATTTATATTTCGGTTGCTGTGCGACTATTATCGATGCTTTGAAAATCGTGGAGTAAAACATATAAAAATCTTCAACATGAAAATCGAAAAACATTAATGGTGGCCGCACAGAGACCGAAATCTAGACTGGAATAAAAATATCTGCGACTAATTGCTCCTCATCATTAAAATATCATAGTTATTGTTGGCAAAATCATATTAATTGATGATGAAATAAGCTCATATTTTATCTGTTATAAAAGGGGTATCAATTTTATAAAGATTCTAGCGAACCCAGCAGTGCTTCCACTGATCAAATATTGAATGCACTTTCAAGAATGGAGTCCTACAGGTTTTGGTCTCTCGTTCTTTTCTGTTCTTGACATACTTGTATATTAATGATTTGCAATTTTATATTCATGATGATGCATAGCTAGTTAGTTTTACTGATGATACAAGTATAGTAATAAGCAATAATTAACTGATAAAATTGTAAATAACGTCTTTCAGAAATTTAATATGTGGTTCTCTGCAAATAAAGTTAATGGATATAGTTTGTGAACAGACGTCTGTAGCTAAGGTAGAACATTCAAAGTTCTTACGTGCGTACATTGATAAAAATTGAATTGTAAGGAACACATTGACGACCTAGTGTAACGTTTGATTTCAGCAACTTAAGCCCATTTTGATTCACTGATTTCATATGGCTTCATATTTTAGGGTAATTGATCATTGAGTATAAAGTATTCATTCCACAAAAGCGCGTATTTGGAATAGTTTCTGGACCCCACACGTATTCAAACGCAATAGCAATGATCATAGGTATAAAGCTAGGAGAAAGAACGATCTTCACTATTCACGTTTAAATCTTTGGCACAGAAGGGGGTGAATTATGCTGCCATAAATGTCTTTTGCCACTTCCCAAATAACATCAAATTTGTGATAGATAGCCAACTGGTATTAAAAATAAACAAAGAATTTCTGAATGACAACTCCTTCTACTCAGTAGATGAATGTTGAAGTAGAAATTATTAATTTTACAAGATAAAATTAAAATAAAATATGTCATGTACTGTTATCTTTTACTAAATTGACAGGTTCCACATAATTACGAAATCTTGTATTCACGATCTATGGAACAAGTATAAATTTAAGCTAATATAATCTACTTGCCGGCCGCGGTGGCTGAGGGGAGTGAGGCGCTCCAGTCACGGTCTGCACGGCCACTACGGTCGGGGGTAAGAATCCCCCCTCGGGCATGGATATTTGTGCCGTCCTTAGTATTAGTTAGTTCATAAGCTTAGGGACTGATGACCCCGAAGTTAAGTCCCATAAGTTCTACAAACATTTGAACATTTGAATCAACTTCACACTTGCTAAATATGCATGGTAAGTGGATATAAATGGTACACTCTTCCCTTAATCTATCTGCCCATTACTTCTCCCATCTCCATGCCTGCTTTCACCTCCCCCTTTGTCCTTTTACGCTTCTCTCTGTATTTGGTAGCTGAAATCCCGTCGTTTCTCAGGTATTTACCTATTCCAGTATTCAGTTAGTCTATCTGGTCCTCCCTCCTATCTCTGTCCACCTCTCCTCCCTGTTCTCTTTGCCTCTTCCTCCTCCTGTAAGGAGTGGTAAGGATGTGCTTAATAGCATTACCAAAACAGTACGAATGAAAAGGGGCTGAACGGAAGGCAGACGCTAACCAGCTGTTTTGGGGGACCAAAGAGACTGAAAATATTAGTGAGGAAGGCAACAGTGGTGCCGGCTGTTATATTGCGGATAGACATAAGCCACATCGAACGAGAAAAACCATCAATGACAATATGTATTGATTACCCCTCTTAGTACGAGCCTACGGTCCCAAGTAATCAATGAACACCTTTTCTATTGGTTGGGTGTCACGTTTGGAATTAAGGGAACCAAGACGCGGGGAACTACTGGGTCTTAGCCTGGCGACACGATTGTTGTTTAAATGTTCAAATGTTTGTTAAGCTTAAGGGACTTAACTGCGAGGTCATCAGTCCCTAAACTTACAAACTACTTATGAAATAGCTTATACTGAAGACGGCACAAACATCCATGCCGGAGGGGGGATTCTAACCCCCGACGGGGAGCGGCTTCGGGCATTGCAATATAGCGCCTCAATACGTACGGCCGCTCCGCGGCGGCGACAATTATTGACCAGACGTTTGACATCACGGTCCATGCACTGCCAAACAAAACTCTGTTTAATTCTCTGGATAGTCTTGAGAAACCCCAAATGGCCATCCAGCAGAGAGTCACGGTAGTAACGAAATACGGGTTCTATCAATTCGGCGGGGTACAGGTGTTAAGGTGCCCTTTTCACCCAGTCCTTCTACAAAGAATTCCCTTACTAAGGGTATACTGGGGGGACGTTTTCCTTGAGAAAGTTTCTCATAGATGTGGTCCCAGGGGATGCTGTTTAAGGCGGAGGCCGCTAAACAACTGGGGAACTTCTCCTAAGACAGGAAAACTAAAGCCCTGGGAATCATTATCAGGATCTTGCCTAGAGTCTGCGAGTTCGTCAAACATACAACTCAGGACATCCACCACAGCGTTATCATACCCTTTGATGTGTCGAACCTTATACGCGAATATCCTGACTGTCCACCTAGCAATACGACCCGTTTTATGCTGCCTGAGTGCCTGATTGTCTGTTTCCAAATAAAAATCGCGATGTTCAAGGTAAATTCGATACTTCTCAAGGGCGAAAATTACGGTCAAGGCCTCGCACTTGTACACAGGGTATTTAACCTAAGCATCCGTTAAATGACGCGAAGCATAAACTAATGGTTGTCTCTGACTCTCAATCTTCCTGCAACAGCACACCCGATATCCCACTAAGGATGCGTCGGAGTCGGGCTATGATAGACGTAGGATGCCCAGGTAGCCAGTCTTCCATTTGTACATATATCATGAATCACAAAGTATGTTGTAAATGATATTGCTGAATATTTCCTCAAAGATCTTCCGTGTTGCCATATATTGATCAGACAGGTCCTCTGTGATATTAGGTACGTATCACTTGAAGTCTTCTCCATGTGGATCAATACCAGTGCCGGCGGGTCTTATGTGTTCACTGGTTGTGTCAACACCCGGAAAGAAGCTCGTCGTGAAAAGAAAGTGAATAAATAAAAGTGTTTTTAAACTATCATTCTTCGTTTCGTTCTTCTGACAGATCATTTTATATGCACATTCAAACAATTTTATCGCATGAGAAACTTTTTATATCGTGGAGACAGCACGTACAGACGACAGTGGCCGCAGCGTTGCAATGCAGATGCGCGTCTGCCTCCTGGAGGCAGCATAGGGCGCTCCCGCGGCAGCGAGGGGCGAGGGGAAACGCCGCTTTTAATATTGGTATTGAAGCTGGTAGAGACGCCTGCTCCTGGCTACTTGAGCTCTGGTGGTTACGCACGAATGGTCCCCAAGCAAGACCATAGAGCTGATTCGCACCTCGCCTTTCGTATCAGCAAATCCCCAATATGGCATCCTCCCTTCCTATTTGAAGATTCATCAAAAACATGTCAAATTTGATAAAATATCTTATAACTATAAATTAAAGCCTTCGGAAGATACGCTCATGAATAATAATGAAGCCTAGTAAGAATAGCCGTGTGGTTAGCGACATCGCTATGCACTGTCGAAGGTAAGGAATTCGAGACCGACTGCAAGCAATCTTTTTCTTAACCCAATCTTCTTTTTAACAGATATAGAAACAAGGACTTTTTTATTGCTACTTGCCACATACAATTTGAACGGTTTCGCGATTTTGCGGGTAAATGGCATTTATACTTTGGTTAATCTAAGTAATAGCAAAATGCTGCTTTACTTAGTAGCTGTTTATTAATATAGCAATAGGCCTATTTCGGCACTAAACAAACTGTAACCATAGAGCATCGCTGGAGGATATGTCAGCTCTATGGTAACAGTTTGTTTATTACTGCATATAGTGGGATCTTTGTTAGGGTGGTGTGATCTTTATGATGTTATGGTATTCCGATGTATATCTTTGTTTTAACCCGATTCGAAAATTTTAATAAAGTTGTCTAGATAACTTTTCTGTTTTAGTTCTTTTTTCTTCTTTTTTTTTCTTTGTTTCATTTAATATTTCCTTAGGGCTTTCCTTCAACAAAATCTAGACAACTTTATTAAAATTTTCGAATCGGGTTAAAACAAAGATATACATCGGAACACCATAACGTAATAAAGAATATTCTGATGGCCGCAGTGCCGAAATAGGGCGATTGCTATATCAATATAACAGTATTTAACATCTAATAAGTAAAGAAGCATTTTCGTATTACTTAGGTTAACAATATGTCCTTGAAAGACATACACAATGCTGCAGGCCAAAATGAAATTACGGCATTTATACTCTTCTTTGTAACAAATATTTAACAGAATGAAACTTTCACTCTGCAGCGGAGTATGCGCTGATATGAAAGTTACTGGCAGATTAAAATTGTGTGCCGGAACCGGGACTCGAACCTGGAACCTTTGCCTTTCGGAGGCAGGCGCACTACCGACTGTCTATCCCGACACAACTCACAATGCCGCCTCACAACTCTACTTCCGCCAGTACCTCGCCTCCTACTTAACAAACTTCACAGAAGCTCTCCTGCGAAACTTGCAAGACTAGCACTCCTGGAAGAAAGGATATGGTGGAGACATGGCTTAGCCACAGCCTAAGGGAGGTTTCCAGAATGAAACAGCCTGAAAAGTAGGAGGCGAGGTAATGGCGGGAGTAAAGTTGTGATGCGGCATCGTGAGTCGTGTCGGGATAGCTCAGTCGGTAGAGCGCTTGCCCGCGAAAGGCAGAGGTCCCAGGTTCGAGTTCCGGTTCCGGCAGGAAGTTTCAAATTACTTTAAGCGTGGAAGAGAAGTGTGAAATAACAAAGCTTGTAGGCCTACGTCTCAGCTCGAAGCAAGCGTAAAAAAGCCGAGGTAAGATATTCAAATCAAAATGTTCAAATGTTTGTATAGTCTATGGGACTTGCCTACGGGGTCATCAGTCCCTAAACTTACAATCTACTTATGAACTACTTACGAACTACGACGGCACAAATATCCATGCCCGAAGGGGGATTCGAACCCCCGACCGTAGTGGCTGTGCAGACCGTGACTGGAGCGCCTTAGTCCCCTCGGCCACCGCGGCTGGCAGGTAAGATATTCTGCAAGATCTTCTAACGAAAATATATCTGAAGGAGGGAGGAGTGCCGAAACGTTACGGACCGAGCGGGTGGAGGGGGGGGGAGAAAGGGGGGGATGCCACTATCGAAATCCGGCAATGAAAGAAGTGAAGCCCCAGTCATCCGCAGCACCAGCCGCCTCTGATCAATACGTATTCCCGCTTGTGGCGACCTCGCTGTCAGTACAGTATGCAATACGGACAGGACTTTCCCTTCGTTATAGCGGCTGCTACCAGCAGACGCCCGTCGCCGCTTCATTTATCCCGCGCGTTGTGTCGGCCGGATGGGACGCAGGAACATTCCAGGAAGACAGCCGACAGCGCGCGACGGACCAGATAAATCGCCGGCCTCACGCTCTCCCGTCCCCTCCCCTTCCCTCTTCCACCGCCTCCTCCATTTTCTGTTCCCTTTTCCAGCGCCTCCTCGATTTACATCTCCCGCGCTTCTTGTAAATCAGCCGGCCGGTGCCGATACGGCGGGCGTGAAGGATCCTGGCCGCGTGCCGCGCGCGCCGCCGCTCGTACATCCCGATAGCCAGTTAGGGAGAGC
Organism: Locusta migratoria; assembly: GCA_026315105.1. NCBI lineage: Eukaryota > Metazoa > Arthropoda > Insecta > Orthoptera > Acrididae > Locusta > Locusta migratoria. The sequence goes on from CM048750.1 coordinate 160,311,840, forward strand.
GTATAATTGAGGCCCCGACACGCGGGTGCGCATTCCTAGGGCCAGGCCTTCACACGCGCCCCGGATTTGCGTAAGACCGGGGACCTTTTGGGTGATCTACAACGTCGTCCACCTTAAATGTGTTGTATCCATTAAGTAGCAGTGCTGACGCCTCTTAGTAATCTGGAGCGGGACGAATGTGCTACACAATGGAATAGTCAGTAAGGACGCATCACACCACATAATTCCAAATAATTAGAGTATTTGTTTTTGTGAATGACCGGTTTCGGCATTACAATAATACTATCTTCAGGCTATATTGTCACTTTGAAATGGAAGCAGGCTTGACTTCGAAGGCAGCTGAACACAGCACTTATATTGAAAGCACGTTTATTACGAACATACACGCAGCACTGACTGCCTCTTGGGCAGAGTGCTCTGCTATTTATACACAGACAGAATGTACCAGAAATTAGAAGAACAGTTGCCATAAGAATCAAGTAGAATTTACAAGTGAACATAAGAAAGATGTAGAACATTCTGAAAAATTTTAATTACAAACAAATAAGTTTTTGCCGATTGGCGGGATAGAACCGGCGACCTAAAGCACCGCAGTCGGTGACGCTACCCCCTGCGCCACGCCAGCAGTCGGTTTACATGGTGTCTCGCGGCAATATCATAACCGGCGAAATGGCCTTTTATGCCGGTTTATTTAACCAGCCATGACAAAACTGTTTCACCTGGTGTGTAAGATGTATGAGACTGGCGAAGTACGCTCTGACTTTAAGAAAAATGTAATAATCCCCATTCCAAAGAAAGCAGGCGCAGACAGGAGTGAAAACTACAAAACCATCATCAATAAAATTCTTCCGGGTATAAGACCGCGTCGTCATTTTATAAACTATACCGACGTTTCGGCCACTGTTGCAGGCGGCCTTCATCAGGGTCTGTCTGACTGCTGAATATATGATAGCTATCGTATATTCAGCAGTCAGACAGACCCTGATGAAGGCCGCCTGCAACAGTGGCCGAAACGTCGGTATAGTTTATAAAATGACGACGCGTTCTCATACCCGGAATAATTTTATTGATAGTGACAACAACCGTGGAAGCCTAAGTTTGCATACAAAACCATCAGTTTAATAAGTCATGGTTGCAAAATATTAACACGAATTATTTACAGAAGGATGGAAAAGCTGCTAGAAGCCGACCTCGGGGAAGATCAGCTTATCCTAGAAGATAGATTAAGGAATGGCAAACCTACATTTCTAGCTTTTGTAGATTTGGAGAAGGATTTTGACAATGTTAATTGGAATAAACTCTTTCAAGTTCTGAAGCAAGCAGGAGCAAAATATAGGGAGCGTAAGATTATTTACAACTTGTACAAAAACCAGACAGCAGTTGTCAGAGTTTAAGGGCATGAAAGAAATGCAGTGGTTGGGAGTAAAACAGGGTTGTAGCCTTTCTCCAATGTTATTCAATTTGTACATTGAGCAAGCTATAAAGGCAAGCAAAGAGAAATTTAGAGAAGGAATTAAAGTTCAGGGTGAAGAATTAAAAACATTGCGTTTTGCCGACGACATAGTAATTCTGTCAGAGACAGCAAAGGATCTGGAAGAGCAGCTGAACGGAATGGACAATGCGTTGAAAGGAGCATGTAAGATGAACATTAAAAGAGCAAAACAAGGGTAATGGAGTGCAGCCTAAGAAAATCAGGTGATGCTGAAGGAATTAGATTAGGTAACGAAACAAAAAAGGAGGTACATGAGTTTTGTTACTTGGGCAGTAAAATAACAAATGATGGTCGCAGTACAGAGGATATAAAATGCAGAATGGCAATGGGTAGAAAAGCGTTCTTGAAAAAGAGAAACTTCTTAATATCGAATATTGATTTAAGCCTAAGAAAGTCCTTTCTGAAGGCATTTGGGTGGAGTGAAACATGGACGATAAACAGCGTGGACAGGAAGAGGATAGAGGCTTTTGAAATGAGGTGTTACAGAAGAATGCTGAAGATTAGGTGGGTGGATCGTGTAACTAATGAGGAGGTACTGAGCAGAATTGGGGAGAAAAGGAATTTATGGCCTACCTTGACTAAAAGAAGGGATCGATTCCTAGGTCACATTCTTAGAAATGAAGGAATCGTGAATTTACCATTGGAGGGAAGTGTTTGGGGTAAAACCCGCAGAGGAAGCCCAAGAGGTGGATACAGTAAGCAAATTCAGACAAATGTAGGTTGACGTTCTTATGTGTTGAAGAGGCTTGCCCAGGATAGGGTATTGTGGCGAGCTGCATCGAACCAGTCTCCGGACTGAAGATCACAACAAGACAACATATTTAATAATTCACAGATTCTGAATAAACGTGTGTTAATTCACACATGTGACGACAACTGTTTTTTATTATGACAGTGCTGGCACGTGTGAATTAACACACGTTTGGTGGCCGAGGGGACTATGGCGCGCCAGTCACGGTCTGCACGGCCACTACGGTCGGGGGTTCGAATCCCCCCTCGGGCATGGATATTTGTGCCGTCCTTAGTATTAGCTAGTTCATTAGTAGTTTGTAAGGTTAGGGACTAATGACCCCGTAGTTAAGTCCCATAAGCTCTACAAACATTTAACATTTTTTTTAATACACGTTTATTCAGAATCTGTGAATTATTAGATAAACCGGAATAAAAAAGCCATTTAGACAGTTTACTTGGTATATGTTACCACATAGCCTCAAGATGGTATTATCGTAATATCGAAACCGGTCGTTCAATAAAAAAACATACTTTACGGCTGTTGGTGAATACAATAATTATTTGGAATTAATACTAGACCAGACGCCAGTCCCAATTCGAATATAACATGGAACTACATCGATTCATCACGCCATATTCACTGGTTACATTGCACTGTTAACGTGTGTTTCGGATATATAGGATTCCACCTTCACATAATTGCACAGAAAGACAATGATGGTATGGCTTTTTCTATGAGAATAATACCGTCTAGATCGAAAACGTTATTTTATTCACAATGTATCGGCATCCGCCATTATCAGATCTAAAATCCTCTGAAGTTGGAACATAGAGTTCAGTGGCAGCGTTATGATCTGTATTTTGCAGCCACACGAGAATGGCCGCATGGTCGTATCGCGGGTTGTGCGGCTGCTCCCGCCGGAGGTTCGACTCCACCCTCGGATATTTGTATGTGTGTGTGTGTGTGTGTGTGTGTGTGTGTGTGTGGTCCTTTCAGTTTGGCCCATTTCGTTTTTTACTCACATATCAGTTTCGGTTTTTTTTATTATTTATTTTTTATTATATATATATATATATATATATATATATATATATATATATATATATATATATATATGTTTTAGTAAGAGTTCCTATAGTACACTGAACTTTGCTTCGCAAGTTCAGAGTTTTTTAGATATGATGATGGCATATGCAAAAACGACAAAACTGAGTAATAAATGAAGTTTGCAGTCTCATGCAGGAAGTTCGTTTCCTTAATTTAAAAAAAAAGTGGGATGACTTTGCTGGCTGTCAGACCCCACTTACGGTTTTTTCAGACACCTGGTACAAGTTGAAGTTGCTGCGTCAGTGAATATGGGATGAAACGATCAGGACAACAAAAACAGCTACATCTATATGTTTATTCTGCAAACCACTTGTAAGTTCCTGACAGAAGGTTCATCGAACCGCTTTCATATTATTTATATACTGTTCCATTCTATAACAGCGCGTGAGACAAAGTAACAGCCGCGGTGGAGTAGCCGAGCGGTCTAAGGCCCCTCGCTGCGGAGCGCGCGGTTGCTCGCCGTCGGAGGTTCCAGTCCTCCCTGGGCATATGTGTGTGTGTGTGTGTGTGTGTGTGTGTGTGTGTGTGTGTGTGTGTGTTTGTGTGTGTGTGTGTGTTGTCCTTAGGTTAGTTTACCTTAGTTCAAGTAGTTTGTAAGCTACGGACTGATGACCACGCAGTTTGGTCCAATAGATGTCCAAACATTTTGATTTTAATAAGGTAACACTTAAATGATTCTGTTTTCGATACGATTTCACTTATTGTACTACGAAAATCTTGTCCTTCCTATCTACGTGGGTGATAACAAAGTATGTTCGCATTCGTAGGAGAAAGTTGGAGCTAGAAATTTGCATCATTTCCGTGACACTATCTCACCTGTATCGCGACAATACGGAATGATCTGCCTTCTCTGAACTATCTTTGAAACCACCTTGTGAGGATCCCATAGTGCGCATCAATACCCCCAAATAGGACGGACAAGTTTGTGCAGTCAGTTCCTTTAGCATAAATGTTGCATCTCTTAAGTATTCTGGTAATGAAACGCAGCCTGTGGTTGACCATACCCACGATGTTTGCTGCGTGTTTTTTCCTGGTTTATGTTGTTTGTAATGTAATGTATGTAATGCCTGTAGATTTGTCTGATTTATGGTGTAAAAGATGATTGATTTATTTTAGTGATAATTTGGGTTACTTCACATTTTACATCATTTAGCGTCAACTACCAATTCTCACACCATGAACATATCTAAATCGTTTTGTAGGGACTGATAGCCATATCAGATCGGTCCTGCCGGCCGCGGTGGCCGAGGGGACTGAGGCGCTCCAGAGACGGTCTGCACGGCCACTACGGTCGGGGGTTCCAATCCCCCCTCGGGCATGGATATTTGTGCCGTCCTTAGGATTAGCTAGTTCATAAGTAGTTTGTAAGTTTAGGGACTGGTGACCCCGTAGTTTAGTTCCACAAGCTATACAAACATTTGAACATTTTGAGTTCGGTCCAACACGTTTACAAACATTTGGATTTTTTCTCTTCATCTGGAAAAAGCGATGACGAGTGATCCCAGCTCCAGTAATGGTAACAAAGAAGATAATGTCCATTGCAACTAATTTCTTATGGAAAGGAGAAATTTTCAGGGTAGACGTAAACAGAGCAGTGTTGTTGATGGAGGACTCGGTCTCATGGACGTTAAAACCAAAGCTTCTCCGTTGTTTATAAAGAGGGCTATCAACATAATCAGGATGCACCCGGACTGCATCACATCTACGATATTTGAATGTGTGAAACCTCATAGCCCTCTGCCGCCTGTGAACGTACAAGCTATAAATCCACGACTTCAACATATAAGAATTGTCTATGTGGAAGCGAGTTACCATAACGATATTATCAACAGCACTAGAAATGTGACCACAAAACAGATCATACGCCAAACGAAGAAATAAACAAAATAGCAAAGAGGGTTCCACATGTCAACTGGACCGCTGTATAGAAAAACATTCATCTGAAGTGTCTGTCATCTGATGTTGTCTCTGCATGGTACAAGGTAGTCAGCATCATCTGCAGCACGAATGAGAAGTTACATGCAGTGTTGTATAAGCGACTCCAATCTGTGCTCCAAATGCCAACTTGTGGTCACGATTCAACTCAGATTCACGTGTGCGGGACACTTGGACAGTCAGTGAAAGCATCGCACATCTTTCGAGATCGTCTCCTGATTACATTTCTCTTGAGATAATTTACAGACCACAAAACATATACTACCCGGCAGCAAAAAATAACGCAATACACTAGCTGATAGGCAATTATGTCAGCTATGTGATAAACAAGTTGGGCACGGACAACATTACAGAATTCCGCTCATACTTGATGTGTGAATTTCATAAAAGCAAAAACTACAGAGATTATTAAAAAAAAACCTGTACGGAAACGTGCTGAAAATTGCTTTCGAAAGGGGTTTTTTTTTCGTTTTGTTCAAGAGAACACAACTAGCTCATTCACATGAAGTGATGGGTGCTGTCGACAAGGGTTCGCTAATCGATTCCGTATTTCTTGATTTCCAGAAAACTTTTGATACCGTACCTCACAAACGGCTTTTAATCAAATTGCGTGGTTATGGTATATCGCTCCAAATTTGCGATTGGATAGGAGATTTCGTATCAGAGAGGATACAGTTCGTAGTAATCGATGGTAAGGCATCGACTAAAACAGAGGTGATATCGGGCGTTCCACAGGGTAGTGTTATTGGGCCTCTGCTATTCCTTATTTACATAAACGATTTAGGGTAAAATCTAAGTAGCTCTCTTAGGTTGATGTTGCAGATGACGCCGTCATTTACCGTCTAGTAAAATCATCTGAAGATCAAAACCAACTGCAGAACGATCTGAATAAGATATCAGTATGGTGTAAAAATTGGCAATTGACTCTGTTATGTTGTTATGGTCTTCGGTCCAGAGACTGGTTTGATGCAGCTCTCCAACTTACTCTATCCTGAGCAAGCCTTTTCATCTCCTCATAAGAACGGCAACCCACCAATTGACTCTAAATAATGAGGAGTGTGAAGTCGTCCACATGAGTACGGAAAGAAATCTGTTAAACTTTGTTTACATTATAAATCAGTCAAATGTGAAGGCCCTAAACTCCACAAAATACCTAGGAATTACAATTACTTCTGACTTAAATTGGAAAGAACACGTAGATAATGTCATGGGAAAGGGGAACCAGAGACTGCGTTTTATTGGCAGAACCCTTAAAACATGCAACAGAACTACAAAGGAAACTGCATACACTACGCTTGCCCGTCCGTTTTTGGAGTATTGCTGCCCAGTGTGGGATCCTTATCAAGTGAGTTTAACGGAGGACATCGAAAGAGTCCAAAGAAGGGCAGCTTGTTTCGTATTGTCACGATACAGGGGAGACAGCGTTGCGGAAATGATACAGGATCTGGGATGGGAATCATTACAACAACGCCGCTTATCGCTGCAGCGTGGGCTACTTGCAAACCTTCAATCGCCAACATTCTCCTCCGAATGCGAGAATATGTTGTTGACTCCCACTTACATAGGTAGAAATGATCATCAGAATAAAATACCAGAAATCAGAGCTCTAACACAGAGATTAAGGTGTTCCTTCTTCCCGCACGCTATTTGAGAATGGAATGGGAGATAAGTAGTATAATGGTGGTTCGATGAACCCTCTGCCAGGCACTTCAATGTGATTTAAGTGTATCATGAAAAATAATAATTAAAAATAGAGAGAGACAACTGTCCTGTTCCATTGTAGCAGCGCGTTAAAATTCGTGCCAGAAATAGCAGCAAAGTGTCTCTAGCTCCTAATGTAACGCAAAGGACGTTTTAAATGGATGGCATCTGACCTCACAGTCATCGTTTTGGCGCGGGAAGTTACTTTCGCCGGGTGATGTATGTAGTGGCTTCTGACTGCCAGGACACTTTTTTTTATCGTGTCAGGCAATTGCGAGGATGTCGTCCGGGGATGAGTCACGCGCAGTGAGTGGCTATTGGGCCTTCAGCAGTAACGGCGCCCGCCAGTCGTCGTCGCCGTGGGCAGTGAAGACCTGCGATGACGCGGTGGCAGTCGCGAATGCAAAGCGGGAGATGTTGCGGGCAGATAGCAGGCTGCGGGTCACGGACCGCCGCCGGCGCTTAAATGCGACGATGACGCCGCCGTGATGTCAACGAGTGAATCAAAACTGGCCGCGGGAGCATCGGCCGCCGCAGTCGTGAGACCGCCGTGGCGCCTCGCCTCCTAATGCCAAGGCTGCCACTGCGGCTATTGACACGCTCTAAAGGGGGCGCGGCCGACCGAAAACTTCAGCAAGTGACCTCCTCCACTTGCTCTCTAGCACTTGCCACGATGAACCCTTATCGGCGTGCCAACCACTGTCATCTGGCTAACTTCCACTTTCTTCATCTAACTTTTAACATTTTACATTCGGCCAACGTAATATTACGTCATAAGAAGGAAACATCGTGTAAAGTTAGTTCTCGGCAGTTACATACGTATGTTAGTTAAGCTTGTAATACTTAACTTTACAAACTACTTATGAACTAACTGGTACTAAAGACAGCACAAACATCCATGCCCGAGGGAGGATTCGAACCTCCGCCCTCCAGACCACTCGGCTACTCCCGCGTGACCTCATTACAATGTTTCTCAGTGGCGTCAAACGTATGTTTACGACGCCAGCGTCTGAGTGGTCTGCGGGCTTCGTAGTTTCAACCGCAGCTTTTTAGCAAGTGACCTCCACCACTTGCTCCCTTGCTCCCTAGCACTTACTACGATGAGACCTTATCCGCGTGCCAACCTCTGTGATCTGGCTGATTTCCACTTTCTTCATCTAACTTTTAACACTCAACATTCGGCCGACGTAATATTACGTCTTAAGAAGGTAACACTGTGCGCCCGACGTAATATTACGTCTCGGCAGTTAAATGTTTGTTAAGCTTGTGGTACTTAACTGTGAGGTCATCAGTCCCTAAACTTACAAACTATTCATGAACTAAATTATACTAAAGACAGCACAAACATCCATGCCCAAGGGAGGATCCGAACCTCCGACCCGGGAGGTCGCGCGCCCCGCAACGTGGCGCTCCAGACCACTCGGCTACTCCCGCGTGACCTCATTACAATGTTTCTCAGTGGCGTCAAACATATATTTACGACTCTAGAGTCTGAGTGGTCTGCGGGCTTCGTAGTTTCAACCGCAGGTTTTTAGCAAGTGACCTCCTCCACTTGCTCTCTAGCACTTACCACGATGAGCCCTTATCGGCGTGCCAACCACTGTGATCTCGCTGACTTCCACTTTCTTCATCTAACTTTTAACATTTTATATTCGGCCGACGTAATATTACATCATAACAAGGAAACATCGTGCGGCCTACGTAATATTACGTCTCGGCAGTTACATTCGTATGTTTCATGCAATGTAAACTTTCATGGCCGGCGTTGCCTTCAGGTAAAATTTCCGGGCTGATGGGCCGTGGTCCAGATGTAAAACTTCCTCCCGACGTTTCGTCTCCAACTGCGGGAGACATCTTCAAGGGTCGAGGGAGGTGGGCCGAGGGCCTCTAGCATTTATAAGAGGGCATAGAGGGCACCACCATACGTCACGTGATGCTGACTTTGTAGCTATCTCTGGGTGACGTCGTCATTCTCGATTAACAATAATCGCTTGTCGTTCGTTGCTGCAGTGTCGACATCCATATTTTATCTAACTTCAGATCTTCTTCTTTCCTATTAAAATTATTCGGTGTTTATGGACCGCTATTGCTACTCTGTGAATGCGTGCATGTACAGAAAAACATGTGCAACCACGGAAAAATCGGCAGTGGCTGAACATGTTTTTCACAAAGGAAATCATGAAATAAAATTTAACGAGACGAGCGTTTTAGCTAGGACTTCTCAGTACCATTCACGCATGTACAGAGAAGCAATAGAGGTCCACAAACACCAGAATAATTTTAATAGGAAAGAAGAAGTTCTGAAGTTAGATAAAATATGGATGTCGACACTGCAGCAACGAAACGATAAGCGATTATTTTTAATCGAGAATGACGACGTCTTCCAGAGATAGCTACAAAGTCAGCATCACGTGATGTATGGTGGTGCCCTCTATGCCCCCTTATAAATGCGAGAGCCCCTCGGCCCACAGTGGCAGTAGCCAGAAGATCCTTGAAGATGTGTCCCGCAGTTGGAGACGAACCATCGGGAGGTAGTTTTACATCTGGCCCATTAGCCCGGAAATTTTACCTGAAGATACGTATGTTTGTTATTCTACGGGACCAAACTACATTGGTCATCAGTCCCTAGTCTTACAAACTACTTAACCCAAGTTAAACTAACCTAAGGACAACACACACATCCATGCCGGAGGGAGGATTCGAACCTCCGACTTGGGAGGCCCAGCGACGCGCGACGGGGCGCTCCAGACCGCTTGCATACTCCCGCGCGATCTCAGTCACAATGTTCCTCTGTGCCCTCAAACGTATGTTTACGAATCCAGCATCTGAGTGGTCTGCGGGCTTCGTAGTTTCAACCGCAGCTTTTTAGCAAGTGACCTCCTCCACTTGCTCTCTAGCACTTAATACGATGAGACCTTATCCGCACGCCAACCACTGTGATCTGGCTGATTTCCACTTTCTTCATCTATATACTTATACTAAAGACAGCACAAACATCCATGCCCAAGAGAGAATTCGAGCCTCCGACCCGGGAGGGCGAACGACCCGCAACGTGGCGATCCATACCGCTCGGATACTCCCGCGCGACCTCATTATAATGTTTCTCAGTGGCGTCAAACATATATTTACGACTCTAGAGTCTGAGTGATCTGCGGGCTTCATAGTTTCAACCGCAGGTTTTTAACAAGTGACCTCCTCCACTTGCTCTCTAGCACTTACCACGATGAGCCCTTATCGGCGTGCCAGCCACTGTCATCTGGCTGATTTCCACTTTCTTCGCCTAACTTTTAACACTCAACTTGCGGCCGACGTAATATTACGTCTTAAGAAGGAATTATTGTGCGGCCGACGTAATATTACGTCTCGGCAGTTACATATGTAAATGTTACTAACTTACACTAAAGACAGCACAAACATCAATGCCCGAGGGTGGATTCGAACCTCCGACCTCCAGACCACACGGCTACTCCCGCGCGACCTCATTACAATGTTTCTCAGTGGCGTCAAACATATATTTACGACTCTAGAGTCTGAGTGGTCTGCGGGCTTCATAGTTTCAACCGCAGGTTTTTAACAAGTGACCTCCTCCACTTGCTCTCTAGCACTTACCACGATGAGCCCTTATCGGCGTGCCAGCCACTGTCATCTGGCTGATTTCCACTTTCTTCGCCTAACTTTTAACACTCAACATTCGGCCGACGTAATATTACGTCATAAGAAGGAAACATTGTGTCGCCGACGTAATATTACGTCTCGACAGTTACATACGTAAATGTTTAAGCTTGTGGTACTTCACTGCGAGGTCATCAGTCCCTAAACTTACAAACTACTTATGAACTAACCTATACTAAAGACAGCACAAACATCCATGCCGAGAGAGGATTCAAACCTCCGACCCGCAACGTGGCCCTCCAGACCGCTCGGCTACTCCCGCGTTACCTCAATTACAATGTTTCTCTGTAGCGTCACGCGTATATTTACTACTCGAGTGTCTGAATGGTCTGCGGCCTTCGTAGTTTCAACCGCAGCTTTTTAGCAAGTGACCTCCTCCACTTGCTCTCTAGCACTGGACGGCGAGTGTTCATCAGAGACGAGTGTATCGTCAGGCGTGCCCCAGGGGAGTGTGATAGGTCGGCTATTATTTTCTATCTATATAAATGATCTGAGGGACAGAGTAAGTTGTGATTTGCGGCTGTTTGCTGATGATACTGTGGTGTATGGGAGGGTGTCGTCTTTAACTGACTGTAATTACATACAGGATGACTTAGACGAAATTTCTAGTTGGTGCGAAGAATGGAAGCTAACTCTCAATGTACAAAAATGTAAGGTGATGCTCATGAGTAGGAAAAAGAATCCCATAATGTTCGAATACAGCATTAGTAGTGAGCTTCTTGATGCTGTCGCGTCGTTCAAATATCTAAGCGTAACATTGCAGAGCGATATGAAATGGAACGAACATGTAAGGACAGTTGTGAGTAAGGCGGACAGCCGACTTCATTTTATTGGGAGAATTGTGGAAAGATGTACTTCATCTGTAAAGGAGTATTGCTCAAGTGTTTGGGACACGCAGCAGATCAGTTTAAAGGAAGACATAGATGCAGTTCAGAGGCGAGCACCTAGGTTTGTTACTGGTAGGTTCGATCAATGCGCGAGTGTCACGGAAATGCTCCGGCAACTCAATTGGGGATCGCTGGAGGAAAGACGACGTTCTTTTCGTGAATTTTTGTTGAGGAAATTTAAAGGACCGGAATTTGAAATTGAGGGTAGTACGATCTTCCTGCCGCCTACTTATATTTCGCGTAGTGATCACAAAGACAAGTGAAATTAGGGCTCTTACGGAGGCATACAGACATACTTTTTTTCCTCGTTATATTTGGGAGTGGAATAGGAAAGGAAATGCCTAGTAGTGGTACAGTGTACCCTCCGCCACGCACCTTACGGTGGATTGCGGAGTATGTACGTAGATGTAGATGTAGATGTAGATGTAGATGAGCCTCTAGCGGCGTGACAAGCAGTGTGATCTGGCTGATTTCCATTTTCTTCATCTAACTTTAAACACTTAACGTTCCCTCGACGTAATATTGCGTTTTCAGAAGGAAACAGAACCGTGCGACCGACGTAATATTACGCCTGGACAGTTACAATGTTTCTCTGTGGCGTCCAACGTATATTTACGACTCCAGTGGAGTCCGACAAGAAAACCACGTAAGTATCGGATTTTACAATTTTTTGATACGTAAAGATGATACCATACTGCTGGCAGAAAGTGAAGAAGAGTTAAAGACTCTGTTGCTGAAGGTAAAAAACGAAATTGAAAAGGCCGGTCTCAGGCTAAGTGTGAAGAAAATAAAAATTATGGCAACTACACCTATTAATTCTTGGGATATAGGTGGAGAATCCATGGAGATGGTGTCCACATTCAATTATCTCGGTTCCCAGATCTCTGATGATGGTGACTGCGGCAACGAAATCAGGAGACGCTTGTTGTTCGGAAGAAAGGCGATGTCAAACCTTGAAAAAGATTATAAGGTCCAGAGACGTAACATTAACAACAAAGATACGTAATGTGAAGGCTATGGTCTTCCCAGCTGTGATGTATGGATGTGAGACCTGGACCATTGTCTGAACTGCGAAGAATTGATTTGTGGTGCTGGAGGAAAATCCTTAGGAATACATGGACTGCAAAAAGAACCAACAGGTCTATATTAGATCAAATAAAACCAGATTGCTCTCTGGAAGGAGTAATATTAAAACAGAAGCATACCTACTTTGGACACATATTGCGAAGACATGCCTCAATGAAAAAAAGAAGAAGAAGAAGATAAAGACGACAGAGGATGAGGTGGATCGATGGCATCACAGAAGCAACGTGTTCCAACCTGGAAGATCTACGGGAGAAAGTGCAGAACAGAGGGAAGTGGCGTGCTTTGGTTCATGGCGTCACGAAGAGTCGGAAACAACTGAAGGAATAGAGAGAGAGACATTATGTGAAGTTCAGAACTCAAATAACCATCAGCCAAAGCCATTCGACGGAACTCTCAAAAATTCTCCGGAAAATCGATTTTGAAGTTTTGCAAGTACACGGAAGTTGTTGTTCTTGTGGTCTTCAGTCCGTAGACTGGTTTGATGCAGCTCTCCACAATACCCTATCCTGAGCAAGCCTCTTCATCTCCACATAAGAACGGCAACCTACATCTGTATGAATCTGCTTACTGTATCCATCTCTTGGCCTTCCTCTGCGGTTTTTACCCCACACACTTCCCCCCAACGCTAAATTCACAATTCCTTGATGTCTAAGAATGTGCCCTACCAATCTATCCCTTCTTTTAGTCAAGGTATGCCAGAAATTTCTTTTCTCCCCAATTCTGTTCAGTACCTCCTCATTAGTTACGCGATCCATCCACCTAATCTTCAGCATTCTTCTGTAGCACCATATTTCAAAAGCCTCAATCCTCTTCCTGTCCGCACTGTTTATCGTCCATGTTTCACACCCATACAAGGCAACACTCCATACAAATGCCTTCAGAAAGGACTTTCTTAGGCTTAAATCAATATTCGATGTTAACAAATTTCTCTTTATCAAGAACGCTTTTCTACCCATTGCCATTCTGCATTTTATATCCTCTGTACTGCGACCATCATTTGTTATTTTACTGCCCAAGTAACAAAACTCATATACCTCCTTTATTGCTACGTTACCTAATCTAATTCCTTCAGCATCACCTGATTTTCTTAGACTGCACACCATTACCCTAGTTTTGCTCTTGTTAATGTTCATCTTATATGCATCTTTCAGCACACTGTCCATTGCGTTCAACTGCTCTTCCAGATCCTTTGCTGTCTCTGCCAGAATTACTATGTCGTCGGCAAAACGTAATGTTTTTAATTCTTCCCCCTGAACTGTAATTCCTTCACCAAATTTCTCCTTGCTTTCCTTAATAGCTTGCTCAATGTACAAATTGAATAACATTGGAGAAAGGCTACAACCCTGTCTTACTCCCTTGCCAACCACTGCATCACTTTCATACCCTTCAACTCTGACAACTGCTGTCTGGTTTTTGTACAAGTTGTAAATAATCTTACGCTCCCTATATTTTACTCCTGCTTGCTTCAGAACTTGAAAGAGTTTATTCCAATCAACATTGTCAAAAGCCTTCTCCAAATCTACAAAAGCTAGAAATGTAGGTTTGCCTTTTCTTAGTCTATCTTCCAGGATAAGCCGTAAAGTGAGTATTGCCTGCCGTGTTCCTACATTTCTCCTGAACCCAAACTGATCTTCCCCGAGGTCGGCTTCTACCAGCTTTTCCATCCTTCTGTAAATAATTCGTGTTAATATTTTGCAACCATGACTTATTAAACTGATGGTTCTGTAGTTTTCACGCCTGTCTGCACCTGCTTTCTTTGGTATGGGGATTATAACATTTTTCTTAAAGTCTGAGGGTACTTCACCTGTCTCTTACATCTTACACACCAGGTGAAACAATTTTGTCATGGCTGGCTCTCCCAGAGACTTTAGTAGCTCTGAGGGTATGTCATCTACTCCTGGGGCCTTGTTCCGACCTAGGTCTTTCAGCGCTCTGTCAAATTCATCTCTCAGTATAGTATCTCCTATTTCATCTTGATCTACTTCCTCTTCCCTTTCTACAACATTGTCTCTAAGTTCATTTCCTTTGTAAATCTGCTCTGTGGACTCTTTCCACCTTCCAGCTTTCCCTTCTTGGCTGAGAACTGGTTTCCCATCTGATTTCTTGATATTCATAGAGTTGCTTTTCTTGTCCCCAAATGTCTCTTTTATTTTCCTGTTGGCTGTATCTATTTTTCCCCTATTTATACATTCTTCTACAGATTTGCATTTGCCTTCTAGTCACTCCTGCTTAGCCATTTTGCACTTCCTGTCAATCTCATTTCTTAGTCTTCTGTAGTTCATTTTTCCTGTTTCATTTACTGCATTTTTATATTTTCTCCTTTCATCGATTAAATTTAGTATCTCCTGTGATATCCAAGGATTGTTTGTAGGTCTTGCCTTCCTACCTATTTTGTCCTCTGCTGCCTTCACTATTTCATCTCTCAATGCTATCCATTCCTCCTCTACTGTTTTATTTCCCCCCCGTTTCTGTCATTTGTTGCCTAACGCTCCCTCTTTAATTCTTAAGAAATTCAGGTTCCTTCAATTTATCCAGGTTCCATCTCCTTATTTTCCTACCTTTTTGTAGTTTCTTTAGTTTCAGCCTACAGTTCATAACCAACAAGTTATGGTCAGAGTCTATATCTGCTCCTGGGTATGTTTTACAGTTTAAAACCTGGTTCCGAAATCTATGTCTTACCATTATAAAATCTATCTGGTATCTCCCGGTGTCTCCTGGTCTCTTCCACGTATACAACCTTCTTTTGTGATTCTTAAACCAGGTGTTTGTTATAACCAAATTATTTTCCGCGCAAAATTCTACCAGGCGGCTTCCTCTTTCATTCATTTTGCCCAGACCATATTCACCTACTATCTTCCCTTCCCTTCCTTGTCCTACTACCGAATTCCAGTCTCCCATAACAATTAAGTTTTCCTCTCCCTTAATTGTCTGAATAATTTCCTTTAGCTCCTCATATATTTCTTCGATCTCCTCATCATCTGCAGAGCTAGTTGGCATATAAACCTGTACTACTGTGGTCGGTGTTGGCTTTGTATCTATCTTGACTACGATAATGCGATCACTGTGTTGCTCATAGTAGTTTACCCGCATTCCTATTTTCTTATTCATTATCAGACCTACTCCTGTAATACCCCCAACTGATTTTGTATTTATAATCCTGTACTCGCCTGACCAGAAATCCTGTTCATCCTGCCACCGAACTTCACTAACCCCCACTATATCTAACTTCAACCTATCCATTCCCCTTTTTAAATTTTCTAGCTTCCCTACCCGATTAAGGGATCTAACATTCCACGCTCCGATCCGTAGAATGCCAGTGTTGTTTTTCCTGATGATCACATCCTCCTGAGTATTCCCCGCCCGGAGATCCAAATGGGGGACTATTTTACCTCCGGAATATTTTACCCGAGAGGATGCCATCATCATATGTTCATACAGTAGAGCTGCATGTCCTCGGGAAAATTAACGGCTGTAGTTTCCCCTTGCTTTCAGCCGTTCGCAGTAACTGTGTGGCAAAGCCACATTAGCTGATGTTACAAGGCCAGCTCAATCAATCATCCAGACTGTTGCCCCTGTAACTATTGAAAAGCCTGCTGCCCCTCTTCAGGAACCACACGTTTGTCTGGCCTCTCCACAGATACCCCTCCGCTGTGGTTGCACCTACGGTACGGCTATCTGTATCGTTGAGACACGCAAGCCACCCCACCTCGGCAATGTCTGTGGTTCATGGGAGTGGTACACGGAAGTACCAATAACTAAATCGTTTGCAGCATCTGTCGGTATGCCTCAGTTCGCCGGGCGCCGTGGCCCAGCGCACCCGTTCAGAGGGTTCAAAGCCCTCTGTAATAAAAGAAAAAGCTGAGCCAGAAACATATGGAATAACTTACATAACAGATTTTTTTTTATTTTTTCGTTGTCTTCGAATACTTAACACAATTACAATATCTAATGGTAATTTTTACGAAAAATGCACGTGTTATTTGTTGTACATTCGTAATTTGCTATATTTTATAAAAAGAGAACCACACTCGCAGGAAATCTTTTAAACGCCCGATTTTTTCAGTTGCAAGTCGTCTTTAACAGATCCGACTAGGGCCAAATTCTTCGCTGGTGGACGGAAGATTCCCTGGATTGTAAAATGTAAACTTTGACGGCCGGAAAGGTCAATATTACTAAAACTTTCCGGGCTATTATGCCGTGATCTTATGGATTTATTATTCGAACCCAACGTTTCGTCCCCAACTGCAAAGGACATTTTCAAGGGGGATCGATATTAACAACGACGACGGCAATCGGCAACGACGAATTGCGCGCGCAGATACAAAACATCTGACGTCACGCCTCTGTGCGTGACCCCTCGTAAACGGAGTTTGGTTTTAGTCAGCAGCGAGCCATGGTGTTCATCGGACATACAAAAGTGCCACGATCCCCCTTGAAAATGTCCTCCGCAGTTGGGGGACTAAACGTTGTGTTTAAATAATAAATCCATGAGACCACGGTATAATAGCCAGGTAATTTTTAGTAATAAGAATTCCTGGATGGTAATGTGTCCTATAAAATAGGCAGATTGCTAAGGAAACACAAAATCCAGGTCATCTTCCGTCCACCAGCAAAGAATTTGGCCCTAGTCGCATCTGTTAAAGACCAATTTCAACTGAAAAAATCGTGCGTTTAAAAACGCCCCTGCGAGTGTGGTTCTACTTACATAAGCCAGAGGACTCGAAGAGTTCAAGAACGCTGTACAGAACACGAAAGACATGCCCGCCTTCTGCAACCGTCGAAGTCAGCAGTAGCAGATCATTGCATTTCCATGGGACACCCCATGGAATACAATGAAACAACAATTAAGCTCCAGTTTCCGGATTCTGGGACTCAGTTATCAAAGAAACAGTGGAAATACGCTTAGCTGAGAATCTTATAAATCGTGACAACGATTTTCAGCTGGACAAAAATTAGAACCCTGTAATTAAAATTATGGAGGCACAGCTCGAGGGTCGGCAGCAGGTACCAGCGCAACGGGGTCCGCTGACCGCCATCACGCTGTCTAATGAATGTGTAGTTGTGTGCCTTCTCCAAAGGCTCGTTCTCCGTCCCGGCACCTCTCTCTCTCTCTCTCTCTCTCTCGCTCTAGTGCCATCCAAAAGCGCTTAAGAAACAGACAGGATTCACTGGCTTGGCCTCCCCATGGAACTCAAATGAATTAAAATATCAATAACCCGTAAAATCTATATATATAAATGGGAATCTCTGTTCAGTGTACGTTTATCACGTCTGAACCACAAGACATAAAAAGCTAAAAATTTGTACAGTTACTAATGCCTTCCCGGGTAAGGCTTTAGGCACGGTTTTATGGCGATCTGATAGCTATTTATCTATATATATTAATGTGAATGTCTGTTCGGTGTACGCTTATCACGTCCGAATGACAAGACGCAGAGACTTAGGCACGGTTTTATGGTGATCTGATAGATAAATAGTAATTTGAAGAGTATAACGCGAAATGCGGAACAATAATTACTTTTTGAAAATTATATTTACTCTTTGAAAATGGTTTTATTTGTTGCATTGTTGCTTGAGGGTTGATAATGATAAAGGGTGGAATATATTGGGATGGAAAGGTATGTGTATATAAAATTCTACGTGTGTGAGAGTGTTAATATTTCGCTCTGCAGCGAAAACTACAGTACGCAAACGAATGGTCTGTGTGTAATTGTTGTCTGAAAAAAAAAAAAAAAATCGGACTAAAGGCCAGCGATGACGTTTGCGACTCTATAGCAAGGAGGTTACATACAGTGAAGCGTGATGGCACAGACCATATCTTTGGTCTATGCGTGCTACAATGTCTTCAGCTCTTTCTCTGTAAGGATAAGCATACGAATAAGGAAATATAAGAATAAATAAATAAAGCAGTAAAAAAGAAATTTATTTTAATACATCTCTTTAAAAAAATCGAGTTGACGTTTCGCGCATTACATCAGGTGATCAATCTGTGATATTATTACAATCATTATTGTTGAATTTCGTGATTGGATTCTTCAAAACGAGTGCTGTTATAAATCATTAAGCACTACACTTAATTTTTTTATTTGAATGTTGATTAAAAATGTTTGTTTCTAAAGAAGGTACTGTATTTCATTTCATCCTTCAAAACCAGTCTCATAGCACACTGCTGAAAGATAGCTTATCTATCATAATCAACCAACACGCGAGCGGACCTGTGGATTTAAGCTCGTTAAAAATAAAGTTGGCGGGCAGTTGAAAGGTAGCTATGTAAGGTTGAAGTCTGCGATTCATATCTTTGCTCCGCGGGGCGCATCTTTGGTAGGTGCGAGTTCCCGTGTTTGAGCAGTAGCAGTGCAGTAGTGGTTGTTGTCCGGACTCGGAAGTGTGAGCAGGGAGAGTGTTGCAGGCAGTCTAAGAATGAAGTTGCATATCGCAGCATGAACGTGCCACATTTCTTAAATGAATTTTTCTATGTATAAAGATGTTAAGGAAATAATCTAATCTGATATGTACCTTGACAGTATGAAGATTAGAGGTAAGAAGCATTGTGCTGCTATTATTGTCCGAATTGCGTAGATATGATGCATGTTTGTACTGCAGGAATTTTGTATGCTCTTTTTGAGCGTGCAGAAAGTGAAGGAATTAAAGTTTGGTGTAAAGCATTCCTTTGAAACTATCTTACAGTTTTTGTACAACATTGTTTAGAGTCTTGTTCAATATAAAGGATTTCAACTTAAATGCATTTCATATCTACTTCAAGTTATCCATATACGCATAAAACCCCATTAATTGTTTTTCTACAAACATGCATGAAATTTTTTTTTATTGTAGTAAGCGAATTAGTTTCTTGTCTCTTAGTAGCAGCAGCATGCTTGTGGCGGTAGAGTCGAGAGCAGTAGCACACGCTGTTTCCTTGCGCACAGGTAGGCCAGAAAGACATACAGTGTTAACCCTTGAAACAAATATTTCAAGAGGAAGTGTCACATTCTGATTTAATTGTCAGTCTGTCTCTTCAGTACCACGCTTGCATCGTACTGTTCAAAGTCTTATGTAATAATACAGGTGTTTTCTTACCAGAGGTCAAGTTGCATATTCTATTAAGAAAGTTACACTATCAGGATTTGTTTTATTTTGTATTTATTTGGTTGTTGCTTAAAGCCATGTTTATTCATTTTGATAATTGTTCAGTAAGATTAGCGTGTTATGATACATGTGCAGATGAACACTACCAATTACTGATTATAAATTATTTTATTAACAGCTTTCACTTAACAGAATTGTATGTCAAACAAACAACAGTGACGCATTCATTGATCAAGAGAAATACCCCCTTTTCTATGGATTACTTTCACAGTTATTGACGCCTTTCAGTCTCTGGGCCGAAATATCGTGTCAGAATGTGAACGGAATCCACCTGCATACCCGAAAATTACTGGAAGAAGATTTCAAAATTATTATGTAGCTAATTTTTTTTTTCAGAAACTGTCATCTTAATTTTGTCTTGTATATATTAGTTCTCCTCTTTCTTCTGCGTTGGATATCTGAAGAAGATCTAACCGGGAAGAACGCATCATATCTGATTAAAATAGATTTTTTACAATCAAGTCAGTGTTTTATTCAAGAATTTCGACGTCGTACAGTTGCTTAACCAAACTACAATAATGGAATGGGGAGAATTTTATATTCAGAATTTGTGTTGCGTATTACAGCTTACACCAGTACCCCTAATAGCAGATAACACGTACTCTTGTAGTGATGCATGCCAGTATTCGTGGTGGCATATGTCCACTAGATCATCAGGAGAATGTGTCACTCCTCAACGGCGATTCGGCGAAGACCTCTCAGATTGGTTGGTGGGTCGTCTCGCACAAAAACACCCCTTTTCAATCCTAGGCATGGTCGATAGGGTTCATGTCTGGCCATTCTACTCATGCGATGTCTTATGATGAAAGAACGCATTCGCAAGCTGTGCACGGTGAGCGCGAGAACTGTCGTCCATTAGCGTGATACGGTAGGCTCTATACAATGTTAAATTAAGCAAATGCGTGACCCATTTTCTCAGAAACTACCGAACAGATTTGTCTGAATGTTTCGATAAAAATTAAATGATCTTTGTGCAACTCACTGAACGGAAATCGTTTTGGTATTGTAATCTATAACATACTTCTTAATTTAATTGCCATGCATCAAAATTTTTTGCGAAAAAAAAGTCATAAATATTTTTATTACAGCAGAATTACTGGTGAAATCAACATTACTGCGGTTCCACAGCTATAATGCAGTGTGAAATTTTACATTAAAGCTTCTCTGATAGTTTCTGAGAAAGGGGGTAAATGTTTCAGAATTTATAGTTTTGAGAAAAGAGACATAAAGTTTTACAGCTTGTTTATTCTAGGAAAAACTTACAGATCTGTCCATAAGAAGTAGTTAGAGGGAGCCTGCACTATAATCAGGACCTTCATTATCTTTGGGTTCATTTGCCTGTTTCCTTTTCCTCCTTCTTGACTCTTTAGAAAAGCAGCAAAATCTGACTTGGCAATACGCAAGCTGTCAAGTTCTCCTAGAATAGTTACTGTTCTAAAACTTTTAGTCTGACAAAGTTTCCATTGTTACACGTTATCACAACATCTGACACTCCCAGCTGTAAAGTTCTGTAACCAAGAAACACATTTTTAGAGAAGCTTGTCCACACGATGTTGTTTCAAGATCTCATTTACGTTTTGAGTTTTTCGATGCAAGCACTTCCTCTTTACATTATGGTGGGAAAGGTCTCTGTATATTGGTTTGATTTGATCCATAATTGATTCAGGGGTTAGAGTGCTTGTGTGTGAATGTGTTGAGGTTATCAGTTTCAGCTATCAGAGGCATGCTACTGTTGCACTGATTTTGACCTTCATTTTCTGCAGTTTTCATGTTTCGATTTCCATGGAATATACGTTTATTGAACAAACCTTTTGCTTTAGTCACTATAGAAACACAGATTACTATACTCTGCTCTTACTTTCAGTCATCTGGTGTTTCAAGCTGTAATAATTATAGTTGTTTTAGATTGACATTCGAATGTTATATTTTAACTAACTCCTTATATTAGATAACTATTTAATAAATGGTTTTACTGAAATTCTTTCAATTACAGTTGGCTCCGCACTTTTCTGAGCATTGTCCAAAGAATAGTCCTGGACGAATAATTATAAATATTCCTTGAATTAGTCGTCCAAGAGTTACATTAATTTTAATTCCTAGGGATGGGATTTCTCATAAATGCAAGAACGTATTCACAAACAATATCAACCAACGACACATGTTTTTCCAAGAGAACTTTTCTTTACAAGCGCGTCTGCAGGCATTTGACTATCGAAATACGCTGTAGCAGGTTAACAAACATATGAACCGTACATTTCTGTACAAAACACAAGAAAACCTAACTCTCTAACTGTAAAAGTGCCGGGGGTATAAACTTTTTTACGAAAAGTTTATATATAGACCTATACATAAATTTTCACAAAAGAACATAGTGTCTACTTATGCAAAAAACTTAAAATTTATTTATTTTTGAAAAATTCAGCCTACCGTATTACTTTAATTCGAACACATCACCGAGATTGTGCCGATATGGTTGCACTATACATCGGAAGATGTCATCCCTGTAACGTACAGTCGTTAGATTGCCTTCTACGACCATCAGTTGCGTACGGTCGGCCTACATAAAAACGTGACTGAACCACCACTTTTAGTATACGCTGAACACTGTGTCTGACGTTCAGACAGAAACGTCTCCGACGATTGTGTGGTTGAAGGCCGTCCATACCGCGTTGCATTGTGTCTAGGTGTACGACTTGTGTGAAGTTTCATGCCATGCAACCTATTATGCACAGTTTGAGTCGAAATACAATGTCCTTATTCTGGCGTACTATCCGGAAACACGGAAACAAATCTAATGCATTTCTTCACCTGTGTTGTCCTTGTAATCTGATGGAGAGTCTAGATCTCCGTGCGAACGTAGGATGTGTTCCTTCTGATATACTATCAGAATAGTCGAGGAAATTTCCCAGAAACATTAGCAAAACAGCCGAATAAAGCAAGCTATGGCGAAGCACTGCTTCGTATACAATCATAAAATGAAATTCGATAAGGCCAGTATCGTCGTCCAAAAGCTAAGATTCTGAGAATGTTAATTAAGGAGTCTATCGAAATAAAGTTCTCAGAAATCCTTATAAATAGGAACTGAGTTTTCAATTGAAATAATGCTTTGGATCCAGCACTCAGTTTATTAAAAATCTCACCATTCATCAGAGTTGGAAAAAGCTGAGAGTATTTTCATTTCACGGAACATAACTGAGAGGCGCGAGAAACAAAGCGCAGTATTTGATATGACTGTAAACGTCTTCAATAGCGTTAGCGCATGCACGTTACGAATTAGCTTTGCGAAAAGTTATACATTTTTGCTAATAGCTAGGACAATGATTGAAGAGTTTTCCGAGCATTACTAGGATGCAATGTGAGACAGTAAAAGTGTTCGCCGGAATATAAGTCACATCGATATTCAATTGAAAATTACAAATTAATGAATGATTTCGTGTCATTTTATTCGTAAATTTGTTCTGAATTATGGAAAATGTGAGGAACAGGAAATCTCGCGCCGGAAGTAATCCAGAAGCAAAGAAGTGACGAGAAGGAAATAAAAAACGGAGCAAAATAAATTACCGATCGGATATAAGGCAGCAACATACCAATATTAGGATTTATGTATTCTGTAAAAAAATATTCTATTCTGTACAAACATTACATTACAAATTGAATTATCTAATACAAAAATTTATTAACGTTTTCGCCGCGCGGGAGTAGCCGCGTGTTCTAAGGCATCATTCTACTGTCTGGGCAGCCACTCCCGCCGGAGGTTCGAGTCCTCTCACGGGCATGGATGTGAATTCAAGCCCGATACCTCATTCCTCATAACCCTCACCAACTTTATCCTAACAACTACTTTTCCTTTGAGTGGAAAATTTACCATCAAATATTTGGCACCTGCATGGCACCCTCCTATGCCAACCTGTTTATGGGCCATCTGGAGGAATCCTTCCTGGCATCCCAAAACCCCAAACCTCTGGCATGGTTCAGGTTTTTTAATGATATTTTAATAATTTTGCTCATACCAGGACACCCTATACTCCTTCCTTCAATACCTCCTTCTCCTCCATCCACCTTACCTGGTTTTCCTCAACCCACCATGCCACATTCCTGGATGTCAACCACCTTACTGATGGCTTCATCCATACTTCTGTCCATATTAAACGAACCAACCACAAACAGTACCCACACTTTGACAGTTGCCATCCCTTCCACATCAAAAATCTCTCCCTTACAGCCTCGACATTAGTGGACGCCATATCTGCAGTAACCATTAACGAAAGTTCGGTCCCCTTGCCACCCAGCACTACCCTGGACTCGAACAACTAAATTGAATCCTTCGCCAAGGTTTTTAATTCTATCATCATGCCCAGAAATGAGTGTCATCCTCCCCAAGAACCTTTCGACCCCTCCTAAAGTGTTACGTCGCCCTCTCAACCTCCATAACATCATGTACCACCCCAAAAACCTAACTCACTGCCTCAGGGATCATATCCCTGTGGATGACCCCACTGCAAGACCTGCCCAGTTCACCCATCTAGCACTTCCTATTACATTTCTGTCAAAGGCTTACCTTTTCCTATCAGTGACCTGTGAAAACAGCCATATAATTTACCAACTGTACTGCAATCACTGCACAGCTTTTCTATATTGGTATGACCACTCACTAACTGTCCATTAGGATGGATGGCCACTGCCAAACTGTAGCCAAAAACAAGGTATACCACCCTATATGCTTGATTTCAATGGCTGCTTCACTACGCAGGCCAGCTGTATCAACCCACCGACAACCAGTTTTTCTGACCTGCACAATTGGGAGTTATCTCTAAAGTAGATTCTCCAACCCCAAAATTATCCAGACCTCAACCTACGACAACTTCCCTTTTATTTTTTATTTTTTTATTTCTTTTTATTTTTTATTTTTTTTTATTTTTTATTTTTTTTTTTTTTACGCCCGACTATTCCTACCTCTTTATCCTAAAACTCTCCTATTTTGAGTGATGTGTGTGTGTGTGTGTGTGTGTGTGTGTGTGTGTGTGTGTGTGTGCGGTTTTTATTATTATTATTATTATTCTCCCCACACCCTTCTCCCCACTCCATTCCTAATCTGCATTTCGTTCCACTCATCTAAAACCTACAGCTCTGCGAGGCTTTGCTGTATCCATCCCCACCACCGTGACACAACCTTCATATACCCCCTCCCTCCCCTATTTCTACACCGCAGATCGTGATTCGGAGTGCGGCAGCCGATGATGGTTGTGTGACTTTGTGTGCCAGTGTGATTGCGTACATGTTCTATTTTCTGAAGGAGGTCATGGCCGGTAGCTGAAGGGTTGTTTGAATGTGTCTGTTTTATGTGCCTGTTGCAGCTCGTCATCACATCTTTGCGATGAGTTGTAAACTGTCCTTATTACTATGATTTTAATTCGAACCTGGACTTTCCATCATTGAATGTAGGGTTCCAACGACAAGCATGGGCACTACATATGAACCGTTGTCAAAACACCATAATCTCGCCCTCTGCTGTAACCGAGAACGACGGAACAATGCGTACACCATATGCGAACTCGTGCATTAAGGGAATTTACTTATTTGTTAATATTCTCTTAGTGGATTTGCAGAACATATATTCAGTTGTATGTATAAAATCGTAAAGCGAATGCTGAAATATTTCAGTAGAAGCAAAATAGTCATGTGCCTCCTAGTAATTTTGGCGTATTGTGGCCTTGAGATATGTGTTATTCCGAACCTTAACTGCTCTCCTAATGTCTACAGTCAAATATTTGTAATAATTCACTCTGCTTCTAGTCAACAGTATGAATCGGGGCGAGAGGGAGAGTGGTTGATGTACAGTACCTTCAGACGGTTGCTAGGATGTACTACTGTACAGTTCCTTCCGTCCAGTTTTCAGCAAAAATGGAACTGTTCTTGCAGCAGTTGTTTCAGTATTTTATGTGCAGTGTAAATGGGAAAGCTGATATAAAAGCAGTGGGTAGATTAACAACCGTGACAAACTTTGACTACATCTTCCCTTCCAAACCACTCACTTAGATTAGGTGGTTGACGCTACTGACCCTCGCATCCATGCTTCTCTATTGCAAAGCTAAAAGCGTGCTTTTGTCGCGTGTGTTGTAGAGAGCGGGGCGTTCGGTCCGTTGGACGACGACGCGGACTTCACGTATGACTTTGACCTCGGTGCGGGCGACACCGGTAGGACCCACTTCACTTCTAACTCTGCATGCTGCTGCCGCATTTGGCTTCTCTCTGGGGCTTAACGGAGTCGGAGTCAACCATAAACTAACCGAGCAAGTCAGTTAACCACGGGGGATGTTACGTAATATCACGTCCAATATGCTCCTGTTCAAATAACTTCCACCCCAGGGGTCCAAACGTCTTTCGTGGTCACATGTCTAGTACACGTACGTCCCCGAGTATTGGAGTCTTTGTTCTCTTCCTCGAGACCTTCTCTCCCCTGTATCCCCTCCTTCACATCCCAGCACCCCTGCTCTCGTGTCCACTTCCCCTGCAGGTTAGGCGACTAAAAGTAGTCTCATACTAAAGCTTTGATAGTGGCCGCTTCATTGCTTTGGGATACCATTTAGTTTTGGCTGTATCATGATATCAATTTCCATTGACGTCTCCAGTTGCATATCCACCATTCTTGAACCGAGGGACTTATGAAATTGCTGTTTAGTCCCCAACCAGTTCCACAGACATGGGGTAGGGCTATGTGAAGAAGAAAAACGGGAGGGGGGGGAGAGAGAGAGAGAGAGAGAGAGAGAGAGAGAGAGAGAGAGAGAGAGAGGTAGAAGCATTATTCTTCCCCTTTTCTTTTTCTCTTATAAATGAGATGCAATTTAGGGCAAGAAGATGGTCAGCATTCACGTTCTCCCCCCCCCCCCTCCCTTCAGACAAAAATAACCTGGACATTAATGATAAATCTGAAGCACTGAATTAAAATTTGTGTTGCGACCAGGTTCGATTCCTGGTTGCATCACAAATTTTTAATTCAATGCTTCAGATTTATCATTAATGTCTTTGACACATTCGAGACGAAAATCCGTCTCAGGGATAATATATTTGTATTTACATTGATATTTATATCACCTTAAACAGGAATGTTCCAATATGTCCATTGCTGAGGTGCTATTTCGCTGCATGTAGAGCCTTGGCAGTAGTGGCAATGTTCTGTGGAACACAGAAGCTGAATTAAAGTTTGTGACGAGAAGGAAATCGTGCTTAGACTATTCCGAGGCATCTTAATCTCTAGTGATGCGGTGGTCTAGCGGTAAGATGTCTGCCTAATAAGCATGGAGCTACGGGTTCGATGCCTGGTCGCATCATAAATTTTAATTCAGTGCTTCAGATTTATCATTAATGTCTTGACATATTCGAGACGAAAATCCGTCTCAAGAATTGTATTTACATTGATAAAAATAACCTGGGTTCGCTACTGTCCCCAGGTGAAGCTTTGCAGTGTTCAGATGAACCTTCATGCTGAGTGAAGATTCAGTTACGACGGGTGTTCAAATGAAAAGGTACGAAACGTAGTAACAACTAAACCGGTTGGAATTTCAATATCTCGCTCTGGGATAACGTAGACCGACATCTAGGAACGCGAAGCATGCATCGTCACCTCCCCCTAAAAAAATCAAGGCTGTGCGCTCAGATGGCAAGGTGATGTTTATAGTCTTTTTCGACGTCCTAGATCAGATATTCATCGAATTCCTCGAGCACAGAAAAACCACTAACAGTGTTGTGTACTGTGTGACATTCCGTAGCATAAGCAGGTCTATCAAGAGCCTGGGCTGCTCATCGAGGGAATGATTCTGCCCCATGATAACATGTGCACACGTCTCCAAAGTCACACCAAGTGTACTGCCAAGTTCAAGTGGAAGCAGCTTGAACATCCGCTGTGTAGCTCGGACCTGTCGCCCTGTGACTCACGTCTGTATGGTCAGTTTCAAAATAATAATAATAATAATAAAAACACCTCAAAGGAAAGCGCTTCAACTCCGACGACGATCTGAAGGACACGGTAGAGGAGTGCCTCTCGTCAGGTCCATAGGAATTCTGAGAACTGGAAATCCTTCTTCTCGTTAAAAAGAGGGACACTTGAGCTCGGTCCTCTGGTGATTACTTTTTTGTATAATGACTTCAGTTAGGGTAAGGTGATACAATTGGGATCATTTCAGACAAATGTTATTGTAACTGGAAATATAATGAGAAAAGATATAATTTTAACTATGGCACTTGTTCTTGGATGTTTAATAAATATGTAACACAAATATTAGACAATTACAAATGTTAGCATAAACCCAAAAAATAGTTTACAGAATTGAGAAAAATCGATCGAAAATGTAGCACACTAAGTACAATTGTGATCACTTTCTGGTAAAATTTTGATCTTACACATAAAAAGCACTTTTTCCCACGGTCACCAACGCATACTTCGTGGTACCAAACATAGCGTTTTTGGCAGCGAATCCATTCACGCTTAACTAGAAAATTTATAAGAGCGCGTTAGACTAAGTAGCTTCACTTACCTCTTAACAGGAAAGAAATTGTATCTGTATCACAAATTAGAGTATTCTTGGAGAAGGCTGAAGTAACTGTAAAAACTTGCTACACTATAAAGCCACACAAAGGCAAGTGATACCATTCTTTGTATTTCCCGTGCTTAATGCAGTTAAAGATCAACTTCGATGGAATTGGTTTGCAGCTATCTCTGTTTAAGGGACATTACGATCCATAGTGGTGTAGGCATTCGCCTTTTCTAAATACAAAGTGATGTAGCTCTTGTAAAATGAGAATTAATTTAGTAGTACAATGCCACTGCCCTACACAGATGTGACAAAATTCCTACGTCTTCTACCGATCTAGTGGGGATCCCAAGCACTTGAGCAGCACTCTAGATTCTCCTAGATACGATTAAGCATTGTGGTATTAATGCGGCAGTGCAGAAAGTTGAAATAAATTCAGATAAACTACTTAAATCAGCTGATTCCTCAAATGGGAGAAATCAAGAATGGGCTCCCACGGGGTTCGGTATTGAGTTTTGATGTTATTGATGTACATTAATAATTTGTCATTTTATATTGACGATGATGTAAAGCTAGTTAATTTTGATGACGATGAAAGTGTAGTAATCACTCAAAACAAAAACAATAATTAACTGATGAAATTGTAACTAATGTCATTCTGAAAGTTAGTAACTGGTTGTATGCAAATGAACTCAAAATTTAATGAAACACAGCATATACAGTTGACCTCTTATACGGTAAATTGCATGACATGGTAAATAAATATAGTCTGTGAACAGAAGACTGTAGCTGAGGTTGAATATTCAAAGTATTGAGGTGTGTAGATTGATGAGAAATAGAATTGGATGCAACATTTTGATGGTCTGCTGCAACGTTTGAGTTCAGCAACTTATGCTATTAGAGTTATTGCCTATTTTGATGACATCATCTCAGTAAATTTGCTTAATATGCCTATTTTCATTCACTTCTTTTTTATACGACATGATATTTTTAGGGTAATTCACATTGAGCAAAAAAGCATTCATTCCACAAAAGCGGGTAAATAGAATAATTTGTGGAGCCCACGCAGAATCATCTTGTAAATACTTATTTAAGAATCTAGGGATCTTCACAGTAGCTTCTATATATATAGTTAGCCATCTGACAGATATTCAATGTTGGTAAGTGACCAAAGTCTTTTGTGGCAACATCATTCATCCCCTTCTGTGGCAAGATTAAATTTAAGTCTGAATAATGTAGAGTATCCTTTCTCCTAGTGTTGTAGCTATGCAAACTGGTATTACTTTTGAATTAGGAAAGTTTCATCATTGAAAACAAACTGAAATAATTTCTGAATGACAACTCCTTCTACTCAGTAGATGAATATTTAATAGAAATTAGTAATTTTACAATAAATAAATGTCATGTTATGTTATTTTTTACTAAACTAACACGTTCCACATCGTTGCGAAATC
Organism: Locusta migratoria; assembly: GCA_026315105.1. Lineage (NCBI taxonomy): Eukaryota > Metazoa > Arthropoda > Insecta > Orthoptera > Acrididae > Locusta > Locusta migratoria. The sequence continues at coordinate 160,341,581 of CM048750.1, forward strand.
TCGTATTCATGATCTATGGAAGAAGTATTAATCTAATCTAATTCAAGAATGTGTCATGCAAGTGTTCTATACACGGTCTGTCTTACAAATAAAGCTCATTTTCCAAAAATTCCCCCGAAAAACCTAATTCGACCGTCCGCCTTCCCTACGGCTGCCCTTAAATGCTCCTTTCATTTCATTATGCTCTACAATACTACGCCCAAATATTTATTTGAAGTCAAGCAGCTCACTACTAATACTGTAAATGCGCCCCACCCCCCCACCCTTTCTCATCTGCAGCATCTTACATTTTATACATTTAGAGCTAGTTACAATTCATCACAGCAACTAGAAATTTTGTTCAAGTCATCTTTACCCTGCTATTGTCACTCAATGACGACACCTTTCCCTACCCCATTACATTATCATCAAAGAATCACAACTACTGCATCTACAGCTCTTCAGATTCGCACTGAAAAATTACATTTACGTGCCTGTCAGAGAGATCATCGATCGGTTTCGATCTATTTCTCTATCATTCTATTCTCTAATAACGCGGGGAAGAAAAGTACACCTAAATCTTTCGGTTTTTGGCCTGATTTCTCTTATTTTATTATTATGATAATGTAACCCTATATAGGTGGGTGCTTTATTTGGAGGAGGAAGTTAGTGAAACAAATTTTGCAAGTAGATCTCGCCGCAAAGAACAACACTTGTCTTTAAGGATTTCCACCAAAACTCATGCATCATTTCCATTATATTCTCTCATCTGTGTCGCGAAAATATGAAACGAACTATGTCCCTCGTCAGTTCCACCTGATGATTATCCGAAACTGCGCAACAATACTCCAAAATAGGACGAACAAGTGTATGTACGCATTTTCTTTCCTAGTAGAACTGTTGCATCTTTTAAGTGTTCAGCAAAAGAAACTCAGCCTTTGGTTAGGCTTCCCCCAATATTTTCTGTGTGTTCTTTCCAATTTAAATTGTTCGTAATTTAAATTCCTAGGTATTTAGTTGAATTTTTGTCCTTTATATTTGACTTATTTGTCACGGAAATGAAGCGTTACGCCGGGGTGGAGTAGCCGAGCGGTCTAAAGCGTCTCACTGCGGAGCGCCCGGTTGCTCGCCGTGGAGGTTCGAGTCCTCCCTGGGGCATGGGTGTGTGTTTTTGTCCTTAGGTTAGTTTACCTAGGTTTAAGTAGTTAGTAAGCTACGGACTGATGACCACGCACTTTGGTCTGATAGATTAACAAACATTTGATTTGAATGAAGCGTTACGGATTTCTTTTTGTGATCATACACGCTATGTCTGGAAACAACAAGGCCGAACATTGCAACTAAGTTAACATTTCTTTAACTCTTTCTGCCATGCGCAAAAGAGGTCAGAGAGATTCTATTTTTGTTAAAGTGTCTAATTATTTACATCGGTAACAAAGACACTGTATACCTCAACACTTATCATTTACATAAATTTAACAGAATTTAGTTGAACTAAGATCAACTTAATATCGTATCAATATCTTCATAATTATTTTAATAAAACAAAACGCAACTGGAAGACACGAAATGAGACAATTACGTATAAATAGTTTCGTGCAAGGTTCTTTTGAAAATGTAATGTTCCATGTCGTCCAGTATCCAAGAATTCATAAAGTGCATTAATTTCTATTACATAAAAAAACACAGCAAAAGTCTCTGATTTGTTTTAAAAGCACATTATATCTATGCTGTGAACATCTAGTAAATTACGTGATCCAGTCATGTTCGCTTACGAATATAGTGCGTTGCTCCCTTCGTAGCCACATATACTTTCTGCTGCTTGTAAGCTTTGCTACAGTCTAAATATGGCTGACAGAAATTAGTCATGTTACATTGCACACAAGAAGGCCAGGCAAGAGAGCTTGTTCTCTCTCTCTCTTTCTCTCTCTCTCTCTCTCTCTCTCTCTCTCTCTCTCTCTCTCTCTCTCTCTCTTTCACACACACACACACACACACACACACACACACACACACACACACACACACTTTCTTCACGCTTATGGGTGAGTCAACTAACGGCGTACAGTCTTCCCTGGACTTGGAAGTAACAGATTACCTGCCGGGATATGATAATTAGTGTAGCACTAAATGCATTCAACCTTAATAAGTTACATTCATTATCCTCACCTCTAAAGCATGCCCTCCTGCTACCTGACTAAGTGCCCCGAAACACCCGACAGACAAATTAGTTGCCGTGGTGTCATAAGGTCAGGGACGTGAAGTGCTACAGTAGCAATAAACTCAGCGAAGCTCCAAACGATAAGAAGCAATGCGTACGTTTCGTTTTTACTTGAAGAAAATTCCCAGACCGATGCAGCACTGACGCGATCAGATAAACAATAGTATTAGTAGTATCGAGCTAACGGGCGGGTTCGTTAAATCGCTCAATAATACCTACGAGTTTTTATTGCAGCTGCTGTTTTGAAAACGTGGACGTTCAAAACCCCTGCGGGCACTCTACTCTCTTGATGCAGTCAGCTGATAGGGAATACCATGAAAGGCTCCCTGAAAAAATTTGGGTTATTTTTATTCAAGAGGGATGAGACTAAACTGAAAAATTGCATAAAATATGTCTTGGTGTCGAATCTTTTTTTCCCTGGCGAAAAGCAGCAGCTCGAAGTGGAATGGGCTCAATGAGTCGTTGGGAATCCTTCTTCTTCTTCTTTTCAGCGGTAACAAGCCCTGTAGACCACGCGTTACATCAACGATCTGCTTCCACCGTCTTCTATCTTTCGCCTCCTCTTTCCATCCTGCGCAAATTCTTAATGCTACGACGTTCTACTCTATGTCATCTTTCCTTGTTGTGCGAGATCGGCCCAGTGGTCTTGTTGCTTGGAGAGTTCCCTCAAATGTTTTCTTGGATAGTCTTTTCGTTTTCATTCTAACCACATGTCCAGCCCATTGTAGTCACCTACTTTTTAATTTCTGGACGACAATGGGTTGCTTCTTTAAGTGATAAATTTCGCGAAGGAAAATTAAGCCATGCTGGAAACTGTTGGCGGTGCAAGATTTTGGACACGGATTGACTTCTCGACTATGTCCCATAAATGTACGATGGGATTCATATCGGGCGACTTGGGAAGTCAAATCATTCATTGAAATTCTCCAGAATGTTCTTGAAACCAGTCGCGAACAATTGTGGCCCGGTGACATTGCGCATTGTCGTGCATAAAAAGTACATCATGAAATTTTAAGAATGCTTGCGAATGTTCTTCTAGAATGAAACTTTCACTCTGCAGCGGAGTGTGCGCTGATATGAAACTTCCTGACAGATTAAAATTGTGTGCCGGAACCGGGACTCGAACATGGGACCTTTGCCTTTCGCGGGCAAGCGCACTACCGACTGTGCTATCCCGACACGACTCACGATGCCGCCTCACAACTTTACTTCCGCCAGTACGCCTACTACTTTGTTGTGAGGCGGCATCGTGAGTCGTGTCGGGATAGCACAGTCGGTAGTGCGCTTGCCCGCGAAAAGCAAAGGTTCCAGGTTCGAGTCCCGGTTCCGTCACACAATTTCAATCTGCCAGGAAGTTTCAATGCTCTTCTAGTTCTTCTAGTAGAGTAGAAGATAAAAATTTCAGTTCAATGATCAGTTGGACCAGAGAAACCAGCCCATTCCATGTAAGAACAGCCTACATCATGCATAGCATTAAAGAGTAACCACCAGCTTCCACAGTACCTTGTAGACAATTTGGTTCCATTACTTCGAGGGCCTACGTCACACTATACCATCAGCAGTTACCAACTCAAATCAGAATTTATCTGACCAGGCCACGGTTTTCTAGTGACTAGGGTCCAACCGTTATGGTCACAATACCAAGTGTACGGAGACTGCTCGACTTAGCTAATGTCTCTACCTATTAGCGCCCAAAACTGAAACTGAATCTTGCAGGGTTTTTTGCCTTATAAAACTTGGCAATGTGATGGCGCACAGAACAATGCAGAGGCGTGGCCTAGTGCGTTGTAATCGATTGTGTTGCCAACTGTTGCAATGTCACACACTAGCAGAGTACATATCAACATGAATCACCGGAATACAAATGACATCTCCGCCACTGTACGGTCCTCGCATACCTTTTGTACTCGAATGCTACACCACCTCCACCTGTATCTGACCTTGACCCCCTGATTTCTGTTGCCTCAGTGTACAACATGCTTTGGCACTCCAAATGGCCAGAGACATTAGAACACAGATTGCGTACCAATGTAAAAGTGAAAAATTACAAGCAACATACATCCAGCGTCAATAACGAGTTACGTGGCCGACGTTCTTGACAACAATATTCGTTAAACCTGTCGCGGCTCTGACAGTTAAATCCGTGAAGCGTCGTCGTATGTTGTTCAGCAGTGTGTTGTATTGATATGAGAAGGCAGTTAATCTTCATCTGTGACAAATGGAAAGAAGGTACTTGACGTCCACTTGCGTCACGCATATTTCTGGACGGTGACAGACTGGGAAAACTATCGTCCCAGGTCTGGGGCGCCACGTTGCAGATCATGCGGCCTCCCGCGTCGGAGGTTCGAATCCTCCCTCGAGCATGAATTTATTTTTAGTACAAGTTAGTTCATAAGTAGTTTGTAAGTTTAGGGACTGATAACCCCGCAGTTAAGTCCCATAAGCTTTACACATATGAAAATTTTCTACCGTCCCAGAAAACAACTGCACATATTGAGAAAGTTTCAGGTACGAATGAGCTGCAAGTTGCTGACTGTTGTTCAAACTTAAGTGTACACTAGTTACACAACATGCAACACCTTATTAGTACAGTAGTACAACATAAAGCGTACTAGAGGGAATAGTCTTGTTAGTGCCTCACACTGTACATTACTAAATGACAAAAAAAAATCGAATAAATTCACTGTTAAAATTCTTTCTAACATAAATGCTTCTGGAAAATGTGACTCAACAAAAATGTAACTGAACATAAAACTTTAGTGGACCGACATCCACAGCTAAAATTATTCATCATTAAGAAAAGGTCCTCTGCAGCTGTTCACTTTTTATTTTTAACTAACGACCGGTTACGTGACGAATGCATCGTGACTGTTACATCTTAATATATATAAAAATTGATGTTTTGTGCCTATATTTTACTCTGCAGCCAAAACTACACATCGCAAACGAATACTGTTTGTATGTGATAATAGTTATCAGTCTCCCATTGTGCACTATGGTGGTAGAGGGTTGATAATGATAAGAGGGTGGAAGATATGGGAGTTGAAAGTTACCGCCTTGTATAAAATTCTACGTGTGGGTTTCAATATTTTGCTCTTCAGCAAAAATTACGCAATGGAGACGATCTCTCTTGTGTTGTTGTAGTACAAAGTCTTCCGCTGTACACCATAGCAGTTCCGCGCCGATAGCTATAAGAGGGTGGAAGATGTAGTGGTTGAAAGTCGTCAGCATATATAAACTTCGGACTGAAGACCAGCGATGACTTTTGACACCATAATAGCAGAGAGGTTATATACAGATAAACGCGCGGGAAGAAAGAACAGCCGGCCGCGGTGGCCGAGGAGACTGAGGCGCTTCAGTCACGGTCTGCACGGCCACTACGGTCGGCGGTTCGAATCCCCCCTCGGGCATGGATACTTGTGCCGTCTTTAGTATAAGGTAGTTCATAAGTAGTTTGTAAGTTTAGGGACTGATGACCCCGTATTTAAGTCCCATAAGCTTAACAAACATTTGTACATTTGAATTGAAGAAAGATCACCTGAATCTCTCAGTTCGAGCACCGATTTCTCGTATTTTATTCTGATGATCATTTCTACCTATGTAAGTGGCATAAGCGATTTTTCGATATACCCATCCCTAAGGGGGTTGACAGTGGACTCTGAGCTAGTAACAGGGGACTGATGACCTAGCTGTTTAGTCCCCTCAAAATCCAACAACAACCACCCTAAGGGGGTGAAATAGGAGATGAACTTTTTTTTTAATACGTTGGTATTCAGGCAAAGAAGAAATACAAAACTTCGGATTTAGATTTTTGATTGGAATTTTAAAAACATGTGTTTCGATATTTTTGGAAATTCAACCATTAGGCGGATGAAATAAGGGAAAATCTTTTCAGGATGTTACTAAGACTATTTCTATGCTAGAAATGCAAAAATGTAAGTTTGGAACCATGGATAGAATATTTAAAAAATGTGTTTCGGAATGTTTTGAATTCTGCCATCAGTGGTGCAATAGGGGGTAGTAAATTGTATCAAAATATTTGATTAGAAAAGCATTTTTAAAGCTAAATCTATGAAAATTCTTTAGAAGTAGAAATAACCAATGCAGACCATTCAGTCTACACGTGCGAAGCAACGGGAATTAAGATAGAACCTGAGAAAAAAAGTAACCACCAGAACATTAGGAAGCGTCAAACCGGATCAATCTTATCTAGATATAAAGAAAAGACCAAAAACTAGGTAATACAAAAGAGAAACTACATTTATCCACTGAGTTGGATGGATTGGTACTTACACTTAAAACATTAAAACAATGGGTTCCAAAATCTCAAACAAAAACCAATCCCCTACTTTTATATATATATATATATATATATATATATATATATATATATATATATATATATATATATATATATATTATAAAATCTCACTGTTAAAAACATATAGGCAACATCCGCCTCCGTCAAACAAACCTAGAAACTGAGCACGTCAATCAATTAAAACAGAATATAAAAACGCCGTTAAAATATGAGAAGGGAGACAGATGTAACGCAATGAACATAAACATACCGTCAACAAGTCAGGAACAAAGCGGCAGGGGCAGTAGAGTGGCTGGAGGTAAACAACAGAAACTTGATTGTAACGTAAGTAACAATGTAAATCATATTTGTAATATTATTATACTTCAGTAAGCCGTAAAAGATAAGCATTATTATAAACACTTACAGGTTCATATTCACGGAAACTATGACGTTAACTGCGAAGTTAAAACTGTGTACCCAGCCGGGACTCGAACCCGTGTCTCCTGCTTTCTAGGCGGCTGCGCTGACCTCTACACCACTGGGGACACAGCGATCACTACACCTGCAAGGAATTCCTCAAGTACGCCCTCTAGAACTGAAAAGTAGTTATTGTAAACAAATCCCCGTAAGAGTAAGGGCCTAGAAGAGCATCCGCACTGAAGGAATAATCATTGCATATAATGGGATATGTCCGAAAGAAGAGACACCACATATATATAACTTACTTACAGGTTTACTTGAAAATGGCAAAATGCCGAAACAAGCAGGCTTGTTGTGCAAAATATCAAAATACAAATAAATATACAATAATTGCAGCTACTTGCACTTATTTCACATAAACATGTCATGTATGTACAACTGGTTGTCTCCCAAATAAATTTGGTTGTGATAGTTCTGATGATTCTTGGTGTTTGATTTCAGATGGTCATCAATGTAGAAGGCAGAAATAATGATATCATCTTTCTCATATGGGAAATGGTATGATAGTTGCGCGGGAATCTACTGACAAAGTGTAACGCACTGAATTACGGTAACGCTAAAAGAAACGTGACAAAGCCACAGAATCTGAAAGGCCAGTGCGGTGGAGTGGCCAAGCGCATTGAGGCGCTATGCTGCGATGCGCGAGGCCGTTCCCCGTCGGGTGTCCAAATCCCCCCCTCGGGCATGGATGTTCGTGTCATCTTTAGTATAAGGTAGTTTATCAGTAGTTTGTAAGTTTAGGGACTGATGACCCCGCAGTTAAGTCCCATAAGTTTTACAAACATTACTTTACATTACTGAAAGGCCAGTCCTCAAACAAAGGAAGAGTGATTTATAAAAATAATGCGTCAAATTTAATTACAAATTCTGAATCCAGATGAAGCCCCAAGTTTATTAACTACACGCTCAGACTAGTTAATTAATTAATCATTGTTACAATTTCATCGCACGATTGTAGGCATAGAGGAGAATTGGTTGGAGTGGGCAGCATAATTTTGGCAGTCCACAATTAATTATTGCAGAAAACGGCCAAGATGGCGAAATTTTCTTTAGTTGCCCTTCGGCCGTTATTTCAAACCGTCGCTGTAGCAGGCGGGGGCGGAGGAGGACGAGTTTTCGCGTCCTGCAAATCCGCACCAGTTCAGACCACCCAACATGACGGTTGGAACTCCACCACTGTCGGCGGCCACAAGGTAGGTAACGGTGAGTCCTCCCTCCTCTATTAGGTTGGCTACAGGGAGGTGGACATGAATGCAATGGTCACTTCTTTAAATATCCTTGAGAGCGGCACTCGAGCTTATTCCGTTGCAGTTCCTGGACGTATCGACATTGTGAGATCAGCGTGCGGCAGTTACCGTCGTCTAGTGACACCTGCTAACCCATTACCTTGAGAGCAATAAGCCTGTCCTAGACTTCCGCGTCGGACTCGACATGATCACCGATACGACATACTTCGCATCTCCCGTGGTCGCGATCGCCTTACTTCTGCATCTGCGCCATTTATTCGGATGCTGCTACTCCGGTATGTAGCATGTTAAAAAACACTGTTCAAACGTTGGTAAATCTATCGGACCAAACTGCGTGGTCATCAGTCCGTAGCTCACAAACGACTTAAACTAAGGTAAACTAACCTAAGGACAAATACACACACCCATGCCCCAGGGAGGACTCGAATCTCCGACGGCGAGCAACTGCGCGGTCCGTAGCGAGACGCGTTAGACTGCTCGGCTACTCCACCGCGGCGTAGCATGTTCGATGCTTGGGTCCGACCCCTGTTCTTCTAATCGTGCCGGAACTCATGGCCAGTTTCTTACATTTCCTCTTAAACTCTCTCTTCTTACTCTTGTATGTATTTTGCGACTTGGCTTACAGCAAGTCTATGCCACGCCCAGTGGCTGCATTCAGTGTGTAAGGGTTTCTGGAAATTTGTGACAGGGCTACCTCGCCTCTATGTGTCTTGATCTTCTAATATATAAAGCAGAGTGTCCGTATGTTTGTACGTGTTGCATACAAATCTACAGTTTTGTTCCAATCTTTATGAAATTTTGTACACGTAAGCTTCAATCCATGAGGACGGTCGCCGTAAGTGTAAGAATCAAATACGATATATAGTTCACGTGATATGACATCATAAACAATGAGATGCGCGAAAAACTGCTGCATTTTGCGCCAATGCTGCTCATTTTCTCCTAAACCATTGGACCGATTTCAACCAAATTTCGTACACACATTCCTTACCGTGAGGTAACAATTTCTGAATGGTTAAGAATCACATACGGCACATGGTTCAAAATATATTACGTCAAAACCAATACAAATCGCAGAAAATGACATATAATGCGACGAGACTTTCGAAATACACTGTATGAGAATTACAGTACTTAGCGACTTGCAACAAACTTTAAACATAATTTCAAACCTTTATTAAACTTTTTCTCGCTGGCAACCATAGTAAAATGATGAAAGGAAAAAAGTTTTTTACAGGCATTATAAACACATATAATTTAATGTACCTTCTAAATTGTATCACAGTACGACACGTAGTTCATGAGATATGAGCAGTAACGTTCGAGGGAAATCACCCAATCACGCACCAAGTTTTAATCTATTACTTCTTTACTACTTATTGTATTTCCAAGAGATTTTACAGACATACAGCCCTTATACAAATGAATATATACCTGAAAATTGCAGGAATAAATAAATAAATACCCGGGTAACGCCGGATTTTCAGCTAGTTTTAATACATTTTTCGACTGGCTGTCCCGACTTCATTGTCTGCAGCTTCCCTTACCGCCAACCGCCACTTCTACATCTACATCTACATACATACTCCGCAATTCACCGTAAGGTGCGTGGCGGAGGGTACACTGTACCACTACTAGGCATTTCCTTTCCTATTCCACTCCCAAACAGAACGAGGAAAGAAAAGAATACCTATATGCCTCCGTACGAGCCCTAATTTCTCTTATCTTGTCTTTGTCATCTTTACGCGAAATGTAAGTAGGCGGCAGCAAGATCGTACTACACTCACCTTCAAATTCCGGCCCTCTAAATTTACTTAACAGAAATTCACGAAAAGAACGTCGTCTATCTTCCAGCGATCCCCAATTGAGTTGCCGGAGCATTTCCGTGACACTCGCGCATTGGTCGAACCTACCGGTAACAAATCTAGCAGCTCGCCTCTGAACCGCCTCTATGTCTTCCTTCAAACAGATCTGCTGTGGGTCCCAAACACTTGAGCAATACTCAAGACGTGGTCGTACAAGCGTTTTATATGCGGTCTCCTTTACAGGTGAAGTACATCTTCCCAAAATTCTCCCAATAAACCGAAGTCGACTGTCCGCCTTACTCACAACTGTTCTTACGTGTTCGTTCCATTTCATATCGCTCTGCAATGTTACGCCTAAATATTTGAACGACGCGACAGCATCAAGAAGCTCACTACTAATGCTGTATTCGAACATTATAGGGGTGTTTTTTCTACTCATGCGCATCACCTTACATTTTTCTACATTGAGAGCTAGCTGCCATTCTTCGCACCAACTAGAAATTTTGTCTAAGTCATACTGTATGCTATTACAGTCAGTTACAAACGAAACCCTCCCATACACCACAGCATCATCAGCAAACAGCCGCAAATTACAAAATGTTTCAAATGTTTGAACTTAACTACGGGGTCATCAGTCCCTAAACTTACAAACTACTTATCAACTAGCTAATCCTAAGGACGGCACAAATATCCATGCCCGAGGGGGGATTCGAACCCCCGACCGTAGTGGCCGTACAGACCGTCACTGGAGCGCCTCAGTCCCCTCGGCCACCGCGGCCGGCCCGCAAATTACAACATACTCTGTCCATCAGATCATTTATATAGATAGAAAATAATAGCGGTCCTATCACACTCCCCTGGGGCACGCCTGAGGATACACTCGTCTCTGATGAACACTCGCCGTCGAGAACAACGTTCTGCGTTTTATTACTTAGGAAGTCTTCCAGCCAGTCACAAATCTGTGAACCTATTCCATAAGCTCGTATCGTCGTTAGCAGTCTGCAGTGTGGCACCGTGTCGAATGCCTTTTTGAAGTCAAGAAACCTTTTACCAGGCGCTGAAACCCCTGCTGTAAGAGACGAATTTCGATCGCCTCGGGTGCCTGTGAGTTGCCTGTCAGGAAACAGTGATGGTCGAAAACTCTTTGAAGGGTAATTTCCCCATCTTTTCTTTATTCAGCCATAGCTACAGGTTCATCCAACATGCACTACGCTTCAAAAGGGTAAGTTTTGTAAAACGGGAGTTGTCATTGTCTGGAAACTGGAGGCGATTGAAATTAAGAAACGACAAGTTGAGCATCCAGATTCTTAAGGATGGTGATGCAGTGTGGTAATAGGAATCTATTTTGCGGCAGACGTAAGAGCGGCAAAGGTATTCCAGGTGTTTGAGGAGCTGTAGAAACTTTATCGGCTATTACAGTTCACGGTCGGAGAAGGGCGAGAGGATTCCGCTCGCTAACATACACTCACAGCCAGCTTCGCACATACTGTGTCTACGAGAACAGGTTAGCTTGCGTGTAGCTATGAATGAACAGCAGCCGTAAATTCTGTCTAGTGTTGCAGAGTGTGGCGGCGGCTCGCGGGAAATTACGGATAATCTGAGAGGCGGCGCGACTTGTGGCACGGCTTTACTTTGTCGAGCCATAAATCGGAGCCTCTGGCAGCCGTCCAGAGTCTAGCACTGGCAGCGCTAAGCGCACTACCGGCCGTTTATATTAGCAGCCGCGATACGCCGGGGGCGAGGCGAGCACCGACTCTCGATCACCAGCACGGCCCCTTAACGACCTATGAATACTCGTGAATGCCCTCAGGCGCTCGGGTATTCGTCATCGACAACAGACGGAAATAGATGTCTTACTCCGAGGAGGTCTTTTCTTTGCGCACTCTCGGCGGATCGTTAACACCCGCGTTACGGTGCAGCAGAGAGGTGTAGTGACAGGTTTATTAGAAGTTGAGAGCCCGCCGTTAATTGCAAAATTAATTCTGGCTGAAGGGAGTCAGTTAAAAGCTTACGTTAAACATACGAGGCGCGTCCAGAAAGTATGTTCCGTTTGGTAATAAAATGAAATTGTAAACAGGTACACAAGAAATTATTGTTGCACAAAATTCTATAACTCTTAAACTACTTTTCCACATAACTGCCGAAATTTTGTAAGCACTTGTCATAGCGTGCCACAAGTTTTTGCATGCATCCTTCACAGAAGGTTGCGTTACATCTGTTTCACTTGTCATATTTTAACGGCGTTTTTATATTCTGTTTTAATGGTTTGACTTGCGCGGTTTCTAGGTTTGTTTGACGGAGGCGGATGTTGCCTATATGTTTTTAACCGTGAGATTTTTTTTTTTTTTGTTATTATAAACTAGGGGATTGGTTTTAGTTTTAGAGTTTGGAACCAATTGTTTTAATGTTTTAAGTGTAAGTACCATCCAACTCAGTGGATAGTTGTATTTTATCTTTTGTATTACCTAGTTTTGGGCTTTTTCTTTATATCTAGATAAGTTTGATCCGGTTTGTCACTTCCAAATGTTCTGGTGATTACTTTCTTTTTCAGATATTAGCTTAATTCCTGTTAACACCCGTTAATACCCATGAATTCCCCCCAGGCTCTCGGGTATTCGTCATCGACAACAGACGGAAATAGATGTCTTACTCCGAGGAGGTCTTTTCTTTGCGCACTCTCGGCGGATCGTTAACACCCGCGTTACGGTGCAGCAGAGAGGTGTAGTGACAGGTTTATTAGAAGTTGAGAGCCCGCCGTTAATTGTAAAATTAATTCTGGCTGAAGGGAATCAGTTAAAAGCTTACTTTAAACATACGAGGCGCGTCCAGAAAGTATGTTCCGTTTGGTAATAAAATGAAATTGTACACAGGTACAGAAGAAATTTTTGTTGCACAAAATTCTACAACTCTTAAACTACTTTTCCACATAACTGCCGAAATTTTGTAGGCACTTGTCATAGCGTGCCACAAGTTTTTACATGCATCCTTCACAGAAGGTTGCCGCCTGTGTGGTAACAGCTCTTTATCATCGTTGAAGTATTGACCACCAAGTTACACTTTGTCAGCAGATTCCCGCGCAACTATCATATCATTTTCCATATGAGAAAGATGGTATCATTATTTCTGCATTGTACACTGATGACCATCTGAAATCAAACACCAAGAAGCATCAGAACTATCACAACCAAATTTATTTGGGAGACAACCAGTTGTACATAGATGACATGTTTATATGAAATAAGTCAAAATAGCTGCAATTATTGTATATATATTTGTATTTTGATATTTTGCACAACAAGCCTGCTTGTTTCAGCATTTTTCCATTTTCAAGTAAACCTGTAAGTATATATCTGTTCTTTGGGACATATCCGAAAGAACAGACGCCACATATATATAAGTTATATAAATGGCGATTATATGCAATGATCATTCCTTCCGTGCGGAGGCACTTCTAGGCCCTTACTCGTGCGGGAAATAGTTTTTAATATCTACGAATTTGAGTTCTAGTGGGCAGGGGTGAGGTTGAGAATTTGTGTCTGACGAGAGGTGTACTTGAGTAATTCCTTGCAGGGATAGCAATCGCTGTGTCCCCAGTGGTGTAGAGGTCAGCGCAGCTGCCTAGAAAGCAGGAGACCCGGGTTCGAGTCCCGGCTGGGTACAAAGTTTCAACTTTACCCATTCGCATTTAATGACATAGTTTCCGTGAATATGAAACTCTATGTGTTTATAATCCGCTTCTTTCCTGACTTGTTGACGGTATGTTTATGTTCATTGCGTTACATCTGTTTTCCTTATATTTAAACGGCGTCTTCATATTCTATTTTAATAGTTTGCCTTGCTCGGTTTCTAAGTTTGTTTGACGGCGGCGGATGTTGCCTACATGTTTTTAACCGTGAGGTTTGGATTGGTTTTTGTTTTAGATTTTGGAACCCATTGTTTTAATGTTTTAAGTGTAAGTACCATCCAACTCAGTGGTTAGTTGTATTTTTTTCTTTTGTATTACCTAGTTTGTCAGTTCCTAATGTTCTGGGCCTACTTTTTTCAGGTACTAGCTTAATTCCCGTTGCTTCGCACGCGTAGACTGAATGGTCTGCATTGGTTGTTTCTACTTCTAAAGATAAATTTTTTAGGTGTAAGAAGAGATTAAAGTCGCTAGGTGAGAGGTCCAAGCTGTATGGACGATGATCAAACAGGTTCCAGTTAAATTCCCGTAAGAATTGTTTGGTCACATTCGGTGTGTGAGGTCAGGCATTATCGTGAAAAAAATATCTTTTGACAGTAATCCTCTTCTTACACCTAAAATCTGTCCTTGGTGGACAACACTTCAACGATGATGACGAGCTGAAAGAACATGTTACCACATGGTTGAATACACAGGCGGCAACATTCTATTAAAAAGACACACAAAACCTTGTGCCATGCTATGACAATTGCCTACAAAATTTCGGAAGCTATGTAGAAAAGTAGTTTAAGAGTTGTAGATTTTTCTACAGTCAATATTTTTTCTGTATCTGTACCCGTTCGTTTTATATAAACAAACGGAACTTACTTTCTGGACGCGCGTCGTATAATTCTGGCCGTAAAACCAGCTAAAGGATTCGCGTGAACTACTGACTACTTCCTGCAACAGCATCTTGTTCCCTGGCCCAGAATTTAGAACTGACTCCAACTTCAGCAGCAGGAAGACAAGGAGACGATGGCCAACGTACGTCGTAGATCACTAGAATTACACACAGTCATTAATATACAAGCCACTCCGAACTAAACCTTTTCATGAAGGTGGCTGTGAGAACATTTATGGCGCAACGGAATTAAAAATATGATAATTTGTATCTGAATTTGTTCTCATCACTGGTAAAAAACAACATTAAATAAAAAAGGGAAGGTATTCGTTAACTAATATTCATAATTAGGATAAAATTTCACTGATAATAAATTATTTATTCACTTCGAACATGAGCAAATGGGGGCACCAATTTTATTAAACAATAAAAATGCATCCCTATTTAAAATAAAGTAATCTGAACTGAACATCGTCGGAGGAGGTATTTACAATCAACAAGCATTCAGCCACTCACACGCGCGAAGCAAAGCGGAACTCACCTAACTCAGCGTGCTGATACGAAGCAGAAGCAGGCGCCGCTATCGTAGGCGGAATTCAGCGTACCAGGATGTACTACACAACACAAGAAAAGCAAACTTCGTAGGTCGCTCTGGTCTTTCTTTACTTGAGATGGTACGCGGTAATAGCGAGATTAATTTCCACTCAAATCAAACCGTGATCATGCGGAATTATTCAGACACACGGCACGTGTCTGCTACATTACATATTCGCACCCCACTGCAAGCGAAGTGCTTAAAGACTGTATTCATTTCAACAAAAACCAACGGAATCACAGATTACGAAGCAGGAATATACAATAGGAAGGCACTGGTGTGTGAGCAGTGGCTAGATCTCAAGTGACTAGCTATAAACCCTTGAAGTCGGAGTTCGGAGCCACGTGGTTCCGAAAACCAGTAAAAATATGAAAGTTAATTTCCGAAAAATAAAGAAAAATAGCTACGGCATGCAACCCTTAGAAATGCGTAGTATAACATAAGGAAGTTAAAGAAATACAGTTAGACGCGATTGGGAAGGTTTCACATGGAGGACGAGGTCCAGTCATCATAAAAGTGGAATAAATTCAAAGTCGGGGTCA
Organism: Locusta migratoria; assembly: GCA_026315105.1. Taxonomy (NCBI): domain Eukaryota; kingdom Metazoa; phylum Arthropoda; class Insecta; order Orthoptera; family Acrididae; genus Locusta; species Locusta migratoria. The sequence continues at coordinate 160,357,315 of CM048750.1, forward strand.
ATCAACTAAGAAATACGGCATGCAGCCCCTATAAATACGTAATATTTCATAATCAAGCTAATAGAGGGGGGTCGCACAAGGCTAGAAGAGAATTTTTCTGGGGGGTCTGATTGAAAAGCACAAGTTTGCAAACGAAACAACAATTTAAAAATAGAGAGGAGATCGCAAGGTACTAATGGAAAGCAGAAAGATACATGCATAATTTCTTGCCTGAATGGCATAGAAACAGACACAGGGGTGGCTGAAGGCTTTGTTCTAAGAACACACCACGCGGAGTACATATCACTCGCGGAAGGAGAAAACGGAAAAGAATATTTCACATGCTCTAACAGAATAAAAATATTCCCGCATATTATTCACGTTCCACAAAGCTAGAAAGAAATTAAACAGAGTTCATACACTGCCAGCTAGTCTCACACAGGTTACCGATTCCCAGCCGTTATCAAACCGAATTAGTTGCATTTTCACCGCATTTACCTACGCAAAATCACCGAAATGAAATTGAATACATTTCCTACATGATCGGAGAAACTTATCCCGAAAAATGAACCTAAGTTCTGAAGTCTAACAAACCAGACAATGAGTCGCTACCATCTCAAGGGAGGGAAGAAAATCCAGAACATGTTACCAGGTCGAAGCACAGCCATAGAATGTTCAGATCGGCCACCCAGTTCCCTTCACCACCGGAAATCGGTAGGAACCACTGGAAAAACCGAGGTGGTGGGGAGAGCTGAAACTCGCACGTCTTACCGAGGCTCGCTAAATGGGCATTGTCAACTCAGCTTGTAACCAAACGATGGAGAAACCTCTTTGGTAGTATCAAAAGCAGAGGTTGGTAACGACTACCTATCGATACGAAGCCAGAGAAACACTAGTACCGAGCAGCCAGCAGCGGACGACGAAATTCTCATACATAACACACAGACCCCCCTGATAGAAGATTCTCATACATGCACATACAGAATAAACCAAGTACACATTCTCACAGGGACAGTGGCGTCACGGAGAAACTGTTCATATTGCCACATTCATTGACCCAATGATAAATTATTAGCATAATTAAATCCCAGCAATATTACAGAAACTAACATTTAAAAATATGAACACAATGATAAATTATTAGCATAATAAAATCCCAACAATATTACCGAAACTAACATTTAAAAACATCAAATGAAATGCTATTCCTCATGCCTCCGAACGAGAGGGGTTCTCGTTTAGCAAAAAAGGCCGTCTAGTGAGCTTAGATAATTTACAGAGTTAAAAACCTAGGGAAGACGGCAGACAGCTGTCTTTGAAAGTGGAAGGCTAATAGGGAACAGGACGTCAACGAGATAATAGCTAACCGTTAAGTGTTTACTACTGAGTGCTGCCAGGGGACTAAAAGTCCATTGTCCTACAATCATTCATACAAAATCAGTTTTGATGAATATTGTTGTTGCGATATGATAAACTTATGCTGTTAAAATAAAGATAACGTTAAAAAGCGGAGAAGTCGATGAAATGGTGAATCCTGAGTTTGATAAATTTTTTTATTGTTGTGCTTACACGTTTCGGACTACGCCCAACCTCACAGCACCTGGTAAAAATATACAGAAATGATACCATGAATAGTCCAATTCAAAACGTCTCATTATCAACGATTATAAGCAAAAATGTAAAAAAAAAAAACTTCAAAAAAACTGATTATGGGATCCATGACAAAGTAACAGAACTCTTCGATTCTTAGGAACAAATTAACGATACTCGGCCGAATATTTTATAGGATATCCAAATATTTGAGTCACCTACCGTAACGTCGTTATGGTCAAGTAATTACCTGTTCCAAATTTTTCCATACTAAGCCGCATTTTTGAAAGTCTTTTTTTGGGCTCTTCTCAAGTCTATTTTGAAATTGTCCTCGAGGTAGATTCCCCAGTTGAGACAGAAGAAAGTTGTATTAAAAATCTCCTTCCACAGGCATCTCGACCACCCACCGTATATGGCCTCCCAAAGGATCACAAAATGAACCCTCCTCTTCGCCCGATCGTGAGTACCATAGGTGAGCCGCCTTGTAAGGCGGCAAACATCTGGCCACCCTTCTTACTCCACACGTCGGTTACTGTGAGCATCATATAAAGAATACGACCGACTTCATCAGAAGAAAAAATCTTTGCGTCTTGGTCAGCTTTGATGTGGTTCCATTATTCACAAACGTTCCCATCAAAGATTCCGTAGACCTGCTGGCCCAGTTATTCGACGAAACTGTTGTGGGTTTATTCAGACAGTGACGTCATCATATTTTTATATGGTGAAGAATACTTCAACCAGATTGACGGTGTCGCAATGTGAAGCCCATTAGCTCCTGTTATTGCCAATCTGTCCATGGAATACTTCGAGAACATCGCCATAGACACGGCTCCTGCAAAGCCTAGCTGTTTCTATCGTTATGTTGACGATACGTTCGTTGTCTGGCCACATAGACGTGAAAAACTGGATGAATTCTTGGACCACATCAACAGCATCCATAACAAAATCAATTTCACGATAGAGGTAGAGAGAGATTGCCCTGCCGTTCCTTGAAGTGCTTGTCTGGCGCAAAACAAATGGATGCCTTAGCCATAGTGTCTACAGGAAACCCACCCACACGAACCTGTATCTGCACGCTACGAGTCACATCCACCAATCGCAAAAACGATCTGCTCTAAGGACGCTGGTGTATAGAGCAGATGTAGTCTCGGACAATGAATATCTGCAGAAGGAACTGAGCCACTTACGGAAAGTGTTTAAGAAAAATGGCTTTAGCAACTGCCAGATAACACAAGCGCTCCATCCGAAGACACGCAAGCAGAAGACCCTCGAGGAGGAGACAAAGAAACTTGTATTTTTGCCGTTTTGTGGCTCGATAACGGGAAAGATTAGCCGGCTTCTTAAGAGACACGGTCTTCAGGCCTCCTACAAAATTGCGACAGATGATGAAACCTGTGAATGATGATCGAGGCCTTAGAACGCCATGTGTGTACAAGATACCGTGTGGGTGTGGACATTTCTACATCGGACAGACAGTGCGCAATATTGAACAGCGCTGTGCTGAACATGAAAGACGTTTCCGCCTACGTTATCCCGAGAAATTGCGGAGCACGCTCTAGAAAACGAAAATCGCATTGCATTCGAAGATACACCAGTATTTACCAGAACAAATACTTTCTGGGATAGCGAAATAAAAGAGGCTATCGAAATCATCTGAAAAATCTCTTTAAGACGGCGGTTGCAGCACAGCTTGGACCCGGCCATCGGACGGTTGAAGCGGGCGCGGCAGGAACGCGGCCAAAACATTGCCATATATGGCGATGCGGTTGAGCACCAGTGACGTCACAGTAAGCCGCGCAGGTATATAAAGACGACGGCAGCAATGATAAGATGTAGCACCAATATCTTGGGCTACCTAACTGCAGAAGGAAGGCAGATGCAAGTGGCAGATAGTCCTACCCTGTGACAAAGGAAGGTTGCCATAATAAAATTAATCCCGTGATTTTGACAGTAGATTCGGCCCTTACGTGAAATTACGAATAGAATGATATTGGCCCAGTACTTTACAAGTAGTATAAATTAATTGCCAACTTAATCGCATAAAGTGAATTTTCCCCGACAAGTAAGAACCTCCACAGGCTTGGCTGAAACCTTGACTCCCTACTGGCGGAGGATTTGTAATTTTATCAAGGCCCATTTAATTAATACGGAAATGAAGCAATATGGCGTATTCTTGAAAGGCCCGTTTGGCCGTTAGTTTAAATTCGCTTCTTCGTCACCAACGACGGAGGAATACACGCCTTCGCGCCGTTTGGCTGAAGAACCGCTATTCCAGGTGTCTCCGCTGCCCAGGGCGCCGACCCTGTCCGCACGGGCAGAAGGCACATTGTCAGGTTGGCTGCGGAGCCCCACTTCTTCTCGGCGGAGCGATACAGTGTCCTGGAGTGACGGACATAAAAATGACGGGAGACGCTCCCGACGCCCTGAGTCGTGTGCAGTTCTACACGTGCTAGTTGAGCCAGCAGTCGTCCGCTATTTATCGATTATGTTTCCGCCGGGACGAGTAAACGCCAATCAACGGGCGAAAGTGCATAATAATAATATCGTTTTCTGTTCCATAGGACCCAATTGAGGAGTGAGACTCGATGGTCATACATGATGGTCATACATGAATTTTTACACGAGAATGGTAATAGAAAATTTTTAAGTAGTTCTATGCACACGACAATCTTAAGACAAAGTGAAAAGAATGTTACCGATAGGGCTGTAGCCGTTGCCCCTGCCTGGGCTGCTCCGTTAACTCAAATATACGTAATGTTTCTAAGCGCACTCTCTCTCTCTCTCTCTCTGCTAAGAGTTGGGTTATTTCGGTTTGAATGATTTTTACTGAATTGACTTTCATATTGTCTTGCTCCTGCAGCGAGAGTAGTTATTATTTGTATAGTTGATTACAGAAGTAACCGTCTTTAATGTGTAACAGGCTACCTCACATTCCTCTTACTTGAAGGGACAATACTGAGAATTATACCAGGTAAACGTGTTTGCTTACTTGGTCTGTAACTCCTCCACCGCTGCCCAATTACTAATATCAATAGCACTGAAACCCTGCTAAAAGAGACGGTCAGGCAGCAGCAGAAGTTCAGGTGAGGTGTTGATCGCCACTTCTCCAGGGGGAGCAAGTAGCAAGCAGCCATATCCATAGAATCTAACATTCCCAACAGACAACGACAGGGCTACAAAGACAGTCACCACATGACAATGGCCGTGGATTTTTTTTTTTTTTTTTTTTTTTTTTTTTAATTCTATCGGACCAAACTGCGTGGTCATCAGTCCGTAGCTTACAAACTACCTAAACCTAGGTAAACTAACCTAAGGAAAACACACACACCCATGCCCCACGGCGAGCAACCGCGCGCTCCGCAGCGAGACGCTTTAGACCGCTCGGCTACTCCACCGCGGCATGGCCGTGGAGATTTCGTCCGAAAGCTCGTGGGTATCATACCACTTGACGCGGCTGGAAGCCCGAGATAATTTTATCAGCATTACTCGCTATGCATTCATACATAAAATTTGTCATTAGAGAGGAGCAACCTCAGAAAGAAATTCTTCGATTCATTTCCTCCCAAGGGTCTAGCGTATTAGCGTGTGGTGTCACTGCATTGATCAGGCAATTATCTGTTTTTGTCAATGACTCTGACACTGCTCGTGTCTGCATTGTAGCAGGCAGTTAAGTGTTGTTAGTTGGGTCCCGTTTTTTGACGCTAGTTACCGCAGTCGTCGCACTGTGCGACAGTGGAGAGGCACGCGTAGGCCACACACGGAGTGTGGGGCGCGGCCGGCCACAGAACGGGGTCAGGGCGCGCCCCGCCATCTCGTGCGCCGCCAATTAATTCGTGACGTCACAACACGCGCGTCACCTCCACGCACGGCACCAGCGATGGACGCGCGCTTGCGTGGCGTGGCACCGACACGCTTCCGGCTGCGAGCGAACCAGGACTCGCCTGGCGTACAGCATTTCTCTTCCTATGACACCTATTCTGGAGCAAACACCTCTCATTTGTTGGCAAGGAAAGTACAACCCTAATAAAAAGCAGATTAGCAGATGATGAAAATTATTCTAGGTCCTTTACCGCGTCGATGGAATCTACACATATCATAAATATGTACTCGTATGTACGTCTGTATGTGTGTATGTGTATTTCAGTTTTGATGTTAAATTATTTATGTCAAAAGTCACTCACCTCTTATCCGAAGACAGCAGCTTCTTACAGCACATTAATGATGAAATATAAATAAAATTCAAACTTGTATCTATCCTACCGTTTAAAAGTTGCAGCCCAAAACAACTTGAGGAATAATAAGATTTTTCAGTTTAAAAAAAAGGGGAGCCAAAGTAGTCTCGAATTAAAACAAAGTTACAAGTTATGATTACAATTATTATTATCGTTACTTTACATAATCATTACAACAAAATACCAAAATCAAAATCAGAATTATTAAGAATCCCAACAGCCTACAACAACACTCTCGCAGTCCACAGCTCTCAACCAGGACCCAACTCTGTCCGTTCACTTCCACACACTTCCACCTTCTCTCTCTCTCTCTCTCTCTCTGCCGGCCGCGGTGGCCGACGGGACTAAGGCGCTCCAGTCACGGTCTGCACGGCCACTACGGTCGGGGGTTTGAATCCCCCCTCGGGCATGGATATTTGTGCCGTCCTAGTTCGTAAGTAGTTCATAAGTAGTTTGTAAGTTTAGGGACTGATGACCCCGTAGTTAAGTCCCATAGACTATACAAACATTTGAACATTTTTTTTTTCTCTCTCTCTGTCCTTCCCACTACTCACTCCAGAGTTCATACAATAAAAGTAAAGTCTCTGGTCAGAGGGACAGAATAGTGCTGCCGCCCTTCAAAGTCCTTTCTGAAAGATTTTGTCTGGAGTATAGCATTGTATGGGAGTGAAACGTGGAAGATAAGGAGGTCGGACAATAAGATGATAAAAGCTTTTTAAATGTGGTGCTAAAAACGAATGATGAAAATTAGATGGGTAGATCACGTAACTAATGAGGAGGTGCTTAATCGAATTGACTAAGAGAAAGGATAGAATGGTACGACACATTCTGACACATCAAGGAATTTTCAACTTAGCATTAGAAGGAAGTGTGTGGGGTAAAAATCGTAGAGAGAGACCGAGGGATGAATACAGTAAGCAGATTCAAAAGTATGTAAGTTACCGAACGTTTTCTCAGATGAAGAGACTTGCACGGGACAGAGTAGCGTGAAGAGATGCGGACTGAAGACCACAACAACAACAATCTGTTGTCACAAGTAATCAGAACTTGAGGGAAAGAAATTCTTTAGATATGTTTGACTTAGCAGGTACCTTCAACAATATGGGTATTCACTCTCTAGAAAAACTCAAATTGCATATCTCTTACAAACGTTAAATCTTACATCTATATCTACATGAGATACCCTGAAAATCACATTTAAGTGCCTGGCAGATGGTTCATCGAACCACCGTTATACTATTTATCTCCCATTCCAATTTCGAATAGGCGGGAAGAAAGAACATCTGAATATCTCCGTTCGAGCTCTGATTTCTTGTCTTTTATTCTGGTGATCATTTCTACTTATGTAAGTGGGAGTCAACAATATATTTTCGCATTCGGAAGAGAATGTTGGCGATTGTAGTTTCGTAAGTAGCTCACGCCGCAGAGATAAGCGCCGTTGTTGTAATGATTCCCATCCCAGATCCTGTATCATTTCCGTAACGCTGTCTCCCCCGTATTGTGACAATACGAAACGAGCTATCCTTCTTTGGACTCATTCGATATCCTCCGTCAAACCCACCTGATAAAGATCTCACACTGGGCAGCAATACTCCAAAGAAGGGCGGACAAGCATAGTGTATGCAGCCTCTTTAGTACTGTTGCATCTTTTAAGGGTTCTGAAAATAAAATGCAGTGTTTGGTTTGCCTTTCCCACAACATTATCTACGTGTTCTTTCCAGTTTTAGTCTGAAGTAATAGTAATTTCTAGGTATTTTGTGGGCCAGTAACACTACCCTGTGGAATGCCCGATATCACATCCGTTTTAGTCGATGACTTAGCATCGATTACTTCGACCTGTGTCCTCTCTGACAGTAAATCCCCTATCTAGTCGCAAATTTGGGGCGATATACCATAACCAAGCAATTTGATTAAAAGCCGTTTGTTAGGTACGGTGTGTAAAGCCTTCTGGAAAAGCAAGAAATACAAAATCGATTTGCTAACCCTTGTCTATAGGAGCCATCACTTCGTGTGAGCCGGCCGCGTTAGCCGAGGTGACTGAGGCGCTCCAGTCACGGTCAGCACGGCCACTACGGTCGGGGGTTCGAATCCCCCCTCGGGCATGGATATTTGTGCCGTCCTAGTTCGTAAGTAGTTCATAAGTAGTTTGTAAGTTTAGGGACTGATAACCCCGTAGTTAAGTTCCATAAGCTTAACAAACATTTTAACATTTGAACTTCGTGTGAGTAAAGAGCTAGTTGTGTTTCGCATGAACGATATTTTCTAAATCCGTATTGACCCTGGGTCAATAGATCATTGTGTTCGAGATAATTCATAGTATTTGAATATAGGATATGTTTCAAGCCCCTGCTGCAAATTGACGTCAATAAAATAGACCTGTAGTTTAGTGGATTACTCCTACTGCCTTTCTTGAATATAGGTGAGACCTGTGCAACATTCCAATCTTTAGGTACAGATCCTTCTTTGAGAGAGCGGTAGTATATGGCTGTTAAGTAAGCAGCTATCGCTTCAGCATAATCAGATAGAAATCTAATGGCTATACAGTCCGGACCAGAAGACTTATTCTCTTATAACTGTGTGCGAGTTTCCACAGTGAGATTCGTTTGTTAATATCCTAAGTGAAATAAGATTCTCTCAACGTAACATGCACTTACTGCCACGAAATTTCCGGGTAGCGCCAGAAGCCACTCGGTGCGAGAAATACGGTACACATTGGAGTGAGGTGACGCGCCAGTCACGCTTGCCCTGAGGGGCTGGTGTCGAGTGACGTGCCGCGCCGGAGCGGTGAACAGGCGGGATGAATGGGCGGCAGGCTGCAGACGCAGGTAGTTCCGGTGTTGCGAAACGGCGCGCACTTGCACGGGGCCAGTGACCCGCGGCAGAGGCAGAGGCAGAGGCGTGCCGCGCACTGCCGCCCACCAGCGCGGGACAAGGGCGTGGCCCAGACTCCGCCACCAGCCGCCAAGTCACCCGACACTCGCTCACCCATGCTCCAACCATGCGCCGTGTTGCGCTTTACGTAGTCTCAGAAAACATTCTGTTAATTGCAACCAAACCACACCACTGAGTCCTACGGGGGAATCACATCAGTATTGGATTTTAGAATTTTTTTGATATTTATGGTGCGTGAAGTTCAGAAAAAATAACAAGTCGCGGCGGAGTGGCCAAGCGTATTGAGGCGCTATGCTCCGATCCGCGAGGACGTTCCCCGTCGGAGGTTCGAATCCTCCCTGAGGCATGGGATGTTTCTGCTGTCTGAATTATAAGTTACTTTATAAGTATTAAACATAAGGAGAGGCACTGAACTAAAATTTATGCTATGGCCAGGATTCGAACCCGGGACCTCCTACTTAATAGGTAGGCACTTTAGATCATTTTTTAAAAATAAATTTATTAAACATTTGAAGTACATTAATTATTACAATGGTTTCATAACTTTTATCTTAACAGCTGACACACAAGAACCATGCACTCTTCCTCACTTGTTCCTCCATGGTAACAAGGATTACTTGGCTTCAGTTTGTCGCTAAGGTTGTCCAGATTTGGTTTTTCTCCATGGCTCACACTTGCAGAGCACCTTCGATAATCATTGCAACGGCTTAATCACTTTATTTTTTTATTATTTATTTATTTTTCTACATAAATTCCTGTATATTTCAATTTCCCTTGACCGATCTTAATTCTTATTTTCTTTGTCTCATATTAATATTATATATATCAAACGTATTCATCAACGTAGTGATGTCCGCCTAATTATAGCTTCCAACACTGTTTCAGGGTTCTGTTGAGGCCTTCACAGCTACCGTAGCGGCCACGGGACACACGAAGTCCCCACCGTACTTCATCCTCAGCAGCAATCCCCTACTTTAGCATTGAAGCCATAATAAGGCTATCCGGCTTCAATTTAGGTCTTTGTGTTATTTTATGTTCGAGGAGCAAAATTTTTAACATGGTGCCAAATTTCTTTTTATGATCCTCCCATCTGTATAGCTATCACAGCCAAAGCGACTACACGGTCTTACAGCACGTCTCCCTCCACACCATATACTTTAATTCCGCCTCATGTTCCGTGTGAAATGCGTATCGAGTAGTAAGTAGGAGGTCCCGGGTTCGAATCCCGGTCACAGCATAAATTTTAATTCAGAGCCTCTCCTTATGTTTAATACCTTTTGTATAACGAGACATTGTTGTCTCAAGGACAAGTTTATAAGTAGTTTGTAAGTTTAGGGACTGATGATCGCGCAATTGAGTCCCATAAGCTTAACAATCATTTGAACATTTGATTTCAAATAACAATCACCCAAAGCCATTCGACGCAACTTTATTTATTTATTTGTTTTTTCTTTCTTTTTTTTGTGTTCGAATACTTACACAATTTTAATATCTGTTTATAATTTGCACGAAAAGTGTACGTATTTCGGTTTATTCTTAATTTTATATGTATTTATAGAAGGTTGTTAAGAATGATGGTTTCATAGTTTCCAAATGAAATGCCAAGATCGCACATTAATAATTTATTCACTGACGACCGGTTTCGGTGAACTGTGTCACCATCATCTGCTCGCATACTATTACAAGCTGGTCATCTTGTTAAAAAATTGGGTATAAAATAACAATTGAATATTTTGTAAGCTGTCATGTTTTAACTTGTCTATTTTTTATATATTAACTAAGTGCAATGTTGCACTTGTTATTTTATACCCAATTTTTAACAAGATGACCAGCTTGTAATATGTATGTGACCAGATGATGGGAACACAGTTCACCGAAACTGGTCGTCAGTGATTAAATTATTAATCTGCGACCTTGGCATTTCATTTTGAAAACTATTAAACGATCAAATCGCCTCCAAACCCGATTATGTCAGGTAATCGTAAAATGGTGGTTTCCATAAAAACAACATAATTTACATTTTTACAGTATTGACTTCACTATCAGTTGACGACGGTAGTCTTTGATTGTTCAGTTTGTGAAGAACTACAACACTGGTTTTGGAAAGATATCTCCATACTTACTAATATCCTTCCAAGCAGCTAACTTACACCAACCATCGTTTTACGTGATGTCCTAACAATGTTTTATATAACTGAATTCGAAAAATCTCTCTCTCTAGTTCTGTTCCTTGCGGCCGCTGATCATGTTCGTTCGTAGTTGTTCGATGAGTTCTGTTCTTGTAAATCTATCGGACCAAACTGCGAGATTATTAGTCCGTAGCTCTCCACTCCACTCCGCAATCCAGAAGGTCACACCATCAGTCGTCCTGTGCATATGGTCATACCTCTCGAGGTCGACCAGGGTGGGGAGGATGTCGCGGAATGAGAAGACTTTGCACTGATGTTCTTTGAAGAAAGCTATGTGTATAATCCTTTTTGTAATGTGAATATCTTTGACTTGTTTGTATGTAGTTCTGTGACATAAATAAAGTTTGTTGTTGTGTACAAGACATCCACCTTTGCATTACATTTCACGACACATTACAAGGCTAATCATCAATTTTCCTTCCGCGTTTACGGTGTGCCATCACTGTGCTACTTCCGGGTAGTGAGGAGGGGGGGGGGGGGGGACGCCACCAATGTGTAATGTGGCAGCGATGGTGAGTGAGGTGGCGCGAGCCGCCAGCTAGGTGGTGGTAGCGCGTAAACCGACAGAGATGCGCATGCGCTGACGGCCGCATCCGACGTGGCGTTTATTGCTGCTGCTGCTGGCCACGGACAGCAAGCAGCCAGCACCTGCGCTCCGCTTCCGCGTAGGCTGTTCGGGATCTTCTGCTGCTAATTTACTCTACCCAGACTCAACTCCACTGCACGTCCTTCTCATTATTCCATTTCCACAGTTCTCCATCATTATAGCACCATTCTCTTTCCGCCTTCCTGTATCTCTTCTCACACGTGAACTACCTATGCTACATTAACAGAATCATTTCACTTCTTCTCAAATCAATTGCATGTTTCCCTTTTAGTTATACTATCGCATTGGAAAAATGGAAATGAGCGTATGGCTCTCTTGGCCGGGAGATCTCTTGCGGGATTGTTCGGCCGCCTTACTGTAAGTCTTTTTAGTTGACGCCGCGTGGGCGACTTACGAGCCGATGATGATGAGATGTTGATGATTAGGACAACAACACCTAGTCCCCTGCCGGGAATCGAACCCGGGCCCCCTGCGGGGTAGTCAGCGACGCTGGCACTGAGCTACGGAGGCGGACACTACAGCATTAAAAATCTACTGTTACATTCCAGAGAGAGATTACAATACCTAGTCGACATCTACGTCACTAAAGAAGGAAGAAAGCTTAGGGTTTAACGTCCCGTCGACAGCTTGGTCATTAGAGGCGGGGCTAACGCTAGGAGTTTTTGGTAAGGATGTGGAAGGAAGTCAGCCGTGCCCTTATAAGGAACCATCCCGGAATTTGCCTGGATTGATTTAGGGAAATCACGGAAAACCTAAATCTGGATGGCCGGAGGTGGATTTGAACCACTGCAAGTCCTTCTCATTATTCCATTTTCACAGTTCTCCATCATTATAATACCATTCTCTTTCCGCCTTCCTGAATCTCTTCTCACAAGCGCACTACCTATGCCACATTGACAGAATCATTTCACTTCTTCTCAAATCATTTGCAAGTTTTCCTTTTAGTTATACTACAGCATGCCTTGAAAGGAAGATATAAGATGAACATTAACAAGAGTAAAACAAAGGTAATGGAATGCAATGTCAGCAAATCAGGCGATGTTGAAGGAATTAGATTAGGTAATGAGACAATAAAAGTAGTATATGAATTTTATTATTTGGGTAGGAAGATAACTTCTGATGGCCGAAGTAAAGAAGATATAAAATGAGGAATGGCTATGGGAAGAAAAGCGTTTCTAAAGAAGCTAAACTTGTTAACATCCAATATTAATTTAAATGTTAGGAAGTCCTTTCAGAAAGCATTTGTCGCGAGTGTAGCACTGTATGGGAGTGAAACGTAGACGATAATGATTTCAGATAAAAAGTTGATAGAAGCTTTTGAAATGTGGTTCTTCAGACAAATGATGAAAATTAGATGGGTAGATCACGTAACTAATGAGGAGGTGCTTAACCGAATCGGGGAGAAAAGGAGTTTCTGGCATATCCTAAGAGAAGGGATAGATTGGTTGGACACATTCTGAGACATCAAGGAATTGTCAACTTAGCATTAGAAGGAAGCGTGTGGCGTAAAAATCTTAGAGGGAGACCGAGGGACGAATATAGTAAGCAGATTCAAAAGGGTGTAGGTTGCCGAACGTATTCTCAGATGAAGAGACTTGCACAGGACATGGTAGCGTGGAGAGCTGCATCAAACCAGTCTGGGGACAAAAGACCACAACAACAACAGCATTAAAATCCACTGTTACATTTCAGAGAGAGGTTACAATACCTAGTCGACATCTACGTCACTAAATATCAGAAAAGGAAACAAAAGACACATAAATCCGGTACAATATAAACGATATTTTGCAAACACATGCATATGCGCAAAAATATAGGCGTATATCTCTCACGTGTATCTCTCACGTGACTAATGGAAAAAACTGGTGGAATCCGACCTTGGGGATGATCAGTTTGGATTTAGGAGAAGTGTAGGGACACGCAAGCCAATACATTACATCTTACAAGGAAAGTACTTGGGCTCGAACAAACACATATACACTAAAATCGTATGAGAGATAATGTAAAGATCCCTTATTGCACTGTTGTCACAAACTCATAATAATAGGGATGATAATGACGAACAACTCATTGGAAGCGGTAGTGCTACGGTAAGTGCGGGAAGAGGCGATGGAAACAGTGGCAGTGAATACTAACAGTCTTTCAGGAAGAAGGTTAAAGTTGCAACTATGATCACGGCTTTTGATCACAATTCGCTAGAGAACATGTACGATTATTATTACATAAATTATAGTTAAGATATCTGCATTACGTATGGCGTTTACAATTACATCTACAGTGCTATCTAGAGCATGGTTGCAGAGCTTTGCAGAAAAACGACACCCACCAGCACATTGAGGTGTACGTAGAGATCCTGTAACCAAACGTTCATACAGATATGTTTGTTCGAGCCCAAGTACTTTCCTTGTTAGTAGATAGACTAAGGAAAGGGAAACCTACGTTTTCAGCATTTGTGGATCTGGAGAAAGCTTTTGACAATGTTGGCTGCAATACACTCTTTCAAATTCTGAAGGTAGTAGGGATAGAATATAGGGAGCGAAGAGTTATATTCAACTTGTACAAAAACCAGACAGCAATTTTTAGTCTAATGGAATGAAAGGGTCGCAGTGGTTGGGAAGGGAGAAAGACAGAGTTCAATCTGTACATTGAGTAATCTGTGAAGGCAAGCAAGCAGAAATTTGGAGATGGACACGTCCAGGAGGAGGGAATAAAAACCTTGCGGTTTGCTGACGAAATTGTAATTCTGTCAGTGACAGCAAAGGACGTAGAAAAGCAATTAAATGGAATGGACAGTGTCTTGAAAAGAGGGTATAAGATGAACATCAACAAGAGTAAAACAAGTATAAAGGGAATGTAGCGTCAGAAAGTCAGGCGATGCTGAAGGAATTAGATTAGGTAAGGAGACAATAAAAGTAATAAATGAGTTTCGTTATTGGGGTAGCAAGATAACTATTGACGGCTGAAGTAAAGAAGATATAAAATGCAGAATAGCTATGGAAAGAAAAGCGTTTCTGAAGAAGCGAAATTTGCTGATATCCAGTATTAGTTTAACTGTTAGGAATTACTTACTGAAATCATTTCTCTAGAGTGTACAATTGTATGGGAGTGAAACGTGGACGGTAAGAAGTTCAGACAAAAAGATGATAGAAGCTTTAGAAATATGGTGCTACAGAGGAATGATGAAGACTAGATAGATACCTCACGTAAGTAATGAGGAGGTGCTCAACAGAATTGGGGAGAAAAGTAGTTTCTGGCATATGCTGACCAAGAGAAGGAATAGGTTTATGGGGCACATTCTGAGACATCAAGGAATCGTCAGCTCAGCATTAGAAGGACGTTTATGAATGGAGATTACAATCAATATTCATGAATTTTGTATCATTTAAAGGAGGAAGTGTAGCCCTTTTCTTCTTCGCACAATCAACTTCAGCAAGAACACACATAAAGGGTTGCGCTTCATTATACAGTATGGATTGGGAGACTTGCTTTTGTTAAGTGATTTAAGTTGCTTTAATACTCTAGGGATATCTGCTTCCAAATTACACACTCTGGCGGTTGTTCTTGATTCGAATTTTGGAGTGTTTGCTTCGTCTTCTTTTGTGAAGGAATTTCTGAAAGGTGTGTTTAGCAATTCTGCTTTAGCAGAGCTGTCATCCTAAGCATCACCATTGATGTCGCGTTTTGAAGGTACCAGAATTTCTTCGGAGAATTTCCCCAAGTTACGTACTATGTAAAATCGATAAGCGGGTCAAAGACCACTATCCAGACACTCGCTGATCATTCCTGGTCAGTAATAGAAGAAAGCAAACGGAAAACTGAAGTTCTGAATTTAACCTTTAAGTAATCTTTCACTCAGGAGGACCGTACCATCATTTGATCAATGCACTAACTCCCAAATGGAGGACATAGTAATAGGCATTTCCGTTGTAGAGAAGCACCTGAGAGAGCTGAATACAAAAAAGTCTCCTGGTCCGGGTGGAATATCAGTTCGGTATTAAAAAGAGTATTCTGTGGCATTGGCCCCTTACTTAGCTTGCATTTATCGCGAATCTTTAATTCAAAGTTCCTAGTGACTGGAAAAAAGCGCAGGTGACTCCCGGTTGTAAGAAAGATAAAAGAATTGACCCATATAATTACAGGCTGATATCGTTGACATATGTTTCCTGTAGAATTTTAGGGCATACTCTCCGCCTAATACAGTAAATTTCCTTAGACGGATAAGGTTTTTTTTATGAATCACCAAGGGTTTAGGAAACATTCTCCTTATAAAACTCAGCTCGTCCTTTTCTCACATGACATCTTACCAGCCATGGATGAAGGGCAACAAGCGGATTGTGTTTTTCTCGATATCACAAAGGCATTTGGGGCGGTTCCATACTGAAGACTGCTAACGAAAATGCGAGCATATGGAATATGTTCACGGATTTGTGACTGCCTGGAAGACTTCTAAGTGGTAGGACGCAGTATGTTGTTCTCTACGGCAAGTGTACATCAGAAATGAGTGTATTGTCAGGCGTGGTGTATGAGAGGGTGTAGCAGGATGACTTCGACAAAATTTCTAGTTCGTGTGAAGCTATCTCTAAATGTACAAAAATGTAAGGTGATGCGCATGAGTAGGAAAAACAATCCCATAATGTTCGAATACAGCATTAGTAGTAATCTTCTTGATGATGTTGCGTCGTTCAAATATCTAGGCGTAACAATGCAGAGCGATATGAAATGGAACGAACATGTAAGGACAGTTGTAAGTAAGGCGGACAGCAGACTTCGTTTTATTGGGAGTATTTTGGGAAGATGTACTTCATCTGTAAAGGAGAACGCGTATAAAATGCTTGTATGCGCACGTCTTGAGTATTGCTCAGGTGTTTGGGACCCGCAGCAGATCAGTTTGAAGGAAGACATAGAAGAGCAATTGAGAGGCAAACAGCTAGATTCGTTACTGGTAGGTTCGACCAATGCACGAGTGTCACGCAAATGCTCCGCGAACTCGAATGGAGATCGGCGAAGGAAAGACGACGTACTTTTCGAGAAATTCTGTTGAGGAAATTTAGAGGGCCGGAATTTGACTGTAGAGCGATCTTCCTGCCGCCTACTTACGTTTGGCTTAAAGATCACAAAGACGAGCGAAATTAGGGCTCGTACAGAGGCGTATAGACATTATTTTTTCTCTCGTTCTATTTGTGAGTAAAGTAGGAAAGGAAATGCCTAGTAGTGGTACAGTGCACCCTCCGCCACGCACTTAATGGGGGTCGGCCGCGGTGGTCAAGGGCACTGCGGCGTTCCAGTCACGGTCTGCACGGCCACTACGGTCGGGGGTTCGAATCCCCCCTTGGGCATGGATATTTGTGCCGTCCTTAGTAGTAGCTAGACCATAAGTAGTTTGTAAGTTTAGGGACTAATGACCCCGTAGTTAAGTCCCATAACCTACACAAATCATTAAACTTAACGGGGGATTGCGGAGTGTTAGATATGTAGATGTAGCTGTGACAGTGTTTCGTTGTGAATACTATTATAAGATTACCGCTTTGAAGTTCGAACTAAATTTCGAGTTTCAGACGAGCCTGAGCTCGTGTGTAAAAACGCCGTGGTAAGTGCAGTAGACAAACTCGAGTAGTCAGCTGCGGTAAGAAAGTGTTGTCTCAAGAGGGCTTCAGGTAGTCGCCGATGACACCATCTGGCACGGTGGCGCCCGTAAGGTAGATTGCCTGCGAAGGTAATCAGTGGGAGGATGGAAGGCATGCGCCAAGCAGTACGCAGCAGAGGGGACAGGGCTGCAGACAGGTAATTATTGTGGCCAGCCCGATGCGCGGGAGGCATCAATGGAGCAGCAGGCGGCCTTGACTGCTGAGGACGCGCACTGAATGCCTAATGAAACGACACCCGCCGGGATCCGGGCCACGCCGCGTGGGAGGCAGCACCTGCCGGCCAGGCTGGCCCAGGCCGCTTGCCTCTCAGACACACACACACACATATATATATATATATATATATATATATATATATATAGGGTGTTACAAAAAGGTACGGCCACACTTTCATTCCTCACACACAGAGAAAGAAAGTATGTTATGTGGACATGTGTCCGGAAACGCTTAATTTCCATGTTAGAGCTCATTTTAGTATTTCTCTTTAAATGTAAATTGAAATAATTCGTGCAGACAATTGACAAAATACCCAATTGTTTCGTTAGTATGAACTGTACTTCCTCGATTCACGTCATCAATACAGGTTTTCTGTGAACGCTTGGGCAGGAACTGTTGGTGATGTCTTGATTGGGCCTCATGTTCTACCACCTACGCTCACTGGAGCACGTTATCATGATTTCATACGGGATACTCTACGTGTGCTGCTAGAACATGTGCCTTTACAAGTACGACACAACATGTGGTTCATGCACGATGGATCTCCTGCACATTGCAGTCGACGTGTTCGTACGCTTCTCAACAACACATTCGGTGACCGATGGATTGGTAAGACGCGGACCAATTCCATGACCTCCACGCTCTACTGACCTCAACCATCTTGACTTTAATTTACGGGGACATTTGAAAGCTCTTGTCTACGCAACCCCGGTACCAAATGTAGAGACTCTTCGTGCTCGTATTGTGAACGGCTGTGATACAATACGCCATTCTCCAGGGCTGCATCAGCGCATCAGGGAGCCCATGCGACGGAGGGTGTATGCATGTATCCTCGCTAACGGAGGACATTTTGAACATTTCCTGTAACAAAGTGTTTGAAGTCACGCTGGTACGTTCTGTTGCTGTGTGTTTCCATTCCATGATTAATGTGATTTGAAGAGAAGTAATAAAATGAGTTCTAACATGGAAATTAAGCGTTTCCGGATACATGTCCACATAACATATTTTCTTTCTTTGTGTGTGAGGAATGTTTCCTGAAACTTCGGCCATACCTTTTTGTAACACCCTATTGAATCACCTAAGGGTGCATTTGTTCAGCTTTAACCTGTTGGAAAAATATAAACATCTCCAGGAAGACTAGGCTCCGCCTCTTCAACAGCAATGTTAAAGCGACTATTTCATACGGCTGTGAGACGCGGAAATTTAGATAAACAATAGGCTGTAGGTTTCATAAATAGGTGTCTGCGTCGAATAACAAATGTGAGGTGGCCGGACAAAATATCAAATGAAGACGTTTGCACCACGACCAATCAGCAGCCGATTGATATCCAGATTAAGGGGAGGAAGTGGCGCTGGATCGGACACACCCTTAGGAAGCCGGATGGAGCTGTCGAGAGGGTGGCGCTAGACTGGAACCCCTGAAGGCACCCATAAAACGAAGTCGACCAAAGACGTCCAGGAGGAGGACCATCGGAAAGGAAGTCCCCGAGGTTGATAAGACCTGGAATAAAGTTAAGAGGATGGCCAGGAACCGTACTGTGTGCAGGAACCTCGTCAAGGCCCAATGCTCCAGAGGGAGCAACAGGACGTAAGTCAAGTAAGTAGGTCAATGTCTGTGATATAATACTTTTATATAAGACGTTACATTACGGCTTGTAGGAAAGGATCCAGTAGCGGTACTTAGTGCTGTGTATGAGTACCTATTTCGTTAGCACCGTTGTCCACGTCTTGTTTTATGGATGGCTATCATTAAATAATGCAATGCGAAACAAAAAGGGCAGACCTGTGAAAAAACAAATCAAGAAACAGAGTCAGGCAAGGGAATATATTGACCAGTTGTTGTGGCAGTTTGCCGATGTAAAATGGTCCGGGAGTGACGTTGACAGCTCTGATAGGGCGATAGCAGCGCCAATGCGTCAACTGTCAAGGGATTTTAATCAGGCTGTAGGAGACAATCTGGGCAGGTCTTTTAGACCGCAGACGATGCTGTTGCTTATCGGTTAGTAAATTCCCCAGAAGATCAAAAGAAACTGCAAAACTATTTAGATAGGATGTATTCACATTGAAAAAATAGCCAATTGACCCAATCAATAAGTCAAATGTATAGGTTGTAAATTCAATCAAATACAATTACGAACAACTTTAATTGGAAAGAAAATATCGTGGGGGAGGCGAACCAAAGACAAAGTTCCGTTGGCAGGTCACTTGGAACACGCAACAGTTCTACTACAGAAACTGCCTACACAATCCATCATATTTTGGAATATTGCAGCCCATTATGGATGGAATCCCCACCAAGTGAAACTAAAGAGTATATAAAGTAAGTTCAGAGAAGAACAGTGTCGCTATACATGAGAAAGAGTGTCACGTAAATGATGCACGAGTTGGGGTGGAACTCATTAAAATAAATGCGTTATTAGCTACGGCGAGATCAGTTAGCGAAATTTCTTTCACAGACCTTCCCCTCCGCATGTGAACATATTTCGTTAGCACCCATCCCCCACGTAAGGAGACATATACGAGGGTTTGAACTTCAAAAGTTGCAACACTGCTGTGGATACTCTATGCAATGGGATTTACTATTGCCGCTGATGTTGTTGACATATCTACCTTACCCCCGAGAAAATGGACTCGCTAGACCCATGACACCGGCGTGCGCGCATTCAAAAATGTTCAAATGTTTGTAGAACTTATGGGACTTAACTACGGGGCCATCAGTCCCTAAGCTTACAAACTACTTATGAACTAGCTAAGACTAAGGACGGCACAAATACCCATGCCCGAGGGGGGATTCGAACCCCCGACCGTAGTGGCCGTGCAGACTGTGACTGGAGCGCCTCAGTCCCCTCGGCCACCGCGGCCGGCTGCGCGCATTCGAGGAAACACAGTCACTAATGAGCGAACAGTCTAACGTAACGGTGTCACTATGTTTTCGAAACAGGAACAATGAAGTTGGATTAAGATTGAATGTGCCAGAGGTCGTGCAGCACGACAGTGTCATCAAGGTCTTCAAGAGGCGTGTGGGAAGCGGCATCGCCGTAGAGGACAGTGGCAAGTTTAAACGCCTTCGACGAAGATCGGTAAACTGTGGCAGACATGCATCGGGCATATCGTCCCAGCGTCTCTGAAGAAGAAATGCATCATACTGTTGCCTTGTTAGTAGACAGTGATCGACGGCAACACTTTCTACGCAAACCACCCATCATTTTGCACGACAATGCGCGGGCGCATACAGCGCAAGCTGTGGCTGCTCTGTTCGGCCGATGGGACTGGGAAGTACTGTACCATCTACGATGTTCCAGAGACTTCTTGTGACTTTGATTTGCTTCCGAAAATGAAGGAACCATTTATTGGCATTCGTTTCAGAACTGTTCCAGAGATTCGACAGGCAGTGGACCGCTCCATTCACACCATCAACAGAACAGACTCTGCTGACGGTATACGACACCTTCCACATCGCCATCCACAACGTTGGCGACTACTTTGAAGGAAGATAACAGGTGTAACCATGTAATGCGTTTGTATCGGTTGTAAATAAATAATTACCACTATGTAAGTTCCAACCCCAATAAGAAGGGAAACTCCTACAGCTATCAGTTTCGGTCGCCCATTAACACCACTTTTAGGCTCCCACTTGTGAACTGATGCAACCGTGCAATCACTTATGCTTACTGAATGGGAGCGTCTGTTAAACCTAATAGCCACAGACCATCGCGTGCATGGGGCCCACCCGCAGATCGCTGGTCTAATTAACTGAAAAAATTAATTGCTGTTGGTATTCTTACATGTCTGGAGGATATTTGGATTGCAGAACATGGAAGGTTGTTCTTTTCGTCCAAATACTCAAACAGGCTGAGTACGGGACATGAATGGAATTTTATGGAATGGTTCAGTGGCAGACATCTGACGACCACGTAAAGCTTCCGGAAAATCTTTGTCGACCATGGCTGTGGATCAACATTTCATTTGAAACAACTCTGTACTTCTGGATCCTCAGCTGCGATAATACAACTTGCAAAAAGAACATAGTGTAGAGCTATATGAAAACCCTTTAATGGCGTCTCCTATTTTTAGTCACATCCTCAAGTGCGTAAAAATTTAAGTCGCTGAAGACAGCTATATGGGGAGAAGAGAGACCCATCCTTCACGCATCAAACGGAGAAGTCAGTTAAAAATAAAGGGGGGCGGCGATTTAAAAACATCCAGCACACCCTGTCAAAAACTCTGCCTTGCGTATGTCAAGCTGTTTTATCCGTGGAGGTCTTCAATAACTAAGTCCGCCTGAACATATTCACAAATCAACGCAAAAAATCTTTCACAGCGATGGATAGGTAGTGGAGGCGTTGTTTGTAGAAGTCTGCATATGGCTGTCCAGGAAATGTTTCGCACTGTTGTTTGTTGTTGTGGTCTTCAGTCCGGAGACTGGTTTGATGCAGCTCTCCACAATACCCTATCCTGAGCAAGCCTCTTCATCTCCACATAAGAACGACAACCTACATCTGTCTGAATCTGCTTACTGTATCCATATCTTGGTCTTCCCCTGCGATTTTTTCCCCACACACTTACCTCCAACGCTAAATTCACAATTCCTTGATGTCTAAGAATGTGTCCTACCAATCTATCCCTTCTTTTAGTCAAGGTATGCCAGAAATTCCTTTTCTCCCCAATTCTGTTCAGTACCTCCTCATTAGTTACGCACTAAGAATCATTATTCTTGAAATATTTATACCAATAGCTTAAGTAATAATTCACCGCCAAGAGTTACTGATAAAATTTATTCACTGAACAACCCGTTTTAGTCCTTGGACAGTCATTAGATTCTCTCACATGTAAAATCATGGACGTCAAATAATGAAATCGTTTGATTCCAAAGATAGAGTAACTACTTCGAGGCATTAGATTCAGAACTGTTCCAGAGATTCGACAGGCAGTAGACCGCTCCATTCGCACCATCAACAAAACAGGCTCTGCTAACGGTATACAATGCTTTCCACATCGCTGACATCTGGTCCTACACAACGCTGGTGACTACTTTGAAGGACGGTAACAGGTGCAAACATGCAACGTTTTTTTTATCAGTTGTAAATAAATAGTTACCACGATTTAAGTTCCAACCGCTGTCCGCGGTGGCCGAGGAGACTGAGGCGCTCCAGTCACGATCTGCAAGCCACTACCGTCGGGGGTTCGAATCCCCACTCGGGCATGGATATTTGTGCCGTCCTTAGTTGTAAGTAGTTCATAAGTATCCAGAATGAAACTTTCACTCTGCAGCGGAGTGTGCGCTGATATGAAACTCCCTGGCAGATTAAAATTGTGTGCCGGAACCGGGACTCGAACCTGGGACCTTTGCCTTTCGCGGGCAAGCGCACTACCGACTGTACTATCCCGACACGACTCACGATGCCGCCTCACAACTTTACTTCCGCCAGTACCTCGCCTCCTACTTTCCAAACTTCACAGAAGCTCTCCTGCAAACATGCAAGACTAGCACTCCTGGAAGAAAGGATATGGTGGAGACATGGCTTAGCCACAGCCTAAGGGATGTTTCCAGAATGAAACTTTCACTCTGCAGCGGAGTGTGCGCTGATATGAAACTTCCTGGCAGATTAAGATTGTGTGCCGGAACCGGGACTCGAACCTGGTACTTTTGCCTTTCGCGGGATGTTTGGAAAGTAGGAGGCGAGGTACTGGCGGAAGTAAAGTTGTGAGGCGGCATCGTGAGTCGTGTCGGGATAGCACAGACGGTAGTGCGCTTGACCGCGAAAGGCAAAGGTCCCAGGTTCGAGTCCCGGTTCCGGCACACAATTTTAATCTGCCAGGAAGTTTCAAGTTTCAGTTCATAAGTAGTTTGTAAGTTTAGAGACTGATGACCCGCAGTTAAGTCCCATAGCCTTTACAAACATTTTAAGTTCCAACCCTCGTACATTTCATCCTCCAAGGTAACTTCATGAAGATTAGAAACAGAGAGATCGGACCTCTACGTGGGGACCCTCCACCCATCGATCTTCCCGTGGAACACTTCGCGACTGGAAGAGTGACAGTGCTACAAAACGACATAAAATTACTGGTGTACGTGTAGATTGGCGTGTCTTCCGCAAGAGCTGGATTCCAGGAAGCATCATCATGCAACCCTTCCTGGAAAGGCCCCTCTCTGGGACTGCGCTCCTCGACATGGTAGCAGGTGTCCAACCGCGCCATCAGATCAGCCCCGCTGCTTCCGAGAAGCCCGCCAGGTGGTGCTGCTGGCCCGCTGGAGCAGGTGCCCAACCATAGATCATAGATAACATAGACTGCGCGTAACGTCATTATACCAAAACCAACATCTAAGTCACATGAGTCGGGGCAGGGAACCGTCTTTATCATTGCGAGTAATCTATATCTATAAATGTGAATGTCTGTTCGGTGTACGTTTATCACGTCCGAAACACAAGACATAAAGAGCTAAAAATTTGTACAGTTACTAATTCCTACCTTGGGAAGGCTTTAGGCACAGTTTTATGGTAATCGGGTGGGTGTTCATCTGTATATATTAATGTGAATGTCTGTTCGGTGTACGCTTATCACGTGCAAACGACACGACGCAGAGACTTAAATATTTGTATAGTTACTAATTTATATCCGAGGGAGGTTTTAGGCACGGTTTTATAGTGATCTGATGGATATTTAGTAATTTGAAGAATATAACGCGAAATGCGGGAAAAAATTACACTTTGAAAATGGTTTTATTGGTTGCATTGTTGCTTGAGGGTTGATACTGATAAAAGGGTGTAGTATATTGCGATGGAAAGTTATCGATGTATATAAAATTCTGTCTGTGTGTGAGTATGTGTGTGTGTGTGTGTTAATATTTCGCTCTGCAGCGAAAACTACAGAACGCAAACAAATGGTCTGTGTGTAATTGTTGTCGGAAGTCTCCCGTTGTACACCATAGCAGTTCCATGTCGATAGCTATAAGGGGGTGGAATATAGGTGGTTGAAAGTCGTCAAATTATAAAAAAGGCACCGACGACGTTTGCGACTCTGTAACAACGAAGTTACATACAGAGAAACATGATGCCACAGACCATATCTTTGGTCTGTGGGTGCTACAATGTCTTCAGCTCTTTCTCTGTAAGGATATGCATACGAATAACTAAATATAAGAATAAATAAAGAAAGCAGTAAAAAAGAAATTTCTTTTTTTTTTAATCGTTTTGACGTTTCGCGCATTACATCAAGTGATCGATCTGTGATATTATTACAGTCATTATTGTTGAATTTCGTGAGTGGATTCTTCGAAGCGAGCGCATTTTTAAGTGTGATTTGATCTACACTACTTACTTTACTGATAAACGGTAAGAGCATAGACTTCTGCAATCTGATACGAATATATCAGTGACATTTCCTCAAAAATAAGTGAAATTAATTACATTAATTTAATTGCGTTACTTTACACATATTACAACAGTACATCTACTTTTAATAGAAGGTATTTTATTTCATTGCATCCTTCAAAAACAGTCTCATAGCACACTACTGAAAGATAGCTTATCTATCATAATCAACGAACACGCGAGCGTAGCCGCGAGTTTAAGCTTGTACGAAATATAGCTGACAATTGAAGTTCTTATCCTTTGTAGTGGAAGTTAAGCGTAGATTTGAACAATAAAACGTCTTAGCGTATTCTCATTACATCTTTAGTACCGTAGTACAATTGTCGTTAGATCGTAATTACAAGATTTAATGCTATAGCTACAGTTTTTACATGTGCCTAGATGAAATGTATTGACAGTCTTTTTACAAGCAACAGAACTATGGAACTTAAGCTAAAGCTTGTTGCCGTTGAACTGTGAGTCTTTTAGTTTGTATTTTACACAGGAGTAGGAGATCAAAAATCAGCTTGAAAGGATAATCAGCTTCCTTACGATTACTCAACAATATATGTGAAATGTTTCGTTGTGCTTTTATAAAAAATGAAATCTGTTTGCATCCAAAATATCCGATTTTAACAAAATACAACCGTCTATATTTTAAGACTTTTACCACGGACCGTAATTCCAAAACGTAAAACAACCAAAGTATTGCCTGTTTACATTAAATAATAAGGTAGTGAGGAAACCATCGATGCACTCGACATGAAATGACTTTATAGGTATATGAATAGTCTGTATGAATGTTTAGCTTTGTATAACAATACTGAAAGCAGATTTTTAACAGAAAAGACTTACTGCTGACACATAAACTTGCTCAAGAGCAGCTTGAAGTTATCTTCCCATCGATAAAAAAAGTGAAAGATAATAGCGTTATACAAACACCGAGGATATGTAATTCTGTTGCTTCTAAAAATAAATGTCAATACGGTATTTTTACCTAAGCTCATGTAAACACGACAATCACTGCATTAATATTAATTATAAGATGAAATTAGTTTATTTTTGCTACTAGATGTGTAATAGGAATACGAGAAGTCGTTTTATTGTTGAAATCAACGCTCGATTTCACCTGTAAATGAGAAAAACTGTTGCTCGTAATGACAAAACCGAAGTCACGTGACTCGGAGAAACGTTAGATGTTGGTTGCAAACCATAACACTGCAGACATAGGGACATGCGCAGTCTATGTTATCTAAGGTCTATGTGCCCGACGCTGCACTCGGCTACGTCCGATGCTCGGTCTTGTCTAGCACGCGAGTTTTGACATGATAAGAATGATACATACCATAATTATGTTGCCGCGGTGGAGTAGCCGAGCGGTCTAAAGCCCCTCGCTGCGGAGCGCGCGGTTGCTCGCCGTGGAGGTTCGAGTCCTCCCTGAGGCATAGGTGTGTGTGTTGTCCTTAGGTTAATTTACCTAGGTTTAACTAGTTTGTAAGCTACGGACTGATGACCACGCAGTTTGGTCCGAAGGATTTACAGAAATTTGAACATTTTGAACATAATCATGTTGTTTCTTAAATTCTATGGGCTGAAATAGCGGCTGTACTGGGAATCACACATACGTACAATCAGTATCAGAAAATACTCAAAAAATTAATTTGTCAAGGGATTAGTGTGGTGTAACGTTTTTTTACAGTTACAGTAGTTTACTTTTTTGTTTTGGGATAGGTGACAAGTACTTATTGTTATAACTTCAATCGGGAAGTATAGGAGTAAATTATAGCCTCAAAGAGTTATTTGTTCATACCAAAAGAAAATGTTCAAATGTTTGTTAAGCTTATGGGACATAACTACGGGGTCATCAGTCCCTAATCTTACAAACTATTTATGAACTAGCTAATCCTAACGACGGCACAAATATCCATGCCCAGGGGGAGATTCGAACCGCCGACCATAGTGGCCGTGCAGACCGTGACTGCAGCGCCTCAGTCCCCTTGGCCACCGCGGCCGGCTATTCAAATCATGTGTGTAAACACATCGGACGAAACTGATAAGGTTATCAGTCCCTAGACCTACAAACTACTTAAACAAACTTACACCAAGAACGACACACACACACAAACAAACACAAACGCGCGCGCACACATTGCTCAAGGGAGGGCTCGAACCTCCGGCGGGAACGACCGTCCAGTCCTTACTATGACGCCTTAGACCATACTGCCAATCCGCGCTGCCAATTGTTTTTGAATCTGTATATTGAGGAAGCTGTGAAGGAATGCAAGGAGAAATTTGGGGAAGAAATAATGTTGAAATGTTTGTTAAGCTTATGGGACTTAATTTCGGGGTCATCAGTCGCTAAACTTACAAACATCCATGCCCAAGGGAGAATTCGAACGCCTGACGGGGAACGGCCTCGCGCATCGAAACATAGCGCCTCAGTGCGCTCGGCCACTCCGCCGCAGCGGAGAAGAAATAAAATGTTTGCGGTTTGCCAATGATTTTGTAATTCTGTCATCAGAGTACGTGAAAAACCAATTAAGCCGCGGTGGAGTAGCCGAGCGGTCTAAAGCCTCTCGCTGCGGAGCGCGCGGTTGCTCGCCGTGGAGGTTCGAGTCCTCCTTGGGGCATTGGTGTGTGTGTTTGTTCTTAGGTTAGTTTACCTAATTTTAAGTAGTTTGTAAGCTACGGACTGATGACCTCTCAGTTTGGTCCGATAGATTTACAAACAGTTGAACATTTTGAAACCAATTAAACGAAATGGACCCCGGCTTCAAAGGACGTTGTAAGGTGATAGTGCTACAAAACTACATAAAAGTACTGGTGTACGTGCAGACTGACGTGCGTTCCGCAATAGTTGGAGCGCAGGAAGCTTGATTACGCAATCCTTCCTGGAAAGGCCCCTCTCCGGAACTGCGCGACTCGGCACCGGAGGCACAAGGTCATTATAATGTAGTCTAAGAAAATCAGCGGATGCTGACGGAATGAGATTGTGTAACGGACAAAAAAAGTTGTAGACTAGGTTTATTTCTGACTTACAAACTAACTTTTGATGGTCAAATTATATAATACATAGAACGCTGAATGGCTGTAGGAAGAGAACCGTTTATGAAGAAGCCAGATTTTTTAATTTAAAAGTTAGGAAGTCGTTTATGAAAGCATTCATCTGAAGTGTAGCTTTGTACGGGGTTGAAACGATGACGATAAGGACTTCAGACAAAACTATGACGGAAGGGTTTGAAATGTTGTACGCTGAAGATTAAATGGGCAGTTCGACTAAAAAAATTAGGAGGTACTGAAGTGGAGGGCTAAGAAATTTTTGACGTGACTAAAAGAAGAAATAGATTAGTGGGACACATTCTGAGTCATCAGGGAGTCGGAAATTTAGCATTCGAGGGAAGTGTGTGTGTGGTAAAAATCGCACAAAGAGACCGACAGTCGAATATAATGCGAGGATGTAGTTTAGCATTCTTCTACATCTACATCTATATCTACATGGGATACTCTGCAAATCACATTTAACTGGATGGCTGAGGGTTCATCGAACCACCCTTATACTATTTATCTCCCATTGCATTCTCGAATAGCACGCGGGAAGAAAGAACACCTGAATCTCTCCGTTCGAGCTCTGATTTCTCGTATTTTATTCTGATGATCATTTCTACCGATCTAAGTGGGGTCAACAATATATTTTCGCATTCGGAGGTGTTTCGTAAGTAGCCCACGCCGCAGCGATAAGCGTCGT
Source organism: Locusta migratoria (assembly GCA_026315105.1). NCBI lineage: Eukaryota > Metazoa > Arthropoda > Insecta > Orthoptera > Acrididae > Locusta > Locusta migratoria. Next base: position 160,385,762 of record CM048750.1, read on the forward strand.
CGTTGTAACGATTCCCATCCCAGATCCTGTATAATTTTCGTAACGCTGTCTCCCCTGTATCGCGAAAATACGAAACGAGCTGCCCTTCTTTGGACTCTTTCGATGTCCTCCGTCAAACCCACCTTATAAGGATACCACACTGGGCAGCAATACTCCAAAAAATGACGGAGAAGCGTAGTGTATGCAGTTTCTTTAGTAGTTCTGTTGCATCTTTTAAGGGTTCTGCCAATAAAACGCAGTCTCTGGTTTGCCTTTCCCATGAAATTATCTGCGTGTTCTTTCCAATTTTAGTCAGAAATAATTGTAATTCCTAGGTATTTTGTGGAGTTTACGGCCTTCACTATTAAACGATTTATCATATAAACAAAGTTTATCGGATTTCTTTTCGTACTTATGTGGACGACTTCACACTTCTCATTATTTAGAGACAACTGCCAATTTTTACACAGTACTGATATCTTATTCAAATCGTCCTGCAGTTGTTTTTGATCTTGAGATGATTTTACTAGACGGTAAATGACGGCGTCATTTGCAAACAACCTAAGAGAGCTACTTAGATTTTCCCCTAAATCGTTTATGTAAATAAGGAACAGCAGAGGACCAATAATACTACCCTGTGGAACGCCCGATATCACCTCTGATTTAGTCGATGCCTTACCATCGATTACTATGAACTGTTTCCACTCTGACAGGAAATCCCCTCTCCAATCGCAAATTTGGGGCGATATACTGTAACCACACAATTTGATTAAAGGCCGTTTGTGAGGCACGGTGTCAAAAGCCTTCTGGAAATCAAGAAATATGGAATAGATTTGCGTACCCTTGTCTATATCACCCATCACTTCGTGTGAATAAAGAGATTCAGAGATAAAGAGGCTTGCAATGAATAAAAAAATGTTCAAGTGTTTGTAAATCTATCGGACCAAACTGCGTGGTCATCAGTCCGTAGCTTACAAACTACTTAAACCTAGGTAAACTAACCTACGGACAAACACGCACACCCATGCCCCAGGGAGGACTCGAACCTCCACGGCGAGCAACCGCGCGCTCCGCAGCGAGACGCTTTAGACCGCTCGGCTACTCCACCGCGCTTGCATCTACATGGGATACTCTGCAAATCACATTTAAGTGCCTGGCAGAGGGTTCATCGAACCACCATTATACTATTTATCTCCCATTGCATTCTCTAATAGCATGCGGGAAGAAAGAACTCCTGAATCTCTCCGTTGGAGCTCTGATTTCTCGTATTTTATTCTGATGATCATTTCTACCTGCTTTAAACCAGTCCCAGGGCCGAATATCACAACAACAACAACGACGACGACAAGATCAAAGGGGAGGGAGGACTGGCGGGACGCAGCTCTGTCGTAACAAGCTAAACATCCACGCCGGTATGAGGCAGCACCCGTTACCTGAGCAGTCGCGATAGCGAGATTGTGTGCTCTTTGTGAGGTACGCCTCGTGCCTGTCCAGGCTTAACCAGGAAGAGGGGCCCTTGCGGGTGTCAGGCGGCAGCCACTTGCCACTTGCCACACGCGGGGCTGGCAGGCAAGCCGCTTAACCCGCCGGGGTCGCCGCAGCTCTGCCGCGGCCCGCTCCCACGCCGTCTCTGCCCTCTGCTGGCGCACGGTAGTACACCGCCGCAGGCCGCAACACTGCTAGAGGCTAGGGACAATGGCCGCCACCAGCCGCCTCCTCCATAATGCCACACTCCAGTGAGGGCGCACTTTACCTGCATCTACATATATAATCTGCAAACCACATTTAAGTGCCTGGCAAAGAGTTCATAGAACCGCTTTCAAATTATTTCTCTAACAAGGCATTCTCTAATAACGCGCGGGAAAGAGAACGTGCTACATATTTCCGTTTTCGATCTGATTTCTATTTTACTAGCTGCTAAAGAAATGTTCAAGCCGGCCGCGGTGGCCGAGGTGACTGAGGCGCTCCAGTCACGGTCAGCACGGCCACTACGGTCGGGGGTTCGAACCCCCCTCGGGCATGGATGTCTGTGCCGTCTTTAGTCTTAGCTAGTTCATAAGTAGTTTGTAAGTTTAGGGACTGATGACCCCGTAGTTAAGTCCCATAAGTTGTACAAACATTTGAACATTTAAACATTTAGAAATGTTCAAATCTTCAAATGTTTGTAAATCTATCGGACCAAACTGCGTGGTCATTAGTCCGTAGCTTACAAACTACTGAAACCTAGGTAAACTAACCTAAGGACAAACACACACACCCATGCCCCAGGGAGGACTCGAACCTCCACGGCGAGCAACCGCGCGCTCCGCAGTGAGGTGCTTTAGGCCGCTCGGCTACTCCACCGCGGCTAGCTAGCTGCTAAACCCGGTATTTTCCGGGTACATGTCCAGTTTCTCGTCTTAAATTAGAAACGAAAAGCCGCCGCGGTGGCCGAGGGGACTGAGGCGCTCCAGTCACGGTCTGCACGACCACTACGGTCGGGAGTTCGAATCCCCTCTCGGGCATGGATATTTGTGCCGTCCTTAGGATTAGCTAGTTCATAAGTAGTTTGTAAGTTTAGGGACTGATGACCCCGTAGTTAAGTCCCATAGACTCTACAAACATTTGAACATTTTGAGAAACGAAAATAAAAATTCGGAAAATATTTGTCTGACAGTAGCCACCGAGTTTAACTGAAATCGGTCCATTATTTTAGGAGGAGATGTGGGAAAATAGCGCATGATGTAGCAGTTATTCGCAAATTTCATTGATTATGACGTCATATCTCCTGAAATATGTGTCGTACTATGATGTAATTTCGAAGGTACATTCAGTTGTATATGTACCCAATGTCTGCAAAATATGACATGAGTGGTGGTAGCATCATGCGTGATGATGCGGTTTTTCATGAACCAAATTGTTTATGAATTCATATCTCATGAACTATATGTCGAACTGTGATATAGTACCAAAGAAATTGTACTCTGTGAATTGTCTCGCGAACATAGTTTACAGTGTAGAAGTAATGATTTGTAACGTCGTGCCAAATGCCGTAGATATACATCATTTTCATCGGAAAAGTAGTAAGTGATAATTTTTGTGGTGCCAGCGAGAAAAAGTTTCTTAAGATTCGAAATTATGTTCAAATTTTATTGCAATTCGCTAAATGCTCGCATTGTCAAATAGTTGACGAATAAAATCACGCTATCAGTTTTCATTGTTTATGACGTGATATCGTATGAACCATGTATTGTAGGTGGTTTTTCCTGCCATAGCAAATGATTCCTGACCTTAAAGAATATTTGTATCAAGTTTGGATGAAATCTGCCCATTACTTTAGGAGCAGATGTACAATATTATCGGCCGTTTTTCACGACTGTCATGATTTATGACGTAATATCTCCTCAAGTATGAGTCGTACCTAATTCTTACCCTCACAGTAAGGAACATGTGTACCAAATTTGGTTGAAATCGATCCAATAGTTTAGGAGGAGTTGTGGAACATACATACATACAGCCTTTTTATAAGATATATAGATTGTGATGATCATCTTTCCCTATGTAGTTCGGTGCCAACAACATATGATCGCATTCGGAGAAGAGAGTTGGTGAAAGAAACTTCACAAATAGATCTCGCAGCAGCGATAGCACCAACTCGTACAACATTTCCTGACACACTTTTTCCCTGTATCAAGATAATACGAAACCAGCTGGCCTGCACTAAATCTGTGTGTCCTCCACCAGTCCCACCTGGTGAAGATTCCAGAATGCCCGGCAATACTCCAAAATACGACGGAGAAGTGTATGTGGTGTAGGCAGTGTCTTAAGTAGAACTCGTCCATCTTCTAAGAATTCTGCCTATAACACGTATCCTCTAGTTCTTCTCCCACGGTCTCGGCCTGTACTTTTGACTGGTTTATCATGTAAATAAAGTTTTACGGACTCCGTGCAATGCTCATATCGATGATTTCACCCTCCGTTTTTAGGGTCAACTGACAATTTTCACACCATGCAGTTAGTTCAATTGTTTTTCAGTCACTTTTCATCTTGTGGTGACTTTATCAGCAGCGAACAGCCTGACAATGCCGCTTAGATTGTCTCCTAAATCATTTATAAAAATAAGGAACAGCAGGAACTCTACAAAACTTCCTACTGACTTTCCGTCAGTTTCAACATACCGAGTCCTTTCTGACAGGAAATCGCGTCTCTAAACGTCTCAGCAGTCAGAGCACCATTCTAAACGAGGTACGAGACCTTACGTCCTCCATTATTGACCCATGTCAACATCATTCGTCCCGCACTACGATATGATGTTTCCTGCACATAATCAGGGCTGTTCCACGTTCTCTCCATATGACGGAACGACGATTGTCCGGCTGAACACAAAATCTTGACTCATCTGTGAGGAGAAACCGTCGTCATTCGTTAAGACTTCAAACGCGATATTCTTCCGGCAACTTTCTGCGGGCATAACGGTGACGTGGTTTTAACGGAACATACACACCATAGGCCTCCTTGCGTAGAGGCCGCATTCCCGAAGGTGATTTCGGACTGTTTGTCTTGATTTTGTGCGTCCTATTGCTCCATGCAGCTGAATTGCTGAATTGCCTCCTGTCTCGACGGGCTGTTGATTGGAAATAATGCTCATCTCTTGTTGATGTTACCCCTGGACGACCTTGGCCTTGACTTCTTTTAACGGTTGCTGTTGTTTGGAATCGCATCCAGGTCCTTGAAATTACACTTTGAAACACTCCAATAGCTGCAGCCACCTCCCTCTGTGTGTGCCGAGCGACCTACCTTCCTAAGGCTCTCGATGATATAGCTTCGGGTAAGTCACGTTGTTGTTGCGAATGAAACTAACACTCTGCAGCGGAGTGTGCGCTGATATGAAACTTCCTGGCAGATTAAAATTGTGTGTCGGAACCGGAACTCGAACCTGGGACCTCTGCCTACCACTGAGCTATCCCGACTCGACTCACGGGCCGATTCCAGCACACAATTTTAATCTGCCAGGAAGTTTCACATCAGCGCATAGTCCGCTGCAGAGTGATAGTTAAAAAAAAAAAGAAGGATAAATGTTTGTCAAGCTTAAGGGACTTAACTGCGGGGTCAACAGTCCCTAAACTTATAAACTACTTATTAACTACCTTATACTAAAGACAGCACAAACATCCATGTCCGAGGGGGATTCAAACCTCCGACGGGGAACGCTCTGCCGGCTGCAGTGGTCGAGCGGTCTGCGGCGCACAAGTCACAGTCTCCACGGTCGCTACTGTCGGGGGTTCGAATCCCCCCTCGGGCATGGATGTTTGTGTAGTTTTTAGTATAAGGTAGTTCATAAGTAGTTTGTAAGTTTAGGGACTGATGACCCCGCAGTTAAGTCCCTTAAGCTTAACAAACATTTGAACATTTGTGAACGGCCTCGCGCATCGTAGCATAGCGCCTCTATGCGCTCGGCCGCTCCGCCGCGGCTGATAGTTTTATTCTGGGAACATCCCTTAGGCTTTGACTAAGCCATGTCTCCACCATATCCTTTCTTCCAGGAGTGCTAGTCTTGCAAGTTTCGCAGGAGAACTTCTGTGAAGTTAGGAAAGTAGGAGGCGAGGTACTGGCAGAAGTTAAGTCGTGAGGACGGGCTGTGAGTCGTGTCGGAGTAGCTCAGTGGTTGAGCGCTTGTCTGCGAAAGGCAAAGGTCCCAGGTTCGAGTTCCGGTTGCAGCATACAATTTTAATCTCCCAGGACGTTTCCACATTGTAGTTGTATTGAACTACCTGCTCACTACTTTCTCTGAACCCAGCTGCTTGTGACACCAGTCAATACTAACACCCTCGGCAGCAACTTATTACCAATACGTCGGTTGTCGTAATGTTGTTGTCTCCATTTCACAGAACGTACAGAAAGCGTCGAACCGCTGCCGGTGATAATACGGAAGACGTAAATATTTGTACTAATCCCCTAATTTAATAAGAGGTTGTAAGTCGAGATCGCTTTTTCTTTTAATTACATCAAATGTTCAAATGTTTGTAAAGTCTATGGGACTTAACTACGGGGTCATCAGTCCCTAGACTTACAAATTACTTATGAACTAGCTAATCCTAAGGACGGCACAAATATCCATGCTTGAGGGGGGATTCGAACCCCCAACCGTAGTGGCCGTGCAGACCGTGACTAGAGCGCCTCAGTCCCCTCGGCCACCGTGGCCGGCTTTAATGACATGACCGGTTTCGGCGTGCTTGACGCCATCTTCAGACCTATCGTAATTTTTTTACATCACTGATACTGCAACATTTTTCAACGTAGCAAATTGGTATACATCCACAATGGTGTCAACCAGATAAAATTTACACGTCTAATAAAACGACTAAATCCATCTTTCAAAAGGTCTAAGTCAGAGGCACTTCAGAATCAAGTTCAGTAATTAAAAGAAGAAAGCGATCTTGGCTGAAAACCTCGTATTAAACAATTCTAGATCGCCCCAATAATGTGTTATTCATATAATTCCCTAATTGTTTTGACCCGTGTAATTATCACCCTGTACATCTGGTGCAACGGCGGACTAAGGGCGGGAGAGGGGGGGAGGACCAACCCGGGCCTTTCGTCTTGGGGGCTTTAAAACACCTCAAAGCCTTTTTTTTTTTTTTTTTTTTTTTTGCGCTCTTGGTCTTCTCGTCCTGGGGCTTCCAAATCTCGAAAGCTATTTTTTTTTACTGTCCTGTGTCTCTTGTCCTAGTTCAAAAATGTTAAAATGTTTGTAGAACTTATGGGACTTAACTACGGGGTCATCAGTCCCTAAGCTTACAAACTACTTATGAACTAGCTAAGACTAAGGACGGCACAAATAACCATGTCCGAGGGGGGATTAGAACGCCCGACCGCAGTGGCCGTGCAGACCGTGACTGGAGCGCCTCAGTTCCCTCGGTCACCGCGGCCGGCTCTTGTCCTAGGGGGCCTCCAAACCTCAGAAGTTACATGTATTTGTATTTTCAAGTGTATAGAGGGCCTCATTTTGTTTTGCCGCCGCCCCGGGCCTCCGACAGCCTTAGTCCGCCACTGACCAGGGGTCCAACCGTACTTCCCGTCAGAGCGTCGCCCACTAAGCTCTCCGCGGCCGTCGTTGAAGGCCTGAAGACGACAACAACAAGCAACCCGCCACCTACAGGTGGTTGGCGCGCGTCTACTTCATTGGGTGTCCCCCGTGGGCGCGACTGGAAGCGCGTCCTGGTAATTGCGGTGTTATTGGGGCGGCGCACGTGTCCCGGCGGCAATCGGCAGGTAGCGGCGCTGGCCTTGGCGGGGAACCAGTTCCACCCGCGCCGGCCTGGCTACGCGCTCCTCGGCTCGGCTCGCCGTTACGCTGCGCAGCGTAATTGTATCGCGCCGCTACCCGCGATGAGCCGCGGCGTGGTGGGGGCACAGCCGGTACTCCGGCAGAAGGCGCCGTAATTGGCCGCAGCAGCACCAGCAGCTGTTCCAATTCAGGCGGGCGCCTGCTGTTCGTTCACCTCGCCGCATAGCGATGCTGGCCAATGAAAACTCCTAACTTAATATTCTTACATTTTACAAGCGATCCGAAAATGGTACCTTACAAGCAGTGGCGTAACTAGGACTTGGCTTTGGGGGGGGGGGGGGGGATAGATCTGCTTGACGCGCAAAATTTTAGTCAGTTTCCAGACAGACTACCGTCTACCACTCCCGTTGAAGAAACTAATTCACTCCCATCCAATGAAAGCTAATGGTAAAACACCCCAAGTTTCCAATCTTTACCTTTACCAGATTGCTGATACGATTTCTTTCTTTCTTTCTTTCTTTCTTTCTTTCTTTCTTTTTTTCGGGGTCTGGGGGTGGGTTCTATCCCCCTCATACCCCCCCCCCCAATGTTACGCCACTGCTTACAAGTAATGTAACGTGGTAAGGAATAAATTTGTGGTATATACGACGTAAGTACATGTTTAGAGATGACAACAAATGCTTCGTCAGTAACATAGGTACTGGAATTAAAAGGTTGTCACGAACAAATGGAGTTAACGAGGGTTTCACTGTCGATAGTCCGCATCGATGGTTGATAGTCAAGTGAGGATTTCACGGAAACACTTTGTTAGAAGGAAGCAATCCACACCTATAAGAAAATATGTGTGCATATATATATCAGAGTGATTGGACCAAATATTTCACGAAATACGCATCAAACGAAACAAGTACAAAGAACAAAACTTTTCTAGCTTGAAGGGGGAAAACAAATGGTATTATGGTAGGCCCGCTAGTTGGCGCTGCCATAACTCAAACGGATATCAACTGCATTTTTTAAAATAGGTACCCCCATTTTTATTACATATTCGTCTAGTACGTAAATAAACATGTATGTTTTATTTGGAGCACTTATGTCGTTTTGTGATAGATGGCGCTGTAATATTCACAAATATATTGCTCACAATTTTAGACGAACAGTTGGTAACGGGTAGGTTTAATTTAGGTACGTTTGAACTTCATTTCGGTTGTTCCAATGTCATACATGTACTTTTGTGAAATTATCATACATTATGAGAACGCATGCTGTTACTGCGTGATTACCTGTAATTACCTCACGACTTCAATAAATGCTCAAAATTATGTCCTTCAACTTAAATACGTGTAACGAAATTCCTCTCAACAGCGAGTAGTTCGCCTTCGGTAATGTTCTCGTGTGCATTGACAATGCGCGGACGCATGTTTTCAGGCGTTGTCGGTGAATCCGACAGCAAATATCCTTCAATTTTCCCCAGAGAAAGAAATCCGGGGATGTAAGACACGGTGAACGTGCGAACCACTGTATGGTGCTTCTACGACCAATCCACTGTCGTAAAATATTCCATTTAAGACCGCTTCAGCTGCACGCGATCCATGTACCGGATATCCATCATGTCGAAAGGACGCCATTCGTCATGCAGTGAAATATCTCGTAGTAAAATCGGTAGAACATTACGTAAGAAATCAGCATTAATTGCACCATTTAGAATGCCATCGATAAAACAGAGGCCAATTATCCTTCCTCCCATAATGCCCCACCATACATTAACTCACCAAAGTCGCTGATGTTCCACTTGTCACAACCATCATGGATTTTCCGTTGCCCAATAGTGCATATTACGCCGGTTTACATTACCTCTGTTTGTGAATGACGTTATGTCACGACTGGCGTCCACCGTCAGTGACGAAAACAATGAGAAAGTGAAGCCATTAATCTCCAAAGGTCGTCGATTAACTGCCCGCATGATAGCGCATGAACTGCAGGTTAACAAAATCCTTACTCAGTAATCAGGGAAGAGGAAAACGCTTTGTCGTCTTGTGCAACATCACTTGACTGGCAATCAGAAGCAGGTACGTTTTGAGGGTTCACAGGATTTCGTCGAGGATGAAACGTGATGTCTCCGGCACGACCCTTAAACGAAACAGCAGAACATGGAATTGCTCTCTCCGACATCACCTCGTCGGCTAAAGGTCAGAGCCGAAAAATCACGCATCGAAACATTGCTCATCGCATTTATCTATAGTCAAGGTATTGTTCGCAAGGAATTTCTACCTGAGGGAACGACGTTGAACGCTGCTAGGTATGTTGACATTTTGACCCGTTTCACGCAACGTCTGTGAAAGGTTACGACTCCTTACGTATAACAAGGTGCCTAGTTTTTGTTTTTTTTTTTTTTTTTTTTTTTTTTTTTTTTTTTTTTTTTTTTTTTTTTTTTTTTTTTTTTTTTTTTATGACAACGCTCGCCCAGACACAGCCAATATCGTCAAACAGATCCCAGCAAAAAAGGGGTGGTGCATCTTTATTTTTTTTTTTTTTTTAAATTCTTCTTTATTATGGCTTTTGGTTACAGTGACCATACAGCCAGCGGTTATTACAGTGGCAACATTCTTACAATGTATATCACAATATTAATAGGTATCTCACATCATACAGCCTTAGAATAAAAGTAGTAAAATCATATGTACAAGATATAAAACAATACATATTTAATAGTAAGAGTGACAGATGTAACACAACGAAAGTGCAAACAGCATAAGACCAAATGAGAGTTGAAAAGACATATAAAAGTCAAAATATAATATAAAATTACTTATGCAGTTTCAAGCTGTGCGTGTTCAAGTTAAACACACCAGCTCTGAAATTAGAGCTGTACGCCGGTGACTTTGAGGCAGTCCTTCAGTAAAGGAAGACAGTGACACTTGAGGGGAGGGGGGAACCCCTTGCAACCAGCGTTCTGTAGAATACAATTTTGCGGCCGTGTACTTGGTGCATGCCACTATAGTGTGATTGAGATCCGCCACTGCCATTGGATCTTTGTCGCAATGTCAAGGAGCGATAATTTTCAAACGGTGTAGGTGGGCAGGGTAACATCCATGCCCCAGTCTCATCCGAATGAGAGACGTTGCATGACGTCTACTAAGCGTCATCGATGTGAACCATGATAGAGAGGATACGTTGTATAGCTGCCAGGTGTCCTCCCTTAAACGCTTGAGAGAGGTGCCATCCGTGGTCCCAAGTGCGATAGGCAATTTTATGAATCGTCGATCGGAAGTCTGTATAAGGGATCGGCGTAATACTTCTCTTGGCGAGGCGGTCTACTATTTAGTTATGGTGTATACCTTGATGTCCTTTAATCTAAAGTAAATGGATGTCGAGGCCCACTGTCTGTGCATTTGTTATGGCCTACAAGATATCTGTTCGTTTGCTTGTCAAACGCCGGATGTTGTAATTTCTGCAGCACGCTTTGAGAGTCCGTGAGGATCAATATAGAGTCAAATGTTCGTATGTCGCGTTAACATCCACCATACTCGCCGGATCTCAATCCTCCATCTTTCTATTCCCTCGACTGAAACTCGCTTTGAAAGGAAAGAAATTTGACGTTACGTGACGAGGATTTTGAACACCATCACAGAGGATGACTTCGTGCAAAGTTTTCAGGACATGTATCGCAGAGTTCAGCGGTGCACAGTTATGGGAGGTGACTATTTCGAAGGACAGTAAGGTAAACGTAGTTCACAGTTCATCTACGGTAATGTTACAGGAGGATGTCTCTATCAAGATTTTCGTGCGGTTTCAATGCTATATTGTCTTCACGGTCCCTTATCACATATGACCGCAGTGTTATTTTGTCCTGTGCTTTGATATGCTGTTTTCTATAGCACAACAACCAGGTTTAAAAAAAGTTTATTACTCATGTAAAAGTGTTATGTTTTCAAATACTTTCCACTCTGAGTTATTTTCAGTAACTGTAAGCTATGTCGCTGCTCTACAGCAGCAGTCAATCAGAAATATCAGACATGTTCGATAAGCTATGAGGCGAGTCTATCGTCTGAAATCTGTCACGTGAGGGACGTCGATATTACTGGTGGCCACGAGTTCCACAGTTGTGACCGTTACCCACAGCCACATCTTTTGTCGATGAACTTGCTGGCGGATTAAAACTGTGTGCTGCACGGGAACACGAACCCAGGACCTTTCCCTTTCGCAATAAAGTTATCTACCGATTTTGCTACTGGAGCACTGCACGGTCCGTCCTCTCACCTTTACTTTCGCCGGTACCCCGTCTTCTTCCTTCCCCACTTCACGAACGTTCTCCGAACACTCCTGAAAGAAAGGATACTGCTGCGACTTGGTTAGTCACAGAATGTAGGATCGTTTCCAAAATGAAAGTTTGGCAATATCGTTTCTTCTAGGAGTACCAGTCATGCAAGGTACGCAGGAGAGCTTAGGAAGGCAGGAGGCGAGGTGCTGGCGGAAGTAATAGTATGAGGACTGTCCGTGCTCGGGTAGCTCAGTCAATGACGTCACAGTCGCTTAGCGCGTTCGATCAGAGTGTGGCATTGATAAATATTTATTTAACATCTAAAATAAGTTACGTAGCACAGGTCTTGCCAATGCCACGAGATGTCGCCAAAAGAAATTTGGCTGCCTATGGTCACTTTGTCAACCGTGGCCATATATTTAAAATAAAATATGAAACATTGCCGTTACCAACCGACAACGGTGGCCTAAATCTTATAGACGTATATAACAAGGTACAGGCACTGTACACCAACAAAACGTATAAGCTGTGGACGACATCATTGAATAGCGTAGTAAAATTCTTACTGAATGAAATAGCGCCGCCCAACCACGACTCTCCAATCGATGTTCACCACATTCCCAACGAACTTTTCCACCTGAAACATTTCTTGATAGATAGGATATATATATCCGAATGTGTCTACCAGAAAAAGATTTGATCAGAGTGAAAGAAGTCTACAACACCTTCATGGCCGGCCGCGGTGGCCGAGGGGACTGAGGCGCTTCAGTCACGGTCAGCACGGCCACTACGGTCGGGGGTTCGAATCCCCCCTCGGGCATGGATATTTGTGCCGTCCTAGTTCGTAAGTAGTTGATAAGTAGTTTGTAAGTTTAGGGACTGATGACCCCGTAGTTAAGTCCCATAAGCTGTACAAACATTTGAACATTTGAACACTTTCATGAAAAACCACAGCGAGAACATCATTGAACATAAGTATCGTCACTGTAATTGGCAAAACATATGGAGAAACCTCCATCATCCGCAGTTGCCAACTCACGTGAAGGCACAGTGGTACTATTCCATTAATAGAAAAATCCTGACGAACTCAAAACTCCACGCGATCCATCTGGCAGATTCCGCTTTGTGTACTGCCTGTAAAATCAACGATACTGATGAACACCAATTTGTCTGCGGCAATGCTAACAATAAATGGCAGTCAGTAAGAAGAATTTTAGCAACTATACAACGAACATCGTCCCACACAATAACTCCAACAAATCTCTTACACCCGGATGAAGCACTATACCCTAACACGAAGAAAACCGCCTTGAACTGGTTGAAGGGGCACATGGTGTATTACATATTATCAAACAAGGAGAAGAGCGAAGGTGACTTTTGGACTTATATCGCGACCCAACATCAAACATTACTCCAAACGAATAATTACCATAAAAACTAAAAATAAGGGAAAATCTCAAAAATCAAATGTTCAAATGTTTGTATAGTCTATGGGACTTAACTACGGGGTCATCAGTCCCTAAACTTACAAACTACTTATGAACTAACTAAGACTAAGGACGGCACAAATATCCATGCCCGATGGGAGATTCGAACCCCCGACCGCAGTGGCCGTGCAGACCGTGACTGGAGCGCCTCAGTCTCCTCGGCCACCGCGGCCGGCGGGAAAATCTCATCGATAAATGTAGAACAAAATTGTCCCGACCGTAAAGAAACCTACCCGAAGGGGGAAAAGAGGCAAGGACAAAGATCCTGAGTACGAGTCCCGGTCCGGCATACAGTTTTTAACCCTTTCAGTCCCACATTATGTAATCAGCTTTGGAAAAATTAAAATTCAGTTTTTTCTGTATTAATACATTGCAGTAAACATCAAAATATGTGATGTATTTCATGTACAACACAGACATTTGTATAGAGGTATTTTATGACTTGGATATTATTTTGTTGATAGTTAACACTGACAGATCACTAATGCTAGCATAATCTTCGTCACAGGGCCAAAGACAAGATAATTCACTGTTGGAATAAAATAAAAAGAACCACACGTCAGACTGTACACCTGCAACTACAGGATGCGTCGCATACAGAAACTGACGTCAATGCGGAACTCACTGGGACAAAAGGGAAATGACATGCTACGCTGCGTTGCGTAGCGCCTGCTTCCTGCGGCTTCCCTTTTGACAGCTGCGTCACGCGTGTTGCAGCATCAGCAGGCGCCGACCGTAAAACAACTTTACTGCGGGAGGAGCGTGGCGCTAAGGCTATTCATGGCGCCTCAAACAGACTCCACCGTCACGCAACTGCCGTTCTCTGTACACAACTCCGAGCTCACTCTCCTTTTGAACTGCACCTGCCGCACTTTCTCTCTCTCTCTCCCGTCCACAAAAAGGCATTCTTTTAGACATGTCGTTGCTCAAAAACAGCTAGTTAGAATTTCTTTTAATGAGCGCAGAGATGTGTAAAAATATTTCGTGGAGTCTCAAAGAGAATAACTGGCTCGCTAAGCTATTCGCAAGCGAATACTGCGATCCTCACAGCGACACACTGTAAATTAGCTTTGCTGGTTCTTGAGTGGTGTTTTTCAGTTGTGTGTCTTGCTTCAGCTTTTTCCTGTGGCGTACAAGGGACACACAAAGTGCAAACAACATGTGATGCTGGAGTGTGGTGCAGATGCACATAATCGACCATAGCGCAACAGGATTTGGCGTCTTAAAATAAAATTCAGAGTTTCCAGTCCAACAAACCGGAATACTCAAGTAATGATAGTACCGATAGAGTCCATGCAGATCCTTTGCGACGTAGCAAGTCAAGTAACACTCTTACAAGAACGTAGTTTTCGACATCGCCGAAACCCTGATCGTCGTAATACCCATATTTTTATGAAATCAGAATTTCTAACTTTCTGGCTATTGCAGGTTGTTGAAATACATGCAGTGGGGAAAGATGAAAATTCGTTATTAACCAGGACTCGAATCCAGCTTTACATGACAGGCCGGCTGAACCGCTTCATCTATCCTGAAACAGTTCCCATTCTACCAAAAATTTACAATTGTAATTACCCAGCCGGCCGCGGTAGCCGAGCGGTCTGCGGCGTGCCAGTCACGGTCTGCACGGCCGCTGCGGTCGGGGGTTCGAATCCCCCCTCGGGCATGGATGTTTGTGCCGTCTTTAATATAAGCTAGTCCATAAGTCGTTTGTAGGTTTAGGGACTGATGACCCCTAGTTAAGTCCCATAAGCTCTACAAACATTTAAACATTTGACATAAAAGTTTTCTGGGTGTTGTACCGCGTCATGATGTAAGAAGGCTATTACTTAAATAACCGACGTTTCGGCCAACGTTACAATATACCCTGATAAAGGCCACTGTAACGTTGGCCGAAACGTTGGTTATTTAAGTAATAGCCTTCTTACATCATGACGCGGTAAAACATCCAGAAAACTTTTATGTCATCTGACTCATTTGAACATGTTTTTGTAATTTCTCCCAGCCATCTTCACTTTTCTTCGCAGCTGTATTTCGCAAGGATTCAGATAATCTTTCTGCATCCGCACTAAAACTGGAGTCTGCTTGTTGAGGAATATACATAATTATGTTTCTGAAGCAGAAGACATCGTACATACCATTGCCTGTATGCCCTGAGGGGTAGACGACAATTTTCTTTCGTATATTTGTGAAGCATCAGTCACGATACGTAAATCCGACCACGCTTCGTTGTGGTTTTGACTGATATGAAATGACCGTGAAAAAAATGCTTGCATAGATAAATACAGAGCAAATACATCAATCACATCAGTACCATGTTTTGCGTTCCTGTGGTCATGCTGAATGAAAGGTAAGTTATAAAAAAAGATATGAATAGTAATTCAATTTCCTGAGACATATTGATTCATTATATCAGAGATATTGAATTTAAAGAGAATCGTTGAATTAAAATTTGTGTCGCGATCGGGTTTCGACCCCAGGGCCTCCAGCTTACTAGGTAACTGCTTTAACCAATCAACCAATGTGGCCTTATGGATACTATGGCCGCACAGTCTTAAAGCACGTCTACTTCCACAACACATGCTTCAATACTGCCTCGGTGTTTCCATATGAAACATGTGCCAGTAGGGGAGAGTTCTGAAGAGAGAGGTGCTTTAAGACAGTTCTTTAAATTAAAAAAAAATTAAAAATCTTTATTTCATAATTATACTACAACCCATCACAAATACAATTAATTGGTCCTAACTTATACAACTCTAATTAAAACAGTGATTTACTTGACTCTATATAATTCTAAGAAATTATTGCAAAATCTACTAAGGTGTTCCTACTTCCTACTTCTAGGTTGCCTACATGTTTTTGAGCTACATAAATACTGCAGTGATTACACGTGGGCCAGTAACGTATAAACCTAAGGGTGGCCACGGATGTCCACCGAGCGAAACCCAGTGGACGCGCCCCTGGCACTGGGCTGGCTATGACGTTCACTGCAGCTGCTAAAGTTCTTTAGAAGTTTGATTTAATTTAACAGCTAACTACTATATCTACTCTAAACGTACAGTCGAATCCGGGTGTTGCGCCCAGTCCCCCCAGGACCAGAGCATGGCGGATTCCGCCAGGGAACTGGCGGCCGGTCGACACGCCGGCGGCTTGGCTCTGGGCGCAGGTCATGTCCGTGTGGACACTTTACTGTCGATCCCGGAGGAAGTCCCCTCGCACTTTGCTGGAGTGGCATCAGCGAGATCTGGAAAGTGGCAGGTTGTCTAATTAGTGAGTAAGTGTCGAAATTCGGTAATTGACGCCTCAATTCGGAAGCTACCCCGTCGTACGTGGGGCACAAGTATATCACATGCTCTGGTGCTCCCTCTGGGGCTCCACAGTCCCACTCAGGTGTTACCCTCTTCCTAAACCGACATAGATATGTCGAATAGGGACCATGGCCGGTGAGAAAGTGTATCAATCCACGGCTGGGTTGAAAGTGTTTCATTGTCAGTCGTTCCTGCACACTCGGCAGAAGCTGATAGGTTCTCCTATCGGTTTCATCCTGTTCCCACATCTCTTCACCTTTCCTTTTTATAGATGGCTTCCCTAGGAGAGGTTCACCCAAGATATCTGCAGCCCTGTCATGGTTTCCTCTTTTCACTCAGTGCCAGGCTGCATGCTCCCTGATTTTTATATCCAACGGGTGAAGACCCATTAGCACGAGAAGTGCCCCTCCTGGAGTCGTCCTATAGGCGCCCACCGAGTGTAGCAGGATATTTCTCTGCACTCTTCTTACCGCCATAGCAGGCACAACCAGGGTTGAGCCTGTGGGCCCAGCTGCCGGAACCATAGCCCATAATAGATACGAGTATGCTATTATCATAGAGCTTGATGAGGCCCTGCGGGAGGTGAAACCTCCGATGCCCAAGCCCAGCAAGCCTGTGCAAGGCTATTGATGATCGCTCAGCTACTGCATCTATATGGGCCGAAAAGTTCCAGCGTTCGTCTATTATTACTCCGAGATATCTCGCCTGAGGTCGCCGAATCACTGGCACCCCCGAAATTCTCACCGTTGGGTTACGGACTAAGTTCCCTTTCAGGAGTAGGTAATTGGACTTAGTTGGTGCAATAGTGAGTTTTGTGGCTTGGCACCATTCTGATAAGATTTGGAGGGCTCTTTCGACTCGTGGTTCGAGGTCCTTGCGACTGCGACCGCCTACCAGCAGGAGGATGTCGTCGGCGTAGGCTGTCACCTCTAGTGCATCCTCACTGTTGTCCAAGTCCCTTAGAAGGGCCTCCAGATTCAGGAGATACTTTTGCTAACTTTCCCACTAAGGAATGATAGCCAGACCTATGTTCATACAGTAGCTCCTCAGATAACCATACAGCGGCCCCGGACACTCAATCTCCCGCAGATAGGACAAGAGCAAGGGCCACCACAGGTTGTCAAAGGTGCCACTTATGTCGACAATGATGCCAACCACGTACTTGTGCGGTCTTGAGGCACAGACATCGGCCGCCAAGGCTATCGCGTCACACGCAGATCGTCAGAAGCCAAACTGCCTGCTGCTCACCCCGCACAAGACCCGATGCGCTATTTTAAGACAGTTCGTGAATCCGCATCATCCTAGAGGTCGCGTTAAAGGGTTAAAGGGTCTGCTTCGTAAGCATGAGGTATCCTGAAACTTCCTGGCAGATTAAAATTGTGTGCCGGAACCGGGACTCGAACCTCGGACCTTTGCCTTTCGCAGGCAAGCGCACTAACAACTGTGCTATCCCGACACGACTCACGATGCCGCCTCACAACTTTACTTCCGCCAGTACCTCTTCCAGGAGTGCTGGTCTTGCATGGTTCGCAGGAGAGCTTCAGTGAAGTTTGGAAAGTAGGAGGCGAGGTACTGGCGGAAGTAAAGTTGTGAGGCGGCCTCGTGAGTTGTGTCGGGTTAGCACAGTCGGTAGTGCGCTTGCCCGCGAACGGCAAAGGTCCCAGGTTCGAGTCCCGGTTCCGGCACACAATTTTAATCTGCCAGGAAGTTTCTCATCAGCGCACACTCCACTGCAGAGTGAAAGATTCATTATGAGGTATCGTGTTCGAATCCCGGTCGCGGTACAAATTTTAATTGAAAGCCTTAGAAAGACAAAATTTTCATCAGAAAATCATTAATTATTGAAAAGTGGACTGGCAAAATTTTTGTTTGTTCGTTTTATGCTTAAACGAACGTGTAAAACGGTTAACTGACTAGTTAGTGTGCAGTATATAATTGTCCTTGAGTTTCATTCTGTTAATTTAGTCCCCATCCCCACTTTTTGCCATCTCCTCTCTCTCTCTCTCTCTCTCTCTCTCTCTCTCTCTCTCTCTCTCTCTCTCTCTCTTCTCCACGATAAATAATATTTAGAAAATAGTTAAGATTCAAAATGTTCAAATGTTTGTTAAGCTTATGGGACTTAACTACGGGGCCATCAGTCCCTAAACTTACAAACTACTTATGAACTACTTACGAACTAGAACGGCACAAATATCCATGCCCGAGGGGGGATTCGAACCCCCGACCGTAGTGGCCGTGCTGACCATGACTGGAGCGCCTCAGTCACCTCGGCCACCACGGTCGGCATAGTTAAGATTTTCGTTTGACTCACCCTCGTAGTAATAATGCTCATTTCTTGGCCGGTGCTGCCTTCCATCCACAGTATTTTGCCACCTCCTCCTTTTCACTAGTAAAATGTTGAGCTGCGCTAGTGTGTGGTGATGACGGCGCCGCCTCCGCTGTCCGCAGAGCTGCTGGAGGAGGAGGAGGAGCTGCGGCTGCCGTGCGCGGACTTCCAGCCGGGTGAGGACGACCTGCAGGCGTTCGACTTCATCCGCCGCTTCCGGCTGGACGTGCTCGAGACGCAGTTCTCCGGCGTGACGCGCGTGCGCGGCTCCAACCGCATGCAGACCGCCTACCGCCTCGACAGGGGCGCCAACCTCACCGTCGCCACCAGGTCAGCACATTATGTAAATATTAAGGCTTTGCCTGCGGGGTGTTGTCATCTTGGAGAATCGTGTTTCTGCCGGTAATCCGCGTCGTACTAGCACGATATTTCGATAGCATTACTCGTGACTTTCATCGAATTCAGCTGCAGGAAGCACCTGATGAATATCACGAGTAACGTGATCGAAATATCGTGCTAGTACGACGCGAATTACCGACTGAAACCCGATTTCCAAGATTACAGCACAGATAATTCCTACTCGGTACCTTGCAAGTGCCAACTTCAGACGAACTGGTAAACTCCGTGTGAGTCTTAGAGTCTCCCCGAACTACAGTGTACCTGAAATTAATGCAGGAAACGAGAGGAATGTTAGAGTGGGTCATAACAAGCATATTTCACATAGCAACCCATGTCCACAAACCTTAGCGTACGGCGCCAAAAGGGTAGGCACACGCCATTCGAGTAGTCACAGCAGCAGGACTGCAGGGCAGGGTTTCCAATGTTTTTGTGACACCAACCTAAAAGAGACATTGGGTTGAAGGTTTATGAACTTTATTTGCAAACCAAACGCGTTAGTCGGCATAGTTGCAGTTATTCCAGGCGGGACTCTCTTGTGTTTGTTACTGTTCAAAATGTTCGTAATTCTATGGGAACAAACTACTTTGGTCATGAGCCCCTAGACTTACAAACTAATTAAACTAACAACGGAAAATCGTCAACTCGACCTCTCGACCTCTTTTTTTTTTTTTTTTTTTTTTTTTTTTTTTTTTTTTTTTTTTTTTTTTTTTACAAAAATTACAGGAGCTAAATATCAATCCCATAAATCACTCACGTGAAAATTTGGGCTATTATCCAGATACTACGTAGTTACAGCTTCCTCAAAAGACAGCTCTGAAACATCAAAGCAGCTTTCACCAACATTGACGACCTCAATTCCACGCCCAAGCCCCGTTGAAGCAATGAAAGTACTCCTCGAATCTGACGTCGGTAAAATGACAGCGTCTTTATCGTCGACGTCATCCTCTTGTAAATTTGTACCGAACGTCAACCCGCTAATTGCGTCTAGATCTAGCACGTCTTCATCAGTGAAACTGTCTATGATATCTGCAACGCAGTTGAAAGATATAAGGAAAAGCATAAAGAAAGCGCCGTGTAATACCTGCAAATAGTTATGCTTCCGGGTGATGACTAAAGCGCATTAAGGGGCCGTGGTGAAGGGGGCCGAGTGACGAACAACCAAGGCGCGCGAATCCTTAAAAGCCGTACTTTGAGGAGGCCGTAACTGCGTAGTATCTGAATAATGGCCCAAATTTTCAAGTGATATCGATTTCTGGGATTGATATCTAGCTCATATATTTTTTTCTCAAGGAAAATGTGAGGTCGAGTTGATGATGTTCCCTTGTAAGTTAAACTAACCTAAGGAGAACACACACATCCATGCCAGAAGGAGGATTCGAGCCGACCGCGGTGGGCGAGGGGACTGCGGCGCGCCAGTCACGGTCTGCACGGCCACTACGATCGGGGGTTCGAATCCCCCTTCGGGCATGGATATTTGTGCCGTCCTTAGTATTAGCTAGTTCATAAGTAGTTTGTAAGTTTAAGTACTGGTGACCTTATAGTCAAGTCCCATAAGCTCTACAAACATTTGAACATTTTGGAGGATTCGAACCTCCGATGCGTGAGGCCTCGCGATCCGTTAAGGTATGTTTACGCCTGAGCGAACGTAGCGAACGAGCATCAGCTAACAGAGGATTCTCTTTGGTGTGAACGGTCTTCGAGCAATGTTCGTTCAGCATTCGCAAGTGTTCCATCAGTTGTCGGTCTTGGAGCGAATCACAAAAGGGAAGTTCGCCTTGTTTCCGCTTTGGTGTAAACGACACGGAAAGCATTCGCTTCCGGCGTCATTTATTTTTCAAATTCAAATGTTTGTAGAGCTTATGGGACTTAAATACGGGGTCATCAGTCCCTAAACTTATAAACTACTTTGGAACTAGCTAAGGACGGCACAAATATCCATGCCCAAGAGGGGATTCGAAACCCCGACCGTAGCATATAGCCACAGTCACGGCTATAATCCTAGCAAAGCTTGGGAACTAGCGATTGGGTCAATTAAGTCTAAATCTAGCAAACGTAACGTAATGACGACCACGGCGGACAGAGCACTCACATCGACTTCGCAATCGGTTCCACTGCGCGACCGCGGCGCGGAGCGCGGACCACGGAGGGGTCGCTCCGCGGGCCGAGGGTATTTAAATCTCCCGCTACCGGGCTAGAACACAGGTTCAGTAGCGAGTCGGCAGCGGACCGGTTCAGACCTCCGCTACCTGCTCTGCTGCGCTCTCGCGCTGTGACCTTGGCGTGAGCGGGCGCTTTGTGTACGCTCTCGCCGGCGGTACTGCGCTGTCTGGCTGACTGCCATCCCACCTGGGATCGCCGTCGTCGACGTCAGCATCTCTTTCAGTGCTTTTCAGCGCTAGCATTCGCTCAGTCTTCTGCGTGAGGTTAATCAGCAGGACTCTGAGCCATAGGGAACCTGTGTAGGTGCACTCTGGCTGGCAATTCCCGTTTCCGAACGAGCAAGTTGTCGTTGTCTCGCAAAGAAGCAAAATTTTCGTTGTCGATTGGGAACAGCCATGTCAGAGGCAAAGCACAGGAGGTCTCGTACCGACGAGATAAGGAGGGGGGCGAAACCTGGCCGGGAAGGGGATCCCCTGCGGCCACGGGCCGTAACCCCCCGTTATCGCTCCAAATCTGAGAGGAGGAGTGCGCGCCCCCCAGCCGCAGTGCTGAGGCCGAGCTCGTCTGTCGACGAGCTCAGTGTTGTCGGTGTCGGCGCACCTGCGACCGACCCGCAAAAGGCCGTCACGGTCTTCTCCGCCCCGCCACCTCGGAGCGAGGTAGCGGCCCCGACAGCAATCGCTCCAGAGGGCTTGACGTCCTCTGCGCAGCACTGCCTGTTGACAGGAACGACGTCCGCGGCCACTGGGTCCAGGATCGTCATCCTGCCCTCCCCTGTGCCTACCGGTACAGCTGCAGCGCCCGCAATTGCGGCCGCGCCCGCCAGCTTGGCAAGGGCGATTGCCCCTGCTCCAGCGGACCGCCAGAAGGGGGCTGTTTCAAACCTCCCCGACTCAGGGGAGGCGACGGAGGTACGGCAAAACTCTAGGAAGCGGCCTGCCGCCTCCATGGAGGACGCCGCCTCTCCCCCGGCAAACTCGCGCCAGAGGGCGCAAAAGAAGAGGACGCGGCGCAAGAAGACGACGTCTCCGCGCCAGCCGGACAGCGATGGCTTCATCGTTCCACCGCGGCGGCACACCGCCAGGCCCAGCGAATTCCGGCAAATCACGCCAGCCGAGCTGCAGACCGGCAACGCTTTCGGGTCGCTCCCGGAAGTGATGGAATCGGAAAGGGCCGGGACGACGCCAGCGGCAAAGAAACCGCCCCGACCGCCGCCGATCACTGTATTATGGGACGGCGACTACCGGGTCTTCCATAAGAAGGTGAAGGAAGTCGTCAGCCAGCCACGTCTCAGGACGAAGAGCGGCAACCAGTACGTCGTCCAGGTCGACACTCGCGAGGAGTACGACCAGGTGATGGAACTGGCTGCCAAGGAGCAATGGGGGTGCTTCACCCACAATGCGGACAGGCTGAAACAACTTAAGGTTGTTCTCCGCCGCCTGCCACTTAAAATGGACCCACAATACCTGAGTGACTTACTCAGGGAAGAGGGCTTCGTCACCAGGCACGTTGGTGCCATGAAGTCCCCAAGGACGCGCCGCGTGATGCCGCTGTTCTGCGTTATCCTGGTGGACAACGCCGATAACCGCAAGATTTTCCAGCTGGAGAGGATCGGAGATCTCTCCGTCAAGGTGGAGCCGTTGCGCGCCAAGAGCAAGCGGGCGCAGTGCTACCGTTGCCAGGGTTTCGACCACGTGGCAAAATACTGCACCATGCCAACCCGGTGCTCGAAGTGTGCCGGCAATCACCCGTCCCGGGAGTGCCAGAAGGGCAGGGACGACCCTTCGCTTTGTTGCAACTGCAACGAAGACCACGTCGCGAGCTACAGGGGCTGCCGCGCCTTCAAGAAGGGAAAGCGCCCAAACCCCGTAGTTCCCGGCCGCAGCTTCGCGGACGTCGCCCGCGGAAGGAAGCCAGCCACCACCGCCCAGCCAGCAGCCGAAGGCGGCCGCTCGGACCGGCAAACGCCTGCAGCAGCGGACTCCGGCATGCCGGCGCCCGCGGCTGCGGTGCGGGAACCCCGCCAGCGGCCGCCCGGCCGCAAGCAGCAGCCCGAAGCCGTCACCGCCGCAGGACAGCCTGCGCCCACGCATGAGGTGCGTGTTGCGACAGCCCAGCCGGCAGCTCCCGCCGCCGAAGTCATCGCCGCCGCCGACGCTATCTCCGCTGCGGCCCCCGCAAGCAGCCAAATGTCTACCGCTGAGCTCAGCGCGCTTCTGCGCTCGCTGAACCAGCTGCTGGTGAAACTCCCGGTTCTCGTGGAGGCAGTAACGGCGGCCCTCCAGGCCAACGCCGTCAACTCCAGCAGTCACCATGGATAATGGCCATATCCACGGATTGACGATCTGCACGTTTAATGCGAGGAGTCTCCATCCTCAGCAGGGCGAATTTCGCCTGCTCCTACGGGAAGAGGCGGTCGACATCTGCCTAGTACAGGAGACCTTCCTCAAACCCGGGGTAAACGTGCGAGCGGCAAACTACTGCTGCTACCGAGATGACAGGCTTACCCAAGGGGGTGGCACTGCCATCTACGTGAAGAAGTCGCTGCAGCATCATCGAGTGCATCTTCCGGAGACACCGACGCTGGAAACGACAGGAGTAGTCGTGAACACTACCGCCGGAAAGATTCTTTTCGTGTCGGTATACAGGCAGCCTGGCAGGCCGCTAGTGGGAGCGGATTTCGAGACCCTGCTGACGCTGGAGGGGCGGCTTTTCATTGCTGGGGACTTCAATGCGAAACACCCAGAGTGGAACTCTCGCGTCACCAACGTCAGTGGGCGCCGACTTTCCCGCGCCGTGCATCGCTGCGGCGCAATTAGCCTGGGGCCTTTTGACCCCACGCACTTCCCGGACCGAGGGGAACCCGACGTGCTCGACATTGCCCTTATGAAGGGCATTGGCCGCTTTGCGTCCGCTGAGACACGAAACGTCCTGAACTCCGACCATGTACCGGTCATTTTCGAGTTGGACGTGATCGGCGCATCCCTCCGAGAGCAGCGTCCCAGCTACAAGAACTTGGACGCAGAGCGCTACCAAGAGGCAGTGCTTGCCGCACTCGAGGAAGCGCCAAACCCCGCCGAGGCCGGGGCCGACGCTACCCTCGCCTTCCTCTCCAGGACGATCCAGCGAGCCGCGGAAGACGCAACTCCGAGACCGCCGCGCCAGCCGCGAGATTTCTCGCGACAGCTCCCACGCCACATTCTGGCAGCCATCAGCGACAAAAATCGATTGTTTCGTGAATGGCAGCTTACACGCCAACCAGAAACGAAGCGCCGATTAAATCGTATGAGGCGGGAAATTAAGGCCGCAGTTGAAAACCACCGGAACCAGGATTGGGCAGACCTCGTGTCAACGCTCAATCCAGACGACGGAAGCGCCTGGAGAGTCGCGAAGGCTTTCCTTCGCCGCCGCCAGCGCATTCCGCCCCTCCAGGTCGGGGACGACTACGCAAGTGACCCGGACGCGAAGGCCAGCGCGCTGGCTGACGCATTCGCGGCCAACTTCACGCCAGTTGAAGACGTCATAGATGAGGAGCACACCCGCAGAGTCGCCGAGCAGTTGTCAGTGTTCCTCGCCGCCAGAGAAGAAGACGACGCCATCGAGCCGATCAAGGAGAACGAGGTTGCAAAGCAGCTTCGCTCGCTGAACCAGAGGAAGGCGGGAGGCAGCGACGGTATCACTAACCGCCTGCTGACGAACCTACCTCAGGGAACGCATCGGCTCCTTGCCGACGTGTTTAACGAGATTCTCCGCTCGGGAGTCTTCCCCAACGCATGGAAACATGCGGAAGTGGTAGCAATCCTGAAAACCGGCAAGGATCCGCGCCAGGTTACCAGCTACCGGCCCATCAGCCTGCTGTCGTCCCTCTCGAAAGTCTTCGAGAGGCTGTACGTGAAGAGACTGCTGGATCACGTCACGCGCGAGAACGTCATACCGGACGAGCAGTTCGGTTTCCGCGCCGGCCATTCCACCACACACCAGCTACTCCGGCTGGTCGAGCCGGCAATGCGGGCACTGGAAACAAGGGAATTCCTTGGGGCAGTGTTCCTTGACGTCTCCCGCGCGTTCGACTCCGTCTGGCACGACGGCCTCGTGTACAAACTTTTTGTGCACGGCATTCCGACGTCTCATGGGAGACTATTGCAGTCGTACCTGTCTGAACGAACCTTCCATGTGAGGGCAGAAGACGGTACATCGACGGAAAGGCAGATACGTGCAGGAGTGCCACAGGGGTCGGTTCTCGGCCCCCTGCTGTACTCTTTGTACACTGCCGACGCACCGCGGGTACCACGCGTAGAACTGGCACTCTACGCCGACGATACAGCGCTGTTCACCCGCAGCATGAACGCGCACACGATGCGACGCCGCCTGCAAGCTGGTTGCGACGTCCTGGGGGCATGGGCTACTAAGTGGCGGTTGAAATTCAACGCCGCGAAAAGCCAGGCAGTCGTCTTCACTAGAAGACGTGTGCCAATTGGGCTACCGCCGATCGAAATTCTGGGGGCTCCCATCCCTTGGAGCACGACGGCGAAATACCTAGGGGTTACCCTAGATCAAAGGCTCACCTGGAAACATCACGTCAGTGATGTAAGACAGAGAGCCATTGCGCGATTACGCGTAATTTATCCGCTGCTTAACCCGCAGTCGTCGCTGCCGCCGGAACATGGGATCACGATGTACCTGTCACTGGTTCGCCCAGTGCTCGAGTACGCGTCCCCAGTATTTGGAAACGCCGCAGACCTCCACATCGAGTCGCTGCAGAGGATCCAGAACCGCGCCCTGAAGACTGCCCTGCATCTTCCGAAGCGGTACCCCACCGCCCGACTTCACGACGAAGTCGGCATCTTGCCCCTCCGGGAGAGGTTCCGCGCCACCGCCAGGAACTTCTATGAGAAGTCCCAGCAGTCCCAAAACCGGCTCGTCCGGGACCTTGGGACACAACAACACTTCAGGCCAACGACTCGTTGGCCTGACCTGCTACGGGATTAATCTTATAATCTCGTAGCAACCGTGGAAGAAACCACACTCCGTCACCAGCTGACACACTAAGACCCTTCCTCCAGTCAGGCCACTAATTTGTTTTTCATATGTTTCAGGCACCGCAGGAACAGCAGTAATGCTTAGCCTGCAACCCATCGGACCAAGGTCGAGGTCCGTCAAGAGAAGCGTGAGCGTGAGCGTGGGCTAGAACACAGTTTCTTTCGAGCCGCTGTAGCGTGTGGATCTCCGTGCCGGTGCGTTTCCAGGAGCTCAGTCCGTCAGTGCACCTGATGATGGCGACATGTATGATCGCCGAAATATTGGGCTTGTACCGGCAGTACACCCGTGGATATTTTGATTATCAAATACGCCGGGAGAAACTCAAGAATCACAATATCCTCAAAGAACAGCCGCTGCCGAGCTTTACAAACATTTGAATGAACAGACGTCACTTCTGATCCTGCAGTTGTTATTATTTCATATTCACAGAATATATGACATTAACTGCGAATGGGCTATGCGATGTGTTGCACGAGAAATGGGTGTAAACCTTTCCGCAATTTGGCGTGAGTAGCATGTAGATGATTTGCATACCTACCGCCTTCAAAGAGTTCAAGCCCTTAAGCCAGATGATTTTCCGCGTCGAACTGAATTGTGCCAGTGATTTTTCCAAAAGTGTGCCATTCATCCGCAATTTCCGAACTGTGTACTTTCTAGGGGTGAAGCATCCTTTACACAAATGTTCAAATGTTTGTATAGCTTAAGGGACTTAACTACGGGGTCATCAGTCCCTAAACTTACAAACTACTTATCCTTTACACGAGAGGATATGTTCAATAGCCACAATCAACACCTGTATTCAAGGGAAAATCCGCAGGCTGCCTTGTTCGTGGTAAACATCTGGGCTTGCTTGATGGCCGATAATCTGGTTGTCCCATATATGTTCGCTCGCTCACCAAGATCGGTTACTGTAACAAGTTCCACTCAATGTGCTCATCTTCAGATCTGCCACAAGAATTAGATGGCAACTGATTATAAGCTACTGACAATGAAATTAAAATATTAAAATTATGAAAATATAAAGAACATGCCAATTTCGTACTAAATTATTTGATCGCCCCAACTGTTCCTAACATGTGCGTCATTCATTAAACAATTTTTGGTATTAGATTGCGTCCTTATATAGTAACTGAATTTCTGGCGTTTCTGCCACAATGTAGCGGACCTGTTCAGGGTGGATAACTAATAGATACTGGTGACTACCTTATTCATTATCTAGCAATTCGGTCGCTTTTGAATATTTCATTCATTACTTAGAAATTTTTATTTTATGATTAAATGTGTGCTCTAAAAAAAGAGGATTTTTTCACACCTTAAAAAATTACAATATTTACGTCTTGGCATTCTACCGTACACGTTGATTTCAAAGATTCTGCAGAACACGAGACAGTGTGTTTCCGGAATGTTGACAATGTTTTCTTGAACCCGAAGCTTGTGCTGAGCAAGATTTGTTGACCTAATCTATTTCATAACGCTCTGCAGAAATCTGCACAAAAAACTAGGCATAGGCTGTGGGGAGTAGGGGTAAAGGCAAAAAAGTGAAATCAGCATTTCTTGAAATGATGTGATCCACAAAGAAACATTTCTTTAGAACTTAAAACAGTCCAACAGTATGTGACGTTGTCGCATCATGTTGAAATCAAGAGTGCTAAATGTCATGATTAGGTACAAATCGGAGTCTAGGAGCCGAAAATGTCCTTATCATAATAAGATAACATAGATACGTCACAATGACAGTGTAGCCTCTTTGAAGACGTAAGGCTGTAGCACTCTTCGTGACTGCACACCATGCAATAAGTTTAGTACCGTGTGAGAGCCGCTAGATGACAGCAGCAGGATTTGTTTCGACCCAGTAATGCATATAAATGAACTCAGGTGAAAATCTGTTACATGTGACATCCAAAAATATTCGATGAAGTTAACATCCTCATTAATTTCAGCCAATAGGTTTCCGCGCAATACAGAAACATTAGGTTTCAAATTTTGTACGTCAGGTTTCCAGTAACGAAGCATTTTTCGCTCTGAACAGCGAGAGATCCTTACCGCTGCAGCTCGCATAGAAGCAGGGTTTTCTGCCATACGTACAAAAGATACATGCCCTCTAAGCTTAATTTTATTTAATTTATTTATTATCTGAAAACCCGGTGTTTCCCGGGTGTTTATTTATTTTTTCCTTCCTTTTTCAGGTATATATTCATTTGTATAAGGTCTGTATGTCTGTAAAATCTCTTCGGAAAACAATTAGTATAAAGAAATAATAGATTAAAACTTGGTGAGTGATGGGGCGGTTTTCCATGAACGTTACTGTTTATGTGATCATATCTCATGAACTACGTGTCGTACTGTGATACAGTTTAGAAGATACTCTAAATATATGCGTGTATACTATCTGTAAAATTTTCTGCGGCTACAATTTGTAGTGTAGAAATTATAAATTGTAACGTCATACCGAATGCCTAATTTTAGTCCATGAACAGCGGAACATTACTGTTTATGTGCTCATATCTCATGAACTACGTGTCGTACTGTGATACAATTTAGAAGGTACATTCAACTTCTGCTACAATTTGTAGTGCAAAATGTTCAAATGTTTGTAAATCTATCGGACCAAACTGCTTGGTCATCAGTCCGTAGCTTACGAACTACTTAAACCTAGGTAAACTAACATAAGGACAACACGAACACCCATGCCCCAGGGAGGACTCGAACCTCCACGGCGAGCAACCGCGCGCTCTGCAGCGAGACGCTTTAGACCGCTCGGCTACTCCACCGCGGCTTTGTAGTGCACAAATTATAAATTGTAACATCATAGCGAATTCCGCAGTTTTTCTCCATAAACAGCGGAAAAGTAGTAAGCGAGAAACTTTTTTCTATTTATCATTTTGCTATGGTTGTCAGCAAAAAAATATTTAATAAAGGTTTGAAATTGCGTTTAAAGTTTTTGCAAGTCACTAAATACTGTCATTCTGATATAGTGTGTTTATAAAGTTTCGGCACATTATGTAGTATTTTTTGCGATTCCTATTGTTTATAACATCATGTCTTCTGAACCATGTACCGTAAGTGATTCTAAGCCTTGCAGCAGTTGTTACCTCACGGTAAGGAATGTGTGTACCAAATTTGGTTGAAATCGGTCCAGTGGTCTAGGAGAAAATGAGCAGTATTGTCGCTGAATGCAGCAGTTTTTCGCGCATCTCATTGTTTATGGCGTCATATCACGTGAACTATGTATGATACGTGATTCTTACACTTACGGCGACCGTCCACATGGATTTAAGCTAACATGTAAATAAAAATCATAAAGATTGGAACAAAACTGTAGATTTGTATGCAAGACGTACACATGAAAAAAAAACATACAGACACTCTGTTTTATATATTAGATTTATTCATTTAAAAAAGAAGGGGGGAAAGGCTGACTAATCTCTTCACAGTTACTGACATGCCTCGCAGTTACGCCTGCGATGTCGGTAACACGTCATACAATCGTGTTTCGCAGGTTGACAGCTTTTCAGGAAACGAATTTTTACCGACAAGCAGATTCAAGCCACAAAAGAGTTATTGACGTTAGCTGCCGTGGGCATGAAGGGAAAAGTTGAAAATTTGTGTCGAACCTGAGTCTCCCGCCGGCTAAACATGAGCGACAACCTCTGTATATTCCTGACACTGCGGTCACATTTGTACGACCTCTCCCGGTACTCTTCCCTTCAGATCCGAATTCTAAACCACACATTACTGACGTTGTGACCTTGCCTGTTATCCTCAATACTCGCAGTGTTTCGAAGATTCCCGTAGGAGTTTGAGCTTGGTGTGCACCTGAAAATTCAAATTGTAATTAGATTCCATATTGTACCAGCCCACCACAGAATTATAATGAAATAAAAGGTTTCAGATTGGTAGGCGATGTGAGATGTTTATTTTATTAAAATTCACAATATATCGATTTCGTCCCTATGATGGAACATCATCAGTACGTGCTGTTAAAAACAAGGTACCTTAGTCAGACATTGAAATCAAGATAAAATTACATAAACCAAGACTGTTACAATTATATAATGGAATTACATACCAGAATTGCAAGTAATGATGACCTATGTGCTCGGTTTTAAACATTTTTTCGTCATTTCATGAAATACATTTAAAAGGTCTTGCTGGTACAATCTCAGGTATAAAATGAGGTAGCTGCTTACGTACACCTAAGCAGCTTAGCCTGTAGATAGCTGGTGCCTGGCACCCTCTTTGTTTGAAATCATGACTTGCAATTCTGGTATGTATTGCCATTATATAATTGTAACATTCTTGGTTTATGTGATTTTATCTTGATGTCAATGTCTGAATAAGGTACCTTGTTTTTAACAGCACGCACTGATTGTGTTCCATCATAGGGACGAAATCGATATGTTGTGAATTTTACTAAAATAAACATCTCACATCGCCTACCAAGCTGAAACCTTTTATTTCATGAAAATTCAAATGTTTGTAAACCTATTGGACCAAACTGCTATGGTCATCAGTCCCTGTATAGACGACATATACTAAGGACAAGAGACACATCCTGGCTCGAAGGAGGACTCGAACTTCCAAGGGCGAGGAACCGCGCGCTCCGCAGCAAGAAGCCTTCGAATACTCGGCCACTCCATCGCGGCTGTGTATCTGAAGGGAATTGTCGTCGCTTTAATTACATATACTGTGTCTGTTTTGCGGGACATGCACAACGACACTACGCTCTGTATCTCACGACAATCGGCGAACTGCTGCGAGTAATGAAGCTTATCCTCAGGGTCGCTACGTCAGACGTTTGTGGATAAGTCGAAAATTTGGGTTTGACGGGAACAGTGCTAGAGTAGTCGATTCATTTTTCGTGTCCGGTTGGCGTACCAGTCACAGACTATCAAGTTTGCGCCTCGGTTGGGAAATGTCATACATCCTGCACTGTTCTGTGGTTATGGTTGTGTAAACTCTCTTCAACTTTTTTTGTCGTACACGTATTGTAGATTTTAAAGTGTGAAGCATGGTGTCAGAAGACATTTACCATAAAACTTGTGACATTAATGAAGCAATGGGTGATACATGTTGTGTGAAAATGTTTAGTTAGAGATGTATCGAAAGGCTACAATGATTAAAATGAGCAGACTTTTTACAATGACTACACGTCTCGTGTAATTTTCATTAAGAACGACCAGTAAATTTCCTTAGTGTAGGATACTGTTAACGTCAGCCGTAAGATGAATCAGAACACTCTCCAGTCCCGTATCATCATCACTTACTTTCCAGATGACCCTTATACACACACACACACACACACACACACACACACACACACATACTACAACAAAATCATCAATCTATACTGGCCAAATGATTCATTGATTCATCAGCAGACTTTTTTCACTACAGGGATTGTGTGAGTACCACGATTTCATGTGGGAACATTTCTTTCATTTCCAAAAGAATGTGGCTGCTTCCAATCATATTTTCTGCTTCTGGGAGGTAGTCAGCTGCTAGCTCACAAGAAGTTATTTTCACAGTAGTACACATTTATATGCAAACTAGTTCTTCCAATGCTGAGAACATTGAAAACAATATATTATTAGATAAAAGAAGTCATTCAGACAGTTGAGGGAGAGGAATATTATAAAAGAGCCTGGAACCCGCTACTGGGAAAAGGATGAGAAGGAAAATGGCAGGTGAATATGGACTGGGGAAAAGAAACGAAACAGGAGGTCGCCAGTTAGAAATTTGCGCAGGGCACTATATAACCACCACAAACACTTGGTTTAAGCACTGTGCAAGAGGACTGTAAACGTATAAGAGAACAAGAGACACCTGAAGGTACCAAATTGACATTATAATAGTAAGACATAGATTTGAAAATCAGGAGCAGATGTAGGCTCTGACCATAACTTACTGGTTATGAACTGTAAATTACAACTTAAGAAAATGGAAAAGGTAGAAAATTAAAGAGATAGAACCTCGATAAACTGAAATAACCAGAGGTTGTCGAGAGATTCAGAGGGAGCAATAGACAAGGATTAACCAAAACGGAAGAAAGTAATACAGTAGAAGAAGAGTGGGTAGCTCTGAAAACAAAAGTAGTAAAGGCCGCAGAGGATCTTATACGCAGACGGACGAGGTCTAATAGACACTCCTGTATAACACAGGAGATACTGAACTTTCTTGATGACAGGAGAAAAAATACAAATTCAGAAAGCGAAGCAGCCAAAAGATAGCACAGACGGATGAAAAATGAGGTTGACAGGAACTGCACATTATCTAAACAAGAATGACTGGATGAGAATGTATAACTAGAGGAAAGATACATACCTCTACAGGAAAATAAAAGAGACATTTGGAGAAAAGAAAGCAGTTGCATGAATAACAAAGCTCAGATGGAAAAGTAGAGATAAACATAGAAGGAACAGGTGAAACGTAGAGGGAATATATAGAAGGTATTTACAAAGAATATGAACTTCGACACAATATTGTAGAAAGGGAAGAAGGAATGCATGAAGTTGAGATATGAAATACGAGAAGAATTTCACAGAGCAGGATTTGTCGATGCACAAGGCGAGGTGCGCAGTCGCTCCAATGTCTTTGCTTCGAGACTCCATGCATAACCGCCAAAACCAGAGTAGTCAGGAGCTGGTGTCTCTACCAGCTCCAACGCCAATGTTAAAAACGGCGTTTCCCCACGCCCCTCCGTGGCTCGGGAACGCCCATATGCTGCCTCCTAGGGTTCCGGAAGAGAATTTCAACCTCAGTCGCGCATGCGCTTTGCAGCACTGCGGCCATTGTCGCCTACATTAATCGACCGCGCTACGACTCTTACGCGTGCTGTCTCCGCGACTTAGAAAGTTTCTCATGCGATTAAAATACTTTGAATGTGCATATAAAATGATTTGATAAAAGAACGAAACGAAGAATGATAGTTTAAAAACACTTTTTTGTTATTTATTTA
Organism: Locusta migratoria; assembly: GCA_026315105.1. Lineage (NCBI taxonomy): Eukaryota > Metazoa > Arthropoda > Insecta > Orthoptera > Acrididae > Locusta > Locusta migratoria. Next base: position 160,418,941 of record CM048750.1, read on the forward strand.
CTTTTTTTCACTATCAGCTTTTTTCCGGGGTTTCACTGAACCAATAAACACATAGGTCTCACCGCCACTGATAGCCATATAACCCGGGTTCTATTGACTGTAGATATACTACAAAATTTAAATATAAATGGGTGAACGAAGTAATATCAACACCATGCAGTGTACTACATCTTGTGGTAATTTAGCACCGCCGCTATGAAATAAAATGAACACCTAACGTTATTGGAGAGGAGTTGGCCCACCATTGGAGTAGCCCCATTTCTTGGAGAAATGGATTCGTAGAGAGTTTTTATAGTTTCCAACCAAATGTTATCAATTGTTGTACAAAAACAGCCACCAATTACTTCAACGACATTGGAGCCGCGAATTTGGTACTCTCCATAATGGTTCAATTGAGACATAGCGAGTTTCCTGTTCAAGGGAGATGTATGAAAATTTTATTATGTTGTACAGAGTGTAAATGCTGAAGTTTTTCTAACGAAGATGAATCAAGAAGGGCTGCTGCCTATCGACTGTTCTCTCAGACAGGAAGTCACCTGCTTTTTATTTATTCGTGTCAGAAGCATCTTGTACAAACATAACATGAAACACAAAAACAAAATTGAAGATCATTGAATATAAATACAAATTAGCCATTAATAGTACACATATTTACAAGTAACAGTGATAACAGTTCAAAAGGTCTTTTCCCCAGGATTAAACATTAAACTATGCTAGACCAAAATCTGGCTACATCACATGCATCACGGGTAGCACCAGTCAGGTCCTGCATGGTACAGCAGGCTGGACAAAGCTCACACTGTAGGAGATGCTCGTGGTTTGTTCTTTTCCACACTCGCACATGACAGATGCATCAGAGAGGCCCCACCTTCTCATGTTGACTTTGGATCTTGTTACGATGGTCCGCAGTCTATAGAAGGACTTCCACGTCATCCAGTCCTCCTCATAGCCAGGTGGTAGTGCTTCCTGTGGGGTCATCCAGCCACCAAGGTCCCCGACCTTTGCTCTCCACATCTCCAGCCTGGTCAGTTGTGGTGATTTGTCGAGCTCCGTCGTTGCACGCAGAAAGCTTTTCCTTGATTTGAATCTGCTATGGGCTGGCTGATAATCATAAAGGGGATGGGTTGATAATTTCGATGCCAGTCACCTGCTGATCTGCTGTCCATGGACCGTAAAGGCGTCAGTTTTCTTCTCTTGGCAGGTTTCGTCGCCTTCATTAATTGAAATGGGGAGAGTAGGAAAATTACAGACTAAATAGACAGAAGTGTGGTAAAATCTTTATTCAGAAAGATATGACGAATATGAGGTACCCCTATTACATGTTTAATATTATTTCACAAATAAGATTATTTTGGCACATAATCACCTTGCTGTAGGACAAGGTATCAATAACAATAATCAATAAATAAACACACTTTAAAAAGATTAATTTGCAGTCGCTAGAGACAGCGGAGAGTTGTTGAACCAGAGAGAATGTTGCTAGACATGAAATTCGTAATACTATAACAAGAGCAGGGACCAAACAGCCAAACTTACCTCATTACAAACTGAATGGTAAGTGAACCGCATGTTCGTGGTAAAATTTCTCGTTAGCAATTTGCTTCCACACGCCAATCATTCCAACCGACGCGAACAGTCCTCAGACTCACACTTTACTGATATGGCGGTACCTTCCGCCCTAGCCTGTCCGAGAGGTGAATCCTTTGAAGCTCTCCAACAGAATGGCGGTGCGTGGCTCTTCGTCGGGCACGGCACCGCAGTGTGCTTTCGCTGTTTGAAAGTAGTGCATGCAGCCAACCTTACGGGTAGTGAAGAGGGGAAACTTCGCCCCTGCGGGCGACACTGTGTCTCGGATACTCAGGTTGGGACATCTGTTTGGGCTCGGGACAAAACTGGCATCCCTCCGTCACTATGTGGCTTCCGCTTGCTTTTAAAATTAACGGCTAGGAACTGCTGGTAGAAATTCTCCATTTTGAGTAATTTATAGATTAACCAAACAGGTAATGTAGAAATTACTCTGTCCCCTCCATTCGATTGTCCTCTACGTAAGCAATCATTCTGTGATGCTTCTTGGTTGGTGAAAATTAATAAAACTGCCTAAATTAATGGATTTAATTTGGCAACTTTTTAATTAATGATCCGTCCGGTGTGTTATTTCTATCAAGGAGTTCGTAATTTCACTAGCAACTCGCATCTATGGTCGGAATAACAGAATTAATTTTATTTTGCTCTGTTTCTTTGTTATGACACAGCCGTTAGGGCCGCGCATTGTGTTCCCTCAACAATTCTTTGTGTTACAAAAGCACGCCTAAACCTTTTTGCTGTTTTTGTGGGCACATCGCTAATTTGGAGTATAGTGGTATATGTTAGCAGTGCTAGTCACAGTAACCAGTTTTGGCCTACTTTAGGTTACGGTAGTAACACTAAAAGTGCGCCTTTGCGATCGTCGTTTGACAGCTCGAAATTTAAATGAAAATAACGGCTTAACTATTCATCTGACACGAAAATTGAATAACCGAATTTCTCTACAACTTTGCTCTCTTATGTTTTTTTTTCATATCTCGTAGCGTTATTTGCAAAAATAACGGTATTTTGGGATGTCTGTCTGTCTGTCTGTGACTGTCCGTCCGTAACGTGTTCCCTGTTTTTAAGACGAACCGTTCAGCCGATCAGCACCAAATTTTACAGACATAATTGTAAGCCACCAGAGACCAGAACCTCCCTTTTTTCAAGTTTTTCGGAGAAAAAATACGTTATTAATAAAAAAAAAGCCGTTTGTAATAGAATTGTGATTGCAAACGAACCGTTCATGTGACACGAAAATTGAATAACTTAATTGGTAAAGGGAAAAATTCTCTACAACTTCGCTCTATTATAGTTTTTTCATATCTTGCATCGTTGCAGAGGTATTTGCAAAAATAACGGCGATTTGACGATGTCTGTGTAGCTGTAGCGTGTTCCCACTTTTTAGGTCGAACCGTTCAACCGATCGGCACCAAATTTTACAGACATAATTTTTGGCTACCAGAGACCAGAACCTCGCTTTTTCAATTATTTTGGACATGAAATACGTTAGTAATACCAAAAACATCCGTATTGTAATGTAATTTTAATTGCAAATAAGCCGTTCATCTGACGGGAAAATTGATAACCGAATTTGTGGAGGAAAAAATTCTCTACAACTTTGTTCCCTTATGTTCTTTTCATATCTCGTATCGTTTGAGAGATATTTGCAAAAATAACGGAGATTTGACACCCTCCATTGAATTAACGAAAATCAGCCGTTCGGAGATGTCACGTGACATTCCTCGCCCAGAACTCTCTCTGACATACGCCATCTTACGTTGCGTATTTGATGATTTTCTTAAACTTGTACGTTGTCATTTCAAAAGAATGACGCACTGAAGAATTAACAAAAACACATCGTTCTTCGTACGATAAATGATAATCTAGTGTCTACAAATGCCATATTAGCATCAGTTATCAACGGCCATCAATAGTATGAGATTAAAGGGCACAACTTTCGATTGATAGCCGTGGCGTAGTGGGCAAGGCTTTGGTCTGTGTTGTTAAAGGCCAGTGGTTCGGAACCCGCCACTACCTACATTTTGTTTTCTAAAAGGGTTTCAGACACTCTTATTAATTATTTTTTTATTATTTAGATTATTATTTTGGTCCAAAATGTTTGCAAAAACGTATAAAACTACAAATCTAAAATGGGCCGTAAAACACGTCAGTGCAATTTTTTGTCGAGGATGGTGAGATATTCACGCACAGGTATCCGATCAGTGAGTGAGGGTAATGATAGAATTCCCGCATACTTGACTGTAGGAAGCAAGCACGCCGTATCGTGAGATGCTTTTGGGGTTTTCGATACATAAACCCGCTTCCTTGTATGAAAGAATGTAAGCGCTGATTTATCAGACCGTGAAACATACCTCCGGTGATCATGTGTCCAGGGATTATGATTGTGACACCAACTCCGTCGAAGCTTTGAGTTGGCTTTCATTATTAAGGGTTTAACAACTGCAGCTATTTCTTGAATGTTAAGCTCCGGTTATACTGTTTTTATCGAAACAGTATTACTCAGTGGAGAGCTCAGCTTTGCAGTCGCTTTTGCCGTGGTAGTTTTATGATGTCAGGCCACAATCGTTCTTCAGCTCGTCGGCCGTCGTAACTTCCCGTTTCGTCTACTAGTTCTCTTCCAATGATGTACCTTATTTTGTGTACGCCTCCATTACCGAGGATATTGTCGGTAGTGGAACGTTAGCCGTTTACGTCTCAAATGCTGGCACTAACTACGCCTCACATAAAGAGCATCACAGTGTGCCCCTGAGAGCTATAAAACAAAGAAGAATCGCTTCTCGGATTTCGGCAAGATCAAGTGTACTTCTTTTTACAAGGTTACACTTTATTTGTCAATTTATAAAGTACAATCACCATTAAACTTTAGGTTTATGTGTATCCATTCTTGTGGATAGAAGTGGAACGTCGGCTGGTCAGTTCATTTCTCGCACACCAAGGAATTAAACTTTGGGTATTAACGAACAGTAGCACCTTTACACCAATGTTCATCAGTTTTAGATTCGCAACTCTTATTATTTCAGTGTTTGCAGTAAAAATTCTGGGTGTGAGGTCCGCCTGATATGCAAAACACATTTTTTATTTTACACACAAACACGTTTCAGCACCTTCGTGCCATCATCAGAGGGTTTCTTCGTGTTGCTGTGAAAAACAAAATACATTGACTTTAGTATTATACGATGGGTAAATTTAGGCCTAAAAAGTTGTCTGTCTTATTTTTGTTTTTATCTTGTTTTTACATTCTGCGGTCATGTACATTTCTGGTAGCGTTGTCATCTGCAACCATATAGTCTGTTTGAATCTTGTGAGGATTTTAAGACGCAACTTCTAGTGTGGAAACATAAAGTTAGAAGTGGGTATATTTCGATCGTCAGCCTATTGTCTGTTACTTACGGTTTCTTTTGGCGTACACTTTCTCTTTTGCATTTTTCTAGATAGCACACATGTACTACACATATATTGATGTGATTGTTTGCAAAGAGTGTCTTCATACGATTATTTCACTTATGTATGCTGATATGAGCTGTACAGCGTACAGCGCCATCTGTTAGCAGCTTTTGTAACTATTATTTCAAACTGCTGTATAAACTTCTTACAGCTGTCACAATGAACATACCGTTTACTGCATTCCTCTATCGATCTTCGTTTTAGAGATATTTAATTTTGAAATCAGGGAGTCTTTGTCTGGACACCCTGAATCTCTCTTTGAGCGACAACAGTAACTTCCTTATGGTGTTACGCCCACGTATTCGTGTGTCGATCGTTGCGGATCCGGAGCGGTCGATCTAATCAAACGGAACTCGCGCGTTGTCGGACCGGTCTACGATAATCTCTGCTTCCGCGCTTGGTAATGCTTCTGCATGATTATCTCGCGAATAACAGGACGAGATGCTGTTGTTTTCTCTTACCTTTCACAACGGTATAAGGAACCGGATTTTCTTCTTTGCCAGGCCACTCAGTCAGGTTATCCTGCGTTCAATAATCGTTCCTTCTTGTTTACGGTAATTAACGTTATCAACAAGGTAATTCGGGAAGTAAGTCCCGAAATTTTTTTCAGAATTCACTTTGTGAGGGGCTTTTATTACATACCACTGAACAGTAAACCCTTTGAGCTTTTTCCAACATAACTTCCACACACATTCAAACTATTGAACTCTCTGGGAGATATTTATACGCATAAGTATAAACTAAACAAAGAGGGCAAAGCTGAACTGTGGAAGGAATATATCGAGTTCCTGTACAAAGGAAATAAACTTGTAGGCAGTATTCTAGAAATGGAAGACGAAGTGGAGGAAGATGAGATAGGAGATATCATACTGCGAGAAGAATTTGACAGAGCGCTGAAGGACTTGAGTCGAAACAAGGCCCCTGGAGTACGTTATATTCCGTCTGAACCGCTGATATCGTTAGGAGAGCCAGTCGTGAAAAAAATGTATCATCTGGTATGCAACATGTATGAGACAGGGGAAATACCCTCCGACTTCAAGAAGATTATCGTAATTCCAATTCCAAAGAAAGCAAGTGCAGACAAGTGTGAAAATTACAGAACTATCAGTTTAATAAGTCATCGTTGCAAAATACTAACACGAATTATTTACAGACGAATGGAAAAACTTGTGGAATCTGACCTCGTGGAAGATCAGTTTGGATTTAGGAGAAATGTAGGGAAATGGGAGGCAATACTCACATTACGACTAATCTTAGAAGATAGGCTAAGGAAAGGAAAACGTACGGTTTTAGCGTTTGTCGATTTGGAGAAAGCTTTTGACAATGTCGACTGGAATACAGTCTTTCAAATTCTGAAGGTATCAGTGGTAAAATTTAGGGAGCGAAGAGTTATATTCAACCTATACAAAAACCAGACAGCGGTTATTAGCGTCGAAGGGCAAGAAAGGAACGCAGAGGTTGGGAAGAGAGTAAGACAGGGTTGTAGCCTTTCCCAAATATTGTTCAATCTGTACATTGAGCAGGCAGTGAAGGAATGGAAGGAGAAATCTGGAGAGGGCATTAAAGTGCAAGGAGAACAAATAAAAACATTGCGGTTTGCCGGTGACATAGTAATTCTGTCAGAGACCGTAAAAGGTCTGGGAGACAATAAAAGTAGTAGATGAATTTCATTATTTGGGTAGCAAGATAACTTCTGATGGCCGAAGTAAAGAAGAAATAAAATGCAGAATGGCTATGGGAAGAAAAGCGTTTCTAAAGAAGCGAAACTTGTTAACATCCAATATTAATTTAAATGTTAGGAAGTCCTTTCTGAAAGCATTTGTTTGGAGTGTAGCATTGTATGGCAGTGAAATGTGGACGATATGGAGTTCAGATAAAAAGATTAAAGAAGCTTTTGAAATGTGGTGCTACAGACGAATGATGAAAAATAGATGGGTAGATCACGTAGCTAATGAGGAGGTGCTTAACCAAATCGGGGAGAAAAGGAGTTTCTGTTATATCCTGATTAAGAGAAGGGATAGATTGGTGGGACACATTCTGAGACATCAAGGAATTGTCAACTTAGCATTAGAAGGAAGCGTGTGGGGTAAAAATCGTAGAGTGAGACCGAGGGACGAATATAGTAAGCAGATTCAAAATAATGTAGGTTGCCGAACGTATTCTCAGATGAAGAGACTTGCACAGGACAGGGTTGCGTGGAGAGCTGCATCAAATCAGTCTGCGGACTGAAGACCATAACAACAACAAGTTTAAACTTTGTCTGAAACAGGATAATTTAAGCTGTACAATACTTCGAATGAAGTAGAGAATGTAAAATATGTGAGTTTAGATGAGTGTACCCAATCAAAGCCGGTTTTTCTTCACACTCAACAACCTTCGCCATTAGGTGATTAGTTACAGTGATTCCTTAAAGTAATTTTTAATCGACGTTGCATTTTCCTACGCCACCCAGAGTGTCACAGATATATCTGTACCATTCAGTACCCGCTGTTGTCGGACTCTGACGACTTCTCCCGCCGGCCTCTTAATTCCTTTGCCGTCCCTTCATTACCGGCGGCATTGTGGTGGGAACAGAGGGTGACTCTGTTTCGTGTCAAGCGAGCCTAAATCTCTCATTCAGCGGGAGATGAGAAGCGTAGCCATTGTGACGTCGGCGTGCATCTTGCTGCCATTGTTGCTCGTTAAGGGACAGTCGTTAGCCGTCTTTCATCTCCTAACAGCACAGCCCTACTCACGACGCATTTACTGTCGTCGAGCCAAGCACGGAATTATCTGGGAAAGCAGAAGCGTACACGTAAGGTTACCAGAGTTGTAGAGCTTGCTGGGAAATGCCTTGTTCGGCGATGAAATTTTCATCATTTTCTTGATTTGCAGCTCTTATTTTTGCCGTGTTTGCAGTAAAAATTACTGGGTATGAGGTCCGCCTGATAGGCAAAACACTGTTTTATTAAGCACCCAAACTAGTTTCAGCACCTCTGTGCCATCATCAGTGGGCTTTCAATTTATTTAATGCTGTGAAAAAAAATCACATTTATTTTACAACTGTACTATTTGTAAATTTAGGCCTAAAAAGTCGTCAGTCTTATTTTGGTTTTTAACTTATTTTACATTCTGTGGTCATGTGTGTTTTTACATACTTATGTAGTGGTAGTGTTGTCATCTGCAACCAAAATTATCTCTTTCAAAACTAGTGAGGTTTTTAAAAAGCTACTTATGGGGCGAAAACGTAATTTTGGTATGTCGGGATATTTCTATCGTCTGCTTACTATCTATTACTTACAGTTTCTTTTGGCATAGACTTCTTATTCCACGCTTTTTTACATAGCACACTTGTAATACACATATGTTGCGGACGTTTTCTATCACAATCATTTCCCTCTTTAAAAATTCGTCTGTGTTTTCTTTGTTAAAATCCGCATGTGTCAGTTGACTTTCAGCTGTTCTCCCGTGGAATGGCGGTAGATTTGAATAATGTTTGTTTTCTCTCTCTCTCTCTCTCTCTCTCTCTCTCTCTCTCTCTCTCTCTCTCTCTCTCTCTCTGTGTGTGTGTGTGTGTGTGTGTGTGTGTGTGTGTGTTTTAGCTGTCTGTGTCATCCTTTCTCCAATTCATTTAATGGGTGAAATTTCATTTTAATTCGTTTTATTTAGTTCTTCTCAAGATCTTTATTTTGAAACGTCCTTGTCTGTTAAGGGGGTAGGACGTCAAGCGGGCCGACTTGAGGCAGGACAGGACATTTTAATTTCTACTGTCTATACTTTTACAAACAAATTCACGAAACTTTGTCAGCGTGACCGAGAAGGATTCAGGATTCACACTCGTAGTAATGGGAGTTCTAGAACATAACGAAATAATTTTTATTTACATGTGAAATTTCGACATTTTTTCACTTTCTATTGGCTGCATTTGTTGCTATATGTACACTTTCCTTCATAAGTAAAAGAGATTCTTCGATGATTTTTGAACAACATTCAAACCGTACTTACAGCTGTATGAAACTCTAGAATTTACCAAATATATTAAAAGTTGTGTTAACAATTAAGTTTGTTGACTATAACGTTTCAGTTGCTTTTAAACATAAAATTTTAAATGTAACAGCTCATTCAGTTTCTCATAAATTAAATAAATTCTAGAGTTTCATACACCTCTAAATGTCGTTTGTATGCAGCGTAAAATTCGTCGAAGAATCTCTCTTACTTATAAAGAAAATTGTACTTATAAGCAAAAAATGCAGCCAATAATAAGTCCAAAAATAACGAAAATGCACATTTAAATAAAAATTATTTCATTATGTTTTAGAGCTGCCCCTGCTTATGAGTGTGGATCCTGAATCCTTCCCACTCATGGTGATAAATGTTGTGAATTTATTTGTAAAAGTATAGACAGTGTAAATTAAAATGTCCAGTCGTGCCTCTCCTGCCTCAAGTCGGCCCGCGTGACGTCCTAACCCCCTTAAATGATCTTCAAATATTTAGCTAAGACAGCATAAATAGGCATAAAAGACGTCATTATCGATACAATTTGAAATATTAAGCTAGTACAGTAATTTAGAGAGCGCTTCTTATGTTTCCAGCTCGGAGGCCCTCCACATTCGTTTCGTTCGCCAATGAAATGATTAAAAGTGAAAGCACTTGAGAGATTTAGATTATTACTGGTACAGAACTTTACGGGAAGCTGTTTGACGGAAGGTTTTGTATTTTCCTGCAGTCTGAACATCGCGTGAAATGTCGGGAAAATCCAGACGAATCTCGACCATTTGGTAACCCTACGTATACCCTGCAAGCCGTGACTATAAGGCTCAGTTCCCACTGACACGACCAGTTGCACGCGACTGATCGCGCGCGACTTTTTACGCGCGACTGCACGTGACAAGAATCCCTTTTAGCCACTCTGTTTGCACTATTGTAAGGCAAGTTTGTTCTGCTATATGGGGCAAAGTGACTGAGATGTTTACGGAAACCCACAGAGGAAGAATGGAAGAACATTGCAAAAACGTTTGGCAAGCATGTACAGATCTTGAACCGTATAGGTGCTGTCGATGGAAAGCACATAAGAATCATACAGCCACCTCGTAGCGGATCGCTGTATTACATTTACAAGACATATTTTTCCATTGTGTTACTTGCTATTTGTGATGTAGATTACAAGTTCATCAGTATTGATGTGGTAGCCGACGGAAAGTGCAGTGATTCAAAGATTCTGCCATCTACCAGAAACTTATAAAGGGGAACTGCAAATTCCACATAAGAGTCCAATATCTACAACCAATACTACACCTATGCCGTACGTAGTTTTTGCTGACGAGGTTTTCCCTCTTTCAGAACTCGTGATGCGTCCACATTCCGGCAATAATTTAACTGCTACAAAGATTTTCAATTACAGGCTTAGTCGTTCTCGACGATACATCTAATGTACTTTCGGGATTTTATCTAATAAATGGCGAATTTTGCATCGTCCACTAGATGTAAAAATTGATTTAGCAATTGATATTGTAAAGACTTGTGTTTTACACAATGTCATTAGTATCAGAGATGGCTTTAGAGACGATGACGGACTACATTATTTTCAACATCCAAGACGTGCTGCATCTTACCGAGATTTCTTTGCTATATATTTTATTAACCCTTCGTTACTAACATCTGGTTTTAAAGCTCACAAAGACTCGTCTTTCAGGGGATGTCGAACTTTTGTTAGTAACACCCGTCAATTCGGCGAATGTGATTCCAAAACAACACTCTCTCTACCCGTGTACACTTGTTCATCAATTGTTCCTCAAAACGTGACAGCTCACTGACAATTTGAATGTGGCCGTAATTTTGAAGGATATTACTAAGCTAGGATTAATGAAGGTCAGGTTCCATGGCAAAACAAATATATGTAACTATGATAAATTTAGAAAACCATGTACATACAAGTCTGAAAATACATAACTGTTTATACTCACAGAGTGCTTCTTTTCCTTCCACATCCTGTAGCTGACCTCCAAATCACTCCACTGCTTCTTCCCACAAAGCTTTTCGTTTATTTTTGTCACTTTATTCCTTTATAGCACAGTACCATAGTGCTGGTCTTTATGTTCCACTTCCATTATAAGCTGCTCTCTGACAGCGCCATTTTAAACTACTTCGTGCTGTGTCGCGCGCTGCTGGCCGCGGCAGTGAGTTCTGTCCGTAAAGCTGCAGCGAGGCTTTCGCTCACTGTAGAACGCAGGACGAAACAGAACGTAGGTTGCCCATATAGAGCATCGGCTGCACGTGGCATTGAACCGAGCAACAGATTTGGCCGGCAAAAGTTTATCATGGTTCTCAAAAGGATGGAACAGCGGCGCAATGAAAGCCTCGCAGAAGTGAATCAGCTGAAAAATGCTCCTGTCGGACCACAAAAAATGGAAATTTGTTTCACTTTACTTGACTCTGACAGAAAAGGGGGACACCAGCCGCTTCAATCCTTATTCCACCTTCTTCACCAAAATTTTTGCATACGAACATATCGTGCTCTTAACAAAGATAGGCTAAAACCCTTAAAACAGAACCTTACAATGTTCTGTTCACCGACTCAGTGATTCTGGTCTTCATGTCTTAATAAATCTCCACAGCATCAAAGTTCAGGACAGTTACCTTGATTTCTCATGGATGAAGAATCTTCTTAAAACACAGCATCTGCATAACCTGCTTACGGGAATCCCTAGAATTCATTCAGAATACGTGCAGCTAGAGAAATGTTCTCTATTTTATGTGTGCGTCAAAATTAAGGCAAGAGCTCAGAGCAAACACCAGGTATCTGAATAGCCGTTTAATTTCATCACTTTTACCCTATAGTGCATTACAACAATATGTACATCGGTGCCCAAACCGGCATAGTGGCGGCTTGGAAAGCTGTTACATGACTGCCTTTTCCAATCTTTCTGTGGCCTTCTTTTATAGTCTGGCCTACAATACCATACATTGTTACAACTATTAAAATATGAAAAACAATTAGTTTGGCCATATTACTGAAACGTAATAGCAGCTATACATTCAGAATTAAAGTAATTATCAATATACATTGATTCATAATAATCCTGCTCTCATATACTGGTTTGCGGGTCTGAAATATGCTTAACTATAAATACATCGTTTATTTATACTAATATCTTGAAAAATAGTGAAGGACAAATGTTCCTACCATGTACAGAATAATGAAATAAAGTGTCAGTTGTTTTGCTGTATACAAGAACACGAGAATATTTCATATAGGCTTAGTTATTCTGCGCATGCTGGCAAGTTCATATTTGAAACATTTATTATATTTTTGTTTTCATGGCCAGTTACTACTCAAATATACAACAGAATATATCTCTAAGTATACTATTTCACTTTATGTTTTCCTAAAGTGCATATTAGCTGGTTTTTATTTCATGACCATGTGTTGTTGTTTATTTTCCTATTTTATGATGAAATATTATTTGTTTGTTTTCCTAGCAATGTATATATCTTTTCTGAACCATTACTTTATCTACAAATCATGTTTCTTATATTACACATACTCTGAGATCACAAACTGGCATTTAACCATTGAGTTTCTAATAAAATAATTTGTTTAATTTGTTATTTCGGTGATGAAGTAGTAAACATTTAGCTCTCTAGCCTGCCTATTACATTTCACCTTCTAGAACTGAAATTTTCGAAAATATCGACTATTTCCGGGCGTTGAAATAGATGCAACAGCAAAGTTGAAAATTTGTGCTGGGTCGGGATTCGAAGCCGGATTTCCCGCTTTGGACTATCGATCGCCGTAACTAATTAGGCTGTCCAGACAGGCTTCCCTTCCTGCCATAAATCCTCAAATTACAGCACGCTATGATCGTAGCGCACCCCACCCATTAGTTCCACTCGATCGCAGCCTGTCCTGGATTTCCGCAAAGGATCGAGCATAGTTGTGCATCTGCACTGTAATAATCAGTTGCATCTTGGGGTGTATATACAATTAATTACTGATATGGCGTCTGTTCTTTCGGACATGGCCGATATGATTTATAGCACAGTTTGATAGAGTAGAAGAGGAAAACTTCCAACACCCACACAACTGGATATAAATGATTAGGCAGTGTTTCATTGCCTTTGAAATGTAGAGAAAAGATTTTCTTGACTACGCTGCCCTTAGAAACTCCAGTCCTAAATCAGACTGCAAGACGACAGCAATTCATTTCAGTGAAGCCAGGTTTATAAATCAAAATATAGTCAGGCAGCTTCATGTGGAGCGGTAAACATTAAATACTGCCTTTTAAAGTATTCTGAACCAAGAAATATTTCGCCCGACAGAAAGAAATATTTGATGGATCTCTTGCCTGTTATTTCCCCAGTGTTCCATTACTTTTACCAAAATCCACCATGACCGGGTAGTGTTGAAAATATTTACTCATATACAGACGATGAAGATGAAGAGCCATACATTTTTCTAGATAAGTAAACTTTTATCACTGTCTTCTTTAATGCTTCGTCTATTAATCGTCCTTGCATGACATTCTCTTAATTTAAGATCGGAGATGAAATCCAGAATGAAGACTTTCATGAATGTACAACGGATCAAGCCCACACTTTATGCTGAACTCCAGTGACTAAATTTCAGTTTAAGTCCAGAAACAATTTATATTTATGACCTAAATCATTTTGACAATAAAATTGGTACCAAAATAATAAAAAAAATAGAACCATTGTAGCATTTTGCATTTGTTGTTACACATTGAATTGGGATTTACCGGTATTCCACTTCTTTACTTGACACTGTCCATTACAAGAATAGAATTATAAACTTATGAAAATTCATTGTGAAGATGGGGCAAGATCAGCAACTGGATATGTAATGAAAACCATTTAATTTTCTTTTTTCGTTACAGTTGCACTATTTAGAAGTTGGTAACTAGTGGTAACTCCAGTGACTAAATTTCAGTTTAAGTCGAGAAACAATTTATATTTATGACCTAAATCATTTTGTCAAGAAAATTGGTACCAAAATAATAAAAAAATAGAACCATTGTAGCATTTTGCATTTGTTGTTACACATTGAATTGGGATTTACCGGTATTCCACTTCTTTACTTGACACTGTCCATTACAAGAATAGAATTATAAACTTATGAAAATTCATTGTGAAGATGGGGCAAGATCAGCAACTGGATATGTAATGAAAACCATTTAATTTTCTTTTTTCGTTACAGTTGCACTATTTAGAAGTTGGTAACTAGTTTCGGGCCGGCCGCGGTGGCCGAGGGGACTGAGGCGCTCCAGTCACGGTCTGCACGGTCACTACGGTCGGGGGTTCGAATCCCCCCTCGGGCATGGATATTTGTGCCGTCCTAGTTCGTAAGTAGTTCATAAGTAGTTTGTAAGTTTAGGGACTGATGACCCCGTAGTTAAGTCCCATAAGCTTAACAAACATTTGAACTAGTTTCGGACTTGTTCTTCCATTTTCAAACCATAGGCCTTATTCCAACCGTAACAATATACTGCATGAAGCAAATGGCTGATAAAATCTGTACGTTGTTCATTGTTAAAACATGATTACATTAAAATTTAAAATAAGTTAAAAATAGATGTTGCGTTCCTGGGCCTCCCCCTACCCCCCTCGTGGCTGCGCCACTGTATTGACTACGTCTTCTTAGTGAAGGAAAGTTGTGTTTAGTAACTCTGCTTTAGCAGCACTTTCATCGTTAGCATCACATTGCTACCGCACACTGCAGTTTACTTCAGTATGACCAGATCATCTTGGGATTCTCTACCACATTGCAGCGTAATAAGAGCGAGTACGCAAATGTTGCAGGGACATCTTCCCGCTGGGCCTTCCGGAGCAGTTCTCGTTCATCAGCACCTTCCGGACGAGGAAGCTGACCAAGGGCGCGTGGCACGTGATCCGCATCGCCGACCCGCAGGGCCGCACCCAGATGGCGGTCACCCTCAACCCGCGGCGCGAAGCCATCGAGTTCTCCATCAACGACGCGCGGGGACGCTTGCAGACGCTCGTCTTCAGGAACGCGCCGGTAAGCCGCCCACCTGGCT
The DNA here is from genome assembly GCA_026315105.1 of Locusta migratoria. Classification (NCBI taxonomy): domain Eukaryota; kingdom Metazoa; phylum Arthropoda; class Insecta; order Orthoptera; family Acrididae; genus Locusta; species Locusta migratoria. The sequence continues at coordinate 160,434,003 of CM048750.1, forward strand.
GCTATAAATGTTAAGGTGCTGATCCTCTTTTGCTTGTATCGCGTTTCTGTTTCCTTTGTTTACTCTTTATCATTTTCCCATGAAACTGAAAAAAAAAAATAATAATAATAAACTCACTCTAAAGCAAAATCTCACAGGGAACTGATAGCAACTCGAGCAGAGTACTTCGAGGGAATTTTGAAATAGCCATAAAAAATAAAAACTACTAACGTGTTTGGGGAAAACCATTCTTAAATTTTTCGACAGTCTCCTTTTAGATTATCAATATTTTCTCGCAATAGCGAATTTTTTTTTAGCGTCACTGTATAAGGTATAGATGTTCTACCAAATAGTAATATGTGAAAATTTGTGCCGAGCCGGGACTCGAACCCGGGTTTCCCGCTTTTCGCGAGCGGTCACCTTAACCACTAGGCTACCCGAACACGACTCCAGGACCGACCCAAACTACCATATGACACACTGACCGCACATATGAGTCAACTTCATTCATCCCTTAGCACTCGCAGCTTAATCTGTATTCCCGCACCAGGGGGAATGAAAACAACGAGGCATTAACCAACGCTGTTTTCGTCATTGCCTCGCTTAAGCATCTGTTAAATTACCGTATGGTGACGAATTACAGTGACGATAATATTATCAATATTCTCTCGCAATAGCGAATTTTTTTAAGCGTCACTGTATAAGGTATAGATGTTCTACTGTAATGTTCAATGTAATTCGTCACCATACAGTAATAACGCTCGCGAAAAGTGGGAAACGCGGGTTCGAGTCCCCGTCCGGCACAAATTTTCATATGTCGCCATTTGGTAGAACACCTATACCTTGAACAGTGACGCTAAAAAAAAAACACTATTGCGAAAAAATATTGATAATATTATCATCACTGTAATTCGTCACCATACAGTAATTCTCCTTTTAGACTTACACACTTCGTCCAACGCTGTTCTAATTTGTTGATCGCTACCTAATAATATGAATTGTCTAAGCCTGCAAATCACCTGCAATCACCTCCTTTTTTGAATGAAATCTTCGTCCCGCCAGCCATTTCTTCCAATTGGAGAACAAACAGTAGTCCGAGGGAGCCAAGTCTGAAGAAAAGGGGGAAAGTGAAACGAGTTGGAATACTGTTTCCCATAATTTTGTGACCACAACTGCTGAGGTGTGTGCTGGTGCATTGTCGTATTGGAAAATGACTTTTTTGTGTGCCAATCGACGGCATTTTTATTGCAGCTCAGTTTTATAAACGGTCCAATAACGATTAATACTATACACCTGTAATATTTTTACCCAGTTCCAGATAGTCAATGAGAATTATCCCTTGCAAATCTCAAAAGACCGTCGCCATAACCTTTTCGGCCAAAGGACCAGTCTTCGCGTTTTTGGTGCAGATCCTCCTTTGGTAACCCATTGTTTAGATTGTTCTTTGGTCTCAGGAGTATAGTAATGTATCCATGTTTTATCCACAGTAACGAAACGACGCTTTAAGTTCTGCGGATTCTTCCTGAACAGCTGCAAACTTTCATTGCAACACTTCAAACGATTCTGTTTTTCGTAAAGTGTGAGCAATCACGGCACCCATCTTGCGGATAGCTTTCTCATGTCCAAATGTTTATGCCAAATATTATGTACCCCTTCATTCGAGATGCCCATAGCAGTAGCAATCTCACGCACCTTAACACTTGTGTCATCCATCACTTCATAATGGATTTTATCAATGATTTATGGGCGTCTAGAACGTTCAGCGTCTAGAACGTTCAGCGTCACTTGTGCCCATATGGCCACTCAGAAAATTTTGAAACCCCTTATAAACTGTTCTAATTGAAGCTGCAGAATCGCCAAAATGTTTATCAAGCTTCTCTTTAGTCTCCTAAGGCGTTTTGACTTTCATAAAGTAATGAAAGTAATGTTAAATCACCACACGAAATTCTTTTTCGTCCATTCTTTGACAATCACTCGACTTCCGTGATTCACACGAACGCCAAACACAAAGAAATATACCAATATGACTGAAATTGGTGTGGGTTCTTTCCAAAGATGCTAACAACTAAACATGACGTCGATATGTGCCGCCAGTGCCATTTCTCGGACTTCGCACGGAGTTTTCAAACGCCCCTAGTAAAAAGCTTGTTCCCAATAGCTACATATGTCATAGCTCTCTGGAGTAGGGAATTTTCAGCGATCGGCTGAAAAATGCCATTGTTAAGACATTGCACAAAAGAGAGGACACGTCTGATATCAACGACTACTACCCAATCTCGCTTCTGACAGCTTTATCCAAAATTCCCTATAACTAATGTATTCCAGATTATCTTCAGATATTTGTAAAACTAAAGTACTAACAATATGTCAATTCTGTTTTCAGTAAGTCTTTTTAACAGAAAATGCTGTAAATGCTTCAACTGATCAACTATTATAATTCGATCCACGAACGATGACGGATCTCACGTGTCTATGCAACAGCATCTTTGCCTGTTTCAAGCGACAGTTGAAGCAAGGTTAATACATATATGGTTGGGCAGTAACCGCTCTGCTCTGCCATTGGCTGGCGCTGTGACGTCACTGTGGGACTGCCCGAGGCCTACGGGAAAGAAAGGCCCCAGCGCAGTCGTCATGCCACGTAAGCAAGGTAGATCCGAGCCGGCGCGATCGCTAGCTGATTGGCCGGCCACTGGGGCACTGCCCACTGCATCACAGCGGGCAGCCACTGAGCTAGCGATCCCCTTTTAACTATCTTGCTTATGTGGCATGACGACTGAGCTGGGGCCTGTCTTTCTCGCAGGCCACAGGCACTGCCCGTGGCCAACGGCACAGACAAATATATACAGACGGGAAACCGTAAGGGCCCGGTCTTACGCTCAGGGGTGCGGGGAGGGAGTTTTTCCAGCAGTTCCGTAAGATGTCCCATGATGGCGCTGCGGTCAGAAGCAGCCCTTTAAACTGGCCAGAGCAGGCGGCAGGTAGCGGCTGTCCCCACCACCACCTCCCCTCACACGTCAGCAAGCCGGACACAGCCGTGGCCTCGTGGCAGGCGGCACGAGCTCTCCCCTCACCCTCCCCTCCACACTACCCTCTGACGTGCGAGAGGCACCCTAAGCGAGCGCTCCGCCTGACACCTGCTAGCATCGTACGGAACTTCGAGGGGAGCATAGGACAGTGGTTTAGGGGAGGCTTCTTCTCTGTATGTGTTACTCTGCGCCAACGGGAAATATAGGCCCCAGCGCAGACATCCTGCCACGTAAGCAAGGTAGTTCCGAGCCGGAGCGATCGCTATCTCAGTGGCTGCCCGCTATGATGCAGTGGGCAGTGCCCCAGTGGCCGGCCAATCGGCTAGCGTTCGCGCCGGCTCGGAATTGCCTTGCTTTCGTGGCATGATGTGTGCACTGAGGCATTCTTTCTCGCTCCCAAACGGCCTGCACAGGCTTAATCCGCTTCGACGCGGAATGTGCGTTTATGTTAAGATTTTGACGAAAGATATTGTTTCTACCTCAAATACAAAGTGCTATTCTGCTGTAAAACATTGCAGTTAAGACTACTCGCTCATATTCTGTCATAGATTTACACATTACGTATAAGTAACATATCAGATCACAAACATATTGACAATATCTATAATATGAACTGCTGACTTTAAAAGAACAGGAATATTTGAAACACTTTCTTCCGTGTCAATTTAAGCAATTCCGATTGTAAATCCCTTACATAATCGGTTATTATGAAATGCCAGGAGTGTATTCGAGAATGTGCAACGTTTACAGTGTCCTTGCTGTAGCGTTGAAAAGCCACAATTTTTTTAACGGTTCATCTCCAGGAAAAGTATGAAACTTTTTTCAGTTCCCTTTGTGTTCCGGCTGTGGAAATTACAACCCGTAATAGCACAGTCTGGCAACGTATAAATAATAACAGAAGTACTTCGAAGAATTACAGCATAAACGATAGCACGCACGACAAGCACTCGGGAAATCAATATACTTTCCACTATAAACTTTTACTTCCAAACTCTGAAGCGAGACAAACTATTTAACCCTTTCATTCCTAGTATTGTTCCTCGACAATAACGTATCACAAGCTGATTTATACCGTATTTTCTGTATCAGTCCTTATAGTCGCATTGTTGTTGATGAATAACATGCTTTTAGTACGACATTTTGCCCCTTGGTACGGCGTGTAGCCACTTGCAAGGCATTAATCTATCTTGGAGACTGTGTTGCGTTGCCGTCTGTACGTGGCTGAGAGTGTGAGTGTGAGTGTGGTTCATGTTATATTATTTCAGGAGTGAACTGTCTTGTCTTTGGTGCTGTGGCTAAGATTATGGTAGCATTATTGATTTGGCAGTGTTAACTGTCAACAAAATAACGTCCAAGTAATAAAATACCTCGATACAAACATCTGTATTGTGCATGAAATACATGACATAAAAAAAGAATAGCTCGACCAAAAAAATTAAAACACGTATTTTGCTGTTTAGTGCACTGTATTAATACTGAAAAGACAGAATTTTAATTTTTCCAAAGCTGAATTCATAATGTGGAATGAAAGGGTTAAGCAAATACAACAGAAACGGTAACACACATGCACACGAGTTATCAATCAGCACTGTCTCCCACAGTGACGTGATGCGGAGAACGGCGAAAACGCGTTTCCTACTGTGCATCGCTTACGGTGCTCGAATTTAGGCTTGGTCTGCGCATATATGTCACGCATTCTCCGCCAACCAATGAGCGCTCCCGACGGAAGTTAAGAGCCCTCCCTCGAGCATGGGTGTGTGTGTTGTCCTTGGTGTAAGTTAAAGTAGTTTGAAAGTCTAGGGACTAATAACTGTAGCAGTTTAGCCCAATAGGTTTACAAACATTTCGACGGCCGTCTTTCCTGGTTCCAACCATAAATTCATATCAGCGCACACTCTACTGCAGAGTGGAAAAGTCATTCTGGAAACATCCGCTAGGCTGTGGCTAAACCATATCTCCACCACATCCTTCCTTCAAAGAGTGCTAGTCCTGCAAAGTTCGCAGGAGTACTTCTGTGAAATTTAGAAAGTAGGAGGCGAGATATTGGTGGAAGTATATCTGTGAGGATAGCTCAGTTGCTAGACTGTTTGCCCACAAAAGGCAAAGATCCCAGGTTCGAATCCCGGTTTCAGCTCAGTTTTAATCTGCAAGGAAGTTTCAACTATTAAATTCCCTGCCCAACTTGACAACGCATGTTGGGATTTTTTCAGATCTCTCTAAGCCTTTTGGCTGTGTAAATCATGGAATCCTTCTACACATTTTTTCAGATCTCTCAAAGGCTTTTGACTGTGTAAATCATGGAATCCTTCTACACAATTTCAAGTATTGTGGATTTTGTATATATACATGTCCAGACAGTGTGTCATCACAGCAAGAACTGCGCCATATCCAGTTCTTGCTGTGATGACACACTGCCTGGACATGTGGGACAGGAAAGCACATTGTATCAAAACAACAAGTCGTTGAGGCATATTTTACTGGCGACATGCATACCACATATAGCATGACACTATCATGTCAGGTCATCTGAAACAAATGTCTTACCATGCCTGGACAATTAAGATTTGATAATGACTTTTTAATGTGTTTAAACTAGTCATCAATGTAAACTCAATGTATATAAGCGATCTATGGCAAATAAAGATCTCGTAAGAGATTCATAAGTAACTTATTAGCACATTTACTGCATTGTGCCAGCAACGACTTTGCCCATTCTCTGCCTGGCTAGTCACAGGGTGTCTCACGAAAGACTCCTGCCAGGTGTCGGCGGATTGCGCGGTACGGGTCCCGGCCTCCGCCACCGCATCCGCCATCCATGGCAGCGCCCGATTCTCAGACTCTATTGTGCCACTGGCGCATACACTAAACGTCTAAAAAAACATTGCAATCTGAGTAACCTAAGCTTACCTTTATTTACAGTAGATGTTCAGAATGATGTCCCTCTATGGAAAGAGAGGCCTGACATCTCTTGAACACATTTGCGAACACTCGACGAATTTCAGCAGCCAAAATCTGGGAAGTGACTAGTCGAATCATGTCTTCCAACTCTTCGAGTGTACGGCGATTGCTTGCATAAACCTTGTCTTTTAACATTGCCCAAAGATAAAAGTCACAGGGATTTAGATCTGGAGAGCGAGGAGGCCAGTCAACTATTCTATCATCAAAAACACTTCGTATTGCTGCCATAAAAGCATTGGCAACGTGTGGTCTTGCATTGTCCTGCATGAAATAACCGTACCGTGGTCTAGCTGACATTCCACAAACGATTCTGTTTTGCATAGTTTAGCACCAGAAACACTCGTTGATCCTTCGTGTATACCATACTGAAAGGAAACTCGACAGCAAACTCAAAACAAAACACCCGAACACACTGTCACGCAGTACACATCGCAAGAGCACAGTGTTTCTACCTGACGACAAAAGGGCCGGACTCGGTGCTGTTGCCAAGTGTCCCAGAACACGCATAGCGGCGACCGGCAGGCGGAGCGGCAGCAGCCGGCAAACGCGCCGCGCAACTCACGGACGTCTCCCAGGCGTCCTTCGTGAGACACCTTGTATTTTGGAAAAATGACGCTCGGCGATCACATCGGTCAAAAGACGCTTTTACGGTGGACCACAGATCCAGCAAAGAAAGTGGAAAACCGTAATCACACATTTTTGCATCCTGTGCAGCAAACATATACTCCTCCTTTTACTAAATGCAGTTTGTCAACCCATTGTTGCAAGATGTTTCCCATTTATTCATGTGGGTATTCCGGTGGATTTGGGACCACATTTCTTAGCTGCTTCACGAATGAAATTTTCTTGTCACGAATTTCTTGAAGCGCTTTTTCCAACAAATCATCTGTCCAGTTGGTATAGGGTTGACAACTGCGACTATTTTATACGTTCGTGGCATCTTCTGCAACAATATCATATAGAGCAAATCAGAATTATGATAACTGGTACAGAATATTATTGAAAATTCACCCAAAGCCTTCATGAAAACATGAAGTCAACCCCACATCTTTCAGTTTTTAACATATCTCTCCCTAATAAGCGAAAATTATGTGAGATAACACTCATACTGTGGTAACAGACAGATGAATCATGTAGCAAAACTGTGTACTAACTTGCGTTTGTTGATATTCTTCCTTCCCCTGTACACAACAAAAATTTTCCGACAAACACGCCCACAGCGCGTCTAGAAGACTTCTAGGTGGTGTTAGAAATACTCAGTCAGGCTGCTGCAGACGATTTGGCGACCGGCGGGATCATCCGAACGAGGAAGTACACCTGTAGATGGCAGCACTAGCCAGCATTGTTTTGGCACTTCAGCGCTTCTGGTAGGGACAATACCAACTCCAAGGACTCATTTGTTGGAAAGAAAACGCGGATCGCAGAAAGCCACCTGCGAGGCACAAAGTCGGCCAAGTTTATGGGACTCTGCACAATGATGCCACGTGATAACAGTGCAGTCAACAATTATGGTAACTATTTAACAATGCCAAAATTATGGAATATTTTCTCTCAGAATTTACTGCGCCGGACTGGATCGATTGTTTTCACTTGATTGCTCCCACAGACTGATTTAATTCAACAGATGAATGAATAATGCAACTAGTAAGTGAATCCATAACCGAAACAGAACCAATGTAATTGATTGTTCAGTATCACCACGGGTTATATAACTGAATGTTATGTAATTGTTGCACTTCCACGTAATTCCGTATCAGTTGTTATAGCGTGATATTTCTATGATTTGACTCAATGGCGGAAGTGGGGGGGGGGAGGCTGTCGGGCTGCTGCTACCTTTTTTTCTTTTTTACTTAACAGATTCCTCCTGTGACTCATTGTTAAGTGGAATCGTAGGCTGCAAACTTTTTTTTGCGATGTATAAAATTCTACATTTTCCAATATTTAAAGATTTAAAGAAAGATGATAATCAACCAATATCAATCTTAATTGCACAACTTTTTCAGACCATTATGTTGAAATAGGTAACAGAATCATATGCGAAATTTCTCAGGTCCCAATAATAATAATATGTGCAAACAAATTAATAAACACCAAGAACACAGAGTCCCAACGCACTTCACTGGGTCACACCTGAACTTAGTTTTAAAAGTGTCAGTATTCAGTAACTATGCATCAAAGATTACATACTATAACTTCGCTATCAACAGATCTTCAGTCCAGTCACCAACCTGGGTGTCTGTAACTCTTCTACAACAAACGGATATTGAGAATATTGATTGCTATTTTTATGGATTGCTTCTCTTTTTTCTAACAACTGGGTATTGATGTGTGGTGTATCATGAAAAACTGAGGGATTAGCCACAAAAACAATATAGATTCTTGCCAAATGCATCATGCTCTGAAGCTGTGTTCAATTTCAATTATTTCAGCTAGCCTTCAATGTTATTGGCACTAATATCATTTGCTGTCATATGGCTACTATACAGTAGTCTCCTTTTAGTGACTCTATACCACAAAGGATCCCTCCCATGGTGATCTGTTCCACTAGATATGTATATACCGTGTGTTAACTGCCAGATGGCAGGGCTCTCCCTAGTCCTGAATCGTTAGACGTCAAGAGGCTTCGAAAAGCAGGCTTTGTTTTGACGCTGCAACCACCAATACTCATTGAACGTGCTGTGTGAGGTCACCATTGGCGTCTACTTTGTTTTTGTTGTCTGCATACCAGTGTGTAATTCATAATAAAAATGATTGATTTCTGCACAGTTATGATCATTATCAACCATGCTTCGAGTAAAGTGCTTTGTTTAATGATCACCATTTAAAGTGATTTGTGTAGTTGTTATTTCGCATTCCACGTAGTTCGTGCTGCCAACAGGATGTAGGCATGGTGGCTTGTCTTCCCGTGATTGCCATAGTGTGAGGTGGGGCTTGCTTCCTCCACCCTCCCATTCTGCCATCTAACAGTTTACACACTGTATATACTACTTCTTTTAAACATGATACTTAGGTCTTTAAGAAGTTTCTATCTTTAGAAAAAACATTGAAAGTTGTTCATTGGATTATGACACCACTACCTGTGTATCTAGGTTGCTGAACATGTAAATCTATCTACTATCATAATGTCGAACAATATTACAAGGACAGTTTACAACTCACTGCAAATACATAATGATAAGGTGTGACAGGCGCATAAAAAAGACGAACTCAACATTCATGCCCAAGAGGAGATTCGAAACCAAACCTCGGTGGGAGCGGCTTCGGAAACTGTAGCATGGCGCCTCGACTACCTACCGGCCGCCCCCGTTGAACAAGAGGAGGAAGGACTAATTTCTTGCTCGTCACTGTGGCAGCACCGTCGTGTTTAAGCCGCAGCAACAGAGAGAGGGAAGCAGTCTTGCGTACACCACGCCAGTATTATATGAGTGGAGCGCTGACAGCCTGTTACGCGCTGTTTGTATAGCTTATGGGACTTAACTAGGGGGTCATCGGTCCCTAAACTTACAAACTACTTATCAACTAGCTAACACTAAGAACGGCACAAATATCCATGCCCGAGGGGGGATTCGAACCCCCGACCGTAGTGGCCGTGCAGACCGTGACTGACGTGCCTCAGTTCCCTCGGCCACCGCGGCCAGCAATACGCGCCGTGCGTTTACTCACAACTAATTTTGTAGAACACGAAATCTAATTTGGAAATTCGAATGCAATGTTCGATGCTGCGGTTACATGTTAAGCCTGAAGCAATTTTACTAAGCCCTTCAATGGCAGTTTCTGAGTGTTTTATTCTTCCCGCATTATGGAAAAAAATGGTTGAACATTATTACTACAGTCAAACATATCCAACACCTATAATGGCTAGAAGTATTCCGCATGGGTAAATACGCTGCGAGTATTTACAAGGGATAAAGACTTTGATTGTAAGCCTGGCATAAGTTGGGTTTCGACGTATTTTTGAAAATTTTTGCTATCCGTTTCTGAGTGATATTCGGACGTTTTGGTTTTTGAGCCATGAGACACCTGTTTCCGACTGCATGAACAACAATTAAACTCTGACCGACACTTTTGTATGGCAATACTACTCGCACACTATCACTTCGCCAACATTTATTCAGTGTATAATGCGTGTGCATCCATGTTTCATCTAAGTAAACTACTGGTCACTTTGATTATGATGAAAACCTGCGAAAGTGTGGTCTTTTAGCAACAATGACCTCACGTCCACATAAAACAAATTGTTAATTTTGTAAGTTCATGCCGCGCGGAATTAGCTGTGCGATCTAAGATGCTGCAGTCATGGACGAGGGTTCGAGTCCTCCCTTGGGCATGTGTGTGTGAGTGTGTGTTTGTCCTTAGGATGTTTTAGGTTAAGTAGTTTGTCTGGAGTGTAGCATTGTATGGCAGTGAAACGTGGACGATAAGGAGTTCAGACAAAAAGATAATAGAAGCTTTTGAAATGTGGTGCTACAGACGAATGATGAAGATTATATGGGTAGATCACATGACTAATGAGGAGGTGCTTAACCGAATTGGGGAGAAAAGGAGTTTCTGGCATATCCTGACTAAGAGAAGGGTTAGATTGGTTGGACACATTCTGACATCAAGGAATTGTCAACTTAGCATTAGAAGGAAGCGTGTCGGGTAAAAATCGCAGAGGGAGACCGAGGGACGAATACAGTAAGCAGATTCAAAAGGATGTAGCTTGTCGAACGTATTGTCAGACGAAGAGACTTGCACAGGACAGGGTAGCGTGAAGAGCTGCATCAAACCAGTCTGCGGACTGAAGACCACAACAACAATAACAAGAACAGTGTGTGTGAGCTTAGGGACGCATGACTTTAGCAGTTAAGTCCCATAAGATTTCAGACACATATGAACATTTTTATAAATTCACAAAACTTATTAAAACTAGCTACATTTCTTCAATCAGGTTTGACTTCATTTCTGAGGTGGTGCCCAGCGACTGTTTTGTACAAATCTGTATATAATGCCACCAATCAGTCGCAATTTATGTTTTTATTTTCCAGAGCTACATAGATTTCGGGTAGAGTAGCTATTCTCAATGTTTTGAGTTATGTTTACTTTAACTGTCAACATGACGGTTTAGATGTAAGCACATATTAAAAGCTTTGAGACTGGCCACTCAGTGGCCGACACCTAAAATTTCACAAACGTAAAATAAATAAATAAATCCGGGGGCGGCAATTTAACAGCTCGCACAGGGCGGCACTTGGGCTTGCGCCGGTCCTGTCACACTTCAGTCACACAACTGTAATCTCCGGCTGCTACACCAAATAGTTTTAGTTCTTCTTTATATTTTGGTAATCATTATTGCTACATCGACATGACCTCATGAGTTCTGACTCTAATGTCAGTAATACAGATTCATTCCATGTCATTAGATCAACTACATTTGTCATGACTGGAGTTCTGAACTATCTACTCTAGGTGCTTTTCAGAGAAGTCATTTAGTAATGTTTCACAGAATATCTTGCCAAGCCTACCACTATTAAAACTGTAATTATCCTAATTTATGGTTACATTATTGAACTTTTTACCAGTGATTACTGTGAAACTTAGGCCTACATACCAGTGAGTTGCAATTTTTTTTCTCAGGTGAATATAAAATCATCGACTTCAGATAATAAAACCATGAATTTGTCACCGTTGTCACATCACGATGTAAATTACATTATCATTACACAAAATGTGCTAGACATTGCACTGATGTTGCATCAGAAATCAGCATTAACTCTATTTTCTAATGTTAATGATGTTGTAAATGCTTTCAAGAAACCAGATAATGTTCTTTCAAATGTAACTGGTTGCTAAATAAATAATTTTATCAGCAGCTAAAGGTGTGATTATTCTAGTGACCAATAGAAAGATTTGGCTAAAGTCTCGATCAGCAGCATGGGTAGCGTCGCGGTGCGACCGTAGCAGTGTTAGATTGGCAAGTGGCAACGTAGTACATTTCGAGTAGCCATTGGCGTGTACGATAATTCAGTTACTGACTGGAAAAGGGTCACGACGACTATTATTATTTTTACAAATATGTCATGATTTTAAGGGTTGTGGTTAGGTAGGAACCTAAGAGTACAGCTTAAATTGTTGTGAGCGAATGTTATTAATTTACGAATATGTCATGAATCAAGATATGGTTAAATTGTATGACGCTTCTCGCTGGGCTTCAGTGGTTATGTTGGCACTAATGGTAATGACGGCAACTCAGATGACCAATAATTGTTTTTTCGTGACAACTTCAATTAAAACGAAAATTATTTTTTCTGAACGGACAAGGGTACATACAAGAACCTGTCAACCATAGAGAATGTACACTATTAATTTTTCTGCGAGTGAAACGAGCAACAAATACATTTACTCTGTAGCTCGTGAAAAATATTAACGCAATTCTACACTTCATTTAGGGGACATATAACCATGTATACTAGTTTAGTCCCCTCTAAACCCACAACAACAACAACTACACTTCATTGTTCATCTGTTGTCAACATAAGCACTGGAGCCCGGCGAGAAGCGTCGTAAAATTTTACCCATGATATTAAAGGATGTTGTTAGGCAGGAACCTAAGAGTACAGCTTCAATTGTTGTGAGCGAATGTTATGATTATTATGAATATGTCATGATTTTAAAGGATGTGGTTAGGTAGGAACCGAAGATTACAGCTTCAATTGTTGTGAGCGAATATTGTGATTTTTACGAATATATCATGATTTTAAAGGAAGTGGTTAGGCAGGAACCGAAGAGTACAGATTAAGTTGTTGCAAGCGTTTTGCCAAATTATGAACAATGAAAAAAATATTGTTATTTGTATCCTTTGAGAGAGAGTCACAAACGTATTTCGATTTACATAACAACAAAGTGTTACATCTGAACATAAAGACAGTGCATGTGGAGACACGTAGTTTTGTAGTGTGCGACCTTCTACATTCGAACGCTGTAATTCATTTCGAAAGTAAAATCATCCAAACATGATGTTAACACGTTCTTTTTCACATCTTGTAAACATTGTGTGCCGTCATTCATCCTAGCATCCACAGCGACTGTTGCCAACACTGCCGCTTCACGTCACATAAAAACCTTGCAGGAATTTTAAATTTCTGTCTGGGTTGTTTTGAGTTTGTTGTCTGCTGCATCAAATGTGCCATCTTAATTTCCCATTAGCCTACCGTTTCAATAAATGTTTAAACTTTCTCAAAAATGTCACTGCTATCAATTTTAGTTTCTGTAGGCTCTATCTATTATTGTAGCATCTCTCTTTAGACAGTTATCTTAAGTAATTTAGGGGAACCATGAAATCTGGATGGTAGGAAAATGATTTTATCTGTCATCCTTCAGGATGCTTTCACTACCGTGTTCAGTTTACATTGAAGTTATCTCATCTCTGGTGTAACAAACCTCAACTGTGAATCATTCCAACAAAGATGAGAGGCACAGGTACAGTATTTTGTAACATTTGACACAATAATATGTCAGTTCACTAATTATGTGCATCTGCAAAATGAGTAGCCTATGATGTTTCAGAAGTCACATACTCCCTTTTCATCTTCTGGCAAACCATGCTGGAAACTATTACATCTACATACATACTCCGCAATTCACCGTAAGGTGCGTGGCGGAGGGTACACTGTACCACTACTAGGCATTTCCTTTCCTATTCCACTCCCAAATTGAACGAGGAAAAATAGAATGCCTATATGCCTCCGTACGAGCCCTAATTTCTCTTATCTTGTCTTTGTGATCTTTACGCGAAATGTAAGTAGGCGGCAGCAAAATCGTAGTACACTCATCTTCAAGTTCAGGCCCTCTAAATTTACTTAACAGAAATTCACGAAAAGAACGTCGTCTTTCTTCCAGTGATCCCCTATTGAGTTGCCGGAGCATTTCCGTGACACTCGCGCATTGGTCGAACCTACCGGTAACAAATCTAGCTGCTCGCCTCTGAACCGCCTCTATGTCTTCCTTCAAACCGATCTGCTGCGGGTCCCAAATACTTGAGCAGTACTCAAGACGTGGTCGTACAAGCGTTTTATACGCGGTCTCCTTTACAGGTGAAGTGCATCTTCCCAAAATTCTCCCAATAAACCGAAGTCGGCTGTCTGCCTTACTCACAACTGTCCTTACATGCTCGTTCCATTTCATATCGCTCTGCAATGTTACGCCTAGATATTTGAACGACGCGACAGCATCAAGAAGTTCACTACTAATGCTGTATTCGAACATTATAGGATTATTTCTTCTACTCATACGCATCACCTTACATTTTTCTACATTGAGAGCTAGCTGCCATTCTTCGCACCAACTAGAAATTTTGTGTAAGTCAACCTGTATGCTATTACAGTCAGTTACAGACAGGTTACATCTGTACCGGTACTGAACAGATGAATGACAGTCACACACACAGAACTTAGCTTTTGGCCTCTGCCTTAGTCAGTAAATTCTATATAACTCATACAATCTCACAGGCACAACAAAGTTGTATGTGGGTAATTATCTTTTTCACTTGCCTTCCTGCAGCTTGATGGCCCTCTTTGTGTTATAAAATTCACCAGTGAATTCAAAGATATCCTACATTTTATTGTTGAACTCGAACCTGGACTTTCCACTGTTAGATACTAACTCAAATGATTTTATTTCAAAGATGATGTATTATTTCATTATTTATATTCCACAAAACAGCAGCCAAGCTTGCTAATTCATTTTTTATTATTAAGATACCACGTTTCAGCTGGTTAAGCTGCCATCATTGTATCTGTGTTAGTATACTACTCTCAGCACATAGAAAATTAAAGAAAAGTTTTTCCCCAACACTATTATTGGCATGTCACAGTGAAAATAAAATGTTTCCCATGTCTTGCCACTATACTGATGATAATGGTATGTAAATTTCCCAATATGTTCAGTAGTAAAAAGAGGATATGAATATTATTCATTATGTAAGTTACCAAAAAACATAGAAGACGCTATAATCAGTTATTAGGAAAATCTGATAGGAATATCAGTAATGGAGGATTAGGTAACAACTCACCATAAAGAGGCTTTCTGAGCTGCTGACAGACACGAACATAGACTAGTCTAGCTTGTGTTGCTGGAATGGCCGGACTTGATAGTTGTGTGTGTATAGTTGTCTGAGTGATTGTGTGAATGTATGTGTTTCTTTTTGTAATGAAGGCCATGGCCGAAAATTTAAGTTGTGTGAATGTGACATCTATTTTTGTGTCTGTTAGCAGCTCAGTGACCCTCTTTATGGTTAGTTGTTACCTACCCTCCATTATTGATAAACAGTAATTATGTGTTAGTAAACTTGTGTTACAATTTTAACTGGTTATAGAAGTACAGCAAAGCAATGTGGAAATTTGGTGTGGTAATATTATGTAGGAACAAATTTTAGTTGCCTGTATAATCTATAGTAATTAATGTGGATTCAGTGATTCAGTAATCATATCTCATTTAAATTTGTGCTTTGTTTTTTCAGGTTTTCGACAAAAACTGGCATAAAATTCACTTTGGAGTGTATCGAAATGAAGTGGTCCTTTATGTTGATTGTGAGGAAACAACTGTCGAAAGGCTACAACCACGTGGCCCGATTGACGTTAATGGACAAATTTCACTTGCAAAGATGGTTTCTGGAAGGCGAGACACAGTACCAGTGAGTCTCTCTTCAGAAGTGCAAATAATTAAAAAAATGCTTTTGTGTTTACATAACTTTCAATCTAGACTAGTAATTTAAAACAGCCTTGTGATTATTAAATGTTAACTTCTTAGAGGTTAGCAAGCACAATAACATTTTAAATGCTTTTTGTGTTATAACAGATTTTAGACTAGAAAACAAACTTTGTTTTTTGTCAATAGTGTAGAGAATAACCACCAACTAAACAAGGTTTATTGGTTTCAAATGCTAAATGAATAGTATGAAAGTTCTAACTGTGTGTAAATGTACTATAATGGTGCAACACCTCAGGTTCACCAATTACTCGTGTTGCTGTGTACAGTTTACTAACGCTACTTTTTGTTTTCTCTCTCTGTTTCTTTTTACAGACTTCTCAGCTGGTAAGTACATCTAATGTGGAGTCAGGTTCTAATAAAATTAACAATGATCCAAAATGCAAAGTGACTTTTCTAACAAAATCCTTTGTAAATCAGAATAAAACATTTTGAAATGTATGCCTTCTGTAGTAGTCACTATCTTTCATCAGTTACTTCTTGTAAATAATATTCTGCACTGTGAAAGTGCTTCACTACTTTTTAATTCCTTCAACCACCTTGTCACTTTGCTATAATTACATTTGAAAGACAAAAATACCAAAACCCAAGCAGAAAACAGCTTGATGCAGAACACTACTTGGCTCGTGAGCAGTCCATGTCTGCTCCCACAGTGGCAGAAATACGTGAAAATGAAGACTGGTGTTAACCCAGAGGTAATAGATTTTAAAACTGCATGCATCAAAAGATATCCATGATGAGCATTTTTCAATGAAATAAATTACAGAAACCAACAGTAATAATTTTGATTTGTACATAGTGCCCTAATAAACATTTGTCACTATAATTATTTCAAATTGTTGTTTAAATGTGTATAAATTAATATTCATGTTTACTAATGCTTTCTATGTGTTGCAACCTCCTCCATTACCTTTGCGTGTTTTGCTTATTTATATTCTCTTTACTTGCCCCCTTTTTGTAACTGAAAACAGTGACACGTTGTAATATAAGTGAATAATATAATTCTCAAAGTTCCTTCAACAAATTAAAATGATCATTTTCTTTGTCTTTTACAGTCATGCTTTCTTTTCACATCCTGCTGTATTCTATCGAACTGTCTTCGATTTTATTTTCTCTGTATCATTTGTCTCTTTAGTTTAACTTTTCTGATTATTTAAAATTGTGATTATTTTTAGTTGCCACCAAAAGTTCCTGTCCTTCGCCCCTCCACTCAATTGCATTCATCTTTATTTAACTGTTCATATCCTGTTGAAATAATGCAACAGTTATTGATCATATGACTTTCTCCTTTTCTGCTTGGATATTAAAAGTTATAATAATGTGCTAACAAAGTATGGTTCATCAGATATATGAAGAGGTTTCAGAACAGCTATAACTAAGAGTCAGATGGACTTGTCAGAATAATTATTATGGTACTGAAATAAGTAACCAAACAACAATCAAGAATAGTCTGGCAAAAGTCCACTTGAATGCATTACAATGCCTGATAAGGCATTGGCCAGGAGGAAAATAAATCCCAGGTTGCATCTGATGTGCTATGAATGGGGAATGAGCAGCAATGAAATGCATGGTGTAACCATTCAGATCTGGCTAAAACATGTTGCTGAGTCAGGGCCTTTGTGTGGGAGGTGCCCCACTGACCAGCAATTAGAAGAATAGTCAATGGAACAACTGCCCATGGCAGCACATAAACCACCTGTAACTGCAATACACTGTCAACCACAGAAAAATTATGGTGTAATATCTAGTAG
Organism: Locusta migratoria; assembly: GCA_026315105.1. Taxonomy (NCBI): domain Eukaryota; kingdom Metazoa; phylum Arthropoda; class Insecta; order Orthoptera; family Acrididae; genus Locusta; species Locusta migratoria. The sequence continues at coordinate 160,451,461 of CM048750.1, forward strand.
TTGCTGAGGGAATCCGTAGCACAAGAACGCGGAACCTGAGGCCAACCATTTTCTATAGAAATTATCACTTTACACAAAACTGGATCTGCAGCTGTTTATCATACAATGTGTTAGAAAACCATTGACAGTTTGTTGTGCTCCAACTTCATTGTCAAAATAGAGCAATCCGCCCTCATCGAATCCAGAGTCCGGATCAATTGGCAGTCGAGACCATATGTCTATGTTAACACATGGGGCTGTAAGCCAGAAATGAAACTCATGATTAAATCTGGACTAGTAGAGAACACGACATTGGATTTGAGGTGCAGTTTTATCTGGGAATGATGCAGTGTGGATGAATAAGGGAATCAAAAGCTTATGGTTCATAATAAGATGAAACATTTTTATTTTTAAACAATAACAAATGAATGGACCACTCGCTTGATGAAATCATGATCCCAGACAATGTAAGGCAGTCTAATTCTGTCTTCACCGGCAGGCCCAAAAATTGGGGTCATGCTGTAGATTTGATAGTAATGTATGTATGGAAATTGTTTGCACAATCCAAACTAGGTAAAAACAAAGAAGAAAACATGGAATGCAATGTACCAATAATATGTGACTGGGGAACCTGATCAAAACCAGGTGGACTTAATCCAAGATTATGATATTTTTGCAGCTCCTATATAAGTTGTGAAGCTCGTTCTCTTTTATATCTTATGTTCAGGGTAGGCTATATAGCTTTTTGTTGTGCTGCAATAAAGGCATTTTTCATTCTGCTACATTATTGTTCATTGCACATTTTTCCGTAGATTATTATTAGAGTCTATCTCAAAATGTGTAATAATTTTATAAGTACCATAGTTCATGCATCATTTCTCCTATTTAATGTCATTAATGTTTATAGGTTGATTTGCAATGGATGGTTTTGAACTGTGACCCATCTCGCCCAGCAAGAGAAACCTGTGATGAGTTACCAAGAAAAGTAAGTTTAAAATAAATATTTTAAGTATAGTGCACCTGTAAGTCATCTCCCTTTAGTCAAAACAAAATGCAGCGAAATAATGTTCTCTCTCTACTGTCCTCCCCAACTGACATATTCTATGGTGTTTCAGGCAGCACCCACTCCTGCGGCATGTGAGACAATTTGTCCACAAGGACCTCCTGGCTTTAATGGAACTGATGTAAGTTTCTGTGTATCTAAAAACAAACATTTGGAGCATTCTGAGTTACTGTGTTTAAGTTCTCAAAACTGAAGTGATTCGTTAAACCTTTCTTGAAGATTATTTCTGCTTGCAAATTTATTATGGTTACTTTTTTAATTATATAATTTTGAAACTTGAGGTCATAATTGAGATAATATATTCAGAGAATCATTCATATTTTATTATTCTCTCATTTGTATATCTGAAGTATTTCATTAGTGTGGTTCTATATTAAGTATTACCTTAGAGCACTACTTCCCCTTCTAATTCGTAACATTTTGTCATTATTTGTTTTTTTTTTCAGACTAATCTGCTTAATCAAGAATAATGGGTTTGACTGTCTTTTGCTGACTTCAAACAATGATAACTCTTCGTTTCAGAAGTGTTTCGCTTTTATTTATATAAAAAAAAATTAAAATTAAATTAAAAAATGCCAAGTACGACTATAAGTGACCCAGCCAACAAGAAAAGAGAAAAAACTGTGGGATGTAAGGCAGACAGAACTAAACTAGACATTGAAGGTGCTTTATAAATAAAAGTGAAACGCCTCTGGAATGAAGAGTTATAATTTCTTGCAATAAGCAAAAGACAGTTAAAACCATTATTCTTGATTAAAACTGCTGCTGTGAAAGATGGCCACACAAACAAACATTGTAATCTGCAAGTTTTATTTTCTAAAGAAGGCACAGTAGACAAGAAGTATTGGGTGTGTCATATGGTTTATTTTTAATTCTTTACACATTTTGTCTTTCCTCATTTCCTCTTCATAAGAATAAAGCACTCATAGCATTGTTTCCATTATTGCTTTTGATGGGGGTTCCTTGTACCTCTGTTTAGTAAGCAACCCTTATCTCAATTTTTAAGATATACACAAATCCAATCTTCATTTCCAGGACAGTCTGTCTTGTGTATTTAATGATGATGTTTGAGCTTTTTGTCTTCATGTCAATATTTAAGAGTTCTCCATGTTATCTTTAAATTTGTAGTTCACAGAGTTAATAAGGCATCTCTTTAAATTCTTTCATCAAAATATAGCTGCAGTGTCAAGCACATTCATCTATAGGAGATGTATTTGCATTTATCTGTTTCAACCTGCTCACTGCACTCAAACTTTGTATTCATCCACAATCACATTCACACCTTTACACATTTCCTTCAACTTATTAATACCTCAGGGCATGTCCTATCACCTGGTCAGTTATTCAATCAAGTCGTCTTACAAATTTCTTTCTTACCTAATTTGATTCGGTACCTCTTATTTAATTATGCAATAGCACAACATTTCAAAAGACTGTATTCTCTTGTCTCAAGAGTTCCTAGTCCACACTTCTCTTTTGTACGATACTATGCTCCAAAATTTTTTAAAAAGATAGTAACCATTCCATTGATCAGCTGTTGTAAGTCCTTTGCTGGCGTTCACAGAATGGCAAAATCATTTGGAAACTACAAAAATCCCATTTCTAAATATCTTTGTAGCGTCCTTTTCTGCTTGCCCACTGTGCAGATGATTGATTAACATTGAAGTGAAAATTCAACACTGTCTTTCAGCTACTGATTCCCTTTCATGTCCTACTCATGTAACAACAGACTGGTTTCTTCATATATTAAGAATTTTAAAGAATGTAATTGAGTCACCTCTGCCATAAGCAATCTATAAATTGACAAATGCTATATTGCAGATTTACTTCCCTTCAACTTAACTTTAAGATGAGATGTAGGTTCAGTATTGCCTTATAATCCCTACATATCTCAAGAAGCATAATTGATTTTTGCAGAGGTTGGCTTCTACTTGTTTTCCATTCTTCCCTAAATTATTTAGTGTCATATTTTACATTCATTGCTTATTAAACATAGTTTGCTATTATTCACACTTTTCATACCTGCCTTTTTTTATCTGGAACTGCTATATTCTTTCTCAAGTCTGGTAGTGCTGCACCTGTCTGATATATCAGTTATACAATGTGGAATAGTTAGTTATAACTGGATCTCCCAAGGATTTCAATTGATTTGAGTGAATTTTATCTGCTCTAAAGCTCTTTTTGCTACTTAGATGTTGCAGCGCCATGTCAGATTACCCTCATAATATTGTATCTCACTATCTACTTCCTCCTCTCTTTCTACACTGTCTTCATGTTCTTAATATGCAAACCAGATGTCTTTTCTAAGAGTTGTCAGGCACATTTTTCTCTGGTATTACAAGAAGTAGTTGCAGTTTCAATTTTGAAATGTATAGCTAGAGTCATGCTCAAACAAATATAGCTAATAACGCTTTCATGCAGCAAACAACATAGATGAAAAGTACTGATTGATTTGTTTCCTGTTATACAGAAAAATATTTTTAAATCAGAATTTTATGTGGTTATCTAGCCCCCCCCCCCCCCCAAATTAGTATTTGGTGTGTATGAAAAGGGACATTAAAACACATTGAATAACCTTAACTCTAACAGTAACAATCATTGTGGGCCTGTGTGGCACCCAAGTAGGTGCTAAAGTACTGCTTATTATGCATTGTAATGTTCCTGTTAATACATACTGATAAAATGAATATCACACTTTATTGATTTTGGACTGCAAATTGGTACATAACATTACCCTTTAAAGCTGTTTATTTTTGTAACGGGAAACAAAGCGTGGTCTCCATCTTGCTGGACATAACTCAAATGATGCGATGAGCAGTCTATGATTTGGCCAACTTCATTTCAAGAACAAAATTGCAAACACCATATAAAATGCACATCTTGAATCATCGGGTACCCAGTAAAAACATTCAATAGATTACTTGAATCTTTCAGCCTACCTTTCCTTACCATCTGAACTCATATATACTTAGCTACTTCTCTTCATGTAGCTACTTCTCTTTTTTGCAGATGTCTCTTTAATTTTCCCATAGGTTCTTTATGATAGTTACAAATGCTAAGCTATAGCATTATTTTTTGAAATATTTTGGGAACAACAGTGATATGTGTCTCAATGATACTAGAAAAACTGTCCAGGTTACATCATTCAGTTTTTTTTGGTGATGCTCTACATTTGACAACATCTGGAGGATTCCCCAGCTATTGCTCATCTCCCACAGTAACGTTGGAATAAAATTTGTAGATGGTCTGACATGGACTGAAACTGGTCATCAATAAAACTGAATGGCAAATTCTAGACTGTTTTCCTAGTATGTTACTGAAGACAAAAAAATAACACATTATTTTTGCAATGATGCATGTTCTGCCAAGTTCATCACAGGTCCCACTGTTTCAGAAACCTAGTACAGCAACGACACTCTTAGAGTAAGTATTTCATTAAATTGGTAATAAAACATGGAAATTGTTTTAACAGTTGATGTGTTTCCTCAGAGAAACTTCAGAAATAATATTTGTATTAACACAAACATTGTAAGACAGGTGTAAAACGTCAGCTGTGCATTGAGGTACTGTTGTAATATATCCTTCTTAACAATTATATTTTAAGCTTAAAGAAAGTATGACACTTGTAATTGAGAATATTTTGTGACACTGTAATGACTGCTAGGGTCCCCCAGGACCCATAGGTCCCCAGGGCCCACAGGGAGCATCTGGTGTTCCAGGACGCAGAGGACGACAAGGCGAGCCTGGGCGAGCTGGAGAGCTTGTATGTGATGCTGCTGCTATGAACCTCAGTTGTATCTACTCCACTAACAGATTGTATTTTTATTTAAATTAATGTCATGCTCATTTCTAACTGATTACAATGCTTGACATAAAAAGTTTGTTATAGCATTATATAATGCTCATTCTGAGTGAAGTCCTAGAAAACAAATCTATACACATGTGGAAAGCAAAAAGCATTCTTGATTATAGCAAATGGCACCTCTTGGTCTTAATGTGACACTTTTCTTATATTTATTACTCAGAGAAGGGTTGTGTGATCAGAAAAAAAATTTAGTGGACTTAACATTAAATATTTGTATAATAATTGAAATGCCTTGAAATCAACAATATGCAGCACAGTTTGCTGTGTAGTGGAAGGGTGGACTTTAAGAAACAAATTACAGACAGCAGTGTCCATAGTTTCACAGAAAAAAACATTTATTTTAAATTAACTTTCCTTCAACGGAGTTATTATAGAGAATAACAGGATTCTCTTGAATTTCATTTGCCCAAACTTATTTAAGGAAGACATAAAACACCCATTTTTTTTTTTTTAAAAAAAAAAAAAAGTACATGGGGAGTTCTATTTTACATTAGGGAAACGATTAGAACTTCTCCTTCGATCAAGAAAATTTTCACTTAAGTTAACTCACTGACAAAGCGACCTGTTAACTACACTTCAGTTTACTAAATAATATAAGACAACAGGATCTGCCAAAATTCATTTAAAGAGTATGTTAAACAAGCAATTTTAAAAATTTTACACATCAGAAAGTGGCCCAATTTATAACTCTCAATTCTTTACCAAGGTTACCCGGTAGGGGTTGATGTGAAATAACACACAAAGTACAATGTGTAACCAAATAAGGAAATGAAGTGAATCAAATGCTTGTCCTCAAGTCAATCCCCACCTTACACTAAAGCAGTAGGTCAGTAAAAATACACTTACAGTTGTAATTTCAGCTACATGGTGTTGTCTCTGGGTGTAGTGGAGACATACAGGACGAATTTTTGATGTAATCGAACTAGCACTGCATTTAACTTTACATCTGTAGGGGTCAGCTCACCTGCTCATTATTCAGCTCGTAACATAAGTAGCGGCACCCATAAGCCCAGACATCACCTCTGTAATAAACTAAATTGTGTAGTAAGCACTGAGTCATCACACATTTTTTTAGGACGAATCTCATTAATATTAATTTAAGGATAATGCTATTATCAGTAAGTTTGAGTAATAATAAAAAATACTGAGAAGCTATTGGCCCATAGCTGATCCACCACATGATTAATGAAGACTAAAAGTGTACCCATAAGCCTTAGGATACAGAAGATCTATAGTTTCACAATTAAAAACAAGTTTTTTGTCTGTTAATTTTGAAAGGAATACCTTCCTAATTTTAAAATCATTAGAAATGAGCAGGACATTTTAACAAATTTTCATTTTCTGTTACAGAAAGGTTTGACACTTCGTAGAAAACATCTCATATGTAGAAAGAAAATTAACAAAGTATTTTGAATTATATCAGTAAATTAACATCTATTTAGCTTGCAGGTACTGGAGGTTGGAGTAAACAGTAAATGTACAACCTATTTCATGTGAAATGGAAATCCTTTACTTTGTAGAATTTCAGTGCATGGTAATTTTTTAACTTACATCATAGCAAACCTTTTTAACTTACACTATGAATCTGGTAATTGTAATATTTAGTTTAATGGCAGCTCATTCACAGTATAAACAATTTCATGTAAATTTGTTACATATACTCTGTGAAATAGTACCAACATCATTAAAATAATTCTTATTTTTCTTGTAACTGAGTATTTTAAAGAGAAACTATGATATACAGATTATTAGAAGACAAGAATATTGATCAGGTACTCATCAGATTTTCATATAGCTGATTGTAATGTCCATACCCAAATAATTCCTGTATCTAAGGAACATGTATCACAGGAACTGAAACACAATTAACTGTGTCTTTTTCAAAGCAATGGTAGTGACATTCACCTTGAGCAATTTAAAGAAACCATAGATAACCTAAAGTTAGATTAATGATAAAGTCTTCTCAGGTTATCAGCCAAGTCAGGGCATTGTTCTGTGGAAACATTTCAGAAAGTCTCCTACTTGCTATCCTCGGGTTTGTATCCTGTGTGGGTTGTTAAAGTTTATGGGCCACAGGTTCCTCTCATTCTTCAGTGTCGGTACCACTAATTGCAATTGCACACCTCCGGAGGGGGTGCCACAGACTATGGTTGGGGGAGGAGGGGCGGGAGTCGCAGCCAGTTGTGGTGGGTACTCCACACTTGCTAGCGGGTCTGTAAATTTCCTTCACTGCCTTTGCTGGTTTCACATCAGTACATTCTCAAAGTATTTTAATTAATGTTGTATCCCATGAAGTGCTTTGCTGGAACTCATTGTCTAAGTTGACTAAGTTGTTGTGTACTCGTATCTCCACAGCCTCTGTGCAATACTGAGAGTTGTACTGCTGATGTACTGTTGCCACACTCACAGCTGATGCTATATCCTTCATTGATCCCAGCATAATCTTGATTTTCGCTGAAGAGCAAAATGTGGTTTTAATACTCTCTGGCAATCCTTGCTGTGGGTGAACCAGCATATGGAAGGAACACCAAGTACTTAATATCTTCTTTCCAAATGTCTTCCTTCTCCTTTTTCTTATTTAGATGGAGAGCGCATCTTATCTGTGCCTCCAAATTGCCATTGTTGCGAAATGTTTTTCTCAAGTACTGCAATTCAGATGACAGACTCTCCTTGTTGCATATGTCTTATGCTCTATGCACCAGGCTGGTGAGTTCGGATTTGTGTTGTATTGGATGGTGACAGCTTTTTGGCATAGTGGTAGGAGTTGGTGTGTGTCCTCTTCCTGTAAACTGAATGCCCTAGCATACTGTCATCTTCTTCCTTACCATTATATCAAGGAAAGGCTAGCATCCATTTTCTTCCATATCCATGGAAAATTTAGTATTATGTGTACTGTTAAGGTGGTCAAGAAATTGGTTTAGATTTTACTCGTCATGCAGCCAAATCAGGAATGTGTTGTCAAAAAACACATTTGATTTCAGACTTGCCGTTTCGATGGCTGTTTCTTCAAAATGTTCCATGTACAGCTTAGTGATATGTGATGCCAATATGTGCATGGCTGGCACGGGCGCCCAAGCTAGTGCAGTCTTTCTTACCTGGACTACATTTCCTTTCCCTTCGCCTTCTTTCCTATACTCACTCCTCCCCTCCCTCACTGGGGGACTGATGACCTGTGCCGTTTGGTCCCCCTGTCCCCAACAACCCAACCCAACCAACCAATTCATCTACCTTACTACTACATTGTAAGTATGTGATAGTGAGAATGTGGTGGAACACCCTCTGTGTCCTTGTCAAAATGTTTCCTTATTAGTGTCAGGGAGTCTTCACGAGGTACCCTTCTGAAGAGAGACTTGACATCAAAGCCGACCAAGATGTCCCTTTTGTTCAGATGTCTCTCTTGAAGTATCTTCAAAAAATCTCTTGTGTTTTTCACATGGTGGGCTGAATGACCCACAAGAGGCTGTAAGAGCTTTTCCAGGTATTTGGCCAATCCATATGTGGGTGAATTTATTGTGTCCCTTTATGTCTGACAGTGGACTTATGGACTAGCCAAACAACTGGCACAGCTCTACCCTAGGATTTATTCTTATTTTATGAAATTTTAAAAGATTGATTAATTTATTAAAAACAAAACTTTAAGAATTGAAGGAGTGTTTGGAACACCTCTACAATACTTATATTAGTGAGTAAGCTGCCATTCTTCTGACTTATTTTCAACAGCATTCATTGGTAACATAGAAACCATTGAAAATCTCAAGGTAAAGGGTTTCACTCAGTAATGGTACTGGTATTTGTAGTTGTGATCTGCATGACTGACATAGAGCATTGTAATTGTAGGGTTTGCCAGGACCTATTGGACCACTGGGGCCGATTGGTGAGCCAGGGCTTCCAGGTTTACCGGGCACCAATGGAGAACCGGGACCTCCCGGCAGCCCTGTAGGTTCGAAACACCCACTAACTGACTGGTAACTCTACCCTGCCCTGTCACACATAATAACACACTTTGAAGGAATTTTTATCTCTGTTTGTATTGAAATAATTACTTTCAGTATCTTCATTTAAAAAGTAACAGGTGTGCTACAATAGTTACCGTATATTAGAACAAATAGCATCATAATCCTTTGAGCATGCAGTTATACATTTATTACATATTACACAACTCTATGTAATTTAATATTTTCCTAACTGATCCACTTCCTTCCACTTTCCAATATAAATTTCAATAACAGACATTATAAACATTAATAGAATGAACTGTTTAACTACACTCTAATCAGTTTTCCTCCATATACAAATTCATTTCTTCATAAGAAAACATTAAATAAATATCTACAACTGTATAAATTTCCTGCAAGCCACTCTATAAAGTATAATGGGAGGTACTTCTTAAAATTTCTGACAACAGAAAAAGATTGCTCATATGCCCCTTTATGAACCCAACTCTTTTTTTCCCACTCCTTTGGCAAAATGAGTATTGGAATCAAAAGATATATTATGAAGTCTGTCACAAATTTTGCCCTCTCCAAGGAATCACATATAAGTTCATGGACCATTTCTGCAACACTCTCATAGTGAAGGAACCAGATGGTAACAAATCAAGCATCACACTTCAGAAATGCTACACTATTTTCACTTAATCTGTTTTAGTGGAGATCAGAAGAGTGTTCTGTATGTAGTCTCTTTTATTGGTGCACTTCACTTCCCAAGTATGGTCCCAATAAACCTAAACAATAGTTACTATCTTTACAGTTGTGACCACATGTTAATTTTCCACACCACTTGTAGATAGGCAAACAATGTGACTATTTTAAACAGTTTCCATTAATTCCACATTTGAATTTTTCTTCCACCTATATGTATTCACTTGTCATTTATTCCACTTTTAAGGCTAGTTCTCACTTTTTTATCCTAAATATAAATCTCTAAAGATACTCAACAACATTTTTGTAAGCTCTTCAGCAGTCTGAATTGTTGGTTACCATATCTTATCAAATAAAAAACATTTACATATGTGAGAAAAGGAATGGTCTTATTGCATTTCCAAGGGGCATTACCAACACAAGTTTTTGTCGCCATTCAGGACAATGTACTAGGTTCAAGACAGTTAAGAGTCAACAGTGTGGCAAACTGTTGAATGAATTCTGGAAATAAATTAGTATATAATCAACATGTTGGGTTATATCTGTGATCCACAGAATGTCATATAGAAAAAGTGGGCTATGTTTTGCACAAGTGTTGCTTTTGAAATCCATGTTGATTTATGTTTAAAAACATGTCTCTATCTAAGAAAGTTGTTGTATTAGAGTCAGAGTATGCTGAAGAATTCTGCACTGCGACAGACTAACATTAATTGTGTTGATCTATTTCGTTTTTGTTATATTGCTCTTACATATGAGAGTAACTGGCAATTTTTCTAGTCATATGGCACCAACTGTTCTGTATAACTTTCCACTTAGGAATATGATACAGGACCATAATTTGATAAGATCATTAAAAAGGTCTCTCACTAACATTTAATGGTGGGAGTTCTTGTTTGCATCTCACATAGATCTCCATATAATTGGATGAATAGCTACTAACTTTTGACTTTTACATCCTTTTCTGAGTGCTGTTCCCACAGAATTTTTCTAATGTTATTAGGTATTAAATCAGGGTAGATCTTTCCTGCTTTTTATTGATTTACACAGCATATACTTTCTGGAGTACAATTTACTACAAATTTAATGAATTTATTGACACATGTAACCTTCACACTAACAATATCATGGGTATATATATCTTGCCCTCTTTACTAATGCAATTGATAAGGTCCAGTCTGTTTGTAGCCACAAGATATGAAATATTTTTATTACTTATGGGATGACAAATCACTTGTTCTTGGCAATTTTGGAAAAACCACTTGGAACTTTGTAAGACTGCTGTCTGGTTTCACCAAGAGCTAATCCATAGATGTCTCATTTTATATTCATTAGGTAAAAGTCTTCTTCTACTACTAATGGACAACTGTAGTCCTTACCTTTAATAAAGCTTTGACTTTCTCTGAGTGATTTTGCAATCATTGTAGCAGGATCAAGAGCCTCATAAAAGCATTCATTCTGCATTCCATATGTACTCTGCTATCCAGTAAACTATTTCCAATGTGTAGCAAATGCCTAACATATGAAGTATAATCGTATTGCTCTTCTCTTAAGGTAGGTCGAGAAATTTGCAGTCAAGAGTAGCAAAGAACTGATAGAGTTACTAGTTGCATCATCCACTTTATTTGAAACCAAAAGATTCTGATTAATTGTGGGAACAATTCAGTAAATTGATAGTTCGTTTTGCAAGCAACATCACCTGTCTTCATTACATCCACCAGCTACCTGTAGGAACTAGAGATAACCTTCAATCTCAAGCAAAAGTTATCAGTTGTGCCTACATTAACTATGTTCTGCAGATTATGGTTCTATGTTCCCTCATTTGCCACAAGCAGAGTCCCTTCTGGGCTATGCTAAGTGCCTTGGCAGCAAAGCTCATGAATAAAACATACAACACTTGAAGTGCTCCACGGAGCACACGAGTTTCTGCACTATTGCTACATCCCGAGGTAGTCATCTAGAGCTAGTTGACCATTTACAGCTTTCACTTCTTCATTGAGCATGACAGCTTTCAGTTCTTCATGAACTATAGTCTAAATCAGTATTTCCAACCTTTCTAAATATGTGACACCCTCCCAAGCAAAAATTTTCTGGCGACCCCTTCCAAGTAAAAATATTATGGCGAGCCTCCTCGCTCCTCAGAAATCATAACAAAACTATATAATCTCAAAGGAAACAAATTTAATCTTTTTTTCCTACAGCTTTCTTTTAAATTGTTGGACGAAGCTTTTGTGTATTTTTCGGAATGGAACACATTATCCTATTTTTACATGATTTCCAACAGAAAAATATGTTTTGCTTGCCGAGTGTTTCGCATTTCAGGCAAGACTCAGAAGATAATTATGCTCATTAAGAAAAGTCCCATTGTATAGCCAATTTCTTCTTCTAATTTTCCAAAATTACACAGTGTGTCATGCTCTTTTACATAGCAGTTGGTTTCCAAAAACTGTTTTCAGGCTTTGGGCATATTAATCATTAACACACTGCATTATAAAACCATCTATGATATATTGAATTCATAATTAATGTTACACAAAAAACTCC